>OX422215.1:513020254-514248254 GCA_949130495.1 Sambucus nigra
TATCCCCCACCTCTAACCAACAGGAGGGCGAACGACAAGGCCTCCCGTAAAGTGCCTCGAATGGAGCCATGCCGATAGTGAATTGGTAAGAGTTATTATATGCAAACTCCACCAAAGGAAGGTATGGCTCCCAACCTCTCCCAAAATCTAGGACGCACATCCTCAGCATATCCTCCAACATCTGGTTTACCCTTTCAGTCTGACTGTCCGTCTGTGGGTGATACGCCGTACTCAATCGTAAGTCGGTGCCCATGGCCTCCTGAAAGCTCTTCCAGAAATGTGACACAAATATTTTATCTCGGTCTGACACAATATTAATAGGAACTCCGTGCAGCTTAACGATCTCTGAATAGTTGCGTGTACCGCAGCGTATCATAATCCGTACGAACCGATAAGAAATGAGCTAGTTTAGTCAGCCGATCCACTATTACCTATATGGAATCGTGACCCTTCTGTGATGTTGGTAACCCAGTAATAAAATCCATTGAGATGGTCTCCCACTTCCACACGGTAATCTCCAGTGGTTGTAGTATCCCTGAAGGTCTCTGATGGTCAACTTTTACAAGCTGACATGTAACACACTTTGAGATAAATTCTGCAATGTCTCGTTTCATACTTGACCACCAATATAATCGTCGCATATCCTGGTACATTTTGTCCCCACCTGAATGTACTGAAAACTTTGATCCGCGTGACTCCGTTATTACGGCATGCCTCAAATCATCATCTTCGGGTACTATCAACCTCCCATTAAATCGTAGGCCGCCCTCTGAGCTGATGGAGTAGGACTCTGCCCCCTCGGCCAGTAGCTGTCGTACTCTGTCCTGACAAAATGGGTCCTCGGCCTGCGCCCTCACTACTCGCATAACACTCTCGGGAGTGATAGCTAAAACTGCCATGCATGCTCTAGCTTTCTCATCCTCATGTCGAAGTTCACTCCACTTCGCTTTCCAAATTTTTGCCAACTCCCCGGTAGGTCTTCTGCTTAACGCATCTGCCACCACGTTAGCCTTACCAGGATGATATTGTATATCAAACTGGTAGTCCTTCACGAATTCAATCCACCTCCTCTGCCTCATATTCAGATCCTTCTGAGTGAAAAGATACTGAAGTGACTTATGATCCGTGAATAAAGTGAATTGCTCGCCCAGAAGATAGTGTCTCCATATCCTCAATGCAAAAACGACCGCTGCCAACTCGAGGTCATGGGTGGGGTAATTCTTCTCATGTGGCTTAAGCTTTCTGGACGCATAATCTATAGCTTTCTCTTCCTGCTGTAACACCCCCCCAAGCCCTTGTAAGGATGCATCAGTATAGACTCGGTACTCCGCTCCGGTCCTAGGCAAGGCAAGAATGGGTGCTGATGTCAACTTGCCCTTTAATTCATCAATGCTAACTGACAACTGTCACTCTATACGAAGGGCACTCCCTTCCGAGTCAAGTTCGTCAAAGGTTCGATAATTTTTTGAGAACTCCTTGATGAAGCGACGTTAATAACCGGCCAACCCCAAGAAACTGCGAATTTCGGTCGGTATCGTGGGTTGTCCCCACTCGCTCACCGCCGATACCTTACTCGGGTCAACAGCAATGCCTCTGCTTGATACAACGTGGCCTAGGAACTGAACCTCCCGAAGCTAAAATCCAGACTTCTCAAATTTGGCGTACAACTGATGGTCCCGCAATGTCTGTAGAACCATTCGTAAATGTTCAGTGTGTTTCTCCTCCGTGTGAGAGTAAATCAGAATGTCGTCTATGAATACAATCACAAACTGATCCAAAAACTCCTTGAATACCCTGTTCATGAGATCCATGAATACTGCAGGCGCATTAGTTAGCCCAAACGGCATGACTCTGAACTTGTATGACCCGTACCGCGACAGGAAAGCGGTCTTAGGTACATCCTCTTCACGAATGCGTAATTAGTGGTAACCCGACCTCAAATCGATCTTTGATAAGTATGCAGCCCCTTTCAACTGATCAAACAAGTCATCAATCCTCGGCAACGGATACTTATTACGTATCGTCACTTTGTTCAACTCTCTGTAATCTACACACAGATGAAGTGAACCATCCCTTTTCTTTACAAACAACACCGGCGCACCCCATGGCGATGTACTCCGTCGAATGAAACCCTGTCCTAAAAGCTGCTGAATCTGTTCTCTCAGTTCTCACATCTCCAAAGGAGCCATGCGATACGGTGCTCTGGCAATCGGTCTCGTCCCCGACGCTAGGTCAATAACGAACTCTATCTCCTTGCTGGGTGGTAACCCTGGTATCTCCTGAAAGACATCCTCAAAATCCCTCACAACTGGGATTAAGTCCAGAGAAACGACAACCCCCTGTGAGGTCTCCTCCTCAATATAATATAAATGAGTTCGCGGTCCTCCCTCGGGGAGTGGCATTGCCACAAGGAACATCTCTTGTCTCGGGATGGAGAACACGATAGTCCTCTCATAACAATCTACCATTGCCCTATAATGTGCCAAACAATCCATGCCTAGGATGACATCATATCCCTCCATATCCAGCACTAGGAGGTCTGCCGCTAGACTCAATCTCCCGACCATAATGTCCACACCCTTACAAATCGAGTGTATAAGGGACACTTTACCCATTGGTGACTCCACGCACATAAGATGAGTGTCAGCTGTCGCTAATAGGCCGTCTGCCCATGCAAATCTAGTGTCAATAAACGAATGCGTCGCCCCCGTGTCAAATAAAATACTACCCTCAAGTCCATAAATAGGAAACATACCCGCGACTGTGGGCGGTGCTAGAGGTGCTGGCTGAAATGGAATATCACGGACGTTGAGCACACGTTCGTACTGCATCTGTCCTGGCTGTGGGGCATGTGCTGCTGCTGGGGCTAACGGAGCCTATTGCCCCTGTTGGGCACCCTGTTGTTGTGCCCTGTCTTGCTGTGGATAATTTCTACTCTTGTGACCCTGCTGGCCACAAGTGAAACACTAACCCTGAAACTGCCTCTAACCTTGGCCCTGACGTTGGCCCTGTCGACCTTGGCCTTGCTGTCCTCCATTTTGATTCCCTTGGCCCTGTCGGCCTTGAGGAACTGGTTGTTGGGGACCCTGCTGTCCTTGTCTATCAAAGCAATGCCTCCCGTGCTTAAACTTCTTGGTAGAGTTCCCCTGTCGGGAATCCTGCCCTAACTGGCCCACTGTTTGCTGCTGTGGTGTGATGCTTTCGCTACTTCCACTTACTTTGCCCGGTTGTCTAGGCTCACCTCTCTTGTTTCCCCTCGCATGAAAGCGGTGGTCCTGACAGTGTAGTAGAGAGGCATTGACGACATCTGTATAAGTCACTAACGCCGGATTGCCGATCAAGTGTTGTCTGATTCTCCAAGTCAAGCCATCCATAAATTTTGACTTCTTTCTCTCCTCATCGCTCACCTCATTTGGCACAGAGTTAGCCAAGCGGGTAAACTCCTCCTCATAATCAACAACTGAGCGATCACCCTGAACCACTTCGCTCAATTTCTTCCTCATCTCTGACTCTACCACTGGAGGAAAATACTTGCGGTCAAACCGCACCCAAAACTCAGAAATTTCCATTGTGTCCCTTTCCTCGGTGGTGGTAACTGACTCCCACCACTGTAAGGCCGCTCCCGACAGACGGAAAGTGGCTAGCATTTGTTCTTGTACCTCGGTTCACTCTAGCATGCGCAAGTGGCGCTGGATATTTTTCTTCCAGTTGCACGCCTCCACTACATCGGTACTACCCTGAAACTTGGGTGGGTGCCCTTTCTGAAATGTCTCTCTGACTCGCTGCCAAGTAAATGGTCCTGCTGGGGCCTGAACTACCGGTGCCATAGGAGGAGGTACTTGGGGCTTAGGAAAATGGGCTGCCATGGCCCTCATCGCTGTCTCGACTGCCTGATCCACTATCACTGCAACTTGAGTAGTGGAAATTAACTCGAGTGGGGGTGGTGGTATCGGCACCTATGGCTCCTGATGAGCCTCCCTCACCTCATCTCTGGCTTCAGCCCTCTTCGCTCGCTGTCTCCTCGATGGCATCTGAAATAAGATCAAATTGTATAAGTACACAGTTTATACAAAATCTAAGAGCAGATGTACGATAACGCAAAAGAGGATATTGAATCAACAGTCCTAATAGTAGGGCCTTAATACAACCAAAACGTTACGCTAAAACGCAGTAAGCCGTACATATCCTATGGACACTAGAACCTGATGCTCTGATACCATCTGTGATACCCCGGCTAATTAAACCTTAGGTGGTCAAGCCTTAATTTAATTTAAACAGGTTTCTTAAATGGTTCATTCTTAACATCACTGCTGAAAACTTTTTAAGTTACTAACCACCTACGTGAAATTAAGCTAGTGCCAAATTTTATCTTCCTTAAGCAGAATAAACAACCCATACAAAAACGATACAATTTCAGTAATAATAAAACAATTCGCATAAATAACTGAATGCAAATAAAGTCTTGCTGAAAACAACGACCAATAAAAATTAACTCAAAATCCGAATCGGAATAACTGTAAAAGTAAAGATTGGACAACATGTCCCAACTAAGAATACTAAAACTGAGATCTTGCACTAGAACTGAAAAAGAGGAAACGTCTAAACAATCCCTGCAACATCCACATGTGCTGCAACTCCCAAATCCCTGTAATGAAATCATGTTGGGTGTCCCTGTGGCTGGGCACCTAAAAGGTTTTTAAAAAATTTACATAACAAGAGTTAGTACTCAAAACATTTGAAAATATTTTGCAAGCAGTTATCACAATTGAGTTATTGATTACACATTTTAAGGTTTCGCACTCCCTTGAACTTCCTCACCTCTCTTCTATAGTGCATGTCTAACGAGGATACTTAGTTCACCTAGTTATACTACCCCAGATAACTAGATTAGAATACCCACCATATGTACCCCCTCACTAAGTTCCCATGACCTACTCACCGTAGTTTAATAATCCATATTTCATGTACTATAAGCGTAGATAACTTATTTACTTCTTGTTATCCTTATTCTTGTAATAATTACATCACGCTATTTAATTATTACAAAGATATTTGCAATTCATCTCATTATCTACTATTCTAAGTCTATAGATTATGCACATAGAATACATTTTATCACACAATCATGTATTGAATATCATTTATCACTAACATATCCTTTTACCACACATAAATGACTCTTGGTTCGGAATGATTCATCGACCCCAAGTGAGAGTTGGTTCGGAATGATCCATCGACCCCAACTATTTATATATATATATATATATATATATATATATATATATATATATATATATATATATATACACATATTCTGGTTCGGGACTCTTTCATCGCGACACCAGTTTAAGGTTTGTTTCGGCATTTTACATCGACCCCAAACGTATAATAACTTTATATTAGTTCGGAATGTCTCATCGACCCTAACATAATTAATTTAGGTAAAATTCTCTTAAACCAAAATTTTATATATTTTAGTAGGTACACATCCGACCTATCAAATCATGCCCGTACGTAATATATTTTACTTATATTCACCGTACTCATTAATTTACAATTCATTTCACTATTGCATTTATTCGAGTATTCGGGCAACTCTAAGGGTCCTAGTTACCCCTCCCTTAATTCAGTAGTTAAGTTATCTTTAACCTACTGGTATTTTTCTGGAATTTACTCTCACTCTTTCCGTAACTAAATTCTCACAATCCCGACATACGGCTCAATCGATCATCTTCCCGTCGGTCCATTTCTCCAAAAATTCCCACTCAATCATTTATGAAGAAATCTAACGGTACACCTATGTGACAACCCACTCAAAATAATAACGGGTGGCCAGCCCTATACTACATTAAATCAGGTATCTCAGATGGCACAGTCTCAACATCAGCTGAGAATACTAATAATATAAGGCTAACTACCCGAAATCATTAAAAGTGGATTGTCAAAAATTTAAAACTTTTAATTTAACAACAACAACAAAACCAATAATGCACATAATCAACAATATACATCTAACTACGATAAGTGATAAGTGAAAACTCCAATAAAATAAAGGAGTACAAAACAATGTACAGATAAAATCTCAACGATGAAATACCCGAATATGCTGTCGGGTAACAGACAATACAATAATTTGAGAAATGAAATAAGAAAGTGTTAATCTACAACACTTGAATACTAACTCAATATACAAACTGAATCCTAATCTAGATACATTAAAGATAGGAATCGTCTAAACAAGATGCCGCAACAATCCGCAATTGCCACAGCTCCGCGAATACTGAAAGGATGAACATCAAAGGCGTCCTTGCGGAGGAACACCTGAAGTAATATAATATATACATGGAGGAGAAAATATAAACGGGTCAGAGCCCGAGTTTGAAAAATATTTTATAGCAAGTGTATTAAAATGCATAATAATTATAAATGCATTATTACATGATTTAGTTGGAATCAAACTCTCCATAATAATTCAACTCACCTCTCATCTAAAGCGCGCACTAAACATATGCACGTGATCTCCAAATGGATGTCCGATTCTATTTAGGTAAGAGGATTCTAACTTAAACCCGAATAAAGTATTTAAGTGAAACCGTCTAACCTAACACTCAATCTACATTTATCTACATTCTTTAAATTGTATACTTTAACATTAGTATTATAGTTATCTTTATAATGTTCATTTGTTGAACATATAAAGTAGCATCATCATGCTCATAATCATAACATTCTCAATTACTAGAATTTCATATATTCTAGTGATGCCCTTCATTGGCATGTAAACAATATATATAATTATATATGAGTTATTAGCATCAAGAGTTAAGGACAAAACTTCTCCCGATTCTCAACATGGCACTGCGTTTCGTGCGTGGGACGTCTCGCCAAGGCGAAATCCAAACAAGGAACCCCCCCGTTACACTACTCCTGACCGTATCGATCCTCGAGGCTCATTATGCCTTCAATGCAGGATGCATGTAACCCAAATTATTATTATCCAAATTTTAATTAATTTATATTTCCAATTCTCAACAGTACACGGTGTTTCATGCGTGGGACGTCTCGTCGAAGCGAAATCCAAACAAGGAACCCCCTCGTTACACTATTCCTGGCACCGTCGATTGTCGGGATCGGTGATATATATATATATATATATATATATATATATATATATATATATATATATATATAATTATGAGCATTAAGGACTAAACTTATCCCCAAGTTCCAACATTACACTGCGGTTCGTGCGTGGGACGTCTCGCCGAGGCGAAATCCAAACAAGGAACCCCCCCGATACACTAATCCTGGCGATGTAGGTCGTTGAGGTCCATTATGCCCTTGACACTCAAATACAAACATAAGCAATAATAACCATCCAACCGAGTTATAACTCGAAGGACGCAGGCTCACATGCTATCATCTTCCAGCAGCCCATATACGTAGCAAACTGGGGTCACCTGGTGGGGTTCCACGACACCCACCTCGTGATCAACTCACACACACGACATCCCGGGAAGCGGTCGTAGCTCCTAACCGGCAAGTGAGAGCGACACATACCCACGACCTCTCACCCCCAAAATAAATCAATGTATATAAATATGTCATTTGCTGACCACAATGGACGACTATGACCTGGGGAATATCCACACCCGGCTCGTCTAGCCAGAATGCTCACCCTCTACGCACGAAACTTCCCAATGATAGCAAGGAGGGGGTATGCTTAACATGTATATACACCATCATATAAGGTATACATACATCCCACATAACAAAGATACACCATTATATAAGGTATACCTGCAACATCATTTCCATATTCATTATACCCCCATTGGCGCAATTGATTTAATATCATGGTTTAGTATATTTCCCTCTAGATATACTAATCGCCAATTCTCACACATCTTCCCCACTTAGTATACGCTATACTATTTCTCGCTTGAAGCTCACATGTCGCTTCTAATAATGAATTGTCTCTCAATTCTATTTAAGTTAAGGATGTTCTTGATCCTAATACACCTCAATTAGCATACACAGTTCCCCATCCATAATAGGATTCAATTCATTTTATGAACCTTTAAAGTTATCCCATTTGGGATTTGATCCTAAGATCCAATATATCTATAAATTTGCTCTCATTCTTAATATAATGATCATCCCCAAAATCGAATCTCCAAATCAAAGTGGGCTTCCCCACTTAAAACATACCATAATATTTATTCGGTATTCCTCAAACTTAGTCAATATGACCACAATAATTTCTTATAAGGAGAACTCACTAAAAGTCTCCAAAACATACTCCAAATAACTCCTATAGAGATTCCCAATTGATAACCTCGAACAAAACGGGATGAAATTCTCCCTAGAAAAACATCCCCAAAAAATCCCATGTTTCCGAATCGATTCGGCCCCTCCGAATCGATTCGGCCCATCCGAATCGAATCGGTCCAATGGACCTGAGAGTCTGCTACATACCGAATCAATTCACAAGGGGCGAATCGATTCGGCCCTAAAGACTTGGGGATTCTGCAACAGACCGAATCGATTCGGAAGGGGCGAATCGATTCGGTAAGTGCAGCAAGCTACGAAATGGCTTATTTTTCCTCAAAACCCAAATTTCCCAAAAATCATTTATATCATCTACCAACCATTTTTTATCCAACTTAATCACCTATACATCATTAATGATCATCCAAGAACACATTTTAATTGATTTCTAACCCTAAATTCATTTTCTACACAACAAATCTAAGGTTTTCCCAAAAGTTAGGTTTTTATCAAACTAAACCTAAAACCCACAAATCATGCAATAATTTATACACAACAATTATTTAGCAAGTTTAATCACTTTCCTCGGGTTCGTAGGGTCTGAATCCGCCTTAAGATCGCGTATTGCCCAGAAATCTCCACTTTCTCTCTCTTTTCTCCTTCCTTTTCTTCTTCTTTCTTTCTTTCTTTCTTTCTTTCTTTCTTTTTCTCTCTCTTTCTTGGGATAAATATCTCCCGTAGGATTTTAATCCAAATCTCCAAAGGTACACATCTTTAAATGATAATACACACTTTAAATAACCCGGTAACTTTAATTCGAGTCAAACGGTCCTAATTTATTTTGGAACCTAAATGAACCCCAAGTACAATCATTTTGACTTTCTCGATCCTTCCGGACACTATGGTACCCTCAGAGTTTACATTCGACAAACTTTCCAACAACTTCAAATTTTGACCTCAAGTACCAAATTAAAATTTTCTCCAATAAAATATTATTTATTTCTCCCAAAATAAATAAATCCTAGTCTCTAAGTCCTCGGGTTGTTACAACCTACTAGTATTTATAAAGTCTCCTCATAGGTAAAATATCATCACTAAGGTTCCTATTAAGCGTTGGTAATTAAAAGGAAATTTATCCACAAAATTTTCTAAAGTACAGCCAGGATCGATCGATTTGATCGATCGATCAAGCAGTGACAGACCCAGACCGTCTTCTTCTTGCGGGTTTCACCATTTTTGTTTATCTATCTTCCATGATAATCCACCATATTTGCAACCAACAATTTCTAATAATTCCTACATGTTCTGGGATGATTACTAACGATTTAAAATAACAAAATCATTATAAATCTTGATCAAATTAACTAAAAACCTTCCTATTTTTCAAGAACCCTAAAAATACAATCTTTCCATCTTTCATCATAATTCCAAATTTTTAGTTCGATTTAATCATCTAGTCTTCTATGATATCAGAATATTTGGAGATCTAAAAACGTTCTATATGAAATCCCTATCAATTATGGATCATAATCAAGTGTTTTACTCCCAAAAATATCATAAAAACCATGTTCTTCATAGAGCTTAAATATGGGTATTATAACTCAATTTATTTTGCAAATAACCACTTGCCTTATGATTTATAGGGTCTGATTTTGTGGTTGTTGTTGTTGTTGATGATTGATGATTTTAATCCTTTAATCCTTCTTCCCCACAAGTTGGTGGTGAAATCTCCTTAGAATTCTTCCTCCTTCATTCTCTTGCCTTAGGAATTTGTTTCTCTCTTCTCTCTAATGGCTATGGTGTATTTTCTTTCTTTCTAACCCTAGTTTCTAACTCTTATAATCTGATTTATGGTTTCAAAATTCGTTGGTCTCCTTACCCATAAATGTAAAGAGACCAAAATGCCCTCGAATGGTCCTGGTTTAGCCCGAAAATAACCCAGCACTCAACTAGTACCCCAGGGTACACTATTTTGACTAATTCGACCCTTTTCGAATCATCTGTGGACTCTAAATTATCTTTTGGGTCTCTTCAAATATTTTTCTCATCTCGTCTTCAATTTTTGTCTACGCGCGACACTCGGTTGAGATAACTCGGGTACGTCCATATAAATCGCTAGACCGTACATATCAACATTCAAAACTTACTACTCACATTTAGTAAATTTTTAATCGTCATATTACTTTATTAACATTACATCACATTAAATTACTCTACTCACGTAATTTAATTTAAAATTTATTTTTATCACATTGAATTACTCTACTCACGTAATTTAAATAAAAATGTATTTTCCTAACTATGCACAATTACGGGGTATTACATCGATATGAGACAATGAACACTTATTTCGTATCGTGACCTTGCCCAGCTCCCGATGGTCCATATTTAAACTTAATGAACCAAATTTCTACTCCACGATATACCTTGTAGGTCTAGTAGACAAGTCTTTGCACTCTCGCTTCTTGTTGGATCAATGCTGAACGTCCGACTTTGATATTACTGAGTATAAATAGACATTTTCACCTAAGAATGGCCTTGACAGCAATGACACAGACCCCAGGTACTTCTTTAATTCTAGGAACGCTTCCTCACACTCGTCATTCCACTTGAAAGTCTTTTGTAGCACCTTAAAGAATGGAAGACATCCATTAGTGACTTTTGACACAAACCTGTTCTGCATCTCCACACGTTCTGCAACCTTTGAACGCCCTTTTTTTCTCGCGGGAGGATGCATATTAATCAATGATTCGATCTTGTTTGGGTTATCCTCTACACCCCCTGGTTAACTATAAAGCCCATGAACTTTCCCTCCTTGACCCTGAAGACAGATTTTGCAGGGTTGAGCTTCATTTGGAGCTTTTCGGTTGATCAAAATTTCATCCGAGATCATTAATTTGGCAGGTTGCTTTCTTGCTCTTGGTCATGATATCATCGACATATACTTCCATGGTTTTATCGATCTGATCCTTAAAAATTCTATTCATCAAGCTCCAACGTTTGTTAGCCTAAAGGGCAAAACGTTATAGCAATAAGTACCAAAGGTAGTGATAAATGAGGTTTTCTCTCAGTCATCTGGATTCATATTTATTTGATTATACTCCGAATAGGTGTCTATAAAGCAGATAAGTTTATGTCCGACAATAGCATCGACTAGATAGTCAATCTTGCGCAAAGGACAGTGATCCTTGAGACACACCTTGTTGAGGTATATGAAGTCAATACACAAATGCCAGTTGTCGTTATTATTTTTTACCATGGCCACATTTGAGAGCCATTCTGAGTACTTGATATCTTCAATAAAATTTGATTTTTACAATTTATCAACCTCCTCTTGTATTGCCATGTTATTCTCCTTACTGAACACATGGTATTTCTGTGTTACAGGCTTGGCATCTTTAATTATGTTGAGCTCATCGCAAAGGAACTCTGGATATATTATAGGCTTGTCCTTATGGATCCAGGCGAACACATTATTTTTATTCCTCAAGAATTATGATAATTCTTTCTTAAGAGTTGGGTCTAGTAAAAAAATTGATCTGGACTGTCCTTTGTAGGTTTTCGTCATCCAATATCACATGCTCTTTATCCTCAGCAATCTAGACTTTGACTAACTTATCTTTATCCCAAGGATCCAATGTCTTGATATGATAAGTAGTGGTCAATTTCTTTCGCTCTTCCTGTTACACTAATGTGTATTAGCACTCCTGAGCCTCTACTTAATTTCCTTTCATTATGCCAACCCCATATCGTGTATATAATTTTAGACATTGATGAATAGTAAATGGTGATGATGCTGGAATCAGCACCACCAGGTAAGGTGTTTTTAAGCTCAATCTAAGAACAGCAATGGCAGCATGGTTATGTAATGGCAAGAGAATGAGATGAGGAGAAGGGGAGAGTACACCAGGATATAAGTGGTTCAGCCTAGATTGGCCTACATCCACTGTGTGTGTGAATAATCTCACTGCAATAAGGCTCTAATGGCCATGGATATAGTCTCTCAAGCTTTCTCTCTCTACTGTGTATCTAGACAGAGTTTCAGCTAGGGTTGAATATCTGGGATCCTTTTGCAAGGTAGAGGATGACCTCTATATATAGAACCTAGGGGGTGTAATGTACCCCCCATGCATGCAATGAGCATGTGTGTGGTTACCTCACCAATATGGGAGTGCCATCTGTCACTGTCACATATAGAGAATGATGATGCAATATTCTCCCCACGTGTGGGGAATAATCTTGTTATAACTGACTTGTGTCCATATGTCCTTATCTAAATGTCAGCATGTGCTCGACTATCGCGTCTGGGGTATGACCTCGGCCTTGATGAGGCCGAGGTTGGTGAGTCTTGATACCTGTTCAGTCCGAGGATTCCATGGAGGTCTCGGCCTAATTGTGGCCGAGACAATGGGCAAGGTTGGCCTGAGACGAGGTTGAACTGGTGGCTTGACGAGGTTGCTGGTGGCTTGATGCGAGCTAGGCCTATATCTGGTCGAGGTTGCCATTCCGAGGTATACGAGAATGCTGTCGATCTTTGTGACGTCCCTTGGAGAGGCTCATGGTAGTGTCGGCCTGGGCCGACCTTGATATGGCCGAGGGGCGATATCGCGTGTCCAAGAGATGCCCAATGTCGGCCATAATACCTGCCGAGGTTAGTGTCTCTAGGCCGAGGTTACACTTGGGGCATATCAATCACCCCCCAGCCCTTAGTCATATGTGAGAGCAAGTGACTAGGGGATTACTACACCTCTGAGGCCTGTCTGTTACAAGCCAATACTTGCTTGACACTTGTCCAATGTTGGAACATGCTTGCTTGGTAGGCATGTGCTGTGTGCCGCCCTTTGGGGCTCCCAAGGCAATGATGGGCCTTGGGAGTTGTGCCTGAGTATATAAGGGTTTTGAACCCTCCTTTCCTTCTTTCTTCTTCATTTCTTCCATTTCAGCCACTCTCATTCCTATAGCTTTTCTCTCTCTAGAAAGATCTTGGTTAAAGGCTTTTGGGTGGTGATTTCTCGCGTCTTCTCCTCTCTTCCTTACCATTTCATCCTCAGGTAAGGTCTACCATACTTTTTTCTTCATTTTTCCTGCAAGCACCCTTATTTTCATATTTTTCGGCGAGTTTCTTAGTTTTTCGGCGACACCACCATAATTTCAGGCGAGCTATTCTCGCCAAGTTTAAGTAGTTTGATCTTTAGATTCCTTTTCTTTATCAGCCAGCTTTGTTTGTAATTTTTGGAGTTTAGGAAAATCCCTAAGTGTAGTGTCGTCCTCTGATGCTCAGACCCTTATATCAGCTTCTTGAGGAGTTCCCCTCTCTTAGAGAGAAGACTTTAGAAAAGATTAGGCAAATAGAAAGAGCACAAGAAGAGGCTCGTAGATCACAAGAGTTTCCCATTAGACCCATATTTCCACCACCCCTGAAGGTGATATATCCTGACCCCCCGGAGAACTTCTATCAGACAGAGGTTCCTACTGATCCCATACCTATGTCTGAGTCTGAATCGTCTACCTCAGACCCCATGTTTGTAGATTCCTTTCAAGAGGCCATGGACTTCACACCCAGGCCTGATCAGGCCCCTGATCCGGGCGAGGTCTCCCGCCGAGCCTCGTCCCATAACCACTCAAGTACCTCAGGGTCTTCCTCAGAGGTTGAGATTCTTGAGCCGAGTGTGGCCATTCCACCACCAATTAATGTCATCCCTATGTCGGTCGTCACCGGGGAAGAGTTTGCTCAGAGGTTTCCGAGTTACCCATCAACATCTGCTCCGACCGACGTTGAGTTGGATGATGATAAGGTTGAGAGCGATGTCGACGTCTCTGAGGTGGCCGAGATCGAGAGTATAATTACTGAGGTAGACCTTCTCTGCTTCAGATATCTATATTTTATCAGCCCCTCAATAAAACTTAGGAGACCTCTGAGGGAAGAGAGGGCTTATCATGGCCGAGACGGTGAGGTCTGCTTGTACGAGCAGATGTTCAAGTTGGGGTTCCGTCTGCCCATTCACCCCATTATCAAGTCCATCATTTCTTATATTAATTTGCCCTCCTCCCAACTCTCTCCTAATGCCTGGAGAATCCTAATAGGGGCCATAGTGTTATGGAAGGCTGTCCACCACTTGGACCTTCCAGTTCAGGTCTTCGTAGGTTGTTACATTCCTTCCTCGGCCAAAAATCATCCGAGCTACTACCATTTTGTAGCTCGAAGGCCTGAGAAGAAATTGCTTCAGGTGACCCATACTTTAAACCATAACTGGAAGCCTCGGTACTTCTTTGCTTCAGGGTTATGGGAGTTTGACCTATGTGTTCCCTCGTCCAATCTGGAGCAGAGGATGCCCCTGAGATGGCGTAAGGTCACCAAGTCTGCCAGGGCCGACCCTGGCCTAAGTCTACAGAACCTTCAGAAGGTGAAAGCCCTTTAAGATCAGGGGGTACATGGTCTATTTGTCAGGGTCGAACACTTGATGACTCCCCACTTCCTCTCTGGGACAGGTCTGGGTGGAAGTCCCCTTGCCGAGCTTGGTAAGCAATTTTGTTTTTTAAGTTTAACCTCTGAGTTTATTCATATCTGATTATCTAACTCAGGTCTACTAATTTTTTACAGAGCGATCAAAGGACAATCCAGACGAGCTTTGGGAGATGGCTGCACCAAGCTTAACAAGACTTACCAAGAAAGCAGGTCTTAACGCTCCTCCCCCAGCTCCCTCTGCCTCTAAGCCCCCAGCAAAAAAGAAGAAGGCCCCCGAAGATCATGCCCCTGAGGATCAGAGGCCGAAGTAGAAGACTGTTGAGTCTGATATCCCTATCTCTTCAGCTGACGCCCTGTCGGCTCGTCTGAATCAGCTGAAGTTAACCGACAGTGTGGTCGGCCACAGTATACAGGCCCTGGATGCCATCGGCTCTGCAATGACCGAGGCTGACAAACGCTTCTTCAGGTCCCTTGACACCCCATTGCTGGTTGAGTTCGGCCTTCACAGAGCCGTTCAGGTATGATTTGATCCTTCTTCAGAAATTCTTCTAAGTGTAACCTCTGATTCTTCTTCAGCTTACTCATAATCACTAAATATGTAGGGCATGATCGCTATGCACCATTTATCGAACTGGACTCTGAGGAAGTTGCCTCTCATTCAAAAGGGGCAAGAGGCCGAGAAAGTCCAGAGTACTCTGAACGCAGAGATTGAGCGCCTCAAGTCTGAGCTGAAGGACTCTAAGGAGAATGTGAATGGGTTGGAGAAGGACATCTCCCAGATCGGCAAGGATCATGCTGCTGCACTAAAGGCTAAGGACGACGTTCTGCAGTAAAAGGTCAACTGAGCTGTCAAGGCCGCCCTTGAGGACGTCTCTGAAAAGATAATTGCTGACTACAAGGCCTCTGACGAGTTCATGAGATTCGGCTTTGAATACCTTGAAATAGGTATCAAAGCCACTATTAAATGGGCAGACGTCAGGGAGAGAGAGTCCGACACTTTGAAGGCCTCTGATTTCGTTGGTCTCGGCTTTGCTGATGCTCAATGTTAACGCAAAAATTCTCCATCTACGAGGACCAATCAGAAAAGGACACATGTCATCCTACGTGGCAATGTTCGACACCCGAAGAGAGTTGTTCGGCACCCGAGGAGTGTTGGTCGGCACCCGAGGAGTGTTAGTCGTTACCCGAGGAGAGTTAGTCGGCACCCGAGGAGAGTTGGTCGACATACCAACAGGGAAGATCAAAGGATAACTACGCATTTAATGATCATTAATGTACATTTATATTGTAGATGACAACAGATAGCATACAAAGCAATTAGATTCGTTGAATGTAGACATAATGTATAAATGTATACATACAATGAATCTTTTTATCCCCCACCACTATAAATACATGTATTCCCTTAGCCAAAAGAGAGATCCGAGAGATCCAAGAGATCTAAGAACCGAGAGACACAATACACAAGATCTATACCTTTTTCTCTCTCTACACCACATTGTGCTATTGTAAACCCCTGGGAATAAAATAACAGTCGACGTAGGCTTTTCCTTATAGCCGAACCACTTTAAAAATCTTTGTCTCTCATGTGCTTGATTGGATTACTTTTATCTATTTATCCGTGATCATAAAAATGGGATTCGGTCCAGTTTTTTGCATCAACACTCAATTTGCCCAAGCTCTCCAAGAGGTTGAGGAAGAGGCTGCCGCTCCTGCCGAGACTACTACATTAGAGGTCACCGAGGTTGGAGGGGAAGACCTTTGCGATGATGCGGCCGAGGTGACTAATCAAGCCGAGGGTGTCAACGTTCCCCCCTCAGACTCTTAGGATATTTTAATCACTGCTTGTAACTTGGCTGTATTGTGGAACTTGTCTGTAATCATTGAACATCTTATTATTTCTGAATGTATACCAATCTCTGATGAGGACCATCTTCACTTCCTTTTTATTGGATGTCATGTGATGTCTTTCATTCTTAGTTCCATTGTTATGGTGTTTGCTAAAAATAAATTTGCAATGGTCTTATTTAAGCTCAACCAATGGTCCTGAGCTCAGACCTTCTCACCAATGAATGGTGTTATGAAGGTCTGAGGTCATTACCTAAGAGGTTATCCTCGTAATTAATCTCAGCAAATCAATGATGTTAAGGGTATGAGGTCATCTCATTTATAGTGTCTGAGCTCAGACCTCGTTACCACTGAATGGTGTTATGAGGGTCTGAGGTCATCACCTAAGATGTTATCCTCATAATAAATCTTCACCAAATTAATGATGTTAAGGGTCTGAGGTCATCTCATTATAGTGTCTGAGCTCAGACCTCGTCATCACTGAATGGTGTTATGAGGGTCTGAGGTCATCACCTAAGATGTTATCCTCATAATAAATCTTCACCAAATTAATGATGTTAAGGGTCTGAGGTCATCTCATTATGGTGTCTGAGCTCAGACCTCGTCACCACTGAATGGTGTTATGAGGGTCTGAGGCCATCACCTAAGATGTTACCCCCATAATAAGTTTTCACAAAATTAATGATGTTAAGGGTCTGAGGTCATCTCATTATGGTGTCTGAGCTCAGACCTCGTCACCACTGAATGGTGTTATGAGGGTCTGAGGTCATCACCTAAGATGTTACCCTCATAATAAGTTTTCACCAAATTAATGATGTTAAGGGTCTTCACCAAATTAATGATGTTAAGGGTCTGAGGTCATCTAATTATGGTGTCTGAGCTCAGACCTCGTCACCACTGAATGGTGTTATGAGCGTCTGAGGTCATCACCTAAGATGTTACCCCCATAATAAGTCTTCACCAAATTAATGATGTTAAGGGTCTTCACCAAATTAATGATGTTAAGGGTCTTAGGTCATCTCATTATGGTGTTTGTCCTCAGACCTCGTCACCACTGAATGGTGTTATGAGGGTCTGAGGTCATCATCTAAGATGTTACCCCCATAATAAGTCTTCACCAAATTAATGATGTTAAGGGTCTGAGGTCATCTCATTATGGTGTCTGACCTCAGACCTCGTCACCACTGAATGGTGTTATGAAGGTATGAGGTCATCACCTAAGATGTTACCCCCATAATAAGTCTTCACCAAATTAATGATGTTTAAGGGTTTGATCTAAGAATGAAGCAAGAACTGTCATGGGAACTGATCTTTATTAATAACCTCTTCACAATAAGATGGTACATTTACATAAAACTCTATGCAACATCATATGTAATATCTCTTTAGGTGGTCAGCATTCCATGGGTTAGTAAAAGGTTCTCCTTCTAGGTTTTTTAGCCTGTAAGTGCCAGGCACAACCTCTTCTGTCACTTTGTAGGGGCCATGCCAGTTTGGGTGAAGCTTATTTGCTTTCTGTAGGGTCTTCTTCAGCACTAGGTCTCTTACTGCAATGGGTCTTGACTTCACCCTCTGGTTGTAGAATTTCGCTGCCCTCTACTGGTAGGTTGCTTGTCTGACCTCTGCGTCCTCTCTTCTTTTTTCGATAAGATCTAGGTCTAACCTTCTCTCTTCTCCATTATTGTCAGGGTCGTAGATCTGAATTCGATGAGTTGGGAGTCCTACTTCCGTTGGTATGACGGCCTCTGAGCCATGTGCCAGCATGAACGGGGTTTCTCATGTTGGTGTCCTTGTCGTGGTTCTGTAGGCCCATAACACAGCGTAGACCTCTTCAGTCCATCTCCCATTCGCATCTTCTGACCTCTTCTTGATTCCGTCCAAGATAGTTCTGTTTGTGACCTCGGTCTGACCATTTGCCTGAGGTCGACCAGGAGATGAGAAGAACTGCTTAATACCTACTCTTAGGCAATACTTTTCTAAGGAGGAGTTCTTGAACTGGGTCCCATTGTCCGAGATGAGAGTGTTTGGGACGCCATATCTGCATATGATATTCCTCCAAATGAACTGGAAGGTCTTCTGCTCTGTGATTGTTATCATCAGCTCTGCCTCCACCCACTTTGAGAAGTAGTCAATGGCAACTATCAAGAATCTATATTTGTTGACAGCTCTTGGCAAAGGTCCTAATAAGTCAATTCCCCATACCGCAAATGGCCATGGAGAAGAGATTGACGTCATAGGCTGATGGGGTTGATGAGGGATAGTGGCGAACCTTTGACATTTGTCGCATCTCTTCACGTAGTCTGCAGCGTCCTTGGACAAGGTAGGCCACCAGTATCCCTGAGTGATGATCCTCTTGGCCAAGGGCCTTCCCCCTATGTGGCTAGAGCAAGAACCCTCATGGACTTCTTGTAAGACCCGGGGAACCTCCCTGGGATGCACACATCTGAGGAGAGGCAATAGAAACCCCTTTTTGTACAAGACGTCTCCTACCATTGAGAACTTGGCAGCCCTATATCTCAACTTTCTCCTTTCTAGTTTGGACTCAGGCAACTCTCCTTCTCTTAGGTATCTGACGAGCGGGTCGATCCATGAGTCTCCTAGGTTCAAATTGTGACAAAGGTTACATACCTCTTCTTCCTCAATGGTTGCGTTTCCTAAGACTTCGATCGGAACGGTCCTTCTAACCTTTGTCTTCCTTGCCGAAGCAAACCTTGCCAATGCATCAGCGTGGCTGTTACTTTGTCGAGGCACTCTCTTCAGTTTTGCCTCTTCAAAATATTCCAACATCTTTCTAACTCTCTCCGAGTACTTCGCCATCCTCTTATTCTTGGCCTCATAGGCTCACAGCACTTGATTGACAATTAACCTTGAGTCACTGTGGAGAAGGAGACGTCTTATGCAAAGAGTCTTTGCCAATAAGAGGCCTGCTATCATGGCTTGATACTCAGACTCTATGTTTGAGGCCTGGAAGTTGAATCTCAAGGCGTATTCAATGTTGGCACCATCTGGAGCCGAGAGTATTAGCCCCACACCGCTTCCACTATCACAGGAAGAGCCATCAACGAAGAGGCTCCAGACGTCTGTATCTGATGAGAAGACCCCTTCTGTCAGAACTCCTTGCTTGAAGAGGTATCGATCCTCTTCGTTCTCTTCTATTCTGCTCCGGGTTTTTCCTGAGATGACCTCTTCTCGATCTCGGAAGACGTTTGGTGCCATCTCTTCTAAATTTCAGAAGACTCTACAGTTTGTCTCTTCGGCATCCTCTAGGCCTTTCTCTGTCTCGGCCTCTTCCCAGGTGAATTCTGCAACAAAGTCTGTGAGGGCCTACCCTTTGATGGCTGTCCTAGGCTGGTAGGTAAGATCATATTCTCCTAATTCGATGGCCCAGGTCATCAATATCCCGGACTTCTCAGGTTTATGCAGGACACGCCTTAGTGGGGAGTCAGTGAGGACTACGATGGAGTGAGCTTGGAAGTAAGGCTTCATTTTTCTTGAGGCATGTATTAGGGCATAAGCCAACTTTTCGATGCGGGGATAATTTTGTTCAGACCCTTAAAGGGCCTTACTATTGAAGTATACAGGCCTTTGGATCCCATCCTCTTCCCGTATGATGGCCGCGCTGATAGCTGACTCAGAGACTACCCGATATTCAAACAACCTTTCTCCTGTGATGGGCCGAGACAGCAATAAGGGAGACCCTAAGTAGGACTTGAGTTGGTTGAAGGCTTTTTCACACTATTAGTCCCATTGGAAGGCCTTTCTTAGAACTTTAAAGAATGGAAGACACTTGTCCATTGCCCTAGAAACAAACCTGTTAAGGGCAGCCACTCTTCCCGTGAGTCTTTGAACATCCTTGATACTCCTAGGAGTCTTCATGTCGAGTAATGCCTTGATTTTCTCAGGGTTCACTTCAATTCCTCTCTGGTTAACGATGAATCTCAGGAACTTCCCAGCTCCTACTCCGAAGACACACTTTGATGGGTTGAGTTTCATTCTGTATGAGTCCATAACATCGAAGGTCTTCTCAAGGTCCGCTACGTAAGTACAAGCTTTCAAGATTTTTGTCAGCATATCATCTACATACACTTCTATGGTCTTCCCTATCTTCTCTTCGAACATCTTATTGACAAGACGTTGGTATGTTGCCCCTGCATTTTTCAGACCGAAGGTCATCACTTTGTAGCAGTACGTCCCTTTGTCGGTAATGAAAGTTGTCTTCTCTGAGTCTTCGGCATCCATGAAGATTTGGTTATAGCCTGAATACGCATCCATGAAACTCATGAGCTCATATCCTGCTGTAGCATCCACCATATGATCTATCCGAGGTAAGGGGTAGCTGTCTTTTAGGCAAGATCTGTTCAGGTAAGTGAAATCCACACACATTTGCCACTTCCCATTGGCCTTAGGCACGATGAATGCATTTGAGAGCCACTCCGGGTAGGTAACCTCTCTTATGAACTCGGCCTCTTCTAACTTTTTGACCTCTTCTCGAATGACGTCGTATTTCTCCCTGGAGTAGACTCTTCATCTCTGCTTGATCGGCTTGGCATCTCTGGTCACGTTGAGCTTGTGGCTCATCACCTCAGGGTCGATGCCAGGCATGTCTGCGTGACTCCATGCGAAAAGACTCTGTCTCCTCCTGAGGAAGTTTATCAGCTCTTCCTTGGTTCCTGGCTCTAGGGCCTTACCGACCTGGACGGTTTTTTTTGGCTCGTCCTCATTGAGGACGATGGATTCTACCTCTTCCGCGGCCTCTCCCTTCTTCAACTTTGTTTCATCTCTTGGGTCAAGAGTGTCAATGCTATAAGTGGTGCCCTCTTATGGGCTTCTCTCTCTTCAGCCGAGTTGAAGTAACATTCTCACACTGTGGTCTGGTCACCTTGCACTTCCCCTACTCCATAAGGAGTCAGGAATTTTAGCATCTGATGGACCGTTGATGGCACAACCTCGAACTCCCTAAGGGCCACCCTTCCTATGATGAGGTTATAGGCCGAGAAGACACTCTCGTCCATCACGAAGAAATTAATCCTCCTGGTCAACCTCTTAGGCCATTCGTCACCCATCCGTACGTCCATCTCATACATGCCCAAGGGGTGAACCTTTTCATCACTGAAGCCTATCAGGGGGTGGTGATAGGGGACTAGTCTTGCTCTACTAAGGCCTAAGCTCTTGAAGCAAGGCCAAAACATCACATCTGCCGAGCTCCCCCCATCCACGAGGATCCTCTGCACCTCATATCCATGCACCCTTGTCGTTATGGCCAAAGGGTCATCATGGGGGGCTAAGATACCTCTGAAGTCGAGTCTGGAGAACCCAACTACGAGGGTGTTCATGTCTACTTTCTTCCTCTTCTGTATGTATCAGAAGACGTTAGATTCACAACTTCAAGCTTGGCCACTAATTTGGCCTCGGCTACATGAGCCTTCCTATCAGCTACTTCAGATCCACCACCTACAAATCCTCCGCATATTGTGCCAACACCGAAAGAGATCATACCAACCCTCTTCACCGGGGTGTTGTCATCCTTTGGTGGGAGATCCGAATCATCTTCATCATCACCTTCTGAATCATCGTCTCTTCGGGCCGGGACGTTGACACGACATCTGTTATTCCTCCTTTTCTTATGGTCATCTCTTCCACTCTTAGGAGTCTTACCGTCTACATATTTTCTCAATTTCCCAGATTTTAACATCTTCTCAATCTCATCCTTCAAAGCGAAGCATCTGTCTGTGACGTGACCATGATCTTGGTGGAACTCACACCATAGGTCTTTGTTCCTCATATGTGGTGGATCTTTCAGCTTCTCTGGCCATCTCAAAGCCCTGTCATTCTTGATCTCGTTGAGGATGTGCTCACAGCTCACAGTAAGAGGAGTATAGTGAGCGAACTTGTCATCACCCGATCTCTTCTTATCATCTTTCTTGCTTTGGGACTTTCCACTGCCACTACGGTTCTCATCCTCATACTTGGCGGCCATTGCCTCTTCCGCATTCATTACTTTCCCTGCGGTTGCCAGCAGCTCCGCCATAGACCTAGGGGCTCTTCCGCCAGTTTCCACAATAGCTTCCCCTTCTGGAAACCTCCTATAAGGGCGGTCATGGCTATGTTCTCTTCATAGTCTTTGACCTCCAACTTTTCTTTGTTGAATCTTGCTATATAGTCTCTTAGGCTCTCACCCTTGGCCTGCTTGACATACAGCAGGTGGGTAGTCTTCTTTTGAGGCCTCACCCCAAAGCAGAAGTTGTGGATGAATCGCTCAGCCAAGCCTTTGAAGTTCTCAATTGAGTTCTTCGGAAGGGAGGTGAACCAACTGTGTGCAACCCTTATTAAGGTCCCAGAGATTCATCTCATCGGGTATCGAGTAGATGTCTGCTGCCGATTGATACATCTCGATATGATGCACATGGTTAGTGCTGCCATCATACTTGGGAGACACCGTAGGAGGCTTGAACTTAGCTGGGGTTGGGAACCCCACTATCTTAGCCACAAATGGGGAGCCCTCTGAGTAACCCCTTTGCAACGGGTCCCTGCTTTTAATGAGGTCTCCTATCTTCTCCTTAAGGCGTTGGATAGAATCATTCCATGGTCTTCGGCCATCGACTTGGCCGAGGTTATCCCCTGCCATCTCCCTAGGATGGACCGAGGGTTCCCCTGCCAAGACACGTTGGCTGTTGACCTCTTCCTGTTCCCTGCCTCTTCTTTCGCAGTGTCGGCCTTGGTCTGGCCGACCCTGCCTGTTCCTTCTCTGAGAGCCTGCTGCACTCCTTGATCTCGACAGTCTCTGTCTTAGGTCATTTATCGGGCCCAACCTCTCGAAGGCTGACCCTCTTTGCTGGGCCTCTTCACCTCTTCGGTCGACACAACCTTGACTTTGCCTAAGAGGTCGTACAATGTTATTTGACACCTCATAAGGCTCCCAACAGTCTTCCGGGGCTTCTTCCGCCTCTAGATCGTCATACCTGTCCTCTGGGCAAGGGTTTCCTTGCCTCCCCAGGCGCAAGCGCCTAGGGCCAGCAACGTCCCTTCTCCGCTGGGGTGCAGTCTGGTCCTTCATTGGTGCCTGGGGTGGTCCCCAGGCGTCAGGATGAGGCTGAACAACCGCCGGAGTGATCATATCCTGTGAGACTCCAGGTGGCCTCATCATAGTTTGGCTGAGCTGTGCAAATTGCTCTTGCATAGCTTGTTGCGTTGCAACTAAATACCTCAAGGCTGCAGCTACCTCCACCATTTCGGACTGGGGGGCGCCTGACTGGAACTAGGCCCTCCACCCCCGAGCGACGAAAGAGGCGGTGGTAAGTCTGGTGCCATATGTTAACATTATAGAGCTTAAGTAGCAGATGAGCTTAGTACCTCACAGGACCTCTTTCAATGGTGAAACAGCTCCGCGCTAGGGGGAGGCCTGGTTCACCACCAGAGTCTCCGGTGAGGTTAATAAGAAAAAGAGGAAGAGATAGCTTCTCTTTCCCACAGACGGTGCCAAAATGATGATGCTGGAATCAACACCACCAGGTAAGGTGTTTTTAAGCTCAATCTAAGAACAACAATGGCAGCATGGTTATGTAATGGCAAGAGAATGAGATGAGGAGAAGGGGAGAGTACACCGGGATATAAGTGGTTCAGCCTAGATTGGCCTACGTCCACTGTGTGTGTGAATAATCTCACTGCAATAAGGCTCTAATGGCCATGGATACAGTCTCTCAAGCTTTCTCTCTCTACTGTATATCTAGACAGAGTTTCATCTAGGGTTGAATATCTGGGATCCTTTTGCAAGGTAGAGGATAACCTCTATATATAGTACCTAGGGGGTGTAATGTACCCCCCATGCATGCAATGAGCATGTGTGTGGTTACCTCACCAATATGGGAGTGCCATCTGTCACTGTCACATGTAGAGAATGATGATACAATATTCTCCCCACGTGTGGGGAATAATCTTGTTATAACTGACTTGTGTCCATATGTCCTTATCTAAATGTCAGCATGTGCTCGGCTATCGCGTCTGGGGTATGACCTCGGCCTTGATGAGGCCGAGGTTGGTGAGTCTTGATACCTGTTCAGTCCGAGGATTCCATGGAGGTCTCGGCCTAATTGTGGCCGAGATAATGGGCAAGGTCGGCCTGAGACGAGGTTGAACTGGTGGCTTGACGAGGTTGCTGGTGGCTTGATGCGAGCTCGGCCTACATCTGGCCGAGGTTGCCATTTCGAGGTATACGAGAATGCTGCCGATCCTTGTGACGTCCCTTGGAGAGGCTCATGGTAGTGTCGGCCTGGGCCGACCTTGATATGATCGAGGGGCGATATCGCGTGTCCAAGAGATGCCCAACGTCGGCCATAATACAGATCGAGGTTGGTGTCTCTAGGCCGAGGTTACACTTGGGGCATATCAAACGGAACAATTTCAAACTTTTTTAACTCGACCCTTCTAAATATGATGTTATATGCCAAATGGACGTTCTCATCCAAGGTAAAAAAAAATCATATTTGTTCGACATGTTGGTCAGGTGACGATCACAACATCTAACTCAATTGTTCTTAAAGGAAACACCTTTTCCTCTAAAAAAATCGATGAGAGGTTTGTGGTATGCCTCCAACTTGCTATTTTTCAATCTCAAATTTTTGAAGTAGTTATAAAATAGGACATTGACTGAAATGCCATTATCAACCATGATCCTTGCCACTTTACTCTTACACACCATCATTATGCCGACCATAGGGTTGTCGTGCGGGTTAATCACACCTAACAGGTCATCTTTAAAAAAATTAAGAATAAGACATTATGGGGTGTGTTTTTACAGCATCACTCAAGTTGATCTTTCGAATACGAGAACAAGCCTTCGCCTCATTGAGGTAGAATTTTCTTTCTACTGGTTAATCTTCGCCGCCAGCGTCACCTCCTGCTATTAAGTTACACGCAAAAATATCATCTTGACTTCATGCATGGGCTCCTTAGTCTTCTTAGGCAAGTCTAGATCATCCTTTGAATCGTCGTTCCAATCCATTTTCTTTTTGTTCGCCTTCTTATAAGGGGACTTTGATCGTCTTTAAGGTTTTTCCTCATCCCGCCTATCTGATCGGCCTCCTTCATCAACTTACATTGCCAGTCTGCCTCGTCTGATGAAGTTCTCAATACACGTTCTTCAATGCGAAAAAATTATCGGTGTTGTGTCTATGATCCTTATGGAACTCACAATACTTTTCTTCTATTCTCAGTTATTTTATTAATGTAATGCGTTGACCGTATTATTATATTGTAGTGTTATTAATATTATTGGTCGTGTTATTAATATTACAAAATATAGTAAAAATCAAAAGGGAGTGTTTTAAAATATGATAAACAAATAGAAATAAAGAAAATTTAGAGAAATTTAAATGGGCTAAAAAGGAAGTTAAGAAAGTGGTAAGAGATGCTAAGTTAAAATCGTATGATGATCTTTATATAAAATTAGGAATACAAGAAGGGAAAAAAGTATTTATAAGCTTGTTAAACTTAGGGACAGAAAAACAAAAGATTTTAATAATGCTAAGTGTATTAAAAGTGATGATTCAAGAAAACTAGTCGAAGATGATGAGATTATGGAAAGATGAAAAAATTACTTTGAGAGGTTATTAAATGGATAGTGGGAGTAGATTATATATAGAGGAACTTAGAGAGACTCGAGAAAATATATTTTTTCGTAGAATTGGGATAACAGAGGTTAGGATTGCTCTAAAAAAGATGAAAACGGGGAGGGTTTTAGGACCAGATGGTATCCCTATTGAGGTTTGGAAGTGCTTAGGGGAGGAAGGAGTATGTTGGCTTACAAAAATTATTTAATAGAATTATAATGACTAATAAGATGCCCGATGAATGGAGAAAGAGTGTTTTAGTACCTATTTCTGAAAATAAAGGGGACATACAAAGTTGTTCAAATTATCGTGGTATTAAATTAATGAGTCATACAATAAAGCTTTGGGAGAGAGTGATTGAATACTGGTTGAGATTGAAAATAACAATATCTGAGAATCAATTTGGGTTTATGCCTGGGAGGTCAACAATGGAAGCAATCTATTTATTGAAGAAATTAATGGGGAGGTTAGGGAGAAAAATAAGGATCTTCATATGATTTTTATAGATTTGGAGAAGACGTATGATAGGATACCCAGAGATATAATATGGTGGATTCTATATAAAAAATGAGTGACTCATAGATATATTGATGTGATTAAGGACATGTATGATGGGACTATGACTATAGTAAGAACATCAACATGAGAAAGTAGTGAATTTTCAATTATTGTAGGCCTACACCAAGGTCCAGCATTAAATCCTTATCTCTTTACTTTTGTTATGAACGAGTTGACTGGAAAAATACAAGATGATGTGCCATAGTGTATGCTATTTACAGATAATATTATTTTTGTGGATGAGACTAAGACGGGAATTAATGTTACATTGGAATTGAGGAGAGAAACTCTAGAAACAAGAGGATTTAAAATAAGGAGGACTAAAACAGAATGTGTGGAGTGCAATTAAAGTAGTAATTGGAGGACAAATGGGGATGATGTGAAATTGAAGGGTTAAGAGACACCTAGAAATGATCATTTTTGTTATTTAGGACCGATTATCCAAAATAGAGATATTAGTGATGATAGTACTCATAGGATTAGAGAAGTCTAGGTCAAGTGGAGAAGTGCTACTAGCGTATTATGTGATAGGCGTATATATACCTTTAAAGTTAAAAGAAAATTTTCATAGGATGACCATTAGACCTACTATGTTATATGGGACATAGTGTTGGACATCTAAAAACAAAATGTGCAGAAAATGAGTGTGGCGGAGATGTGAATACTGAGATGGATTTGTGATAAAACTCGAAAAGATAAAATTAGAAATGAACAAATTTGTGAAACGGTAAAAGTAGCTCTTATAGAAGATAAATTGAGAGAAAATCGACTTAGCAGTGTTTTTTAGGGTGCAAGGCGCACCCAAGCGCAAAGGTGTCTCTAGAGCCTAGGCGCAAGGCGAGGCGTGCGCCTGATTGAAGCTAGGCGCACTTTTTTGAAAAAAAATCAAAAAAAATATTTATTCATTTTTAAAGCAATATATTGATGTTATAATATCATGAGATCAGTGATAAACTTAATGGGATAATTAAGTTTATAAAATATTACATATTAGCATATAAAACTAAACTTTAACCAATAAATGCAAGTCTTAACATATATAAAAAAGACAACCATTACTAACAAGTTTAAGTTTAAAAATAAATACCAAACTAACAAGAGTTGAGACACAAAACGAAATGTATTGTATTTAAAATTTTCAATGTATTATATTTCAACTGATATTTTTTTTCCTATGTACAACAGTAAAATATGTAAAACAGTAAAACATAAAAACATTAATCTCAGCAAATGGTGTTCTATTGTATTTACATGGTGTTGCATTGTTTTCAAATGATATTTTTTTCCTCGTGCAAACAATAAGAGAGGCAGAAAAAAGAGGCAGAAAAAGAAGAAGAAATAAAAGAAAATGCAAAAAAGGGGCCGAAAAAAAGGGCAGAAAACAGCCATATGGAGAAGAAATGGGCAGAAAAAAAGAAAAAAAAAATACAATTCTGAGAAGAAAATAGACAATAAGAAAGGGAAAAAAAGTGGCAGAAAAACGAAAAAAAGAGGGCAGAAAACAGCCATTTGGAGAAGAAATGGACAGAAAAAAATAAAAAAAAATACAAGTTTGAGAAGAAAATAGTTATTCGCGGGAAGAAATTGGCTGAAAAAAAATAGCAGATAAAAGAAGCAAAAAAAATAAGCTCGCCTGGTGCCTGAGTACGCCTCGCGCCTATTGCCCTTAGGCATGCACCTTTTGAAATGTGCCTTGCCTATCCCTCCCCTTGGCGCCTCATCTGTGCCTTAGTGCGCCTAGCGCCTAGGCGTGCGCCTTTAACAACTATGCGACTTAGATTGGTTTAGACCAGAGGATATTCCAGTATGAAAGAGTGATCTAGTTAGTATTGACAGTAACACAAGGGGTAGAGGTGGGCCTAAATTGACTTGGTAGGATATTATAAAAAATGACGTGATATCATGTGGTTTAACCGAAGATATTGTGCTGGACGTAATGGAATGGAAAAATAGAATTCATGTAGCCAACCCCAAATAATTGGGAAAAGGCTTTGTTGAGTTGAGTATTGTTTGTTTCTTCTCTTCTCAGTAGAAAGAAGTCAATAAATAATATTGTTTTTATGATATTATTATAGTGATATAGTTCAGTGTATTCATTATTATATGACTTGTATTTATATTATATTATTATATCTTTGTGTGTAAACTATATGTACTATAATTTATACATTTTTATCATTTCTTTGAAGAAAATTGTAATATACTTGAATAAATTTTAATCATTTGTTTTGGATATATTTGTGTTAATGATATTGTGTAGAATAGATTGTACTTGCATAGTTGTATTCCATCTAGTGACATGGTCATAGACAAAAATACTTTATCCTTTCTTTTTTTGATACACTATATTTTGTGTACGATATTTTGGAACTGGAAACATTGAAAGACGAATCTTCATCTTACGAATGATAATGGAAATTCATTTTTTTAGTTATACTTCAATGAAATCATTCCTAAAATTGGTTTTTGGTCATAATATGTTTTATTAGATATTCTAATGTGTTATCTATGCATTTATATATATTTTACTACATTTTATACCGATTCACGATTCACAGGGTTTCCCATTTACGATTCGATTCAAGATTTGACTATGACTAGGTTATATATGTGAATTTCTTTTCGGTGAAATGTAAGCATATATTAATTAAGAAGAAAAATACAAAGCCAAACTCAATGACCGCCAAATGAGGATTTTAGTGAGATTTCATAAGTAGCAAGAAAGTTCCATGAATTCACCAAGTTTTGTGGTGAAGCTTCATTGATGCACATAAGCATTGAGCTAAAATCCTTCTTGTTTCCCTTCCTAATTTTTTATGCTTCCTTTCTCCTTTTCCTTGTGTTTTGTCATAACTCTTTTTCAGCAATATCCTTAGTTTTATCACCGGTAAACTTATGTAGAGTGGTATGTTCCTTTCAAGTTCATATAATCAAAGTTCTTCCCAACCTTTTATATGTAACCACAAGAAACAATACACCTTTGATCCGATATTGAAATAGATCCTAAACGTGGTATCAAAACTGCTGAAGAAATAAAAAACATACACTTCTATACAGCAACCCCCTGTTAACTAATGAATCGAAGTTCTACTTATAAAGAAAAAATGAAGATGCTGCCCACCACAATGTAAATGAATAAACAACCTTAAGAATTATTTGAATTTTGACCCGCGTTATCCTTTCAGCAAGAATAAATAATTTTATTAATGACCAAAAATAAAAATATAGCAGAAGTGGACCTTCATACCACTAGGAAACAATGCAGCAAACCAAAAGAAAAAGAAACTGATCTTGAACCCCACAATTTTCATTTATATATTCCTGATCGCCATTTTAACAGGATCTATCAAGCAAACTTAGACTATTATCCCTATTTTAGTTTCTTGTTAAGCCAACATTTTCCCTCTTTAACAAAGACATAAAGTATACTTTGGCACCTATCTTCTTTAACTTTTGTTTTCAGTATTTTCTACACACGTGCGCGCACACATATATGTACGATAATTGAGTTTGGGCAATTTAAAAATGATTCACTTTCTGCTCGACGTGAAAGAATGAGACACATGCCCAAATATGTCTGGGACTATAAGTTAAGGGAGATGCTTATATGCATGTATATGTAGAGTGAGAGTACAAAAATCTAGAGAGATTAAGTGAGAAATTTATCGAGAAGTCTGGGAGAAGAAGATCCTGTTTTAAAAAAGGAAAACTAACCTTGGGCCACATTAATATGGGATAATATAAGGATGAGGTATATAAGACTGTGCAAGTGAGAGAGTGGTCAAATGGGTCAACCGATGGACTTCATCCAAAATGAGGATGATGTATATAAGTGAAAGGTGGCTACTAAGGGCACCCCAAAGTTACTCCATAATACCATGACAAAGAAAAAACAAGATACTATTGTTAGGGCACCCACGGGGTATAGATATTATAGGTTAAAACTCTTCATTTGGCCTCATTTCATTTTTCTCAACTCCTAACCACTCAAATGTCAACTTTCCTTTTTACCACTGCCCTCACCACCACACCATTATGACCAACGCATAATGAAAAAATGACCCACATAAACATTTATTCTTCAAATTCAACCCATAAACAACTGAAAATAATATAAATACTAACCTAGGATGCATATAACACTTCAAAATTCACAGGTCCAAAAACCTACAACTTCGATCCCCCTACCCTGATAATATTCACGGGAATTATCTCGAGCACGAAAAAAATGTAAAATTATGAGGGTTAATATGGTGCCAAATTTTGGGGTCAAGCCACCGAATTCGATGTCAAATTTCTAGGGTCGAAGCCCCGAATATGACCAAATTTGGCGTTTTTGAAATCGTTTATACTCGGGGCCAAATCGCTGAATATGGGGTAAAATTCAAGGACTAATCCCCATATATGTACAATTTTGACATTTTTTACAACTGTACATACTCGAGGTCAAAACACTAAATATGGGGAAAAATTAAGGTCCAACTCTCGAATTTGGTCTTACTTTTTCGGGATCGGTGAAGCGAAGTTGCAGGTCTAAAAAATGTTAGATGTTTTTATCAAAATTTTAAATATGTTTGAATAGTGTGTTAGTAAATATTTTATTTTCATTATTTTTGGGTTAAATTTGAAACAAAAATGTTTCTTAAGGTCATTTTTTTATTACAAATGTGTGCTTTCTCATACTAGGGAGAAACTTAAAGAAAGATATAATTATATATATATGTACACACACACACACACACACATACACATATATATGTGTGTGTATATATATATATATATATATATATATATATATATACACACACACACATATATATATATGTGTGTGTGTGTGTGTAAATATGGATAGATAGAGGAACAGAGTGAGAGAATGGAGAGAAACGGAATGGTGCGGTGGTGGAGATGATGTTTGTATATATGATGGGTAAAGTTTTTCAAAAAGAGAATGAGACAAATGAAAATTTTGAACATAATGTATGTGGGTGCCCAAGTGTGGTAACAGGTATTACAAATTGACTTGACATGTTGTTTGGGAGTAAAATTATCTATTGTGGTATTATGGAGTATGGGGCTACTTCGGAGGTGACCTTAACAACCACTAAATGAAAACTCTGGATCAATGTCAGTTAACATATAAATAATGAAGGGAAAACCCATATGACCCTCACACATATTAATAATTTATTTGAATATCCCATTCCTCGAACACTTCTTCAACGCACTAGTAGCTGAAACCATCAACTAATTTATTCTCCACAAAACTAGGCCACGCTGACTGGGCGATCAATTTGTATTAATCTATCATTTCAAGGACGTCTTTGGAATTTTAATTTCTCTAAGGTGGGCCACGTTTCCTATTCTCCCGGAATCCAGGCAAGTGGGCTTTCTCGTTGATGAGCATGTCTCATTAGTGCATCAACCATTCAGCTTCGTAGGTATATTATGTCACAGGGGCGATTTCCATCAGTTGGATCAATTCAATCTTTCCCGTATATTTCAAACGGGTTATTCGCCCGTGGTATAAATACTCCAAAGCTTCTTCTTTGCCACTTTTCGGCATCTATCTATTTGCAGAGCGAGATCATTCCTCTTGTTCTAAACCACCCCCAACCCTTCTTAATTACCAAATTTCTTATGAGCCGTCATTTTCATGCCCCCATTGTCCCTTCCCTGTGGGCCGCCAAATACGTTTCTGGTATGCTTCCTCTTTCCTCACTTTTCTTACAATTTTCTTCAAGTTTGGTGTCTCAAAGCTTAGACTTTGTTTTTTGCTTCACAAGGATTAGCACTTTCCTAGCAAACTTTCTTGACGAAAATCTTTTTTTACTGAATTTCGTTCCTAATTACTCCTAATTTGTTAAATACACAAAGCTTGGCTTCACCCGTTCGGTCGTAGGCCTAGGTCTCCTCACTTAGAGCTCAAAATAATAGTTGAGGAGAGGTATCAATGACAAGCACGCCAAGCTAAAATGGTAGGTGTGGTTGATGCCTTTGGACCCGAACACAATAAACGTAGGGACTCATTTTGTGGGCTTCTTCATCAACGGTTGGAATATCCTCCTGGCCAGCTAGGAGTTCCCAGGTCGGTTCGCTAACCGGCTAAGTCATGGAACAGTCCACCTAATCCTTGGGAGGCTGGGAACTTCATATCAAATGTAAACTTATAGTATAATGTATACCTTTTAGTTGCCAACGAGTGGTGTGAATATCTTACTCTCCCCCGTTCGCTCTCCATTTGGCCTGTTGTTGAAACTGATCGGGTCCCTGCTCCCCGTGAGGGCGAAATCTATTTTTATAAACATTGTATTAAGTCAGGACCGATTGTCGAAGGCCCCTTGACAACTCATACCGAATGCTTGGAGTATCTTGGTCGGATTCGTGGTTCACTTCCATAATATGTTCGAAGTTAGTGATCTCGTAACTGTTGCCGAACTCTTAACCGTTTGCCGCACAACCTCTTCCCAAGGGGGTTGGTAGACACTTGCCTGCGAGAAGAAAGATGTTGGCTTCATCACCTCCCTCCATTCGTCCAATCACTACTAGAAACGCCATTATTTCTTCATCAATGGATGGTACTTTACTGGCTATCTATAATACCTCTCGTCTAAGACAAGTCAAAACTGAGTGAGTCTTCGTCATGTTTCTTCTTTTCTTTTATATTAACGTTTTATGCCTGCCTTCAAATGATCATTACTTGTATTGCTACAGGGATCTTCAACGAGCGGGCCTGATATCTCTGAAGCTCGAAAAAAAAAGGTTCAGGATGCCCTATCCAAGGCCTGTCCGTTCAAGTAGCTCTGCGATCTCGCTCGACTGAATGACCTCGGCTCAATAGCGAGGGGCGAAGAAGTGAAAGGCAAAGACACTGCTCGTTTCCAAGCAAAGACTAAGAAGGTAACATCCTTTTCACCTTTCAGCAAGCCTACAACGCAGAGTTCTCAAGTATTCTTAGTTTATATTTTCAACTTCTTTTGTAAGACTAGTCCGTTCATATGCTAACTACTTTGTTGACATCTGAAGGTGCTATGTCGTGAGATGTTTTTCGTGCCGCACCCCAAAGTCCAATGCTTGCCTGAATGCCCCTCAAGGGCCAATTCAGAACCTACCTTCCGCCAGACCTCCACTTATTGCGGAGCACTAGCCCACCCCTCGGAGTTACGGTTAGAGAATCAGCGATTCGAGGATCGAAAGGGTGGTCGATATTGACTATATAGAGGGGATAAATAGAGGGAACTCTTCTCTTTAGTTATCGGATGAGCAACCCATGGAGTGAGCAAGAGGGGTGAAAGGTGTTTTATTTTCTCGTAGCTCCTATTTGATACCAGAAAAAACAATCTTGGTTTTCGTTTTCCTTGTGATGGACTTGGAAGAAAGGGGCGTGTCAAGTATCGGCAAGGGATCGTATCTTCTTCAGAATATTATAGATGTACAATGCAGTAGTAATATTCCATTTCAATTAAATAATATAATCATATGCTTGAGGCAATGTAAGTGATCAAGGGCTATCTACGGGCCAAGGGACAGTCTCAGGTAGACACTTTTTATTAGGCGTAGGCCTTCTAAAAAGTAATGGAGGCCTCCAAAGGTTTCCTCAGACCGAACAACTCCTCGTATCTCAGCTATCTAAATGTTAACGAATCATACAAGGCGTTCATTGGCTGCCTTAGAGAAGGGAAGCTTTATGTCTAAAGGAGGGCCCACTACCTGTGCAAAGGAAATCCTTCATCTCTACATAAAGGTAATTATGCTCATATATTATTTCGTTCTTTGTTTTGACTTCCGTTTCTAATTTGATTTATCCTTTTGCAGGTTGGGATCTTGGTCGCTCATATATGGCTTCTGAGTTGAGGACCGAGAATAATGAGTTACAAATTATTTCTCGCTTGGAGGATGATTTGAAGAAGGAAAAGGAGCTTCGAGTGGAGGCTGATCGGGTCTTACTCGCCAGCCGACCAGGACGACCTGAAAAATGAAGTGGAGGAGAAAACCATTGCCATTACCGCTTGGATCACTGTTGAGTCGAAAACCACTTATCTCCGTAAGGACAATGCTAAACTGAAGAGGCATTTGAAAGAGAAGGACGTTGAATTGAAACTTGTCGTTGAGGCAGAGAGGTCTTTGCCCCCCCCCCCCCCCCCCCCCCCCCATCCGGTTCAGGTGTCTCAAGTCCTTCCTGGACTTAGGGTTTCTCAAGTTCCATTCATTCCTAAACATATATAAGAAGCTTTAGAACTGGGTCAAGTTGGATCGGCCATACGTGGAGCTTTCACACTACGACCCAATAAATTGAGAGGGTGATAACAAAAATCTGATGCCTGCTCCTTCATTCTAGGAACCCGAAGGGCTGAATGAGTATCGAAGGCTCTTGGCAGAGTAGAGTCTTAGCCTACTGCAGAGTCGCCAGCTGCTAGCCAATCAATTTAAGTTGTTTAGGAGCAGTCTCCTAGTACATCATGCCCCCGAAGCTAATTAGTTGAGTTATTGATTGTACCTTCCATAGCCACAGGCGTAGGGACAACAAGGCTCTTGCCTTGGTTTTGTCGAATCACTACTATCTGAAGGATGAGATCAAATTCGAGACAAACAGACAGTTCGGTGATCAGTCGAACTTTTTTTAGACTTAGCTTTCGGAATAAAGCGTCCAAGATTATATCAGGTTTTCTGCTTTTATCCTACCGTAATTATTGGTTTTACTGTTTAATTAAGTATTTACCGAACAAATGAAGCGGATGAGTCTATAATGAACACATGTTTGAAAGTAAACGTGCATTTTATTAATGTAGCATTGTTGATTACAAACGGAAGGTAAAGATAAATGAATTCAAACTTAATCTAAACAAAACTTTTATTCAAAGTGCATGGTGGGTTATTGGTAGTAGATCTTGAAATATTTAACATTCCATGGGCGAGGGAGCTCGTCCTTCATAGTTCCTTCAGCTCATCTCCCTGGTCACACGATACGAGTGACGATGTATGATCCCTCCTAATTTTCTACCAATTTGCCTTGGCTTGGTGATGGATAACAACAGAGATGGAAAAAAAGGGGGAGGGGGGGTCTACAGAAGTCTACAGTTGAATAGATTCAGTCACAGTCAAACTATTTAATGCAGAGGTCTTAAAATGCCTTTAGTAAATAATAGTGGTTCATTGAATGTCTAGGGCGCATTTATTAGATTGAAAGTCGGGAAATTATTTAATATCTGTCTATAAGTCATAAAAGTTGGTCAAAGTATTTGATAGCTGTGCATGTATTTAATATTGCCTATTATTGAGGAGTCTATAAGTAATAGATCCCTATATAAAGGCTTGTAATATTCGGTTCTGTAACATGATAAAATTTTCAGAATTTCCAGCAGCATTTGCTCTCCTCTTCCAGAATTGTGTGATGCAATTCAACCCTAGGTGTGATGCCTAAGGTCCCTAGGAGTGATTCCTAGATTATCACCAGTGTAATACTAGATACTTCATCTCTTTTATTCTAAATTTCTTATCTTGATTTCCAGCATATTTCTACTGTTATGTTATCGTACGACGTACATCATTTGGTATCAGAGCAAGGGTGACATCATTCCACACAGTCAGGAAGGACTTATAGGGAAGGGTATTTGATAACTAGTGTGATGAAATACTACTGAGAATTATGGACAACTTGATGCGATGAATGTTAAACTGAACAACATAGAAACTCGAGGTTTTCATCCAACTAATTATTCAACGAGTGTTGGTCAGGAGGGAACTCTCAAAACAACAATCGCGAGAATCAAGAAAACAACCAGTAGATCAGACAGCAAATTACCCCATTTTGGAATGGGCTAGAGATATTTTTTGAAGCTGGTAATGAGTCACTAGATGCAGTAGGGGATATTACGAAGAAAATTGATAGAGCAGCTGGGGAAGATCCACATCAATCGCTTGCTCAGTTAAAGGTTGGTTTGAGGTATGATATAAGGAGGGAGTTGCTTCTCCAATAATTATACAGCCTTGAGCAGGATTTTCAAGTTGTTTTAGACATGGAGGGATACTTGGGTTGCCCACTCAACAGGAAATCTGGGACTTCAGGCTAAAAATAACCCATAAAAAGTTTGTTACATCAAATCGCAGCTCAAAGATAGAACCAGCTCTTCCATTCCCTTGGTACGGCAGGTCTAAGCCATCTTTTAATGTTGTTGAATCTAAGAGCAAGGGAGACAAGTGCTTCAAGTGTGGGGACTCGGGTCAAGTGGCATATCAATGTCCGTGGAAGAATTTTCATATTGGAATAGAACACAAAGAAGAATGAGAAGAACAAAATGAGGAGGAGAATGAAGACTCGTTCGACTATGGTGCCTACAATCCCGACGACCTCGAAGAAGAAGAATGCAAACTTCTATTAATTATATTATTAGGCGCATTCATGCAGCCCCTAAAGTTGATGAGGAGGATTGGCGTGGCACATCAATTTTCCATATGCTAGTCCGTTGTGGAGATCAAGCCCAAAAGCTTATTATAGATAGGGGCAGTTGCATGAATGTTGTCTCAGCATCCACAGTCGATCGCCTCAAGCTTCTGGTGCAATCTCATCCATAACCATACAAGGTTGCTTGGATAGACACACTTCAATCCTGGTAACGCAACGTCTTGTCTCTTTCTCTTGTGGTTCATATAGTTATTCCATTTGGTGTGATGTAATTCCTACGAAAGTAATGCATATCCTACTTGGTTGACCTTGGCTTTATGATCAAGATGTGCATCACTGTGCGAAAGAAAACACATGCTTTTTCATTCAACAATCGAAAGATCGTATTAAAGTCTCTGAGTACTGCTGATACGAAAAAATACAAGGCAAAAGGGTCTAAGAATGTTGCTGCACAGATAAAGAAACCCTTACATATCCTTACTAAAAGTAAGTTTCAATTAGAGCATAAATAATCTGGAGTTATATATGCTTTATTAATAAAAGAAGTGAAGGAGACAGCTGTTGTCCGTGTTTTTAAACTGCCATCAGAAATCATTGAATTGCTGTCCAGCTTCTCCGATGTGACGTCTGAAAAGTTGCCTAATGAACTTCCTCCTATGCACACTGTTCAACATGCAATAGACTTGGAGCACGGATCTCAATTACCGAATCTTTAAGCCTATCACATGAATCCCAGTGAACATGCAGAGCTTATAAACAGGTAGAAGAGTTGATGCCCAAGGGATCATGAAAGTTTAAGTCCCTGCGTTGTTCCCACTTTTTTAACACCCAAAAACGATGGTAGTTGACGCATGTGTGTTAATAGTCGTGCTATCAACGAGATCACCATTAAGTATCAATCTCCAATCCCACGACTCTATGATGTGCTGGACATGATGGCATGTTCATGCATTTTTTCAAAGATAGAATTGAGAAATGGGTATCATCAATTGTGCATAAGGCCCGACGATGAATGGATAACAACCTTTAAGATGGGAGGCGGTCTTTATGAATGGCTAGTTATGCCATTTGGTCTTTCAAAAGATCTTAGTATGTTCACGCGTATTCTAACCATTCAGTGGCCAATTCTAAGTTGTTTATTTTGATGATATCATAATATATAGCAAAACAAAGTAAGATCACCTTTGCCATCTGTATCAGGTTATGAGAATTCTTCAGCGGGAAAAGATTTGCTTGAAATTGCAGAAATGTACCTTCATGAGTTCAAGTGTTGTGTTTCTCGACTTTGTTGTTTCATCTAAAGGGGTGGGGGTGGATCCAATTAAAGTAAAAACTATTATCGAATGGATGGTTCCTCGTAAAATTCATGAAGTGCGGAGTATTCATGGTTTGGCCACATGCTATCGGCGCGTTATTAAAATTTTTATCACAATCATGGCACCTATCACCAATTGTATAAAGAATGGGCATTTTATTTGGACCAAGGCAACATCAAAAGCTTTTGAAAAAATAAAGAAAAGAATGACAGAGGCTCCTGTTCTACATCTTCCGGATTTTTCAAAGGTGTTTGAAGTGGCTTGTGAGGTGAGGTGTTCTCCTAACAATCTTGTCATCTACATATTTGTGACCTAGGAGGACTAGTGCATGTCAAAATCCGTTGCACATGAGATTTGTGTGATATAAAAAATATATATATATAACTGTGCATGGGGAAGGGCTTCGAAAGGATTTATTATCCTTTGCGAAAAGTAATCCACCGTTTGCATGGACCTAAAAGAAATACGTGGTCCAAAGGCCTAAAAGAAAAATGGCATTAACAGAAAAAATAATTTTCCAAGGCCAAATTTGTTTAGTTGATTTATTCATTCAAAAGAATAATATATATGCTTATTGAGGGAGTTTTTCATGATATATCAACGGTTTGCACAATATTGATTTATCCTAGTTGTACTTTCAATGTCACGGTCTATTGGTTTGTAGAATCATCAAAAGTCTAGGCTTGTATGCATTGTGTATGTTTGTTCATTGAGTTCAATTTATATTGTCACATGAGGTTATATTCAAATGTGATGAATTTTACAATCAATTGAGAACTCCGTGAACATGTTTTAAGTGATTGGGTTTAAATTTAATTATTGCTAGTTCATACCCCAACACTTCCGTTTCCATATGACACATTTTTTCCATACGAGTGTGAAAATCTTATCTTATTTTGTGTCATTTGTGTGTTTATATCTATATATATATGCGTGTGCATCTTTGGTATATCTAGAGTATGTATATATATGATATTTTTTTTGGTCTTTGCCTCGCTTTCTAGTCCATTTATGCTTCAATTCATAATTGGTACCTTGTTTGTTGCGTAGTTTGCCTGATATCACATGCTTGGAACCTTATTTGTCAATTTGGTATCATTTGTTTTCGCATCATAGTTGGTATTCATTTGTATGGATTAGTTATGGTTTTGTTGCCTAGATGCTTTAATGTTCTCATCACTTTATGCACTAATGCATGTTTAGCTTGTTATCCCATTCTATTTATCCCTTGTTTAGTTTAAGGGGCGTATTTGCTTTATTTGGGGAATATAAGTTAATGTTTTGATTATTTAGCCTTTGTATATTCCTGAACAAAAAGGGGGAGAATAACGGTGGGAGAAATGGTATCTAATCCTATTATAATCGTATCTTAGTTTGGGAGATTGAACTTGGGGGAGAGCGCTATCTTCTTAGGTTGATCATAGTTGATAAAGGGGAGAATTAATTTAGGGGGAGTACTTACTTTAACTTCATTTCATATTTAGATATTCCCTATGCGTTTGATAGTTTTCTTAAGTGTACATGAATTCTTCTTAAAGGCAACGTTCATCATCGGGAAAAGATATTGATCCTTGGGTTGTTTGAGTCAAGCATTGTATTTTTATTTTGGGTGGGCCTTTTTTGTCAGTTTAATAGAGCTTGACGGCCCTTTAGGATTTTTGTATAGTTTTTATCCTGGAATATCCAAAGGGGGAGATTTGTAAGGACAAAATTTTTTAATTGAGTCCTTTGTAGTTTTGGCTCAATTCCGGACAAAAACGTTTGAGTCATAGGATAGAGTTATTGATCATCCTTCAAGTCTATGACATATTAAAGTTGAAGACGCAGCGGCCAAGTTCATAAAGCTTCATCAAATGCCGTGTTTGTAGTGCCTCGTTTCTACGTCATCAACAATGTTTCGTTTACTCCTAAGGTCTGAATGCATTTTGAATATATATATATATATAGGAGCTTGGAACATTTTTATTGGGTGAACTTTTATTTAAAACTATTGTTTATTTTCAGAAAGATTTTAATAAAACTTTAAAATAAAGTATATAAAGTTTATGGGCTAAAACTAAATTGTCCAACTTTTTGGAAGTTCGTTCGAATTGTCGTTCGAACGAGTTTGCCAACGAGTTCGCACATTGACCACTGGAATGTCGTTCGAAGTGTCGTTCGAACGAAATTTTCAACGAGATTTCTAACGAGTTCACATTGGAACTTCGTTAGAAGCCTCGTTCGAGCGAAAATGTCATTCAAACGAGTTTTGGCGGGAACAGATAATTGACAGTTTTGAGCAGTTTTTTCCCACTTCTTTTCCTACAAACTTTTTGGGCAATCTTAATATGTGCGAGAACTAACTTTTTCCACTTAACTTTTTCATATCCTACTACCTCCAAGAGAGAGTTTGAGAGCATAATTCCAAAAGGAAAAAGTTCATTGTTTAAGTGTTGTTATTTTTCAAGAAAAATCTTTTAAACACTTGTTTCACACCCAAAGTTTGTTTATCCAAGTTCCTTTATATATATACACATTGCTTGGAGTATTTGGCACCGGTTTACTCTACATATTGAAGAGTTCGTTTGGGTTTGCTTCTACATCCCACAAAGAAGAAGAAGTTTGTATTGATTTACCCACTTGGAGAAAGGCTCCTTGTTCGGGTGGCGGTGATCATAAAAAGTTCGGTCGGTGAATTCCGAGACCGCGGTGGAGCTCCGTTGTTATTCGCTAGGCGGACGTGTATACAAGAAGGAGCGTCGGGGCTTGAGAGGAATCGAGTCGAGTGTTGTAAGTCTTACTGTCTTGTATTTATAAAACCATACTTAGTGGATTTGAGGCTAGGGCTATCCGAAATTTTTTCCCGTTGTGGGTTTTTCCTCGTACATCGCGGTGTAGTGATTCATTGTTTATTTTATCTTTCGTAATACTCACCTAGAACGCATGCTTAGGTAAAAAGATAAAATTGGTTTAAAATCACTACTTGTTTAATTTGATGCTAAATAAATATTGGGTAATGTGTAGTTAATTCAAGTCATTAATTTAATGTGTTAAAATTGGTTTGGCCTAATTTGTTAAAATTGAGAAACATGACTTAGGCAAAATTTCTAGGACTTGAATTAATTGTGTTTTAGTGAAATCAAAATTGTGTGTGTGTTTCACTATATTTCACTTGGTTTAATTTTAATTTGAAAAGAAATTAAAATTTATTGTTTAATTGAACCATCTTACGCTTCTGCATTTGAAAAGGAAATTATTACTTTTTGAAGTAAAAGAATTTGAAATCAGGGGTCCTCGCGTTCCAATAACAACGGTGCACAAAACCTCATCATGATAGTCCAAAATGGATAAAGTCACTCAACACTGTTGACTAGGGGCAAGTGTGGCTCCGCTACCTAACCATCCAATACGCCACACTTTAACTTGTCGACCATCTCTTGGGCTACTAAATTATCACTCGCTTCCCCATCAATAATCACCATGCATAACCTTCCTTTGGCGGCGCACATAGTGAAGAAAATACTCGAACGAACCCACATATCATCGCTAGTGGAGGAATTTTGGGATCAACTGGCGTCGTAATCATCACGGTGTGTGTACAAGTAGTAGAGACATCGATAAGTTTGGCTTGGGATCGACAAAAGGAGTTTCGTTATCGACAAATGGATTGAGCGGTGAGCAATGGAACATTGTTAGGAATGGGAAGGATGCCTAAAGAGGCACATCCTTTATATAGGGAATTGGGGTTTCTAGGTGGAGCAAGAGTTAGGGTTTCTTGGGATTTGGGAAAATAGGGTTTGGAATTTATGGATGAATACTTCATGGATACATCCGGGTGAATCTTGGATTCATTAGGATCGAAAAATGCAGTGTTTGATCAATTGTAACAATATCTTGAGTTTCTGGTGAGTTGGCATTAATTTAAGACTTCCATCATGCCTGAGACATCTGTGGAGACGTTGTAGTCTCGGTTCTGTAGTCCAAAACTATTGGCTTGCTGATTGGAAAGATTCAGCGTGTTTGAAGGTGCCGAAGAGTTGTTCAGGGGCTGACCCACATGGGCCGAGTGGCTAACAGCACCCGTAGGAGGTTGTGGGGGATTCCGGTAGTCATCGTTCTCTTTTAGAAGTTAGTTGGCTCGAAAAACCCTAGATGAAATCCCAGCGGTCTCAGTTCTCTCGTTTCGGCCATTCGGTGGTGCTATAGACCCCTCCTCGCCACCTTGAATTGGGGTTAGGGTTTCTAATCTTTGGGAAGTAATTTTGGAATTGATCCGGGTATTATCCGGATGAACCCAATTCAAATTCCAATCTTCTATAAACATGAGTACTCCAAGAACAAACCGAGCTCTGATACCAATTGATGTGAATTAGGGTGCGAAAGCGTAAAAAACAGAAGTTCTATACACAAGAACAACATGAAAAATGTAGGAGGTCTTGTTATTTCTTTCTCCAATCTTTCAATATCAAATGGTCAAAAGTGATACAATGAGGGGCTCAATAGATATTTATACTAAGAGGCTAAAAAAGAAAAAGAAACAATAAATGCTAAAAAGACGACTATATCCTATGCTCCTACATCAAAACTCTTGAAGTTATCTGGCTCTTCTTTCAAACCGTGCAATATTGTTCGGTTGGTGACTTTTACATGCCCATTGCACTTCGATGTCTAGGTGCTGAGAAAAAATGCTTGAACTGAACTGATCGCAGAGTCCTTCGATGTGTATGTTCTCAACTCGCCTCCCGTTATCATTAATGATCGCATAAAGGACCCTATACCTGCTTATGATTAGCTTCCATGTAAACCAGGTCGGTGATCCGTGCCAGTGGTTCAGTTTCTACCCACATTGTGAAGTAGCCTATCACTACTAGCAAGTATTCTAAAAGGAGCGCCTTGGCGTGAGGTGAGGGGTAGGCGCCACCAAGTTAAAAAATCATCTTTGTAAAAAAAATTGCCTAGTTTTGCATCGAGCATCAAAACTACATTGTACTACAGAAGAAAAAAAATAGAAATAGAAATATATAAAATATATAATATACATGAATGTTTTTCTTTATATATACAATTATTATAGTAGCATTTATTTACGTAATATTTTGAAACGTTACTCAGTTTTATATCTCCATCAGTATTATTTTTGTGTGTGTAATATTTAGATTCTTAGTTTTAGGAATCATGTATCAATTGCACAAAATATTTTTGCATGTAATATTTATATTATTTATCTTAGTGTTAGCAATATTTTATTTATGTATGGGACTTCAAATTTTTTTTAGTAATGTTAAAAGCGCAGGACTTAAAAATATTTTACAAGCGATCATGTGTAAATTAATTTGGATATAATACGATATATATGAACCGTTGTGATTAATTAGTTTATTAGTATTTTATATATCGTAATTAACTTTAATTGGAAAGTCTTTTATTTATGTATGAGAATTTAAAGAAATGTTATTAAATAAGAAGTTAATCAATAATAATTGTTAGTAACTTAAATTTCAAAGTAAACATGGTTTATATAAAAAAACAAATAAACATGCCTAGGCCTAAGCGCCCATCCTACGCCCGCCTCGCGCTTTTTAGAACCTTGCTACTAGCAGGAATTTTGAAAATTACACTGTCCCTTTTCGGTTTGAAATGGCCCAGTATGTCCATTCCCCATAGGGTGAATGGCCATAGCTCGACAATTGAGGAAACCTCTTCAGCGGGTTGGTTAATGAAGTTATTCATGCATCGACACCTGTCATATCTCCGAACGTAACTCTCAGCATCCCTCATCATGGTTGGCCAATGGTACCCTTGATTAAAAGCTCTTGTTGTTTTTGATTGGTGTACGCAACACATAATTGGTCTGGTATAACCCCTTTGGTACAAAGCCCCGTAATAAAGTATGTACTTGGTTGCCTTTGCCCAAACTTTCTTAGCTTAAGAACGATCATCCGTGAGGATCCCATCTCGGATTAAAGTATGAAATTATCAATCCACTTTGGTCCTTAGTCCGCCAAGTTAACTTCTTCAATGTCCCCTAATTAAATGTTAGGTCAATCGAGAAACTCAACAAGGGGGTTCCCTTCATCTGATGATGCCAACTTCAACAGGTGGTGGGATTTTGTGTTTTCTTCTCTTGGAATGTGATCGATCGTGAATGCCTTCAAATGGCATATCATTTCTTGAAACCGTTTAAGATAGGCCCGCATTTTTTTTCTTTGGCTTTATACTCTCCCATTACCTAGCCAACAACTACTCGTGAATCACTGAAGAACTTACCTTGGTCAACTTTGAGGGAGAACACCAATCGTATCCGACAATCAATGGTTCGTACTTCGCTTCATTGTTCAATGCTCGAAAGCCAAATCTCAAAGAGTACTCCACGCTAAAACCCTTCGATGTGTCGATTATGAGCCCTACTTCGCTACCAGATTTGTAGGCCCAGCTATGTGAATGACCTAGACTAGTTGATGAATGTTCAGTTGTTGTCCTCATTTAAATTTGTGAATTCGGCCCAAAGTCTGTCATTACTTGCCCCTTTAAGGCCACCCTTGGGTTATAGTGAGATCGAATTCCATAAAATCCACCGTTGCTTCAACCGCCCAGACACTTCCGGTCTACGTAGGATTCATCTATGGGGGTGGTCCGTAAGGATGACTATGATGTGTACCCAAAAATATAGTTATAGTTTCCAAGAAATAAATATGAGCGCGAAAGCCAACTTTTTAATCTTCAAGTATGTAGATTCTGATCCCTTAAATGTTTGGCTCACATAGTTAGAACAGTCTTTGAAAACCGTTATCATCTAATAAGCGCTGAGCTAACTGATGAAGATGAAATTGCTATATATATATATATATATATATATATATATAATTCTTCTCCTCATGGGTTTGGAGAGGAGGGGGGCTTCGACTAAATATTTCTTTTGATCCTTGAAGGCTTATTCACACTCGCTTTTCCATATAAACGCCTTCTTGAGTATTGTGAATAAAGGTAGGCACTATTGCTCTACTAACAAACCTCTTCAATGTCACCACCGATCCGATTAGCGACTGTACCTCTTTGATGGTCTTCGAGATTCTCATATTCAAGATGGTTGATACTTACTCGGGGTTCACCTCTATTCCCTGACTGGTGGCCATGAACCCCCAAAACTTATTGTAGGATACTCTGAACGCACATTTCTTTGAATTCAGCTTCATGTTGTACTTGTTGAGAATGGTGAAAGTTTCCTCTTAACCAATAACGTATTTGTCCAGCTTTAGGATTTTTACCAACATGTCATCCACGTACACTTCCATTGATTTCCCTATGTGTTTTTCAAATAATGCGTTCACAAGCGATTAATACGTTGCCCTCGCATTAATCTGAAGGGCATAACCCAGTAGCAGTAAATCCCCTCTCATCACGGATGATGTTTTCTCCTCATCGGCGGGGTGCATGCTTACATAACTGTACCATGAGTACATGTCTCGAAAAGATAACATTTCGTGGCATCTCGTTGCATCAACTAGGGCGCCAATCCTTAGAAGGGAGTAACAATCCTAGGAGAACGCCTCGTTCAAATCTGAGTAATGTACGCAATCTCCACTTATTTATTCGATTTCTTCACCATGACTACATTGGATAGCCACTAGGGATACTTAACTTCGCAAAAGAATTGTGCATCGAGCAACTTTCCCAACGTATGCTGCCAGGTTTCATTCTGACGCAAATGCCCTTTCCTTCAGTCTCACCTGGAAAAATCTGGGGTCAACATTCAGACGGTGGGTTGCTACCCAGGCATCAATACCTAGCATGTCTTCATGACTCTAGGTGAACATGCCATGATGCTTTTCGAGGAAAGTCATCAAAGATAATCCTATATAAACCACTATTTTCGATCGTGTTTCAAACTGTGGAATTGGGATAAGGTCCTCAACTGGTGATCCTCTAGTCATCTCCTCTCCTGTGTTAAGACCGCAGACGTAGAAATATTTTTCTTCTTCTTTGAAGCCCCAAAACTCACTTTGCCACCTCTAACTCTTGTCCTAATAGGCGAACCAAGTCCCTTACCCTTTGGTTCCCCACCTCGAACGACACGAACTCGTGTTTTTTACCACGAATAGGCCCTGCCTAAAACACGATAAATTTAACATGATTAATTTTTACTTCACCCATTTAAGCACGTTTGACACAAAAACACGACAGACACAACAAGTTAAACTCGGTATTTTACCACATTCCAGTCTCATTTCTCATTCTAAATCTTAAAGCAAAGAAAAATATAGCAACGGTTATCAACAAGTTCAAATATATACAGCAACAATTTCATACATTTCTATGTTATATAAATAAAACTAAACTCATTTTTATAGACATACAAATTTAACCACAATAAAAAGTGTATTAAACAAAATTAGGGAAAATCATCATGAATCGAAAATAAAAATTAGACGAAATTATCAAATGTTTGCGTCAAAATGTGACTTTGGCTTCCTTGTTGGCATTCATAGCGATGGTGGCCATTTGCTTTTCGATCTGAGATAAAGATGGAACCGACCTTTTTTCGATCTTAGATGTAGCCGGAGATGTTTTTTGTTCAATCGAAGATGGGGAGATGGAGACGGTGGAGGAGATATCGGAGATGGAGATGGTGGTGGGGAGTTGGAGCAGTTAGGGGGTGTGGAGGAGTGTGAAGGGATATTTGGATTTTTCTTTCAACTTGAGAGAAAAAATGTCAGATTAAAATGAGGGAATGAGGAAGTATTTAAGGTTTTATCTTTTGAGTTTGGTAGTTGGTTAGATGGGGACATAAGGCATAAAATTGAGGGTGTGGGGGAAAAGGTGAAAGTGCACCATTTAAAAGAGATTACATGTTGTCTTGTTATTCGAGTCATTAATTTCATGCAAATTGGGTCGCATTTAGGGGTCAATTTCATATTAATTGGGTCATGTTTTTGGGTCAATTTCGTGTTTAACTTCTGACACGAACACGACATGACTTCGTGTTAAAAAATACGAACACGACAAACCGTGTCAATTTCGGGTTAATTTCGGGTTGTGTGGTGTCGTGTCAAAAATTTTCACCCCTAATTGAGACGTTGTAAGTCGACGACAATATCACGATTAGGAACTCAATATGAGGGACTTGGGGCTCTTGCCCATAGTGAAGAGCAATTCAATTGCTCCCTCAGGGTAGACTTATTCTCCCGCGAAGTTTGAGTCGCGCGCCTGTTAACTGCATCTTCTCAAAATAGTCGTACTACACAATGTCGACCAAGCTTCCTGTGTCGACCATGATTCTTGTTGTCACCCAATTGGATATGATAGCTTCAATTAGGAGTGAGTTGTCATGCAGTATAATCATGTAATGGGATGCGAGTCCTTTGGGGGTGAAGACAATGTTTTCCCAATCTTCTAAGGGCTTAGGTGCTTGGACCACCATCAATTCCTTTTTTATCCCTATAAGCCTTCCTCGCAGATGTAGATTACCCTCCAACTGCGAATCCTTTGGATCATCCCTATTCGTCCTACTAAACGGACCTTTTTGATTCATGGCTGGAAGTGTCAAACTTCCCACCGATGGCGCCAAAGAGGTTTGAGGTAGAAATGTCAATGCAAGACAAATGCTTATGAGGTACAAACAATAGAACAAAGTGGACACTTGAGATTTGTGGCTCGGTCTTGTATGGCATACGTCCACAGGACAAAGGAAGAGGGATGTCGTTTATTATTTGGAAAAATAATATTTCAACATTCACTTGTTCAACTTAGCTTTCCTTTTGTTTACTTTGACTTTATGTAGCAGTCATACAACAGATTCCCTATAATTATGAACCCACCCGTAGTGGAAGCATCTCTTTTAGCCGTGTAAGTGACCAAACCCAAGTGGGTGGCGTTTCCCACGTTTCCTTTTCTCCAAGCAAGTGGACTTCTCGTTGATGAATGTGTTTCATTAGTGCAACATCCTTATTCGTACATAAATAATGTCACGTGGGCGGCTTGGTATTTGAGCCAAACACTTATATCCACCGTCCATCCCCTTGACGAAGAAAGACGGCAGAATCGCGTTTCAATAGTTGAACTGGTTCGTCTGACAATCAAGTCCGAATGCTAATGGGCATTCGTTTAGCCCAACTGAAATTCCCCTTATAAATAGTTGAGAATAAAGGCATATATTTAATGCTATAAGCAACATGGCTTTATATGGGCCAAAACAGCTTGCTATGGGGTTACGCTAAATTTTCAATAATAATATTAAATGTGGCATTTAAACGTGCACGTGCTCCATCTTTTTCTCATTTATCACGAAAAACATTTCTTACCCAAACTCAAAGAACTGACTTTCATAGAAAAGAGGAAAAGTAGGTGAACATTTTGCCCTCTTTCCAACTCTTTGTCAATTTATCATTAAAATGAAGGGTTTATTCAATTTTTTCCAACTTTCTAATCAAACAAACCCTAATTTTAAAAGTATCAAAACAATGTAGAAATGGAACAAATACCCAAACTTCATTAAGCCAAAGATACAAACAGCCCTCAAAACATTTTCTTACAATAAACAAAGATCCACAAATCAAAAACTAAAAAAGATAACACAATCAAAACCAACGAAATAGGAAAAAAATAAATGGGTTGTTAGGGTTTTACCTTAGCATATCTCTAAAGAAACTGGTCTAGGGTTTCTGTGTTCGGAATCTGGGGTAGAGTTTAAACAAGCTGAATCGTTAGATATTAATCACATGCATCGTGGGCAATAATTGGGTCATTTTGGGAGGCAATTGAGCATGTTTGTTTTGGGAGATTGATTGAATTGGAAATAAGTTTGTGTTATTACGGATTATAAGCAACTGTAATTTTTTTTTGTGTATATATATATATATATATGTATATATATATATATATCTTGTTGTGAGGAGTGATTTGCTGTCGAGTACGGATGTGGGGGGGGGGGGGATTTGGTCAGGTCCGCTTTGACGGTGTAAATATGATATGAGTCATATCACATGAGTTACTTAAGCTAAACTCCTCTACTAAATCTAAAATATATAGTGGGACCTGCCCTCGGATCAAAGAGATAGATCTTATCGGTATACCCATTAATGTAGTGAATAGTGTTTTAAGGAACCTTTAATGAATTTTAGGTTTTTACGATTTAGTCCTTTGACTAAATATTTTGGACAAAAAAATCGATGAAACAAATTTTAAACGATTAGGTCCAACATATAAATACTGTCAATCTAAAAAAATCATAAACCGAATCGACTATTGGAGGTTTCTCTGCAACTAACTACTAATCTCCGAAATAAAAAATAACATCAAAAATTGATGTTTTTTTCGTCTGTCCAATAATCGATTGCAGTGTTCTTAATCGATTCTACCTGTATCACTTGGCTCCATTATTTGTAAGTTTATCTTTATCAGCAGTTGGTTTTTCTATTTTCGATCGATTACAATAGGTCAATGTACTTTGTTTTGATTCAAGAGACTCATTGTAATTTCGTAATTCATGTGATTGAATAACTTTTGGTATGTTTTATATGTATATATTTTGATTTTGTGTTTTTCATGCATTTATGTTTGGAAATATGTGTCTACTTTATTGCTTAATGTATAGGTTTCTGAACAGTGCGTGTAATTTTATATTAACTATATATAAACATTTTGATATTTCATGCATTAAATTATTGTACACTTTTTTAGAATTATTGACCTTGAAGTAAATATTTTTCGTCTCTATTTTACTGTAGGACATTATGGTAAGTAGTATAATAGCAATGTGTTGTTATTTGGATAATATGGCTTGTATTGAAATATTTGAAGATAGCTCATTAGATTTCATATGCAATGAGTTGTGCATTAGGTTTACTAATTTGAGAAGTTGGAGTTTTTTGTTGAGGTATTCATTTGGTGATGAATGTCGGTTCATGTTGGTTTGTGACAACGATATTTGTTTTATGTTGCGATCCCAATTGATCGTGAAAGCTAATTTCATTTGGATATATGTCATTGATTCATTAGCATTGACAAGTAATACATGTCGTGAACGGGTTGAATGCTCTAATCGAATTTTTGAAGGGGTTGACTGCAGTAATACAAGTTTTGAGAGGATTGACCGTGGTGATACAAATACACAGAGGTTAGAGTCTTTATCATCAGGTACTGCAAATGATTTTAATAGTTGCATTAAAAATGACTTTTATCTTGGAGGTGTGGAACCAAGTAAGTCGAAAGTCTATCTTTCGAATGATTGGAAGACATATATAAGTCACGAGCAACAGTGTTTTGAAGGAGGTGTAGTGGAATTTCGAAATAATTTGCGAAAGTATACCGTTGAGGTTGGGTGTAAGTATGTGTATTTGAAGAACGATAAAACTCGAGTGACATCTGAAGGCTCTAAAAAGACTACTGAGAATTGCATGTGGAGAATTCATGCTTAATTATCTACAATAAATGGATACTTTTACATACGAAGTTTGAATAATGAGCATACATGTAGAGGTGTCTTTCGTAGTCCGTCACCTAAAATGATAGCCTCCAAGTTGGTTTCAACATTGATAGCTGATGATCTTAGAGATAACCCGCCATTTAGACCAATTGACGTAGTTAGAGATATGAAGAAGAATTATGGTCTTGATATAGCTTATCAACACGCATGGCGTGCGAAAGAGATGGTTATTGTTGATATACATGGTGATGAAAAGGTTAATTATGCATTAATGAATAATTATCGTGACCTTGTATGGCAGTATAATCCTGGGCCGCATTGCATCCCTGACGTGGAACATGAGCGTAAAAAATTCAAGAGATTATTTATAATGTTTAGAGAATGTATTTATGGATTTTAATACTGCATACCTATTTTATTTATTGATGGTGCCTTTTTAAAGTGGCGTTACCGTGGAACAATATTGTCAGCAACTGCAAGGAATGAGAACCGTTGTAAATTAATTCTAAATATTTTATTTTGTGTATTGCATTGAAATTTTGTTTGTTCCGTTCCATATCATCAAAATAAAAGCATAAAAATATAAAGTACCTTTGAATGTCTTTGTTTTAGTTCACGTGTATTTTTCTTTTTTTCTGCGTGTATTTTGATGATATGTCTTATTATGTGTAATACTAACTAAAGTACACGTATAGTACATGTCAATATTTTTGTTAATTTCACGTGTACTTTTCATTTTTATTCGTGTACTTTGATGATGATGTTGTTATATTGAATACAAACTAAAGTACATGCATAGTACATGTCTAGTACACGTGAATGTTTCTGTTAATTTGACGTGTACTTTTCATTTTTATGCGTGTACTTTGATGATGTTGTTATGTTGAATTCAAACTAAAGTACACTCATAGTACATGTTAAGTACACATGAATGTTTCTGTTAATTTCATGTGTTGTTTTCATTTTTATGCGTGTACTTTGTTGATATGTGTTGTTATTTAGAAATAATAAAGCCAAGTACACGTTAAAAATGTAAAGTACCTTTGAATGTCTTTGTTTAGTTCACCTGTACTTTACATTTTTATGCGTGCATGTTGATGTTAGTGTTGTTATTTGAAATTAATTCAAAGTACAAGCAAAAGATTGGAAAGTAAATGTGCATGTCTTTTTATCTTTGCGTGTAGTGTACATTTTTATATTTTGTCTTGTTATTTACAAACAATTTAAATTAAACACATAATATATTTCCCATGTATTTTAAGGTCTGTGCCAGCAGCATCAATTTACGATGTGTTCTATTTGGATATGTTATTTATTATTATTATGATATATTTTTATATTTCAGGCCTTTTTCCTGTTGCATATGCTGTTGTTGATTTTGAAACCGAAGATAACTGGATGTGGTTTCTTGTCAATTTGCATAGTGCAATAGTTGATCAATATCGAAACATAACATTTATATCAAATTGAAATAATGGATTACTTGAAGCTGTTTCGAGGGTCTTCCTGTTGTCTGCACATTCCTACTGTATACATCATTTACAAGGGAATATAAAAAAAATCGTGGGAATTGTGGTGGTGTACGAAAGAAAATTGTTAAAGATTTTTTGTCTTGTGCATATGCTGTCTTAGTAAATGAATTTCATAAGAATATTGAAGCGTTAAAGAAGGAAGGAGGAGTTGCTATTGCTGATTTCATTGATAGTTTTCCTCCCGATAATTGGTCTTGTGCATATTTTCGTGGTAAACGGTATGGTGACATGTCATCTAGTGTTGCAGAGTCATTCAATTCATGAATATTGGAGGAAAGGCATTTACCAGTAATGAATATGTTTGATAAATTGAGAGTGAAGATTATGAATTTTAATGCAAACAAACTTGTTGAGTCTGACACATGGACAAATGAGCTATGTCATTTTTTTCAAAAGTTAGTGAATGAAAATTGGAATAAAAGTCGACATTGAACTATTAGTCACTCAAGTCAAAATGTATTTGAAGTTCATTCAGAAGTGCGAGCAACAGTTGACTTAGGAGAAATGACTTGTTCTTGTAAGAGTTGGCAGATTAAATATTTTCCATGTTCTCATGGTGTTTGCATTATACGGAGGAAAGGGACCAGTATTTATGATTATACTGAGGAGTACTATAAGGTATCTTTCTACAGAAAATCATACTCGATACCTATAGTTCCTCTTCCTGGTTTAATTTTCTTAAATATTGCTATACCTGAAAATCCATCTGTCCTTGCACCAATGACTAAGAGACTGACAGGCAGGCCAAGAAATAAGAGAATAAAGTCTTCTGGTGAGATCACAGTAAGGGAAGTTACTTGCTCGAGGTGTAGTAAAACGGATCATTACAGGTCTACTTGTAAGGAACCCATTTGATTACGTTTAAAATTGTTGAATTAATTTCATTTAACCATTTGATTGAATAAATCATTTGTTTCACATAAACGAATGTAATTTTTGTTTTTAGTCTCATTTTAAAGTTTGTTTTTTGTAAACTTGTACACGTATTTTTCATAAAATACACGTGATCATTTTTTCTGATGTTCACGTGTACTTTACATTTATATACGCATGTTATGTACTATACACGCGCATTGTGATGACCAAAGCCATTTTATCAATGCGTGTACTTGATGAAATATGCGTGTACTTCATGAAGTACACACATAATATATAACGTATACGCATTTAAAAATGGATTTGGTCAGTTCAATCTGCGTGTACTATATAAAATCATTATTGATACCAAATTTAGTCTGCTGACATGGCTCAATTGGATAAAGACTTGTGGTAATTTATGTGGCAACAATAAACACTTCTGAGGAACTCAGATGCCCCGAGGAACCATGCTACAACGAGGAACACTCCTTCCCCGACCAACTCAGATGCTCCGACTTACAAGAACTCTCCGAGGAACTTTTGAGTACCGAGGAACTTAGGCGGTCCGAGAAGCTTAGGCAGTCCGAGCTGCACCTCGAACAAAGCATTAATAGCAGGAAAACCAACAGTCTGACTGTTCATTAAATGCTTATCATTCAGATGTATACGCTTAAGGGGCATTTAATATATTACCCTTTCACATGTACAACATTGAATGTATTACCCTTTCACATTACAGCCTCATGGCTATAAATACATTGTACAATCCTCATTGTAAAGGGACGGGAATTTCTTGATAGAACTTGTAATCGAGAATTCCCAAACAATCATCAATAACAGAAACAGTGGACGTAGGCCATTCTTATAAGGCTGAACTACTTTAAAACTTCTGTGTCTTATTTATTTTATCTGTGATTAAATAATTAGAAATGATTAAATTTTTTACATTAACCGATTGGCGCCGTTTGTGGGAAACGACTGGTAATATCGTTTTTCATCAAAAACAACTCATCACAAATGGCTGATATTCCAGAACCCAGCAATCGAAACGCTGGAAGCCCTCCAAATCCATCTGCTCCGCCTAATATTCCAGATCTGGCTGGAATAATGACAAATCTGGCCCAGGGCCAGACAGTCATGTAAGAAACTAGGCGACAACTCATACAAACCCTCCATGGCGGTGCACCAACCCATTCAGGACCACGAAGAATTCAAAGAAATACTCGTTTACCTTCCTCACGTACTAGGCGTACTGATTCATATCGTACTGAGAAATCTGAAGATTTTTCTTATCAACCTGGACGAACTTCGTCAGTACGGGCCACAGATACTGAACAATGTATCACTCTCTCTCCAGAAAGGACTAGTGCGGTAGAGAGGTTAAGCAGGGTATCACCTTTTGATCGATTAGGACCTAGAAGGAGTAGAAGTCCTCCAAAAGTCGCATCGAGAAGTTTTCGACTACCATCAGATTTAAGGGAAGGGTCTGCCCAGTCGCGACCAGCTGCTCGTCAAGATAGATCCCAGGAAGACACATCAACGCGATCAGTTGCTCGAACCAACAGGCCCGAGGAAGGAAATGATGCATGGAAAGGCTCTATTCAGAGGCTGGAGGATAGATTAGGGGAAATGGCTAAAGCCAAGAACCCTCTACAACGAACTTTTGTTCAAGGAACACCTTTTGTCCAGGCCATTGTAGATTTTCCAACACCATCAAAGTTCAACGCACATGTTGTGACCCCCAAATATGATGGAAAGACAGACCCTGTCCTTCATATAGAACAATACCAAGCTGCAGCCGACATCTATGTTGTTCCAGATGAGATGAGATGCAGAGCATTCTCGGGAACTCTTACCGGATCTGCTCAAATGTGGTATAATAATCTTCCTCGGGGTAAGATCTCAACTTTTCTTCAACTGGCCGAGTTATTCATTGGGAATTTCTGTTTTGGGGCAAAGCCAGTTAAACGAGTAGCACATTTGTTTAGTGTTAGACAAAAGGCTGGTGAGAGTACCAGAGATTATATAACTCATTTTAATAACGAGAAGCTCGAAGTCATTGACTATGAGAAAAAGACAGCGATTACCGCCTTGATGAGTGGACTACTGCCCAACAAGTTATACTACACTTTGGCCAAAGATCCACCTATAACCTTGTCATACCTGATGGGAAAAGCGTCCAAGATTATGAATGTCGAGGAGGCTATGGTTGCGAAGAAGAATATGGATGCCAAAGAAACCAAGGTGGAAAGTGATAAAGCTAAGAAGAAAGAGCATAAGAACAATGGTAATGACAAACATTCAAAAACTAGGTCGGTATGGGACGTCATGAAGAAATTCGATAACTATACTCCTTTGAAGAAGGATATCAACCATGTTCTAAAAGAAATCAAGAACAACGAGGAATTAAACTGGCCAGATAAAATGAAGGCAGACCCTGATCGGAGGAATAAAGCAAAGTATTGTGAGTTTCATAAAGATCATGGCCATATGACCAAAAATTGCATAGCTCTTCAGAATGAGATTGAAACACTCATCAGACGAGGAAAACTGACAAAGTATGTTGATCGTGGAAGCGAAAGAAGGAACAATGACCGAACAAGAGAGAGGTCTAGATCTCCTCGTCGAGCATAGGAGAACAAGAAAAGAAACCATGAAGTTGATCCAGAAGACGACCCCGATCTTCCCAAGAGACCAAGGCAGCCAGAACGTGAGGTATTTTCAATACGTTTTGGATAATGTGATTATAATGTTATTACAGGTGGAGATGCAGGAGGAGGCGACCTTACTGCCGAGAGAAAAGCTTACCTCTGTGAGGCTCAAGCTTGCTCGTACATTAAGCGAATAAATCTAGCTGAGGAGGATCGCCCGAGAAAGGTGAACAAAGAGAAATTGGTCATCGGTTTCTCAAAGAACGACCTCGCAGGAGTTTTGTATCCTCATGACGACCCATTGGTGATCAAAATGAGGATGAAAGAGGTAATGATCTCAAGAGTACTGGTAGACAATGGTATCTCGGCAGACATCATGTTCTACTCGTGCTTCGACAGTTTAAATCTAAAGCTATCTCAACTAGAGCCTTATCATAGACGCCTCCTCGGTTTTGCCGGCGAGAAAGTATTTCCACTTGGGACGATCAAGTTGGATATATTCATTGGTACGTGGCCTGCTTGTCGGACAGAAAGAATACGCTTCTTCGTGATGGATAAGAATGTTCAATCATCATACAATATCATCATGGGAAGAGTAGGATTGAAGAAATTTGAGGCTGTACCATCTATAGTGCATCAGTGCCTAAGATTTCTAACAAATTTTGGAGTAGGAGTTATGAAAGGTGATCAGAAAGTAGCTCGGGAATGCTATTATTCATCCGCCGAGCAAGAGTAACTGGAGGAATCAAAGAAAAAGACTACTACTTATCAAGTGGCTGAAGGGGTAGAAATTGAAACGTTGGATCCTAGAGATGAGTCGCAACTCGTGAAGGGTCAAGTGGTGGAAGCTACTGAAAACATCATTCTGGACGACGAGCACCCTGAACGAACTACTCAAGTAGGTTCGTCGTTGGAATCCTCACTAAAATAGGAATTGATAACTTTCCTTAGAAGCAGAAAGCAAACTTTTACGTGGAGTCATGAGGATATGCCCGGGATAGACCCAAATTTCTTATGTCACGAACTCAATGTGAATAAGGAGATCAAGCCTGTGAAGCAGAGAAGAAGAGTATTCAGTCTCGAGAAGAATCAAGCTATACAGGAGGAAGTCGAGAAGCTCTAGAAAGCTTGCTTCATTGAAGATGTTAAATATCCAGACTGGTTAGCAAATGTGGTGATGGTGAAGAAGAAGAACAACAAATGGAGGATGTGTGTAGACTTCACCGACCTCAATAAAGCATGTCCAAAGGATCATTTTTCGCTGCCCCAAATTGATCAACTAGTGGATGCTACCTCGGTACACGAGCTGCTGAGCTTCATGGATGCTTATTCTGGTTACAATCAGATTAAAATGAAACCTGAAGACAGGGAGAGTACTTCTTTCATTAACCCCAGGGGAACTTATTGTTATAATGTTATGACTTTTGGTTTGAAAAATGCAGGTGCGACATATCAGAGGCTGATGAACAAAGTCTTTGCTGAACAAATCAGTTGCAATATGGAAGTCTATGTTGACGATATGCTGACAAAGAGCAAGAAAGTTGCCGATCATCTAGTTGACTTAAGTCAGACTTTTGATCAACTGGATAAATATCAAATGAAGCTGAACCCGATGAAGTGCATATTTGGAGTACGAGAAGGCATGTTTCTCGGGTACATTGTCAATCAACGAAGCATTGAGGCAAATCCTGAAAAGATCAAAGCTCTATTAGGGCTGCGATCTCCAACGACGAAGAAAGAGGTGCAAAGTCTTACAGGACGAGTAGCAACACTCAACAGATTTGTATCGCGAGCAACTGATCTATGTCTCCCATTCTTTAAAACACTCCGAAAGACTTTTGAGTGGAATGATGAATGTGAGAAATCTTTTCAAGACTTAAAGAAATACTTGGGAGCACCTCCACTGTTATCCAGGCCAGTGATGGGAGAAAAATTATATTTGTATCTGGCAGTGTCTGAGAATGCAGTCAGTTCGGCATTGATAAGAGTGGATAATGGAGTACAAAAACCGATCTACTACACAAGTAAGGCCTTCCGAGGAGCAGAGATCAGATATCCAAGGCTGGAAAAATTGGCACTAGCATTGATCGAGGCAAGTAGAAGAATGAAGCCATACTTTCAAGCTCATACCATAGTAGTATATACTGATATGCCATTGAGGTAAGCCTTTCATAAACCAAAAAAGTCATGAAGATTGATGTGCTGGGCAATAGAACTCGGTGAATTCGATATAGTCTATGAACCCAGATCATCACTAAAAGGGCAAGTTGTAGCAGATTTTATAGCAGAGTTTACCTATCCTGATACCACCGAGGAGAAAAAGTTGCTCGCTGATCAACCTGTGGATGTTACAGGATCATCAAACACAAGCTCAGACCAACTTAGGTTGATAAAAGGGCAAGTGGATGTTGCAGGATCATCAAATTCAAGCCCATACCAACTCAGGTTGGTAAAAGGGCGAGAAAAGATGATCGATGAAGAGCAAGAAATATCAGGGGAGGATGAAAGGAAGCAACAAATATTTCACCGAGGAACTCTGTCAGATCAGAAATTTGAAGACGAGTTACCCATATGGAGGCTATATATAGATGGCTCATCTTGCACAATAGGCTGTGGGGAAGGGATAGTTTTGAATAGCCCGGACGAGGTCGACATGGAATACACCCTACGTTTCCAATTCAAAGCTTCCAATAATGAGCCTGAGTATGAGGCCATGATTGCAGGTCTTAATTTGGCAAAAATTATGGAGGCGCAACATCTTATTGTCTTCAGCGATTCTCAATTGATTGTAAATCAAATGTTGGGAATATATGCAGCCAAAGGAGAATTAATAATCAAGTATCAGGCGAAGGTGATGGAGTTGGTATCAGAATTTGTTGCTATTCAGTTGGTCAGAATACCAAGAATGGAGAATGCGAGAGCAGACGCCCTAGCTCTATTAGCATCAGCTACTCGTACCGAGCTACGAAGAACAATCCCAATTAAAGTTTTAGCTGGTCGGAGTATAGATGAAGATCTGACGACGAACTTTATTACCCTCGATTTAGGATCATCATGGATGGATCCCATCAGGGCATACATTGAGAAGGGAGAATTACCAATTGACAAGCTCGAAGCCAAGACATTGAAGTTTAAAGCTGCTCGGTATGTATTAACTAACGGTATTCTATATAGACGAGGAATTATCGCAGGTTTGCAAAGATGTGTGCATCCCACCGAGGTGAAAGATTTAATTGAAGAGATCCATGAAGGGTCCTGTGGAGCCCATGTAGCAGGTCGGACGCTTTTGCAAAGGGTGATGATGCAGGGATACTACTGACCGACGATGAGAGCTAATTGTATAGCCTATGCCAAGAAATGTGACAAGTGTCAATGCTTTTTCTCCATCCGAAGAACTCCACAAGCATTGTTAACACCCATCACTTCCCCCTGGCCATTTGCCATGTGGGGAATAGATTTGGTTGGGCCACTGCCGACGATCAGGGGAAGGTTTAAGTACCTCGCCGTCGCAGTGGATTATTTTACTAAATGGGTTGAAGCTGAGCCTCTCATTGATATGACGTACGACAAGGTGTATCAATTTATTTGTAAGAACATCATTTGTCGATATGGTCTTCCTCATGCCTTCATCACAGACCATGGAACACAATTTGATAACGAGGAGTTCGCTGCCTATTCTCATTAATCAAATGTTTTGAAGATCCACTCAGCACCAGGCCATCCTCAAAGCAATGGACAAACTGAAGTGACAAACAGAACACTGCTGAATGGCTTGAAGAAAAGACTAAGTGACGCAAAAGCAAACTGGATCGACGAGTTACAGTTAGTACTGTGGGCTTATCGAACTACTCCCTGAGTAGCAACTGGAGAATCACCATATATGCTGGCATTTGGAAGTGAAGCTGTTATACCTGCCGAGTTGGGCCTCCCAACACACAGGGTACTAAATTTCAATTTCCCTGTCAGCGACTTAATGAGAAGATTGGATTTAGACATGCTCGAGGAAGTTAGAGAAGATGCAACCATCAGGAATGCTGCATACCAACAATGAACAGCTTTGTTCTACAATAAGAGGGTGAAGAAGTGTGACCTGAAAGAAGGAGACTATGTGATAAATAAAGTGATTCAAAAGCACAACAAATTGGAGGCAAACTGGCATGGACCATACCGAGTTACAGAAGTTGTTCGACCAGGAACTTACCGAATAGCAACTTTAGAGGGGGAGGAGTTTAAGAATGCATGGAACGGAGAGCACCTGCGCAAGTATTATTAGTGATGTATATTCTCTCCTTTTATTGAAAGTTTTTCGGGGAATACTAGTGCTAGTGCTACACACTACTCGGCGAAACTCGGTGCTCAAAATTTTTCTCTTGGTCGAGAAACAAATGTATTCCTCCGGGAAGTAAAAAATGTATTCCTACGGGAAGTAAAACTTGTATTCCTCTGGGAAGTAAAACTTATATTCCTCCGGGAAGTAAAGATACTTGTATTCCTCCGGGAAGTAAAACTTGTATTCCTCCGGGAAGTAATATAAGTATTCCTACGGGAAGTAAAACTATGTGTTCCTCGGGAAGTAAAAGTATTCCTAAAAATGCCAACTTATGTTCGTTAGGAAGTAAATATATTCTCGAAAATGCCAACTAAGGTTGGTCGGGAGCTACAACTATTCCAAAAAGTGCCAAAGTTGCTCGTAGAGGAAAAACCCACTAATTGTAGTTGGTAAAAAAGGAAAATTTACCGACCTTGGTTGGTCGGAAACATTTTATGAAAACGAGAAAGTGAGCGAGCAACATTTTTGATACTCGTAACTTTTTACTAAGTTGGTCGAGAAACCAAACATCATTTTTGCCAAATGATTACCACAAATTCAAACTATTCGACAATAAGTTGATCAACAAATAATACAATATTGTTATCTTTTTAACAGATACACATGCACAGATGTAAAGTGTTACAAAATAATGGCAATTAAGATTGCGAACAAAAATGAAAGTCTTTCATTAAATCCAAAAATAAATTACATTGAGAATGAAATGTATACAAATTTATTACATCGATATTCCTATTCTATTGGATTCTTCCCCTCTGCTTTTGAAACAGGTTCCTCGCCAGCAGGCGGATCATTTAAAGCAAGAGGAGAATTTATGAAGTTAAAATCTTTTAACATCTTGATATTCATCACGGATGGTTGATCTAGGAGGTGCTCAGGACGAGATATCTCGACATTAGAATGGAGATTGTAGTCACCGAGATACTTGGAAATTAAGCACTGAGGGATGGCCCGAGTAGGGATCCAACTCATGTCGAGCTTGAATGGTGGCACTGGAAGGTCGAGCAGCCCAGGATTATGATAATCCCACAGATAATGACCCTGTTCCAGTTGCAGCACACCTAAGGCATTCAACCAACCCTGTTTTTAGCCCTCATTATTGGCATTATGGATACGATCGTCCAAGTGGTAGAGAGCCTCGTTGTACCCAGCCATCCAGAACTCCCTGGGCTGTTTGTGGAATTGATATGTCAATCTTTCTAGCTGTTCGTGGAGATTTTTGATGAAGAGTTCTTTATTCTCCAAGATAGACTTTTGCGTAGAATGCTGCTCTTCCAGGTCCCTGATCTTCTTTGACATTTCAGTCAATGCCTGGTTCTTCGCCATTAATTGGAAGGCCTGGTTCTCTAAGCCAGATTGAGTCCTCTGTTCCTCGACAGGAATCCGAGCAGCTCTTGATCGTCCCCAAGGAGCTCTTGCTCGTCCACGAGAAGATGTAGAAGGGACAAATTTTTTTAAGGTTTCCAACTCATCCCTCAAGTTGGCGTTCTCGACCTCCAAGAACGAGAATCCCTCATAAGTCACTGGGATCAAGGCTTTTGAAGTGGAAGCTGCAGACTTCAACTGTGATAACTATCTTTGCAGGTTGTTATTCTCTTGCTCTAATAATTCAGCTATTTGTCTACACTCTTCGACCTCAGCCCTCAGAGTTCTCCCACGTACGTCGTAAGCAGCAAAACGCTTTTCGTATCCCTTGTCGGCAACGATTTGCTGGTACTTCTTCTTGTACCCCTCGTGCAAGAGGGCAGTGGATTCCTTATATTGTTGTTGAAGGTCTTCAAGAGTGCCTTGGAGATCCTCAATCATGTCATAGTAAGCTACATTATTGGCCACCACACGATCAAGCAGACACTTCAAATATTGGTAGGCCTCAATTGCCTGTTCCGTAGCATCTTGGTCGAGGATGTCGATGATTTGTGCTGCACTCAGATCTGTGTGACCAGCCTTAAAATACTCATTGCATTGTCGTAACAACTTGGTATCATGAGCAGACAGTAACTCCATCCTGGCTAGAAACTAGTAGAGGAAAAAAAAACAATAATTAATAAGAGTCCCAACAAAGCATGAAGAGGAGACAACAGTATGCAAAAACAAAAGTTCAAGTTTTATTATATCACAAGGTTCAGAGTTACATGGTTCAGGATTACATTTGTCAAAGAAAAAGTCCGAACAACTCTACACCTTTTCCTTATCTCCTAAAACTTTCTCGGCAGGTTGGGACGAGGAGGTAGGTTGCTCGGATGGAGCAGATAGTAGCTGGGGAAGTGCTGAAGGTTGCTCGGAGGAAATAGCGAGCTGCTGAAGTTCCTCATTAGCAGGATGGATGGCTAGGGGATGATCTCCCAACACCATGGAAGACTCTTCGGAGGCAGCTTCGTCCTCTTCTTCGTCTTCAGGAGTTGGAGGGGGACCAGGGATGTGTCGCTGAAAGAGTTCGGAGTTTTCATCAACCTTCATCTCCTGTAGAGAAGCGACCCACCCATCTCTAAAGTATTTAAGGCTGCCATATTCTACTTGAGACATCATGGCAGCCAAGCCTTTGTTCCACCACTTGTCCCAGCCGGCGCTGAAAGACTTCTTCACAGCCATTTTCCTCTTTAACTTCTCCGAGGAAAGCTTCTCGGACAGAAGACTTTCAGCAGTCTTCAGTTTATTCTCAACTTCTTCCTTCTAGCGACTTACTTCCCGAAGTTGGATTAGTTATTCTTCAGCAACCTTGAGCTTATTCTCAAGCTCTCCAGCATCTTTTAGCTTCCCTTCAAGATCTTTATTTTTCTCCTCCAAGTTCTTTATTTTCTTCTCCAACCCCTTGGAGATTTCAACAACTTGAGCCTTCTCCTTCTCGGTGGAGGTAAGTTTCTTCTCCCAATCAGCTTTGTCAGCATCGTACTTCTGACGAGAATCTTCCAAAGACTGCCTCACGCCCATCAGAGCTTCCTCCACACCAGATGAGGAGCTTGAAGCTTTAATAGCTTCATCTTTCTTCAAAATTGTGTTAAAGCAACTCACCAACTGTGAAAAGAAAATGAAAGCAAGTCAGAGACAGATATAACAAGGGAAAGAAGAAAAGTTTAAAACAATAAGACTTACAGAAGTAATGTGATGAGATGCTAGTTTAGTAACAGTGTCCCGAGGAAGGTTCTCTTCAATACCTTGGATCTTGGGAATGATCCAAGTCTTCACTGAGCTCATGGCAGAGCTCAGGGGAATGAAAGTGGGAACTCCACTAGTCGGGGGCTGGGAGACGGTGTCAGCCAAATTGACTGAGGAGCTCTTCTTCAGCTTCCTCGGGGGAACAGGAATAGTTTCGAACAAGGAAGAACTCTTAGTCGGTGATATTACAATCACTTCTCCTGGAGCAGCAAACTTGCTCGGGACCACTGGGAACTTCTCGGCAACCTTCACAGGAGCAACCGAGGAAGGTGCATCAATTTTCTTCGTCCCCTCTCCTGGGACGTCAATCTTACTTCTTTTTGCCTCCCCAGTACCAGAGGCAGGTTTCTCAAAAAGGGTGGGAGGTCTTATTTTCTTCATCCTTTCACTTAAAGGGACGTGTGACTCAGGTGAAGAACTGGTAGAAGCTGGTACTGGTTCCACTTCACTTATTACCGGACGAGCAGTGAAAGAAGTTGTGTAACTCTTGTATTGAAGCAGATATGAAGCTGACCTAATGTGCTCGTCGGCAACAGTCTGATGCAAACTCCAGATAAGTTTTAAGTGCCTTATATTAATGTCTGCCTCTTTTGGAAACTTTCTTTTGTTATCAACTGCAAATAAATAAATATTAAAATATCAGTGGCACCTTTTATCAAACATAAAGGAAGCATAATTTCAAAATAAATAAAATGAAATAAAAATAACCTATCCCATTGCCATAGGGAGGGCATCTGAGACCCTGATACACTTCATCTCCAGATAGAGGAGCATGTTGCCAATTTTTTTATAACAACCCCGTGCTCAAAATAATCCCTATTAGCATCCGGGAGATTGACCACTAAAGCCCTATTTAAAAATCTAGTTTTTAAATAAAAAGTATTATCGCCTACAACCCATCTATAACAAAACATGATTTCTGGAATTCCTATGCGAGTTCCATGAATTTGGTTTAGTCTATGAACCCCATCAACTATTCTCCATGTATTGGGGGCTATTCTTGCAGGAACAACGTCAAAATATTGACAGAATTCCAGACATAAAGGATTTGGCGAAAAAGAAAATCCACACTCAGCAACAAAGATATTGGGGAACAAATGTCCCTCAGCCAAACGAAAATAATCAGAAGGTTCAGAAAGTTCTTCCAAAATAACCCAGGAAGGAATAGAGAAATCAGAGCGAAATTTATCAAGAGATTCGACAAGGTAAACCATGATGAATAAAGGAAATGAAGAAAAGGAAGAAGATCTTACAGAAAAAGAGTGGATCTGTTGACAACGAACGATGGAAGAGATGAATACACATGAGAGAAAGAGACGATGGAAAACTCGAAGATACAAATTTGAAAAAGTAGAAGACGATGGGATTGTCTGTGACGCTTAAATACCTTGCCTTGGGAAAAGGAAAAAGTAATGATTACAAAAAGAAACGATTACGCTACCGGCGGCTAGAAGGATAAAAAGGGCGCGGTAATCGAAGCGGTTATAAAAATTCAAAATAGCCTGATTCTACGAATTTGGAAGGAAAAATAAATACAAAGGAAACACTCCTAAAAATCAGGAGGACCATTTAAAACTACCATATTCCGAGAAAGAATGTTCCACACTCCTCAAATTTCGAACTATGAAACATTGGGGGCTTCTGTTGATACCAAATTTAGTCTGCTGACATGGCTCAATTGGATGAAGACACGTGGCAATCTACGTGGCAACAATAAACACTTTCGAGGAACTCAGATGCTCCGAGGAACCATGCTACAACGAGGAACACTGCTTCCCCGACCAACTCAGATGATCCTACTTACAAGAACTCTCCGAGGAACTTTTGAGTACCGAGGAGCTTAGGCGGTCCGAGCTGCACCTCGAACAAAGCATTAATAGCAGGAAAACCAACAGTCTGACTGTTCATTAAATGCTTATCATTCAGATGTATACGCTTAAGGGGCATTTAATATATTACCCTTTCACATGTACAACATTGAATGTATTACCCTTTCACATTACAGCCTCAGGGCTATAAATACATTGTACAATCCTCATTGTAAAGGGACGGGAATTTCTTGATAGAACTTGTAATCGAGAATTTCCAAACAATCATCAAAAACAGAAACAGTGGACGTAGGCCATTCTTATAAGGCTGAACCACTTTAAAACTTCCGTGTCTTATTTATTTTATATGTGATTAAATAATTAGATATGATCTAATTTTTTACATCAACAATCATGCTTGTACTTTATTTATTACATTTAATTTAGATTTACTTGATGAAATATGCGTGTACTTTAAAGTACACGCATATTGATATGACCAAAATCTAATTCAATATACATGTACTTTATGTATTCTGCATGTACTATTTGGAAAATGGTTTTGAACATTATTACAATGTGCTTGTACTTTATAAAAGAAACTTAGGTCACTCATATTCTTAAATTCCTATGTGTATTATGGTCCGCGCCAGCGACATTATTATACAAGTATTTCAATAAGCGTGTACTTTATAGACTATGCGTGTACTTGATAAAGTACACGTGTAATATATAAAGTACACGCATTTATATAATGGTTTTAGACAATACCTTGTGCGTGTGCTTTATAAAAACTTGCTTGTATTATAATACTTGTATAATAGATAGAATCGTATTTTGACATGTTTTGACAATACAATCATATTTTGACATACCAATTTTTTTACAATAAATGATATTAATGTTTACACTTTTTACAATACACGTGATAATTTTTATAAAGGTTCACGTGTACTTTACTATATTTGGTGTATGATATAAGTGAGAATACATGCATGAACAAAATAATTTTTTTATTAAAACAGAAAAACAAAGTACAATTTTTTCACATAACAAAAGCTGAAAAAACTAAAGAAGGTTTCTATTAGGGAAATTTATTAAAGGCATCTATGGTGTCAGGAAGAGAATCAATTAAATTTGACGATACTCGAATTTCTTCTTTTATGACAGCTACAAGGCCTTCATGGTGCGCCTTTTCCTCCTTCAGCTTGGCGATTTTTTAGGGAACTTCTTGTCTATAGAAAGACATGAGGTCTTATGTGTTTGAGGAGGGTCCTCATCCACATCAAATAAATCTATGAAATTGGGTGAAAGTCCAGAGTAGTCTTCCCTCACATATGTTTGAAACTTCTCAAAGGCAGTTTCATATGAGGAAAGATTTTCCTCAATTTGCCTTATTTTTTTTATTTCTTTAATCTCTCTCAAGAGCATCTCGCAACTTTTCTGTTGGAATATTCATTATGTAATATTTATCCTAGATGTAATGGTCAAGAAATTAACAAATATTACTCTTTTATAGGAAAAGTTAAAGCTATTTATTTCTTTGACCAGAAGTAGTTGGAAAGTGAGTAGTTAAGCTTAATAAATTGATTTTGGTTATTGTGTCCTTCAGAATAAATATATAAAGTAGTTTCAATTAAAAATAAAAAAATTTATTACATTAACCATTGCGTGTAGATTGTTTATATTGCGTGTACATTATTTATATTGCGTGTACTTTGAAGAATTCATGTGTGTACTTAGTAATTATCACTTGTCGTTTTGGTTAAAATGCGTGTACATTGTTTCATAATACTGAGGTGCATTGTTTGTCTATACCTTACGTGGATTGTGGTCCGCGCCGGCGCAAATAAATCATTTTGGTGTAATAAATATTGTAAAAAATAACCAATATAACACAAAATAAATTACAAATATGGTGTGTATTTGAATTCATTTATAGAATTTTTTTCTCCTTTCGGGAGAAGAAATATTTTGATAGAAGAATTTCTCTTAGTACATATGCTTTGTGTTTTAGGATGTCAGGGTCTTGAAATAATTTTTGCATTTTCTTGTTTCTGCTAATTTGTTCAATGTAGTAAATGCAGAATACCCCACAGTCAACCCTGAAATTAAAATCAAATAAATATACAAATTAGTATAATGTGAATGATTTTTTTTGAAAATATACAAATTAGTAATTTTTAGAAATGAAGTTTTTGCTTACGCATTATATTGCTTAGGGTATTTATGATCTCTTATTAGGTCAAATTTTGGATCACTTTCCAGCAAGAAATCTATTGTCATCTTTTCTTGCTCTGTAAATGGATCATCATCCAATATAATCTCATTTGATGTACCTTCATCAAACTTTCTCTCAGTTTTGAAACCATAATTTTTCATTGTTTCTGCTTCACTCTTCAAAAGGTACAGTGTTTTTTGGAAGATAGAAAACTGTTAAGAAGATAAATATTTAGTGGATACAAATAAAAGAGTATATGAAGATTAAAGAGTGAAAAATACACGCATAATATTAAAGTACACGTATATTTTATTTGTCCATTTTACGTGTATTTTAAAATATGATGCGTGTACTTTGCCTAAAGAGTGAAAAGTACACGCATAATATTTAAGTATACGTAATTTGTATTGGTTCATTTCACGTATATTTTAAAATATGACGCGTGTACTTTGATAATCTTGGTGATTATGTACAACTAATACAAAGTACATGCATTATATGATAAAGTACACGTGTATAATATAAGTACAAGTAACATTACTAATTAAGTTTAGGCACTAACCATTTTTTCGCATCATCGAATTATATTATGTTTGTTTCCTTGTCGTCCGGTCGAAGGGAATCCATGTGGACGACTTTTTTTTCTTTTTTGTATATTGCAAGTAATGTGAAATGTCCTATGTTATGTTTTAGTACAATGAACAAATTATTACAAGTGCCTAAGTATTCAAATAAATCTTTGTATAACTCCCCCTTCTTATTGACATCATTTTTGCTACAAGCTTCTACCTGAATAAAAATTATAGACATTGTGTTAATAAAAAAAACAAAAATTTTGTTTCACAAATCTTTCGTTTTAATTGTACTCACCTAACAATGATCAGAAAAAAGTGTGTGATTGTGAGATCCCTTCCTTTGACAATTTTAACCTCAATACATTACTAAAGGCAAGTATTATCTGTTTCACACAATATAAAATGGTGATGAAATAATAATGTTGAAATTTAATGAATGTTTAATATTTGGACTACATACTTGGCTTGAAATTTCTTGATTCTCGAGGACTTCAACAAAATCTTCCCATTGGACATACGAAACCATCCCTTTAAAAATAAATACCCTACATTTTATATAAGTAGTAATAATTGTATAATAATAATAACCTTATTCTTTTGCACCCAAAAAAGTATAAATTAGCGAATTGATAAATCATAAAATAATACACTTTACCCTGGCTCAGTCTTTTGAATAAACTCTTCAATTTTTTTCTTCGCAGCTTCATCGTGATATTTGTATGCTTTGATTGCTTCAAGATAGAAGTGAATTTCTTTCATTTGTTGAGCTATTGTTAGAGGGCATTTTCTCAACTTTGTCTCTTTTTATTTTTTAATTGGTTCATGATTCTCAGTTTCTCTGTCATCTTTTCTTTTCTTTTTTCCTTTAGTAATAGGCCCTTTTATTTTGGGTATTTCGGGGGTGCCCCGAACTATCTTTGAGGCTAGTTCAATCTTCAAGCTCGAAATTTCATCCATGAGTTGTTAATCAGTGTTTTCTTGATATATTTAAATAAGGAATGTTGGACTGCTCTTGCGTGTATTTTGATAAAATTTGTGTTTTTCATCCAAATTTGTGTGCATATTATAAAGTACACGCGCGTATTTTATAAAATACACGCGTGTACTTTATAAAATTTATAAAATACACGTGTACTTTCATCATAATTTGTGTTTACTTTAGAAAGTAGACACATGTACTTTATATCTATTGTACTTTATAGATACCTAATCAATTTTTTTCACTGCTGATTCATCAAGCATTTTCTTCAACTCTGAAATTTCGTCATTAAGGATTTTATTATTGCTTTCCTGTTATATGAAAAGAATGTTAGATTATAAGCAATACTTGAATAAAACTGCATTATTTCTAATCAAATAATGCGTGTACTCTACATTATTTCTAATATAAAATAAAACTGCATTAAAAATATTATCAAATAAAACTGCGTGTACTTTAAGAAAAATGCGTGTACTTTAGAAAAATTGCGTGTACTCTGCATTATTTATAATAAAAAATACCTATTGAGTTCTTTTCAATCCTGACTCCTCAAGATTCTGCCTCAATGTCATCTTTTCTATGTCAGCATCTCTCCATTTTTGCAATGTATCATCATAATTTTTATTAGATCTTCATTACTCAGAGACATATATCCATTTATTAGTTTCAAAATTCGTGATGATTCTGCCTATTTTTTCAATGATTCATCCAATTCTTTAATTCTATCTGGGTCACTCATTGTAACTTGATCAAGCTTTTCTTTTAAAGAGTTGTTTAACTCAACTAGTTGGGCATTTTTCACCTCCAACTTATTTAGTAAATCTTTTTCCTTCAAAAGGTAGGAATTCTCCACCTCTAACTTCTTCATTTCCTCTTCGGCTTCCAAAAGTGAATCGCGATCTACCTGATACTGTACATTCAAAATGGCACTCTGCACAAGCTAATTTATTTGTAGCCTGCTTCAAAGTTGTTGTTGCGATGTCTTTCTTCACAAACCGTTGCCTCAAAGATGATAATTTCCACCTCAGGAATTTTGGCGTCTTATCTTCAAATTCTTCAACAGGATAAATAATTTCAAATTTTTCACATGCCCAAGATTCTAAAAAATACGGGGCGTGATCGAGGCGTGGAGGCCAAGTCTTAAGCCTTAGAAGCCTGGGCGGGCCTTAGGCGTAAAAAGATGTGAAAAGGCATTTAGGCCTTCTTAATATATTTTAATATTTGTTAACCATAACAAGGCTATTAAAATACTAAAATTGTACATATCATAAAAATATGTATGAATATTTGCAAATTAAAAAATTATTTGATTATTTTGGATGAGATAATGGTCCGATTAGTAAAAAAAATCTTTAAAAGGTGATGTCGTTTCACTAAAGCATTGTTGTTTTTAGAAAAAAGTGCGCCTTAAGGGTTTTACTAAGAATAAGGCGTAAAAAACTTAAGGCGAGGCGTTTCTCCCAAGCCTTAAGCCTAGGCGTGTCTAGGCGGAGTCTAGGCGAGTTTTTTAGAACAGTTCTGTGATCATACAAAAAACAAAATGATATTAATAATTGTATTACCTAAGTATTTATAATGGAAAGTACAAGTGATTTGTTCAAAATACACGCAACATTAAATGTGTACTTTGTAAATTTTACAAGTGTACTTTGAAAGTACACATGATTTTAACAAAGTAAACGTGTACTTTGTCAATATAAGTTCACGTGTACTTTCTTAAGTACACTTATAATATTAATAAAAAATATAACAAGTGTATTTTGAAAGTCCACTGGTTATATTTACAAAACACAGTACACGTGTACTTTATAAAAGTACAAGTGTACTTTCAAAATACAAGTGATATAAGACGTGTACTTTTAAAATACACGTGATATAAGACGTGTACTTTGAAAATACATGTGATATTTTAACGTGTATTTTCGAAATACACGTGATATAACATGTGTGTTTTCAAAATACACGTGAAAATATCACGTGTGTTTTCAAAATACACGTGAAAATGTAACGTGTGTTTTTCAAAATACACGTGATTTTTACAAAATACACGTGAGTATTGGTATGTAAATTTTGAAATATCAGGATGTTTTTTTGCTCACCACCAGGGAAATGACACATCCAGTAACCCTGCTAGGTTTTGAACTTGCTGATTTGTCAAGTGAATGTATGAGAAACTCATGCACAGAAGATGCCCAATCATATTCATTTCCTTAATATTGTCGATGTATTTCAACCAAAATTCTGCAAGGGTGAAGTTTGAGTTGGAGAAAAAGAAAGTGTTCAAGAAGTGGAGACACACAATTTTTACAAAATCGACAATGCCTTCATCTATCTCCAATTCGGATGCTTTCTTCAAACCATTCAATATTTCTGACTTTTCTATTCTTTTTACGAAGTATCGTTCATGTAATTCAGGTTTTTGAGCATTATTCTATCCCCTTTTCAGTTCTATTGATTTTGCATTATTCTATCCCCTTTTAAGTTCTATTGATTTTAAACCCTCAACTAGCGGTATACCAAATATTTCACTTATATCTATTGGCATTATTTCAATCCTATTCTTCATACGAAAACTTTTGGTTTTTGTATTGTACAGCTGGATAATTGATAAAATATTTGTATCCGTCTTCTTGTGATCCACTTCTACCACTTTCTCACTGTAGTAGGCATTGAAAAGCTCCCAAAATAAAGTCTTCTTAAGAAGTTAAATATGCCTATTATTTATTTTCTCTTTAATCTGATGCAAATCATGAAGAACGCTAACAATATTTGATCGATATTGGTTATTCTTCTTTACAGGATGTTTAGATTTCAATGTCACACTAGAACTAGAACTAGAAATGGAACTGGATGAAGAACTATCATTAAAACTGCTCTTTTTTTGTTTCTTTCCTCTTCTTGCCTTCATCTTCATCCCCATTTTATTGATCTATAAACAAAATTTAAACTACTAACCTATAATGATGTGTACAAAAAATAAAATACATGCGAATTAGAATAAAATATATACTAAAATAATAAAATATAAGCGTATTTAAAAAAAGTACATGCAATATTCTCACAAATAATTCATGCAATTCTCAACAAAAACATGCTAAAGGGGGTAATATATCGTCCGTTTCATGGTAAAACCTAACAGATGTTGTTCGACAAGTCAAAAACTAAGATTCTTTATTCCTAATATATTCAGTAAAGAAGTGATACAATAGTTGCATGCTAAAATCTCCAACATTATCAAAACCCCTTAAGCAATACGACTCAATTTGTTTAGCTAAATCCTTCGCTTTTGATTCAGTTACTTGAAGTTGTTGCACATCAAAAGTGCAGTAAATGTCTTCATAGTAGTAGTAGAAACCAAGTAACCTTTTAGCTCTATCATTGATGCGAAGGAGAAGATGAATTTCATCATCATTAGTACTATTGACTGTCAATGTGAAAGGTTTTGTATTGTTAAGATCTTCGAAGGTGCAAGCAGCAGTTTTGTAGTTGAACATGCTTGATCGTATGATTCCTAAACAATAACACAACAATACAAAATAGTACACTCGTAATACACATTAATACACGCATATTGGATTGAACCAAATGAATTTCAATGTGTGTGTACTTTATGAATTTTGCGTGTACTTTCAACAAAGTACACGCAAAAATAAAAAAAGTACACGCAATAATACTGCTTACAAACTAATAAAATATCATTCAAATGCCGATGGCGCGGACCAAAATAACTCCTAAATATTAACACACTAATAATACTTCTTACAAACTCATGAAATATCATTTAAATGCCGTTGGCGCGGACCAAAATAACACAGGATTGATCAAATATGGATTTGAAATATATATTATATACAGTACACGTATAAAACATAAAAGTACACGCATATTAGATTGAGAAATTTAATTTCAATGTGCGTGTACTCTGTGTATTTTGCGTGTACTTTTTAAAAGTACATGCAAAATACACAGAGTACACGCAATAAAAAAGGGCTTGTACATGTATATATTCCAATCATGTATATATTCCTAGTCCTCGATAAATCCTCGATAAATGATGTATATAGGAGAAAAAGTACAATGATAAAATACATATATCTAACATGCAAAAAGTGTGTTTTGCAGTTAAAATGAGGGAAATAAATATATTTTTTCATATCATGAAGAAGAAGAATGTGATTTCATCAGTCCATGTGTCTACAAATTTATACATATGAGAACACAAAATACACAAGGACGAACATGTGATAAAAGAATGTATACATACTTGTTAGTGGTGTTTGGAAGAATTTGATTGAGAATGTAAAATGCTCGGTAGAACTTCAACGGTTAGGGTTTGATCGAAGAGTGTTAGATTTTTTATTGAAGAGATTTTTTGGCGCTTCGATCAAGAGTATTTATATGTTGTTGTTGAGCAAAATTTGATTGAGAATGAGATTCCTTTTGGGGTTTTGATCGAAGAGATGGTACGATTAAGGTTTTGATTCAAGAGAGAATAGAGTGTTTTTGGCGCTTCGATTTCTAAAAAGTGCGTGTTATTTTTAATTTCGGGGTATTTATATGTTGGACCCAATCGTTTAAAATTTTTTGGGCCTCGTTTTTTTATCCAAAATTGTTAGTCCAAGGACTAGACCGTAAAAGCCCCTAATGAATTTTACACACTAATCAATCAATAAGGGACAATAATTGGGATTTATTTTTAGTTTACAATCTCACTCTATCTAATACTTGATTGCAATTTGCGTAGCGTGTGAGCATATAATAATTAATATTTAATGTCTATTTGATAATATAAAATAAATTTAAATATATTTATACTAAATAAAAGATTTATCAGAATATATTATTTAATATTAATTATATGTCAAGGCTATCTATAACAATAAAAAGATTGGGGTGTCTCTCCCCCTATTTTTGTTTCTCTCATCTCTCTCTTGCTCTCTTACTCATATACCGAAGAAAAAAAAAGTAATGCACATAAGTTATATAGTATAACTATGTAAAGATATATTAAAAGAATCACCTATTTTTTTGACAATCCTTATACAAAAAGATTAAGCTTTATTGTAGGATTATATATAGGATAGGAAAGATTGGGTGAAAATAGAAACGACAATTGGAAGAGGGGAGGTTGGAAGAAGAGGAGGTGTTTGATTAGTTACATTTACTATTTTTTCACGTGTCTATTGTATGAGCATATTGTTTTGGATGTCCCCCATTAAAAAAAATATACTCCCCATTTTGAGAAGCTACAAAGGGAGAGGATCCCAGAATTTATTTGATACAATGATTCATTTTATTCACATATTTAGTTCTTGGATGAAAATGTTAATTAATAAGGACTAAAGGCTATTTGAAAATTTATTAAGTGTACACGTGTCGTCGTGTGGGCGCTATAAATGTCAACAATGCGTTGTGATGACAAATTTAGGTATATTTGTAGATTACTCTTTCCAAGTCTTTATTTAGCTTATTTATACTTTTGTAATGTTCGACTACAAATACGTTTTACAAAAATAATATATATACATATAAAAAGCCTTCCATAGTTTTATTATTTTTTAAAGGGAAAAAAAATTCATTCATCCCACAAATAACTTATTTGTATGTAAAATTATGAAAGTAAGACAAAATCACTCCTCTTTTTTTACTCATTTTCTAACTTCTCGTGAAAATAAAGTATATTTTCTATCGTTTTTCAACTTTGTAATCAAACACCCATAACTTTTTTTTAAAAAAATTTGGGGGGGCTTAGACTCTTTATTCATTCGCTAAAAGATTTTGGACCTTAAATTGAGAGTTCATAAAACAAATTCTTAGGTGTCTTACACGTAATACACACTCCCACATGTCGCATTTATCTGAATTCGCAACCTCGACTAATTATTTTTTTGTAGTCAACCTTTATTTTTCAAAAATCCTCCCAAATAAACCAAACTATTTTTCTCACAAAAATATGTCATGTATTGCTCTGACTTTCAAAATAAAAATAAAAAACAAATACAAAATACTTTGAACGCGTGCTTTATAAAACAAAAAATCGGATTAAAATCCACATTAAGTTCAAATCGACTAATTCAAGATTTTAAAATGCAACAAAAATCAAATATAAATTTCAAATAAAACATAAATCTATGCATTTTAAGAATATCAAACAACGTCCTTAGTGAACACATATATTTTCCAAAAGTACACTTCATTTGCATATTTAATATGGCGATTTCATACAACTGTCATCACAGTGACTGTAATTTATCCTCTGTGGTAGCTTTATATATAGTAACGTGAATTCACATGTTTCCCCATATTTTATCCCCTGCTTATTATAGGAAAATAATGTTTTGATATACGTGAAGCGATTATGAGTCGGCATGTCCACGTGGCATTCAAAGAATCCAATGTAACTATAAGTCTTAGTCGCCCACTGATTATGGGGCGGATAAAGACGATCTAATAAACAATAATGAAAAGATTATTGAATATAACAATTGAACAACCCAAAAAATAAGTGTAAAGATTGAAGACGACTCTATCTGGAGTGCACGAGGCAATAGCTTATGTGAATGTATAAATTAAAAACCCATGTCATGAGGAAAAAGATATAGAATAATATTACCCTCGATTTGGACTCTCCTCTAGCATTCTTTAGCACTCCAAGTCACCGTTATATTGAATTAATAAAATAATTACTGTTGATGTAAAAAATTAGATCACTCTAATAATTCAATCACAGATAAATAAATGAGATAAAGAATTTTAAAGTGGTTCAGCCTTATAAGAATGGCCTATGTCCACTGTTTTGGTATTGCTGTTTGTATAGGAATTCTCGATTACAAGTTATTTCAAGAAATTCCGGTCTGGGGGGTCCCAAAGTTTGTATTTTGGATCAGATCCCTTACAATGAGGATTGTACAACGTATTTATAGCCTTGAGGCTGTCATCCGAAAGGGTGATACATTAAGTGATATACATATGAAAGGGTAATACATTTAATGCCCTTTAAGCGTGTGCGTCTAAATGATAAGCATTTAATGAACCAGTTGAACTGTTGGTTATCCAACCATTAATGCTTTGTTCGAGATGCAGCTCGGACCGCCTGAGCTTCCTGGTATTCAAGAGTTCCTCGGAGAGGTCAGCTCCTCGGAGCGTGTGAGTTCCTCGGAGAGGTCTGCTCCTCGCAGCGTATGAGTTCCTCGGAGTAACATGGTTCCTCGAAGCGTGCGATCATCTCGGAAGTGTTTGTTGTTGCCATGTAGATAGCCACGTGTCTTCATATGATTGATCCAAGTTAGCAGATTAAATTTGGTATCAACAGAATCCCCCAATGTTTCATAGTTCGAAATTTGAGGAGTATGGAACATTCTTTCTAGGAATACGGTAGCTTTAAATAGTCTTCCTAATTTTTAGGAGTGTTTCCCTTGTATTTATTTTCTCCTTCCAAATTCGTAGAATCATGCTTTTTTGGACTTTTCTGCGTGCTTCGATTCCCGCATTTCTTTTCGTCTTTTTGGCCACTGTTGCCCGCTTTGGTTCTCGCGCCACTTTTCATCTTTTTAGCCGTCGATAACGTAATTATCCTTTTTGTGATCATTACTTCGCCAGTTCCCAAGGTAAGGTATTTAAACTTCACAGACACTTCATTCGTCTTTTACCTTTTCAAATTTTCATCTTCGAGTTTTTCATTGTCTTCTACTCTCTCGTGTATTCATCTCTTCCATCGTCTGTCGTCATCAGCTCTACTCTTTTCCTGTAAGATCTTCTTCTTTTTTCTTCATTTCTTTTAATCACCATGGTTTCCTCTGTTGAATCTCTTGACAAATTTCGATCTAATTTTTCCATTCCCTCTTGGGTTGTCTTGAAAGAGCTTTCTGAGCCTTCTAATTATTTCAATTTGGTTGAAGGACATTGGTTCCCCAGTCTCTTTTTTATCGAGTGTGGATTTTCTTTTCCACCAAATCCTCTGTGTTTGGAATTCTGTCAGTACTTTGATGTTGTTCCTGCACGAATAGCCCCCAACACATGGAGAATAGTTAATGGGGTGTATAAATTAAATCAAGTGCATGGAACTCGTATAGGAATTCCAGAAATCATGTACTGCTATAGATGGGCAGTTAATGATGATATTTATTATTTAAAAACTAGGTTTATAAATAGAGCCTTAGTGGTCAATCTCCCTGATGCCAACAGGGATTATTTTGAACATGGGGTTGTTGTAAAAAATTGGCAACACCCTCCTTTGATCGAAGATGAGGTTTACCAGGGTCCCAGATGACCTCCTTATGGCAATGGGATAGGTTATTTTTATTTTATTTTATTTATCTTGAAATCATATTTGTTTTTTGTTTGATAAAATGTGTTACTGATAACAATGTCTGTTTATTTGCAGTTGATAGCAAGAGAAAGTGCCCAAAAGAAACAGATGTCAATATAAGGCATTTGGGACTTATCTGGGGTCTGCATCAAAGGGTTGCTGACGAGCACATTCGATCAGCCTCCTATCTGCTCCAATACAAGAGCTATACAACTTCTTTCACTGCTTGTCCAGTGATCAGTGAAGCAGAGCCAGTACTACCCTCTGCAAGTTCTTCGCCAGAATCTCACGTTCCGTTGAGCGAAAGGATAAAGAAGAGAAGGACTCCTGCTCTGTTTGAGAAAACAGCCTCCGATTCTGGGGAGGTAAAAAGGATTAGGATTGATGTCACAAGCGAGGGGACAAAGAAAACTGTTGCAGCTCCTCCAGCTGCTCCTGCGAAGATTGCTGAGAAGCCCGCAGTGGCTCCGAGCAGCTCTGCTGCAGGTGATCGTGATATCACCGACCAAGGATTCATCCTTGGTTGAATCTGTAATTGTTTCCCCGAGGAGGCTGAAGAAAAGCTCCTCGGTCAATTTGGCTGACACCACTGCTCAGCCCCCAGTTGCTGGGACTGGGGTTCCCACATCTGTTCCCCCGAGCTCTGACATGAGCTCGGTAAAGTCCTTGACCATTCCCGAGGTGCAAGGTAATGAAGATAACCTTACTCGGGATATGGTTACTTCTTTGGCTGCTCGTCATCTTGCTTCATTAAGTACCTTTACTTTGAACTTTTCATATTTTCCTTTTGTTATTTCTCATATTTGTTTCTGACTTTGCTTTCTTTTTCTGTTTACAGTTGATGAGCTGCTTCAACATAATCCTTAAGAAGGATGAAGCAATCAAAGCTTCTTGCTCCTCGTCCAGTGTGGAGGGAGCTCTGGAAGAAGCTACCAAGTCCTTGGAGGAATCTCGCCAAAGGTACGATACTGATAAGGCAGTCTGGGAGAAGAAACTTGCTTCCTCCGAGCAGGAGAAAACTCGGGTTGCTGAGGCCTCCAGGGATTTGGAGAGGAAAGTGAATGCCTTGGAGAAGGCTAATAAAGAGCTCGATGTGAAGCTCAAGACTACTGGGGAATTTGAAAATAAATTCAAGGCTGCTGAGGAGAGGTTGGTCCAACTCCAGGAAATAACTCGGCAGAAGGAGGAAGCTGAACAAAAACTGAAAGCTGCTGATATTTTGCTGTCCGAGAAACTTGCCTTGGAGAAGGCCAAAAGGAAAGCTGCCATGAAGAAGTCCTTCAGCTCTGGCTGGGACAAAGGTTGGGATAAGGGATGTGCTGCCATGGTCTCTCAAGTGGATTATGGCAGTGTAAAGTATTTTAGGGACGGATGGGTTGCTGCCCTTCAGGAATTAAAGGTCGACGAGTCATCCGAGCTCTTCCAGAGACACATCCCTGGTCCCCCTCCTACTCCAGAAGAATTAGAAGAGGACGAAGCTACCTCTGAGGAGTCTTCAATGGTAGTGGGAGAACATGCCCTAACCATCCAGCTTGCTGCCGAGCAAGTAGTTTCTTCTTTCGAGTAACAACTGGTGCTCTCCGAATAAGTCACAGTTCCCTCCGAGCAACCTGCCTCCTCTTCCCAACCTCCCGAGAAGGTTTTGGGAGATAAGGAAAAGGTGTAGTGTTGTTCGGTTTTCTCTTTCTATTTTTCTTTTTTGTCAAATGTAACCAAGATCTTTGTAACTCTGCACTATGATCTAATAAAACTTGAGTTTTCTTCCATACGATTGCCACTCTTCTATTCATACTCTGTTTGCTTTTCTTATTGATGATTATTTTTTCTTTCTCTGCTAGTTTCTGGCCAGGATGGATCTGCTATCTACCAATGATACAAAGCTGATGCAGCAATGTCATGAATATTATAAGGCTGGTCACACAGACCTGAGTGCATCAGAAGTTACCGACATCCTTGGTCATGATGCTTCAGAACAGGAAGTCGAAGCTTATCAGTACCTGAAGTGTTTACTTGACCGAGCTGTGGCCAATAATGTGTCTTACTATGAAATGATCGAGGATCTCCAGTGTACCCTCGAAGACCTTCAGAATCAGTACAAGGAATCAACTGCCTTACTGCATGAGGGGTACGAGAAGAAGTATAAGTTGATCGTGGCTGACAAGGGCTACGGGAAGCTTTTTGCTGGGTATGATCTGAGGGAGAGAACTTTGAAGGGTGAGGTTGAACAGTGCAGACAGATTTCCGAGCTGCTGGAGCAAGAGAATAACAATTTGCAGAAGGAGCTAGCGCAGTTGAAGTCTGCAGCTTCTTCTTCAACAGCCCTAATCCTAGTGACTGACGAGGGATTTTCATTTTTAGAGGTTGAGAATGCCAAATTAAGGGAAGAATTGGATACCTTGAGGAGGTCGGGCCCTTCTACGTCTTCTCGGGGAAGAGGAAGAGATCCTCGGGGACGAGGAAGAGCAGTTCGGGTTCTTGTCGAGGAACAGAGGATAGCATCTGCCTTAGAGAACCAGGCCTTCCAACTAAAGGCGAAGAACCAGGCGTTATCTGATATGTCAAAGAAGATTCGAGACCTGGAAAAATAGCTCTCTGCAAAGAAATCAGTGTTGGAGACTAATGAGCTTTTTGTCAAGAGTCTCCACGAGAAGCTTGAAAGGCTAACATATCAATTCCACAAACAGCCCAGGGAGTTCTGGATGGCTGGATACAACGAAGCACTATTCCACTTGGATGATCGTATCCAGAACGCCAATAATGAGGGCTACAAACAAGGCTGGCTGAATGCCTTAGGTGTGATGAAACTCGAACAAGGACACTATCTGTGGGACTACCATGATCTCGGGGTGCTCAACTTGCCTGTGCCACCGTACAATCTGGACATGGAATGGATCCCAGCTCATGCCATTCCTCGGAGCTTAATTGCAAAATACCTCGGTGACTACAATTTACATTCTCAATTTGAGGTATCTCATCCCGAGCATCTTTTAGATCGACCTTCTGTGATGAACGTCAGGATGTTGAAGGATTTGAACTTCATCAATTCTCCTCAGTCTTTAAATGATCCTCCTGCTGGCGAGGAACCTGTATCGAAAGCTGAGGGGAAAAGACCAATAGAATAGGAATTTTTAATATAACAGTTAGTATACATGTAATTTTCATTTTATTATCAATGTAACTTGTAATTTATTTCAAATTTAATGAAAGACTTTCATTATTGCTTGCAAATATTAATTGCTATTGTCTTGTAAATATCAAACACTTAACATTTATGCATATCTGTTAAAAAGATAATAATAGTGTTGTTCATCGACCAACTTAGTAGAAAAGTTACAAGTATCAGTAATGTTGCTCGATAATAAAGTAATGAGTATAAAAATGTTTAAAATTTTTCCAACCAACCAAGGTTGTTAAATTGTGCTCGTCGACCAATTATAGTTAGTGAGAGTTTATCCCCGACTAACCATACTTGGTAAATTTTTATCTTTTTCATAAAATGTGTCTGACCAACCAAGGTCAATAAATTCTCCTCGTCGACCAACTAAGTTGGTACAGTTTGGAATATTTTCTCCTCGTCGACCAACTAAGTTGGTACAGTTTGGAATATTTTCTCCTCGTCGACCAACTATGTTGGTACAGTTTGGAATATTTTCTCCTCGTCGACCAACTATGTTGGTACAGTTTGGAATATTTCGTTTCCTAGCCAAACAGGTTGGCAATTTTAGGAATATTTCTCCTCGTCGACCAACTATGTTGGTACAGTTTGGAATATTTTCTCCTCGTCGACCAACTAAGTTGGTACAGTTTGGAATATTTCGTTTCCTAGCCAAACAGGTTGGCATTTTTAGGAATATTTCTCCTCGTTGACCAACTAAGTTGGTACAGTTTAGAATATTTTTTCCTCGTTGACCAATTACAGTTAGTGGGTTTTTATCCCCGACCAACCATACTTGGTACAGTTTGGAATATTTCGTTGAGTAGTCTGCCGAGCTTTGCCGAGTAGTGCATAGCACTAGTATTCCCCAAATTTTTTTCAATAAACAGAGAGACTTGGAGAATATTTTCATTTTATTCATACTGATGGAAACTGCGTTACATATACATCACTGATAATACTTGCGCAGGTGCTCTGCATTCCAGGCATTTTTAAACTCCTCGCCTTCTAAAGTGGCTATTCGATAAGTTCCTGGTCGAACAACTTCTGTAACTTGGTATGGTCCATGCCAGTTTGCCTCCAGTTTGTTATGCTTTTGAATTACTTTCTTCAGCACATAGTCTCCTTCTTTCAGGTCGCACTTCTTCACCCTCTTATTGTAAAACAAAGTTGTCTGCTGCTGGTAAGCAGCATTTCTAATGGCTGCCTCCTCTCTGACCTCCTCGAGCATGTCTAAATCCAGTCTTCTCATTAAATTGCTGACAGGGGAATTGAAATTCAGTACCCTGTGTGTTGGGAGTCCCAACTCGGCAGGTATGACAGCTTCCCTTCCAAACGCCAGCATGTATGGTGATTCTCCAATTGCTACTCGGGGAGTAGTTCGGTAAGCCCAGAGTACTGATTGTAACTCGTTGATCCAATTCGCTTTCGCATCATCCAATCTTTTCTTCAAACCGTTCAGCAGCGTTCTGTTTGTCACTTCAGTTTGACCATTGCTTTGAGGATGGCCTGGTGCTGAATGAACCTTCAAAATGTTTGATTGATGACAATAGGCAGCGAACTCCTTGTTATCAAATTGTGTTCCATGGTCTGTGATGAAAGCATGAGGAAGACCATATCGACAAATGATGTTCTTCCAAACAAATTGGTACACCTTCTCGTATGTCATATCAATGAGTGGCTCAGCTTCTACCCACTTAGTAAAATAATCCACTGCGACGATGAGGTACTTGAACCTTCCTCGGGTCGTTGGCAGTGGTCCAACCAAATCAATTCCCCACATGGCAAATGGCCAAGGGGAATTTATGGGTGTCAATAATGCTTGTGGAGTTCTTCAGATGGAGGAAAAGCGTTGACACTTGTCACATTTCTTGGCATAGGCTATACAATCTACCCTCATCGTCGGCCAGTAGTATCCCTGCGTCATCACCCTTTGTAAAAGTGTCCGACCTGCTACATGTGCTCCACAAGACCCTTCATGGATCTCTTCAATCAAATATTTCACCTCGGTGGGATGTACACATCTTTGCAAACCTGCCATAATTCCTCGTCTATATAAAACACCATTAGTTAGTACATACCGAGCAGCTTTAAACTTCAATTTCTTGGCTACAAGCTTGTCAGTTGGCAACTCTCCTTCCTCGATATATACCCTGATGGGATCCATCCAAGATGGTCCTAAATCAAGGGTGATAAAATTCATCTTCAGATCTTCATCTATACTCCGACCAGCTAACACTTCAATTGGGATTGTTCGTCGTAGCTCGGTGCGAGTAGCTGATGCTAGTCGAGCTAGGGCGTCTGCTCTCGCATTCTCCATTCTTGGTATTCTAACCAACTGAATAGCGGTAAATTCTGATAACAGTTCCTTTACCTTTGCATGATATCTGATCATTAATTCTCCTCTAACTGCATATACTCCCATCATTTGGTTTACAATCAATTGAGAGTCACTGAAGATCACAACCTGCTGTGCCTCCATAATTTTTGCCAAATTAAGCCTTGCAATCATGGCTTCATATTCAGCCTCATTGTTGGAATCTTTGAATTGGAAACGCAAAGCGTATTCCATGTCGACCTCGTCTGGAGTGCTTATAACTATACCCGCGCCACATCCTGCAGTGCAAGATGATCCATCTACATATAGCCTCCATATAGGTAACTCGTCTTTAAATTTTTGATCAGTCAGAGTTCCTCGGTGAAATATTTGCTGCTTCCTTTCATCCTCCCCGGATTTTTCTCGCTCCTCATCGATCATCTTTTCTTGCCCTTTTACCAACCGAGGTTGGTCTGAGATCGAATTTAATGATCCTGTAACATCCACTTGCCCTCTTACCAACCGGAGTTGGTCTGAGCTAGTGTCTGTCGATCCTGTAACATCCACAGGTTGATCAGCGAGCAACTCTTGTTCCTCGTTCGGAGTCCTCCCAACTATCTCTGCATCACATCCTGTAATATTCACACGTCCTTTTACCAATCATAATTGGTCTGGGCTTGTGTTTGTTGATCCTGTAACATCCACAGGTTGATCAACGAGAAACTTTTGCTCATCGGGGGTATCAGGATATGTGAACTCCGCTATGAAATCTGCTACAGCCTGCCCTTTTAGTGATGATCTGGGTTCATAAATTATATCATATTCTCCGAGCTCTATTGCCCAGTACATCAATCTCCCCGATTTCTCTGGCTTATGAAGGGCTTGTCTCAATGGCACATCGGTGTATATTACTATAGTGTGAGCCTGGAAGTATGGCCTCATTTTCCTACTCGCCTCAATCAGCGCTAGTGCCAATTTCTCCAGCCTTGGATATCTGATCTCTGCTCCTCGGAAGGACTTACTTGTGTAGTAAATTTGCTTTTGTACTCCATTCTCCACTCTGATCAACGCCGAGCTAACTGCATTCTCGGATACTGCAAGGTACAAATACAATTTCTCTTCCATCACCGGCTTGGACAATAGTGGGGGTGCTCCCAAGTATTTCTTCAAGTCTTGAAAAGCCTTCTCACATTCATCATTCCACTCAAAAGTCTTTCTGAGTGTCTTGAAGAATGGGAGACATCTGTCAGTTGCTCGTGACACAAATCTATTGAGTGTTGCTACTCGTCCAGTGAGACTCTGTACTTCCTTCTTCGTTGTTGGAGATCGCAGCCCTAATAGAGCTTTGATCTTTTCAGGATTTGCTTCAATGCCTCGCTGATTGACAATATACCCGAGAAACAGGCCTTCTCGTACTCCAAAGACGCACTTCGTCGGGTTCAGCTTCATTTGATATTTATCTAGTTGATCAAAAGTCTGGCTTAAGTCAACTAGATGATCGACAACTTTCTTGCTTTTTGTCAGCATATCGTCAACATAGACTTCCATGTTGTCATTGATTTGTTCATCAAAGACCTTGTTCATCAGCCTCTGATATGTCGCACCTGCATTTTTTAAACCAAAAGGCATAACATTATAACAATAAGTTCCCCTAGGGGTAATGAAAGAAGTACTTTCCCTGTCCTCAGGTTTCATTTTAATTTGATTGTAGCCAGAATAAGCATCCATGAAGCTCAGCAACTCGTGTCCCGAGGTAGCATCCACCAGTTGATCAATTCGGGGCAATGGAAAGTGATCCATTGGGCATGCTTTGTTGAGGTCGGTGAAGTCCACACATATCCTCCACTTGTTATTTTTCTTCTTTACCATCACCACATTAGCTAACCAATCTGGATATTTAACATCTTCAATGAAACAAGATTTTTGGAGCTTCTCGACTTCCTCTTGTATAGCTTGATTCTTCTCCGGACTTAATACTCTTCTTCTTTGCTTCACAGGCTTGATCTCCTTATTCACACTGAGCTCGTGACATAAGAAGTTTGGGTCTATCCCAGGCATATCTTCATGACTCCACGCAAAAGTTTGTCTTCTGCTTCTAAGGAAAGTTATCAATTCCTGTTTTAGTGAGGCTTCCGATGATGAAACTATTTGATTAGTTCGTTCAGGGTGTTCGTCGTCCAGAATGATATTTTCAGTAGCTTCCACCACTTGACCCTTCACGAGTTGCGACTCATCCCGAGGATCCAAGGTTTCAATTTCTGCACCTTCATCCACTTGATAAGTAGTTGTCTTTTTCTTTGATTCTTCCAATTCATCTTGCTCGGCGGATGAATAATAGCACTCCCGAGATACTTTCTGATCACCTTTCATAACTCCTACTCCAAAGTTTGTTGGAAATTTTAGGCATTGGTGCACTGTAGATGGTACAGCCTCGAACTTCTTCAATCCTACTCTTCCCATGATGATATTGTACGATGACTGGACATTCTTATCCATTAAGAAAAAGCGTATTCTTTCTGTCCGACAAGCAGGCCACGTACCAATGAATATATCCAACTTGATCGTCCCAAGTGGAAACACTTTCTCGCCAGCAAAATCGATGAGGGGTCTGTGGTAAGTCTCCAGTTGAGATAGCTTTAAATTTAAATAATCGAAACACGAGTAGAGCATGATGTATGCCGAGCTACCGTTATCGACCAGTACTCTTGAAATCATTACCTCCTTCATTCTCATTTTGATCACTAGTGGGTCGTCATGAGGATATAAGACTCCTGCAAGATCATTCTTCGAAAACCCAATGACTAATTTTTCTTTGTTCACCTTTCTCGGGCGATCTTCCTCAGCTAAATTTATTCGCTGAATGTACGAGCAAGCTTGAGCCTCTCCGAGGTAAGCTTTTCTTTCTGCAGTAAGGTCTCCTCCTCCTGCATCTCCTCCTGTAATGACATTACAATCAAATTACCCAAAGCATATTGAAAATACCTCTCGTTCCGGCTGCCTTGGTTTCTTGGGAAGATCGGGGTCATCATCTGGATCATCTTCATGGTTTCTCTTCTTTTTCTCCTCTGCTCGATGAGGAGATCTAGACCTTTCTCTAGTTCGGTCGTTGTTTCTTCTTTCGCCTTCCCGATCAACGTACTTTGCTAGCTTTCCTCGTCGGATGAGTGTTTCAATCTCGTTCTGAAGAGCTATGCAATTTTTGGTCATATGGCCATGATCCTTATGGAACTCGCAATATTTCTCCCTATTCCTCGTGTCAGGGTCTGACTTCATTTTCTTTGGCCAGTTTAACTCCTCGCTGTTCTTAATTTCTTCCAGGACGTGGTTGATATTTGCCTTCAAAGGCGTGTAATTATCAAATTTCTTCAAGACCTCCCATGACGACCTACTTTTGGAATGTTTGTCACCACCATTATTCTTATGCCCTTTCTTCTTAGCATTATCACCTTCCACCTTGGTTTCTTTGGCGTCCATATTCTTCTTCGCAGATATAGCCTCCTCGACATTCATAATCTTGGACGCTTTTCCCATCAGGTCCGACATGGTTCGAGGTGGATCTTTGGCCAAAGTGTAGTACAACTTGTTTGGCAGCAATCCACTCATCAAAGCAGTAATCGCTGTCTTCTCCTCATAATCAATGACTTCGAGCTTCTCGTTATTAAAACGAGTTATATAATCTCTGATACTCTCACCAGCTTTTTGTCTAACACTTAACAAATGTGCTACTCGTTTAACTGACTTTGCTCCGAAGCAGAAATTCCCAATGAATAACTCGGCCAGCTACAGAAAAGTTAAAATCTTACCCCGAGGAAGATTATTATACCATATCTGAGCAGATCCGGTAAGAGTTACCGAGAATGCCCTGCATCTCATCTCGTCTAGGACAGCATAGATGTCGGCAGCAGCTTGATATTGTTTTACATGAAGGATAGGGTCAGTCTTCCCGTCATACTTAGGAGTCACAACAGGTGCTTTGAACTTCGATGGTGTTGGAAAATCAACAATGTCCTGGACAAAAGGTGTTCCCCGAATAAAGGTTCGTTGTAGAGGGTTCTTAGCCTTAGCCATTTCCCCTAATCTATCCTCCAGCCTTTGAATAGATCGTTTCCATGCATCATTCCCTTCCTCGGGCCTATTGGTTCGAGCAACTGATCGCGTTGAAGTGGCTTCCTGGGATTTATCTCGACGAGCAGCTGGTCGGTCATCGGATCCATCTTGACGAGCAGCTGGTCGCGACTGGGCAGATCCTTCCCTTAAATCTGATGGTCGTCGAAAACTCCTCGACGCTGCATTAGGAGGACTTTTGTTCCTCCTAGGGCCTAATCGATCGAAAGGAGAAGCCCTATTTAATCTTTCCAATGCACTGGCCCTTTCTGAGGAGAGGGTGACACGTTGTTCAGTATCTGTGGCTCGCATTGACGAAGTTCATCCAGGTTGATAAGAAAAATCTTCAGATTCCTCAATGCGATATGAACTAGTACGCCTAGTACGCACAGAAGGCGCACGGATATTTCTTTGAATGGTTCATGATCCGGAATGGGCTAGCGCACCACCATGGAGGGTTTGGATGAGTTGTCGCATCGTTTCTTGCATGACGGTCTGGCCCTGAGCCAGATTCGCCATCATTCCAGTCAGATCTGGAATAATTGGTGGAGCAGATGGATTTTGAGGGGTTCCAGTGTTTCGATTGCTGGATTCAGGTATATTAGCCATAGGTATTGGATTGTTATTGGTGAGAAAACGATTTTACCAGTCGTTTCCCACAGACGGCGCCAATCTGTTGATGTAAAAAATTAGATCACTCTAATAATTCAATCACAGATAAATAAATGAGACAAGGAATTTTAAAGTGGTTCAGCCTTATAAGAATGGCCTACGTCCACTGTTTTGGTATTGCTGTTTGTATAGGAATTCAAGATTATAAGTTATTTCAAGAAATTCCGGTCTGGGGGGTCCCAAAGTTTGTATTTTGGATCAGATCCCTTACAATGAGGATTGTACAACGTATTTATAGCCTTGAGGCTGTCATCCGAAAGGGTGATACATTAAATGATATACATATGAAAGGGTAATACATTTAATGCCCTTTAAGCGTGTGCGTCTAAATGATAAGCCTTTAATGAACCAGTTGAACTGTTGGTTATCCATCCATTAATGCTTTGTTGGAGATGCAGCTCGGACCGCCTGAGTTGCTCGGACCGCCTAAGCTTCCTGGTATTCAAGAGTTCCTCGGAGAGGTCAGCTCCTCGGAGCGTGTGAGTTCCTCGGAGAGGTCTGCTCCTCGCAGCGTATGAGTTCCTCGGAGTAACATGGTTCCTCGGAGTGTGCGATCATCTCGGAAGTGTTTGTTATTGCCATGTAGATAGCCACGTGTCTTCATATGATTGATCCAAGTCAGCAGATTAAATTTGGTATCAACAATCACTTTCTCCCTTCTGTATGGACGTGGGCAGGACCGATCCACCGTACCACATATATTCTTGTGTTTTTTCTTTCACTTTCTTTCAGTGTATTCATATTTGAGGTAATTTGGGTAAAATGCTTATAAATACCACTATTTGATAATATCAATACTTCGTCACTATCGGTGCAAACTAGTCTTACTATTCTTATGATGGAAACCTAATGCGATTTGAAATATATGAGGAAGGAACAGACTCTTTCGAGATCCCCTCCCTCTCCGAGAATGCTAGATCACAATGATGTTCTTATGACACACTGTAAAATTCATAAATAGATTAATCAGTTATAATATAATAATCATAAGAGTAAAAAAAATTAGTAGCGCTCTCAGTATAACGGGATAAATAAATTTATAGAAGTACAAATAATATGAGATAATTAAATGTTGAGTGAATTAAAATATCTCTTGTACCATCCAACTGATAATAGAATCAAGCTCTAAATCTGGAATATAATATATTTCAATATCTCAATGTTGAACTCTGAATAATAAAACATCTCATACAAATCTCTGACTCGAAAAAAATCTAAAATAATATGAGTGACTGGAAATTGAAATATAAATAAACACACGAATGTAAATAAGTTGTAATGCCCGACACTTATATCCTATGAATGATAGATAGAACGGGTGTTGGAGAAACTCCTCCAACGAATAGCTCAAGTTTGAAGTAGAGACTATAGTCTAAGACCTGTAAAAAGATATCAACAATGAGGATTAAACCTAACAAGTCTATGGTTATTAAGAATATAACTATACTAGGGCCACAATAATAAGAAGAACATATATTCCTCCCTTTTAAGTCTATTTTAAGTTATTTAAGTTACCCGGGCCTAAACAAACTAAATAAGCATATGGTTTACAATTCCAAACCCAAATGAGGCTCGTGTGATATAATATCGTATTTTTATTATGTAATCCTTACTTTTTAAAATCTCAAGTTTGTTTATTAAATTAAGAATATCTTATGTTAACAGTGTATAACTTACTAAACATTATTAATTTACATTGACGATCTTGAGTTATGATTCCAAATACGAATCTCTAGTGTACCAATCTTTAAAATCCTCGAGTCACGGTTCAACACACACACACACACACACACACACACATATATATATATATATATATATATATATATATATATATATATATATATATATATCTTTAATATGTTTAATGATATTATTTCGGAGTCATAATCTCATGGTTATACCTCAGTACCCTATGATGAAATCAATTGCTCTACTGTGCCACTTTTACACTGGGAACTCTAATAATAACAATTCTTTGGATGTCTCTGGTGCTTTACCTTAACTACTAGCACTTAGACCCAATTATGATAATATATTATCCATTTCACAACCAATATTAACTCTCTAATTTTGGTACATTCGTTCGTCCTAAGGATATACACTGAACCACGAATTATGCGCCTCAGCCAAAACTATCTTTTGTAACCTAGGACCCTTCGGCACAAACTATATCCCTTGGAGTCACAAGCTTTCATCTTAGTAAGCATATGCAAAGGTAACTCTTCCCAATAGAAATTGACATACCTTCTCTTGATAAAAGAATTCCATGTTTGGGCCTGAACCACCCGGGCATAGCATCCGGTGTAATAGCCACTACTGCTATAAATGATTCTGCTTCATCAAGATATAGTCAATAAACATAAAAACTAATTGGTCCACATACGGTCAAAATAATTTATACATCAACTTCGTGAACATGAATATACCATTGGCTAATCCAATTGGCATAACCTAGATTTGAATGCTCCATATCGCATTAAAAAATTTATCTTTGGGATATCATTAGCAATAACTCGAGCGCATTTCAATCTTCAAAAATAAATACACTCCCTTTAATTGCTCGAACAGGTTGTCGATATGAGACAACGAACACTTATTCCGTATCGTGACCTTGCCCCGATCCCGATGGTCCATATTTAAACTTAATGAAACACCCATCTATTAAATAAGAGGAATTGAGAGTCCCATGGTGATGTACTTTTCGAATAAACTATAGTCTAAAAAAACTATGGTGCTTACTCCCATAACACTCTCATCTCTAATTGATCCAACTGATAAAGTTCCCTTGTTATGGGCCTACTGTTACTGCCAAAAATAAAAAAAAATTATTGACTATTGGTAACATCTATAAGAAACAGTAACTGACTTCAATGTGCTTCCATCTATATAATGTAAGTTTTATGTTAGACCCTCTCTCGAGCCTATGCATAACTGTAAAAATCATCCCCTACCCAAGAATGACAAACACAATAGCCTGATCATTGTAGTCATTATAAGTGTAATACAAAGCTAAATAATCCATGACCCGTAATAAAACAATGGCCTCATATATAATATTGAAAAAGCAGGTGAAAACCATGTTGGTCAACCACAACTTCTACGTCTTCATAACTGTAATACCCCGTGATTTTAATGAGTTTTAAAATGGGCTATATTTTAAATTAATAGATTAATTGGATTTTATTATAAATTAATTCATTTGCGTTTTTATCCAAATTGTGGATATTAAAATGAATGATTATGAATATTACTTAAATATATTTAGGTAATATATGAATGTGATGATTATTGATATTGTTGTGAGATATTAATTCAGTAATTTGGATTTTTAGTCAGACGCGGTATGGGACGTGTCGGGACAAATTTGTTAAATTAAAAAGGGAGTTTATTTTCTATTGACCTTATAGTCATTTTGACTGTGTCTTTGCATCCGAAAGGTTTGAAATAGTCAGAAAAGTCTATTTGGATGTTGAATTTGGGTCTCGGGTCATTTGGAAAGGAATAGACAACCCAAAAGGGCATTTTAGTCATTTTTATAGGATGGATGAATAGTGATTTCGGATTTTGTCCTATTATAAGTATTTGGATATAAGTGTACGTGGGTTATTCATCTCTTCTACACAAAATAGAGAAGTCATCTTCCTAGAGAGAGTGAAAGGTTGCTTGGGAAGAGAAAAGCTTACTTGGGAATGAGAAGAACAAAGACCAAAGGTCACCCCCACCAACGGAAGTTGGTCGGAGAAGGGAGAACCACCTGGGATATACTACACCACAGGATCAGACCTTCATTAGAGGCAAGTGTTTGATAATGTCAATCTAAGTTTGTATATTGTCCATGTTATAATAGTTATAAAAAGAGATGATTTTTCATGTTTGGAAGAAATAATGGAGTTTTTAAATGGATTTCTGGAAACTGAAAATATATAGGAATCAAACTCATGTTGTAGGTAGTTAGTAATCCACGGAATAATCATAAATCTGTTGAAGAAATTTTGAAAACCATTGATGTGTTCTTGAAGATATTGTGTTGATAATTTTATGTAAAAAGAGGATATAAACATGCTTTTAATTTTATCTCTTGATGATTCTAGGATGTTTAGATGATTAGAAATCATTCATATATGTTGATATATCATGTAGTAAGGATTATAAGTCATTTGGGTTGTTAAAATGAAGGTTTTATTGATAAAAAATGGTTAAACCCGTAGTTGAAGAAATGCAGAAAAACTGTACTGTTATCTGGGCGATTGATCGATCGACCCCCTGCCTTCGATCGATCGACCTCCCCAGAATTGTTAAGGTTGTTTCTATTTAATGATTGTTCGTATCCCGAACCTTTTGTAGATCTTTGGTGATTATTAATTGAATATTATGGGACTTAGAGAAGATCAAAAAGCCCTAGATAAGATTTGAATTAATTTGATTGGGATTCAATTAATTAGAATTATGTTAATTAAATTTGAAGGAAATTTCGGTTGCTAGATTCATGTGTTGGATTGTAATTGGTATTCATGAGGATTAAGGATAGGTCCAATAGGGGAGATTTAATATAACACCTGGGTAGCCTTAGGGTTACAATTTGAACATCAAGGACTGAGTTTAAGCTCATTATTGATTGTGCAAGGACTGAGTGTAGTACAAGCGCTTAGGGGTACGGCTCCTGGATAGAGATGGGAGTTTAGATCACATTTGGTTGAGAGAGGGGATGAGGTTATCCCGGTTGTATATTTGAAGTTGACGGATCTCCACGACCGACAAAGTTAAGTAGTAGTGTAATTGGAGGGGTTCCTTGTTTGGATTTCGCTTTGCGAGACGCTTTGCGCATGAACCTTAACGACGTCGGGAGTGGAGATATGTTATAGGGTGCGAGGATGTTGATTTTGTTGATAAGTCATATATTGTGAATGAAACATTATAGACTATGATCCATATGATGAGGATATTTAATCCTAGTTGATAGAGGATGTGCTTATGAGAGATTGAAACTATCGGTTATAACCCTAATTAAAGGGAGAGTTTAATTCGTAGTAATTCGTGAGATAAGATGATATGGACCAGTAGGATATTGGTTATTTCTTACTGAATAAAATATTAAGGAAAAACCTATTTGAACCTTGAGTATTGAGTGAGGCTCATGGATGATTAAATTTAAAGAGATATAATGCTACGTAGGGGAAATTATCTAAGGGTAATGTGATTACCTTGTTGATAGTAGATTATAGGTATGATAATGCCTATTTGATTGATTGATAATTTATGTGTATGACATACCTAGATTACTTGCTATCGACGGGAGGTTTACGCGTGAGGTCAGTCATATCCTGATGAATCCATGGGATCTTTGATTTGTCGCTCAAGAACATAGCTCTATGAAAGACTTATCGGGGAGTTGATAAGTCCGCTGACTGTGGGTACATAGGTATGTGCGTGACCCATGGATACGAGAACTATGTTCGCCTCCAATTTATGTGTTGTTGTTTGTGGTTCGAGGATTCTTCACCGAACCTTTAGTCCCCTATTTGGCGACCAGCGATACTGGGACATGATAGCAGAGTAATGCATGCACCGCAGCTGTGACTCGAGGTGCCGTATTATATATATATATATATATATATATAATGGATTAAATGTATGTGTATATAGTGGTTTGATTTATCTACTGTGTGATAATTGTAGATAACGTTGAATAGAGAAAGATAATGGAATTAAGTTAATGAATGTTTATTTTTATAAAATTGAAAAGTTTAATTCATATTAATGAGAAACGATTCATGTCAATGAGAAACGTATATGAATAATTATATGGCGTATGGTGTGGGACATACGGGGTTATGATACGGGATGGAATTATATTATGAGAGCTAGTGAAGAGGAGCCATTAACTAGGAGGTTAATAGGAAACGTTAAGTGTGCACTCTAGATGAGAGGTGAGAATAGAAAGTGAGAGTTGGATACTAACATGTACATAATAAATGCTTTATTGCACTTGTTAAATACTTGCTGTTTTCAAAATCATTTTCACAATCGGGCTCTGACCCGTTTCCTTGCATATTTTTCTTTTCTATTGTACCTTCTATATCAGGTGTCCAGCAGCAGGGACGCCAACCTTAGTGGATTTTGACGAGCTATGGAGCTATGGAGTATTGCGTAGACGCTTATCTTCTTTTGATTCACAGTATTCTCTTAGTTTGGGCATGTCGCCCAAAGGAACTCAATTGTCTCTTTTCTATCTGAGTCAAATACTCTTGCACTCATGTTGTTTTAATACATTTACTATTGTTCGGATTATTGTATTGGATTATTATGTGGGAATGTTTATTCCAATGGCATTTAAATTCTTTTGTGTTAGCTATTCGGTTATTAGTGTTGTAGAATAAAATGTGTAGTGTTATTCTTAAACTAAAAATGGTTTTTGTTGAATTAAAATTTGGAAAGTTTTTAACACCAGCTTAATTGGGTATTGGGTGAGTTGTAAATGTTTTCGACAGTGATGCTAAGAATGAGCCAACTGTATATTCTGTTTTATTTGGTATGGGACTGGTCACTCGGTATTTAATTAGGCGGGGTGTTACAATAATCACGACGTAAAGATGCAACCTTACTCAATGGAGTATCTATGTAAAAAGAAAAGTCGGTACATAATCTATATATCCAGTATTAAGTTGAAAGTACTATTAACGAAAGAGCGAGAACCCCTCAATGTCAAAATAAGATTCGTGCGCATGAGCCATAATCATAAGCATTAAAATTTCTCATCGTTGTTTTTATAAAATTGGTTGCTCTTAAATCATCCACTAACAAAGTCGTCACATTCATCACAAAGTGTAATAATTCCATTTAAAGTAACCCTCGAAATAGTGGCTCCGTTGGCCTTATCTCTACATTTGGCCTACGAAATTTTTTCTTTATTGGCCCTGTTCTCGTAGATCGTGGCCCTAATTTCCATAATGACATTGAATCTATTGTCCTTGATAACTCTAATTGTCTGCTCCTCATAACCGCTTAGGTTCTGCTCCCCCTGTGTGCGCCCTTTTTTTTTATTGAGGGCCTCCCCAAGTTCAAGGTGACACTCCAGGGTCTCTAATCTTTTGGGCCTACTCCGTACCCATTCTTTTTTTTTCTTAGGAACTTTATCCTTCGAGCACAAGTGATAAATAAGGGTTACTTATTTTTTATTGAATCCTTCATGTAAGGTTACTGATAACACGGTTGGTCCTTTTTGCTTTGTCTCAATCTCTTATGGTGTAAAAAGAGAAATGTAATTGAAGTCCCCTCATATTGGGCTACCACGTGATTGCCCCGTCGAGGTCTCGGGACTTCATGTCATTATGGATGGCGAGTGGAAAATAGTTCCCCTCAACCCATTCTCTAAACACCTACTAAAAGTCCTACGCCCACTAGGCCCTAATTCCCGGCCGAAATCAACATCATGTGTGGGATGTCTCACGAAAGTACCCCCCAATACACTTTGGTTTATTCAAGTCGTTCATCAAAACCAATGCATGAAACTCTTTTAGCGGTTATCATTATAAAGATTGCAAATCATAAATGGTACAACTCTATGATAGTCAAATAGAGCAATGCACAACAATAGTGGATGCACTCAAGAACCTAGAATACTTGAACTTGGAATGCTTTGATACCAACTGTGACCCCCTGTGAAATCCATATATAAATCGATATGTTCTAATATAATAATCACGAGAGTAAAAAAACCTTTAGTAATATTATCAGCGTAATGAGATAATTAAAATGACATCAGAAAAACAATAAGAGACAATAAAATAGTGAATGAATTAAAATATCTTTGATACTATCCAACTAACAATGGAATCAAACTCCAACTCTGAAATATAATATATTTCAATATCGCATTCCTTAATTGTGAACAATGTAACATATCCTACAAATATATGACTTGAGGAAAATCTAAGATAATACGACTGACTTAAAACTGAAACAGAATGAACGTAAACGAGCAATGATGTTTGACACCTACATCCTAGGAATGATAAATAGATTCGGTAATAGAGAAACTCGTCCAACAAATAACTCAAGTTTGTGGCAATGACTATAACATAAGACCTCTAAAAAGATTTAGCAAGGAGGATCACCCAATAAGTCTACAATACATATGAATATAACAAAATTTGTCCCACAATAATAATAATAATAATAATAATAATAATAATAATAATAATAATAATAATAATAATAATAATAATAACACGCCATCCTCCCTTTTAAGTATATTTTAAGTTATTTAAGTTATCCAAACCCAAATAACCTAAATAAGCATGAGGTATCAATCCCAAACCCAATTGAGGCCCATGCGATAGATTAACATCTTTTAATTAAGCATTCCTTGCTTTTGAAAAATATTACGCTTGTATGTTTTATTAAGAATCTCGTACTCAATAATAATCTCTCGAGTTAGAACGTCTTGTGTACTTAGCATTATCATCATTAATGGTATGAAGTTATTATTCTTAATATGGATCTATAGTATAACAGTGTTTAACATTATTGAGTTATAGTTCTATATATATATATCTATTGTATATTTAATAATATTATTTCGGAGTCATAATCTCATGGTCATACCGTGGTACCCCTTGATAAAATCAATTGAGCTACTCTGCCACTTCTACAATGGGATATCTAACAATTGCAATTCTCTGGATGTCTTGGGTTCTCCTCCTTCGTTATTTTCATGTGTCTCACTTAAAACCAAACTGACGTGACTCAGGATGTGTCTCTAATGCATGTGAATTACAACTCAAGTTTAAGTCGGTTGTGTAATTAATAATCCTAGTAAGTCGAGTATCGAATGCAAGGAATAGGACGTAAGACGTGATAACGAGTATGAAAGATGAATAACCGTTTGGTTGACTCAAAAAGAGGAAAAGATGATTATTTTTGAGATTTTTCTATTAACTAATGAAAATTAATTAAACTAGTTAATTACTTACGAATGCGAGAATAACTAAGTGATTTTAAATCAATGTGAGAAAATAGAGTTGGAGTACAATCCCCAAACCGTCGGTAATTACTTAGAACACAAGACCTTCAAAACCTAATTCTCAATTCAAAGAAGCATCAAATACTTTCGAAGCATTCGACATATGCTGATTTTACTCCTCACAATATCAAATCAAAAATTGTATTTAACGGGAATGATAAATTACTGAAACTCATACCGTATCCTTAAATATTTCGGTTACCTATGGCAAACGGAATTAAAAGACCTACAATATTTGTATCGATAAGACTTAAAGCCTTTGAATTGTTAATTAGATTATATTCACTTTTAAATCCATTTGTAACACCTAAGTTGGGTTCATGTACCCCAACCCTCTAATAGATTAGTTGGACATGGTGTGATTATGAATTAACATGGTTTTTACATTGCATGAAGCCATAACCATGTAGATGTTTTATTTAAGCATGCATAAATGAACTTTAGCAATAACCTAGAGAAGAATAATCTAGAATTGAGATGAATATTGAAAGCAAAGAAATATATTACTTTTATTGAAGAACACCCAATGTAAATATGAAAAATTCTATAACTTGCTTGAATAATCTTGCTATAGGGTTCCTTGCCTCTTTCTAGTTCTCAAACTTAGGTTGAAAGTTGTCTCTCTTAGTCCTACACTAATGAATGTAATATATCTCACGTTTTTACAAGTGTTTTAAACCAAACAAACTCTTCAAAATAAGTGGAATCAAAATTAGAAATTTCGTAAAATAGAAAAGAGAATCGGTTCCATTTTGGAATCAAACCGGTTCTACTTTCATTAAAATCCCTAAAAACCTGAACCAGTTCTTCTCAGAACCGAACCGGTTCTACTATCAGCACTTAGCTTTGCCTTTTTGATTCTTCATCTTTAAATGAACATAACTTCTTCACTGTAATTCGGATTGATGTGCTATTTTTCTAGTGTTTTTGTGACTTCAAGCTCTTTAACTTTCTAGTTGACTCCTCATCCGAATTCCAGAAATAAAATTATGAAATTGCCCTTGAATTTCTTTTTTTGCATTTCTTTTTCATTTTGGTTTCTCTTGTGCTTTCATGAGCTTAAAATACCTGTAAAATATAGGAAAAATAGACGAAACACAACATACTTACAGGGAGAGGTCAATAGTACTAGTATGAGATAAATCCACCTAATTTACATCACCCAAGATAACAAAAGTAGCTAAATTATGGGAATAAATACGAAGAATTCATGCCCAATCAAACCCCCTAATTTATAACTTTGATCATCCGAAGCAATGTAAAAGAATAAAAGCATGGTCCAAACACTTTAAAAATATTTTATTTGGATATAATGTCTTTTTTGCGGACGAGCGATTGCATTTAGCGCATGCAACAAGCCGTTAAACCCCTCAATTATCCTAATAGGACGAGTGGTGTCTCGTGAGGATTTGCAGTGAATATACCCACAAAATTCAATTTTTAACTCAAAGAAAAATCAAAATACTTACAAATTGTAACACTTATGTAAAAAAAGATTGGGGAAATTACTTCTCCAACACATAAATCGCTTCAGTCATTGCTACTTTTGTGGCCACTACGTGACCTTGATTGATTACCTTCTCACATAAAGTAAGAAGCAGATGCTAATTTGCATAATAACCCTCCGCAAATCCTTATGCTTGGAGAAATAATGCTTAAACAATAGAGGAACCAATTTCATGATCACATGCCAGTGGGACTTACACTTATGTAAATCATGGGTACTATAATTCACAATCCTTTGCAAGTTGAATGAAAAATTAGATGGAACCTTCAAATTATATATTGTGTCTAAAAGCACATTTCTTTTCTCACTCGGCAAAATAAACGCACCAGGGGGAATTATTGCCCTTCCCCTACTATCTTCTTTCAACCTTTATTGTGGCTTAAGTTTCAATGCTTTAAGGTCTTTTTGTGCATTTTCTCCATCCTTCGAATGAATCCCCCCAAGGCATGTGCCCACAATATGTTTAATTTTATTCTTTTTTGCATGCATCACATCAAATACGTGGCTCACCGAGTTATTTTTCAAATAAGGAAAGTAAAATAAAATTAACCTCCCAGACCATGCCTTTCTTATCTCAGTTTTATTCCCAGTTGGGGTCTTCTTATGCTTGACATTATTGAATTTAGTATTCTTACCTAACATATTAGGGCCACAGTTAGAAGATTTACTATCAATTTCTGAACCTGAAAGTTTTCTCGAAGGTAGCCTATATTCAACCTCACCCGATAAAAATTAGAACCTTTATCAAATCTAAAACTATGATCGGGGGATAAAAACCTCCTTGTGGCAATGGTATATATCTTTTCTGCTATCTACGAGACATAAAGATTAGGTATCCTCTCCACAAATAGGACACCCTAAATAACCATGCATTACACATTCGGATAATGTCCCATAAGCTAAAAAATCATGAATTGCCCACATCAACATAGCTTTCAGCGTAAACCCTTCTTTTTCAAAAGAGTTAAATGCTTGCACACCCTCTTTCGACAACTCATTTGATTCTTCTACTAAAGGATCCAAGTAGACATCGATGTCCTCACTTGGTGCCTTTGGCCCAGGTATCAAGAAAAACAACATCAAAAATTCAGGTCTCATACACTGTGAAGGAGGGAGGTTTTGTGGCGCTAGGATCACTGGCCATACACTTTAATTAGTGATTAAATTTCCAAATGGATTGAAACCATCTGTCAATATTTCCAAATGAATGTTACACCGTTCTCGAGCAAAATCAAGATACTCATAATTCATCCTCTTCCAAGATGTAGAATCAATAGGATGACGCATGAAATTATCCCCTACTTTTGTCCTAGCATGCCAAGTAATTGCATTAGCAATCCATGGAACTATGAAAAAACACTTCAACAATGGGAAAATATTTCAACACTTTTTGAGGCGCTTTTGAGCTTGTGCCTTCCTTACTAGTAGATTGCACATATATAGGTTCATCGTATACCGGACACTAATCGAGATTTTCATACTCCTTTGGGTATAGTATGCAGTCATACACACAAGCGTGAATTAATTTATACTTCAGTCCCAAGCCTTTCAAACTGTTCTTTATAATAGGATAACTATTTGGAAGCGTATTCTGCTTGGGTAGCAATCCCTTCATCCAATTCAATATTCCTGTCATGCTATTGCCAGACAAACCATATTGGGTCTTTAAACTATGCAAACTAACTATGAAATGTGAAGTTATGTGATCTTTGTCACAACCAGAGTACAACGGCTGGGTCACCTTAAATTTTTAACTTTGGTAGTCATTGTCAAGGTTTATTCCGATATCTTCATGAGCACCTGAACCTTGTACATCCTCAGTGACCTCATTTTTTTCCACTTCATGAACTACATATGCGTCATAAACTAAACCCTCTAGCATATTATAATCTACATTGTCCTCCTTCCCTTTTACATCTATCCTACTTGTTGAAAGTTGTTGTGAAGGTTGCTCGGGGACAAATGGAACTTTCGATTCCCTGTAAAAAAATCAAAAATTGATAACTATCTTGTATATCCCATTGTAACAAATGTAGTTCAACTGATTTCCACTCAAACACCTTACCATTCCTACACTTATCACACGGACATGGGAACTCTTCATCATTACAACATCTCTTTGCATATTTCACAAATTTATTAGCACCTTTGTGAAACACATCCTCTAATCTATTTGTCTCACCCGTCCACTCTTTATATTTAGGATATCCCGTCACAACTACTACAAATAATCATCTATTATGGGTAAGAGGTGTATATTCATGGATTAGTATAAATACAAGCGTATATTCATTTATTCGGTAGTAATGTTTATAGTGATGATTTATACATAGTTATGTTTCATTCCGCATTATTAATTGTTTAACAAGAAGCTTTTAAAACTTATAGTTTGTTTTATTTATGTCTTATTTATATTTAGTAGAATCACAATCCTAAATATTAGAAATGGATAGGGCCAACCAACTCAATAGCCATCTAAATGTTCAAATCTGCCAGTCAACGACAATTAAAGAATCCAAAATAATAATTCAAATAATAATGCGAAATATTAGAAATATCTAGGGCCAAGCAACTCCGTGGCCATCTAAATGTTCAAATTCACAGGTCAACAACAATTTAAGAACCCGAAATAAGAATTCAAATAATAATGAGAAATATTAGAAATGCCTGGGGCCAACCAACTCAATGGCCATCTAAATGTTCAAATCCACCAATCAAAAACTTATGAAGTGAACACGAGAATATAAAAGCATTATATCATGTTACAATGCCATTATGTCATGCATGCATGCATTCACCCCCAAAGCAAGTGTTATATAACAAGTAAAGAGGATGTAAATTTACACTAAATCAACATCTATACGATTATTTTTTACCTTTTCATCATCGTTACTTATTATATAACACTTGCTTTGGGGTGTATGCATGCATGTATTGTATAACAATTTATGATCACAAACATATACGTGTGTGTGTGTGTGTGTGTGTGTGTATATATATATATATATATATATATATATATATATATATATATATATATATAGAGAGAGAGAGAGAGAGAGAGAGAGAGAGAGATGGTCGTCGGAATATGCGAGGAAGAAGAAAGGGGGTCATCACTACTCCAATAAGAGAGAGAGAGAGAGAGTTTTGTAAGGCGAACCCACTGTTAATCAATTTATTCTAATTACCAATTTATACCAATTACCACAATATATCAATTTATACTAATTACCAATTTCAATATACAAATTTTAATTTCAGAATACTAATTTCAATACACAAATATTAATTTCATAATACATACACCGAAGACTGCATATTTCCTCCATCTCCTCTAAAGTATGAGTGGCCCTATCCCATTCAAGACCGCATATTTTTGTAATATACTTAGCAACTTATGCACATTGTTTCCATATGAGGAAAATTCGACAGCATATCCTCATGGTTCTCCAAATACACGACATAAATTTGTAAATGTAATTGTTATTTTAATTTGTCAACTGAAATAACACTTAACACCGCATCATCTAGTATGTATCTAGAATTGGGGTAAAAAGGACTCTAAGAATGGAAGCAAGGTTGACCCTTTAAAGGGATTCCAGGCCGTTAACACAGTATTCAAAGAACCAATCTATAAGATCTTGAGAAAGATCAAGGATCAACCTTTCGTCAAGTGGACCAAGAAGATTAGTGGAGACCCGACGAAGATGAATAATGTGTTGAGATGTGCATTCCTTAAGGAGGGCATCCACATGATAAAGAATTATAAAGCACTGAAGTCATAACTAGAAGAGATGGACCATGCTGGACATTTTAATGAATACATAAAGAAGAAAGTAGAGAAGGTCACATCCAATGGTAACCAGAAAGTGGACAACATCCTTGATGATGACATGGGACATGAGTTCACCGTGATACATAGAGCATCTGATCTGAAGCAAATCCAAGGAAACTTTGTTCGAATGGAGCTGAAGAAAGTCACTGTTGTCATGAAGGCATTACATATTAACTCAGCAAAAAGATAAGTTGACAAGCATCGATGATCAGAGGATGTGGACTACACCAAACACATCGTTTTTATAGAAAAATATCTTATCGGAGTGAGGACTCTACATTATGATGCACTCATGATTACTCTCAAAATCGCGAATTGAGACGTCAAAAAGTTATTGGTAGACTAAGGAATCTCATCATAGGCAATGTAGCTGTTTTACAAGTTGAAGCTCAATTTAGCAGACCTCAAGGAGGCCACAGTTCCATTGGTCGACTTTGCAGTGAAAATTATGATGCCAATGGGGAAAATAAATTTTCCCATTGAAGCAGATAATATCTTAAAGTTAACCAAATTCTTGATGGTGGATATAGAGTTTACATATTACGTAATTCTACGTAGAGGCTGACTACACGCCATGATAATCGTACCATCTACCTACTACCATAAGCTGAAGTGTGTCACCGATTAGGGCATGGTCGAGATTCATAATGACCAAGCCACTGTAAGAAAGTGCTTCATCGCAGCCATTTGCCCCCGTAAAGAGATGAAAAATGAACCAAAAGATGTTCCAAAGAAAGCCCAAGATGAGACTACTCCCTTTAAATAACAACTACGGTATGATCGACCAGGGGTGGAAGAAACCAAGATCCACCCCATTGATAGGGTTGTTAAAAGTCTAGAGGAAGTAACTGCTGATGATAACTTGTTGGATAAAAAGTTTATGATCGAAACCACTCTCGCCGATCGAGAAAAAGAAAGCATTTATTACTTTCTTAAGAAACAACCTTGATGTTTTCTCTTGAGATCCGTATAATCTGCCTGAAATTAATCCAAGCATGGCCTGCCATCATCTGCATGTTGATCTCACCTTCAAGCTGATCACTTAGAAGTCACATCGAATAGCCCCCAAAAAAGGTCAAAACGGTGGAAGGCGTAGTGGGGAAGCTTCTGAATGCAGGATCCATTAGGAAAGTTTAATTCCATAAATGGTTATCTAACCTAGTGGTAGTACGAAAGAGCAATGACAGTTGGAGGGTCTGTATTGATTTCACAGATCTCAATAGGGCCTACCCTAAAGATAGTTTCTCGCTGCCCAAGATTGATCAGCTGGTTGACGCTACAACAACTCTTGAGAGGATGATATTTCTGGAGGCCTATTTAGGGTACCATTAAATTCTATTGTTTGTCCCCTACTAAGACAAAACATACTTCATAACCCTAGTTGGACTATATTGTTACAAAGTCACACCTTTCGACCTAAAAAATACTGGGGAAACTTATCAGAGGCAAGTCATAAAGATGATCAAACATCAGATGGGGGATACCATGGAAGTATACATCGATGAAATGTTGGTGAAGAGTAAGAACAAAGACCACCACCTCACTGACTTAGTCAGATCCTTCAAAATCCTTAGGAAATATCGGATGAAACTTAATGTAAGAAAATGTTCATTCGGTGTCCAGTCAGGAAATTTTTTAGGTTACATGGTCAGTAAAAGAGGGATTAGGCTAATCCAAATCAAAATGATGTGATCAATAAATTTCAACATTCGAGGATGCTACGAGATATTCAAAAGCTCACTGGGATGCTCGCAGTGCTCAATCGCTTCATCTTTAAGTCCTCAGTATGCTGCAGACGATTATTTCAGCTACTAAAGAAGGATAAGGACCTAGTATGGAATGATGACTGCTTTAAAGCTTTGGAAAAAATCAAGTCCTACCTTAGTAAGCCGCTTCTGTTGGTGATTCTCGATGACAGATATCCTCTGTACCTCTATCTCGTAGTATCGAACCATGCTGTCATCTCGACCTTGGTATGTGAGAAGGAAGGCGAACAATACCTTGTCTACTATGCCATCAAGATGTTTATGAACACAGAGCAATGCTATTTGCCCTTATAAAATCTAGCTTACGCATTAGTGGATGCCTCAAGAAAGTTGAAGCATTACTTTGAAGCTCACTCAATTACAGTGATCACCTCATTCCCCATCAAAGTTATTCCTTAAAAATTCGACCTCTTCAGATGACTATCAAAGTGTTCAGTTGAGCTCGAAAGGTTTGGTATTTACTTTTATCCTTGAATAATAAATAAGAAACAAGTCTTAGCCGATTTCATCGCCGAATTCACGGGGGTCCAACCCATCGGCCAACACGTAACAGAGCAGTCAACAAATGAGGAAGCATAGTCCAAAGGCTGGACCCTATACGCTGATGGAGCCTCCAATTCTAAGGGGGAAGGATGAGGTATCGTCCTTATCACACCAGAAGACGCTATCATCAAACAAGGAATCAAGTTGGGATTTAAAGCCTCCAACAACCAAGTCGAATGCGAAGCACTGATTACTGGCATGCACAAAGCCCAATTGCTGGGGGAAAATCACCTCAACATGTTCAGTGATTCCAAATTAGTCACCAGACAAGTGAGTGGAGATTTTAACGTAAAAGTCGACAGGGTGGAAGCCTACCTTGTCGAAGTAAAAGGTCTTATGGTAAGATTTGCGAGGGTTAATATTTAGCAGTTCCTTCGAGGAAAAAAGATTCATGCTAATGCCTTACCAGCCCTAAGCTTAGTTGTGGATTCTTTCAAAAGGACTATTCAGGTAGAGTTCCTCGCCCAGCCTAGCATTGATCAGGTAATGGTCGCTGAACAAGTCCTCCTCACAGAAAGGGTCACTACTTGGATGAACCCCATCATTGTTTTCTTATGGTGTGATACATTACCGGATGACAGAAAGTCGGCTCATCAAGTAAGAGTGAAAGAATCCTGTTTCTACCTCGCCACAGAGAGGAAGTTCTACAAAAGATCCTTTACAGGTCCTTACCTCTAGTGCGTTCACCTACATGACACCGATCAAGTTCTCAGCAAGCTTCACGACGATATTTATAGGAGTCACCCAGGAGGGAGGTCACTATCTTTTTGAGCGATTAAAGAAGGCTAGTGGTGGCCTCACATCCAGAAGGATGCAACTACTTATATACGCAGATGTGAAAAATGCCAGAAATTCTCTCCTATGGTCCACTAGCCAGCTAGAGACTTGAAATCTTTGACCATTTGCGCAATGGGGACTATATATTATAGGACCACTACCTATCACATATGGTAATCGTAAGTATCTGCTGGTCGGTAAGACTACTTCATCAAGTGGGTAGAGGCAGAACCACTAATGAACATTCATGACTCCGACATGATAAAATTCATTTGGTAGAGCATCATAACACGCTTTGGGGTACTAAGAACTATCATCACCAATAATGATAAGTTATTTAAAAGTAGGTTCTTTCAAAGATTTTGTGATGAGCATGGCATCAAGGATCATTTTAGCTCTGTGGTGTACCCCCAAAACAATGGTTAGGTAGAAGCTTATAACAAAATGATGCTCGATGACCTAAAGAAGAGGCAAGAAAGAGAAAAGGGTGCCTGGGGAGACGTGCTCCCTCATATTCTATAGGCCTATCGTACTACTCTTTAGAGACCAACTGTGGAAACACTCTTCGCACTCACTAATAGAATGGAAGCTATTATCCCGCTTAAAGCATGCCTCCCTACTATGAGAATTAACTTGGTTGACGAGGGGCTAAATGACGACGCATTTCACACAGAACTTGACTTAGTAGATGAACGGAGAGAACATGCCATGATCAAGTTGGGTTCATATCAACAGCAGCTGGACAAACAGTATAACAAGAAAGTCAATCCTAAGGAAATTCCAGGTATGGGATTATGTCCTAAGGAAAGTCCTCAGCAGTGTCGTAAAACCGTCAAATGGCAAGCTGGGACCAAACTGGGAAGGACCTTTTAAGGTGATCGGGGAAGACTTCAAGGAGCATATCACTTGGAAACGCTAGAGGGCATGGAGATGCCAAGAGCATGGGATGTAGCCAACCTCAAGAAGTTATACTTTTATGCTTCTTAATATTTTTAGAACATTTAGTTTACGTAAATTTTCATTTCAAACTTGTGTTGCTCTCAGATTAATATTCAATAAATAAAGGCTTATTGGCCCTCGCATTTTGCTTTTGCATGCTGGCTGTTTCAATTTTATGCTATGCATCTCATTATTATGCACCATTTCTAAATGATAACTCCACCCTCTTAACTTAATATGGAATCACCCTTGTTTATTGTACGTTTCTCAGCTTATTTCAACCAAGGAACTTCCTTGTGCACAACGAAACTCCTTAGGATTACAATAGGTCATTCGACTTATTCTCGATAAAGGAATCTCCTTATGTCGAGTAGTGTTCACAGTAATTATAATAAGCTATTAAGTTTATTATAATTATTGTAATACTCAGGTTTTTCTCATAACCAAACAAAATCGACCTCACGAGTTGCCCCGATAACAGTAAAAGCCCTACAGGGTATCCATAGGCCAAAAGCTAACCTGGGTTGGTTGCCAATAATGTTGGTCATTTAAAAACCTGATCAGGCGAATGGCCCATTAACCAGGTACATTCTTACCGTCATCTCACCTAAGGGAGTGTGGCGACACAACTTAAAAGGTAAGGTGAATGGAATGATATCGCCATGGCATGTTGGACTGGAAGAATGTTTGACACAAGTTATCAACTTATTTGGTCGACAAGGACCAAAATGATTAATACTTGCCATTGATTCATTTAGTCGGCGAAAAGCTCAAAATGATTGATCTTAGATGATAACTCATTTAGTCGGTGAAAATCCCAAAATGATTAATCTTGGATGTTAACTCATTTAATCAGTAAAACGCTTAAAATGATTAACAATAGTAGCAAAAGTCCTAAGCGATTAAATAGATATCAACTTTTCCTAATTAGTACAGAAGTAATCGTTAACTATATTTAGTCAACACTTCTCAAAATATGATACATTAAATAAACAAACTTTGTACACTAACCCACTTCTCATCCTTCCCAAAAGGTGGTCGACTATATGCAGGACAATCCATTTGGTATATATAATACAACTATGAATCATTGGGTTCTTTGAGCACTTTGAGAGCATTCAACCACACTTGTTCGTAAGCGATATTCCGGGCTTTCTACAGCCTCACAGGAGCATCGGTCCAACCCTCATTATAGCCTGTCGATCACGCAGCTCGTGGACCCATCCTAAACAAAAATTGCCTTTTGATGTCTCTTTGCTGACCAACAATAATTATGTTTTCCCTCTGAAGTTCCTCCTATATCTCGGAGATCTTCTTATTCTTCACAGCATCGTTCTCAGCCTGAATTAGCTCACCGACTTACCTTACATCCTTACTCATAGCAAGCTGGGCCTTCTGGTCGATTATCTCAGCTAATATCCTTCATGTCCTAGGGGTTATCCTTTAATTTGGCGACAAGTTCGGATTGGTCCTTATATGATGCCGTCCTCACTTTTAAAGCTTTATAAACCTTTATATAAGACCGTTGGGCATGCTCGCACCTGGGCCCATTATTTTTTTAAGGTTCAAGGAAAAAGAAGCATCCTCAATAAAAATAAGCTACAAGTAAGAAGGAAAAATTGAGAGCATGAAGAATATTGGTGAAAAGAAAGATACATGATTTCTTTCATCAATAATAAAAGGGGAGCCAAAAGATAGTGCAACGAGGGAGAAAAAGGAAAATACAACAATTGGACAAATCAAAAGGCCTAGGTCTATAAGGCTTTACTCCTTCACCTGTTGGAAAGACTCCATCCCTTTTCCTTTCTTAGAAGCCTTAACCGTCCGATCAACAACTGTTTTGACCTCGTCTGCCATCTCTCCAACTTCGTCGGCAGGCTGGCCAGTAGAAGACTCCTCCTCAGTAAATGGAGAGGGCCCTAGTTGATGTTTTTCGAATAACTCTGACTCCGGGGGGATTCCAGTTGCCTTCAAGGATGAATGCCATCCCTTATTGAAAGAAACCTTTCAGGAGTATGAGATATGGACCTCAGCATCGTCATAGGCCGTATTCTAGCCTTTATTGTAGTTGATGTCCTCAATCTCATATATCTCACCCTCAAGCTTCTGGACCCTCTCGGCCAGCTCATTTTTCTCCCCAACTATCTTTTCCTTCTCTACAATAATAAAGCTGTTGACCATTTTTATCTTGACCAAAGCCTTCACCGAGGCCTCCCTTTTCAGCTTAAAAGTGCTTCGAGCAGCAGAAAAGTCCTTTCGAGACTTTTTCAGGGCTTCGACCAACTCCTGATTCTTCCTAGATTAAGTGGCATGACCATTCAACATCGTGGTGAAGTCTGCTATGAACTGCAAGCATAAATAAGGGAGTCAGTATAAAAGACTTAAATATTTAAAGGTAACTAATCCTAGAGAATGGAGAACTTGCCAAAGAGAGAGCTTGGGAAGACTTGAGACCTAGTTAATCATCACCCATCCTGGATGAATGCTCGAGATCGACGACGAGCACTGTGCCTTTCAGCAGACCAGGGGAGAGGGTGTGGTTATTGGCTACACTCTCCCCCTGAGCAGTAACGGAGAGAGAGAGAAAAGACTTTACGGAAGTCTCAACGGGTTTCTTCTCTTTCTTATCCTCTTTTCTCTCCCTCTTCTCTTCTATATTATTCTCCTTTTCTTTATTCTTATTCTCCCCCTCCTTCTCTTTGGTTCCCGAGCTGGAACCACCAGGTGTGGGGGAGCCCCCTAGATTTTAGGGACTTGGCCCTGTAGGATAGCAGGACTTGATCGTCATCGTTCTCATTCCCGAGCAATAACCTCAAATTTGGGGGAGTCATTTCTTCTTCTTCTTCTTCTTCTTCTTCTTCTTCTTCTGGGTCAATTAGAACAAAGGACCTTTCTTCAGGAAGCTCTAAGACAAGAATTTTATCAACTGGCTGAGCAATAAAACTTCTAGTAGAATTTTTATACTTTAGCAAGTAATCTGCATCACGAGGGTGTGCTCGTGGTCGGGCGAATTTTCTTGGATATTCCAAGCTTTATTAAGATCAGCAACTCTCAGCTCGCGAAGGGCAGGTTCTTGATTTTTTTTATCACGAACTGCAAAACAGAGGACGGAAATATAAATAAAAAAAGGAAGTAGAAGTAGCAAGCAAACAGAAGAAGAAGAGACAAAAACCTATGTGATCCTCCCCCAGTTAAGGATCCAAGGACCTCGGTACTTCACGCCCTTAGGCATATGAGGATGCTGTCAATTTCTAACAAGAAAGACTTTCCCCCAACAATCCTTATGGGAGTCGAGAAGGTTCATGACCAAAACCTTATCAGCTTTCCTAGTTTTCAAGTACAAAACACTATCATTGGTGCACGACCAGGCATAACAGTAACAAATCTTAGGGAGCCCTAAGTTGGTCCCATACAATTCATTGATCCTATGAACCCCATTCATAATTTTCAGACATTTGGGGTGCATTGAGAAGGAACAACATCGAAATACTTGAAAAATCTCAGAAAAAGAGGGTTCGGGAGAAAAGTTAAACCCCCATGTGTAATCAAAATAGTGTGGATCCATTGCCTGTCCTCTATGTCCCACACATTATTGGGCATAGGGGCACAGTCGAATTCTACCCACTTTGGGACATTATAAGATTTCCTAAGCTCTATAACAATTTTATTATCGAGACGAGTCATGAATGAAAAAGACCTCAAGTAACTGAGAAGACTAATTGATATGGTGAAAATGAAGAACATAATAAAGGGACTTACAGAGATAATGATCAAAGAAAGTTATGAGAATATGAAGATTTGGAGAGAGAACACAATTGAGGTTTATGGATAAGAGATGTTTAGAGAAATGACGGTTGAAGGTGGTGAACTTGGTTTGAATCTCGCGCTATTGATGAAGCGCAGTTCCTAACAAAGATTCTAGCACTTCACTTACCATATCGGACCAACGTACCCCTACCTTTTCAATAATATTACAAGTTTTCCATGGTGTTTATCCTCAGATAAACGTGTCCTCAAAAGTTCAAGGGTATTACAAATGTGCCATGCTAGTTTTAAACAGTTCTGGGCCTTGGGCTTCGAACTGACTTAAAATCTGTTGGCCCAAAATTTTAGCCCAAAGATTTTAGGGACAATTGCGGGGGCTTATTTATTCAAGCCCAAAAGTGCAGCCAGCAAGCCCAACATACTTAGTGGACTTCCCAACCCAACACAGATGTTTATTTAGACCCGTGTATTTAACATGTACTTAAATGCATGAAGATATACTTGAATCGGTTATCAACATTCTTAGAGGAGATATTTAGGGACACCTATGGGTTATCTACAAGCTAATGGAGTTACTTGCATAACTTAATCACTCATTTCTACAACTATAAATTGTAAACCTTGACCCGGGACAAAGGGATATAATTTCGGTTATTGAGAGATACTAATAAGAACATAATAACCTCTCCGTGGACTTAGGCAAGTTGTCGAACCACGTATATCGTTGTTGTGTATGTGATCTTTACTCTGCACTTATAATTGTTTTCGTAGATTCCTATCGTGATATTTGTTGCACTCACCGAGAGTAATTCTTCAACTTTGAAAAATAGTTTAAAAATATTTTAAAATAAAAAATAGTCTTTATCCTTTTTTTTAAAAATTCAAATTTAAAACAAGACCTCAGTTTTTATTTATTATTTGGGGTATAATTTAAAAGTTTCAACTCATATTAAAAAAGAGTAATTCTTCAACTTTGAAAAAAAAATTAAAACTGTTTAAAAAAAATAGTTTTTTTTGTCCCATTTTTAAAAATTATCAGAAAAAAATTTAAAAACTATTTTAAAATAAAAATAAAAAAGTAGTTTTTATCCATTTTTTTAAAAAGCTCATTATTTTTTATATCATCTGGGGTTCATTTCAAAGGTTTTAACTCTTATAAAAAAAGGGAGTATTCTTCAACTTTGAAAAAAGTATAGTTTAAAATTGTTTTAAATTAAAAAATAGTATTTTTATCCCTTTTTTTAAAAACTCATATTTTAAAAAACTCTATTTTTTTTAATTAAATATGGTACATTTAGAAGTTTTAACTCTTATTTAAAAACACAGTTTAAAACTGTTTTAAATTAAAAGAAATAATTTTTTGTTCCTTTTAAAAAAAATCATATTTAAACAAAACTTAGTTTTTTTTAGTAACTTTAGAGGTTTTAACTTTTATTAAAAAAGAGTAATTCTTCAACTTTGAAAAAAATAATTTAAAACCATTTTAAATTAAATTTTTTTATCCCATTTTTAAAAAACTCATATTTAAAAATAAAACGTAGTTTTTGTCTGTGGCGGATCCAAGAATTTGAGTCAAGGGGGGCAAAAATTTATGACGAAATTCGGGGGTTCGAGGGCGGGAGCCCCAATTTTTTGGGATATTTTTACTTTTTTTTTGTAATTTTTAGCCTTAAAATTGTTTGAGGTAGTAATTAACTGAATTTTGATTCCTACTACTTGTTCGTGTATTTTCTTTAATAATATTACAACATAATATTGCCATAAACGAGTTTGTGTGTTGTCTTCTCTTTTTTATTTAAAAAAATTCTCCATGAATTCCTATTTAAAAAAACTACATATTTCACCATGACTTCCTATTTAAAAATTTCTCAAGATATAAAACCACATATTTCAAAAAAATTACAGACGAGATATAAATTTTTTTCATATGAGATATAAACAAATTCCATGACCTATATTATATAAACAAATTTCCTATTTAAACCACATATTTGGGCTGATGAGATATAAACTAATTCCTTAAACCACAAATTTCATATGAGAAATAAACCACATGAAATATACCTGAGATATAAACCACATGAGATACAAATTTCATATGAAATATACCTGAGTCCATCTGAGCAGAGGCTAAGTCCAGCGACAAGCTAAGCAGCCTGCAGGTGTCTGTCCGGCGGCAGCAGAAGAAGACCAAAGGTTCGGCGGCAGCAACAAAAGAAGAGCAGGGGAGGGAGGGTCGAGGAAGGAGAAATATGTTAGACATTTACAATTACACGAGTGAGAGAAATAGGTTAGACGTTTAGTGTTTTTACCAAAAAACCCTTATTTTTTTTGAAATATTGAACCGGGGCGATCGTTCATCTTCTGCCCTATGTTCGTCTGCCCCTGATTTTTGTATTAATCTCTATATACTATAAAATGCTAAACAATCATTTAATGACAGTTTCTTCTAAGGCTATCCACGTGGCATCTCTATCTCTATTCTCTATCTATATTTAATAATCTAAAATGCAATACATGCATTTATATCTCACTTGAAAAGAGAGCCTTCACGTGGCAAGAAGAAAGTTTACTATTAATCTCATCTACCTTTACAAATTCCTCTTTTTACGACATTTTCACCTAATTTATCTTAGTTGGAATCTAAAAGGTTTTCATGCCCTCTCATCTAAAACTATTCATATATCTTCTTATTTATTTAGGGATACTTGATATAATATGTAGTTAGTTGTTTGATGTGTTTGAATGAAAAAAAAATTTACAGTTATTTCTACGAAGGTTTGGTCTTTCAGTTAAGAAAAATAAATCAAAAAATTTTAGTGTAGGTGAAAAACACAAAGAGTGCAGTTTTAGATTTTTTGAAGGCTTACGTATCTTACTCCTAACAACAAGGTTTGTCTTTCATTTCCTTTTTCTGATCTGTTAGGGTAATCTATATTTACTGGGTAACATAGTTTGTTGTTTTCTTGAGTTTTTAATTAAAAAGAAATATCAGATATGCTTTTGTGTAGGTTCCATTTTCAGTTGAAGAAAAAAAAATCACAATCTTTTGTACATCCCCATCTCTCTCCTTTCTATAAATCTTAACACCCATTTATCTTCAACTTGTGGTCTACCATTAAGGAGTCTCTAAATGGGGTGATACTAATTATATGTAATGTGATAGTATTTTCCATATGCTATTATGCTTCATCGAAAAAATAGATCGATTATTAATTCTTCTTGCTTAAGGTATATAGTTGTCCTGTGCTTTTCATTGTTTTGATTCTTTGGATTTCCCATTCTCATAAGATATATCTTTCGATTGATTTAATATCTCAATTGTTCTTACAATTTATATGTTTTCTAATTTATCGTAAGGAAGATTTTTTAGAAACTGTTTACATTCAATTGATATTTCGATCTTATATTTTTTTGAGATGAGATTTTGAGTTCACCAATCTGCTCATTTTTTTTTTGTAAATTGTTTTGGTTCAGATTAATGTTTAAAATATATATATTTTATTTTTTTATTTTCAAGTCCCACAACTGAGAATTTGATAGTTTTTCATAAGATATTTCATTTATCCTATTTCCGTTAAACCAATGGTTGAATTAAGATTTTAAAAAACTATTATTTAATAACTATAAATTTTACGTATGTAAGGTTTTAAAGTTCACTACTTTGGGAGTTTTAGTTATATTTTTGTTACATTTAATCAAGTTCCTATTTTGGTTTATCATTTTTTATGTGGTTGGAATTTCTCGGATGTATATTTTACTTTAACGTATGAATCGCGCATCGCGCGAGTTTTCAACTAGTTAAGGTATATTTTAGAAGTTTTAACTCTTATTAAAAAAGAAGGTAGCTCTTAAACTTAAAAAAGTAATTTTAAATTATTTTAAAATATAAAAATAAAAACTAAAAAAAGATTTTTTATAATCTAATAATTTATATATTATTGATGTAATTAAGTTTAACTAAATATTTAATAAAATAATTGAATTGACTAAATTATTAAATATGAAGATTAAGTTGGTCAAATTTGTATTATATGGGAGAGTAGGGGTAGACTATGTTTTTGAAGGCATCAAACTTGAAAGTGAATTAACTTTTACACTTGTTTCAACATCATTCTTCATTTAAAACACTTTCCCATCTCAAAATTCATTGGGAAGGAACCCTAACCCTGTAATTACCATCTCCCTCTCCAATGAACTTCTTCAAATCCGTCTTCTCAGATGAACCCCAACCCTCAGATCCCCCAACTCCCACTCAATCACCCCCAAACCCTAACCCTAACCCTAACCCTAGCACCCAAATCCCATCCATCTCAAACGCATGGACCTTCGGCAGCACCCTAATGAAAACCCTAGCCTCCAAATCCGAATCCGTAATCGATACATACCGCCACGATCTCAAAGAATTCAGCTCCGGTCTCAAAAAAGAAACCTCCCTTATTCGCCAAGCCGTCAAAGACCTCCCATCTTCTCTCGAAGCCGGCGCCGCCAAAGCTCAAGAGTCTCTTGAATCCATCGGCCAAGCCGTTGATAACATCGGCAACACCGTATCTGAAATCATAGCACAGGGTAAAGATTCTATTCTTGCTAATGATTCTGATTCTGAATATGAATCATCTGATAGTAAATTGAATTTGGATAATGCTAAACCGTATAGTAGGCTCGACGCGCAAATTCGCGCGATACAATGTGGGTTGAATACGTATTGCGAGGACCCCGAGGATTTGGATGAGTTTAATGAGTGGAAATTGGGGTTTGTGTTGGAGGAGAAGGATGATGAGATTGAGGATTTGGTTGAGGAGAATGAGGTCATTGGGGAGATTTATAGTGGGGTTGTGCCGGGTACGGTGGATCACGAGACGTTTTGGAGGAGGTATTTTTATAAGGTTTATAAGGTTATGAAAGCGGAGGAGGCAAGGGCTAAGCTTGTCAAACGAGCGATTTCGGGTGAGGAGGAGGAGCTCTCATGGGATGTTGAGGATGATGATTACCAAGAGAGTGGTGGGTCCGAGTTAAATGGACAAAATGATGAGAAGAAGGATGTTTCTGTTTCTGTTTCTGTTTCGGAATCGAAAAGTGAAATTGAGGGTGAGCAAAAACGGGATTTGGAAGGGAAATTTGATAAGTTGGGGGTGGAAGAGGATGGTGATAAAGTGGCATCAGAAGGGAAGGCTGATAACGGTGGATCTTCTCAAGATAGTGATTTTTCGGTTGTTTCTAGTCAGCCCTCACCTAAGGAAGAGGATCTTGGGTGGGATGAGATTGAAGATGTTGGGAGCAGTGATGAAAATAAGGCCGTTGCGCGTGGGAGCCCAACTAGAGAGGATTTGCGTAGGAGACTGAGTGTTGCGGAGGAAGATGAAGATTTGTCCTGGGATATTGAAGATGATGATGAGCCTGTTAAGTCATGATCATATTTAGTCTATATCTCAAGTGAATAAATGTTTTGTGTTGATTCATTGGTTGCCTCTCTGAAGGGATACCTGGTAAAGTGTTCATATTGTGATGATTTTCATAGATTGTAAATATTGTCTTTATGTGCTGTGAACAACAAACAAGTTATTCTATTAGTTTTATTCTCTCTTTTTAATAGTTTGCTTTATTAGAGACACTTCTTGCTGTGTGTTTGTATCTCTCAAGAAATTATTTGTTGTGCCTCTTATGCAGTGTGTGAGCATAGAAGAGTTGCCTGTTCATAAGCTTGATCTTGCCTTAAATCTGTTCAAACTTCAAACCAAATTATTTGCTTCTATATCTTATTCCACTTACACTTATTACAAAATTTTAGGCCTACAACTATCTTCTGCATATTAATTGTGGAATATAGCTTTGTTATCCTGATGTTCACATTTCATAGTTGCAGCGGTGCGTCCTCGTTTTCTTACTACTTTCAGGTTTTATATTCATTGGAGCTTGTTTATGTTAATTTTGTTGGGTCATTTGGGTTTTGGTGAAAAATCAAGTCAACTGATGGAACATCCAAATTTTGAGTCGATCCCCATTAAGTTTTTTGGGGGTTCATCCCAAACGGGCCAAAACTTGTGGGTTCTGAATAACCATATTTTGTTTTATTCTAAACTAGTACAAATGCATTGCGTGTGCTATTTAAAATTATATTTTTTTTCTAATTAGTTTTACATGGCATACGACAGCCTAAAAACTGTCAGATGGATTCTATTGAAAAATAGGATTCTTGTAAAACTAATAATTGGAAATATCCCTCCTAAAAATAGTTTTAATTTGGAAAAGGCTTTGTTGAGTTGATTATATTTAATATCAGTATTGACTTATTAGGAGGGATTTTTATACTTTGTTAAAATATTTTCTAACACAATATATATGAATTTTTTATTAGCTTAAGGGTATTATGGACAAGGGAAGATAAAATAAAGGGCAATCTCTCAGACTTAATATACAGTATAGATATTTTTGGTGGTCCTTTCCTTTGTTATTGCCAATAGTAGTGATATTTTCTGTCTCATTTTCACTGATTTACTTGATTATTTCTTTATCTTATGAGTAAATCCTTTTTGTTTGTGTCCATAGTCCGGGCAGTACATGTTGGGTTGATTTGGTTATACTCCATCCCAAATCAAGTCTCTATTTAAAAACTTGTTCACTATTGTGGAATTTTGTACATTGATAACATTCAAAAGAGGAAAGTTAACTCTTGATTTTGGACGTACCAAAAAGGAAAGTAGGACTATTAATGTGGGAACGAGGGAATAATAATTTGGGAGTTAAACTTTGTTGAGTTAAATTTCTCATCCTCGATTATCATGATGTTCCAAAATCATCTCGATCACCATGCTGTCAGAAAAGAAAATCGTCATTATATCCCTTTCAGGTATTCTCAGCTGTTATTTACTCTAGTTGAACATTCTAGATGCCGATCCACATCAATTTGGGTGTTTACAATTTAAGTCGTAGGGATAAAGATGAAATATCGGCCACATTCGTCTCCATCGTGCTTTTTCAAGTGTTTTATTGGATAAGATTTTTTGGACTCTTGATTTGGTGGGGTCTATCGGAAACCATGGCTGGAGTTTTTATCAATGGATTTTCTAGTAGGGAAGCTAAATGTTGATGGAAATTTGCCCACATATTGATGTGACGGGGAGAGAAATGACAGGATTTTCTAACTTTGCTGTGGCTATTCACGCTAAATCTATTTGAAGAGATGATGCTTTGTTCCATTATCAGCAATGAAGCAGCCATCACACAAGATTTTTTGAAAACATGAGGAGCACTCAATTTATTTGGCAAGAGCAAAACTTGTTTACTACTGTGGAAATTTGTCCGTTGATTACGTCTAGAAAAGGAAAGTCGACTTTTAATTTGGAATGTCCCAAAAAGGAAAGCAGGTTTCTTAATTTGGGACGGATGAAGTATTAATATAAGCTTCTATTTTCTGCTTTAGTGGAAAAAAATGAAAAATGTATGAGAATTTATCAACGTTTTGGACACACAATATATCCCTTTAAGTCTGTTATATATAGTTCTCTCCATCCTACATGACTAAATGACATTGCTACGTTGTGATTTATTGCGACTTTATAACTCTTCTAACTGGTTGATCTGAAAATTTGATTTCCCCTTGCTTAAAAATTTCAGACTTCAATGAATACTACCCGCCTTTGTTTCCCCTCTAAATGGGTTTTGCACCTCAAACAAATTTAATTCACATAATACCTTGATGCCACGTGTTCAGGCCTATTGGACCCAGGTTGTCAAAGTATGCTCTAATGCACCTTTGACCCTTTACGAGTATTTGTCGAGGTGTGACCCTTTTCGGGAGTCTTTTACAGTTAAAACTTTAGAACCTGAAATCAAAATAAGCTATAACAAAAATGATGGTCAAAGTCAAAATTACCCTTATATGTTTGTTACCAAGCTAGACACAAACTGGCCCAACCTGTCGTGTTATTAGGGACACTCTCCTGTTGTTACCCTTTGCTATGCACTCAGGCGCAGCCAGGAATTCATTTCACAAGTTATTTTTCTCTATAGAACTTTTGGTCCATGTAAAAACTATATTAAAAATACACTAAAAATTTGCAATATCATTAATTTTAAAGAACGTTGAGCAAATCAGTTTATATATATATATATATATAAAATTACCTCACTATTTGTTACATGATCTTTTTGACACTGCGTTTTGCTATTTTTTTTTCTTCTAATTTTAGTGGGTTCAAGTTTCTTAATGATCTTAATAATTGTCATTTTTACTCATGTATTCATCATATTTTTGAACTTTCAATGGTGTCAGTTGACATCACTTACACCACCACTGGAGTAGACATGGCTCCGCCCTTGGGTGTAATTCTGTTTAATATGATTATTTATCTGCTTCGATTTTCATTTGCAAACCTACAATTGTAAAACCTTAATTTGGTTCGATTTTCATCTGCAAACCTACAATCGTAGAACCTTAATTTGGTTAGTTGATTCAAGTTCGTTGGTTGGTCTTGATTTAGTGATTTGCATTCTACTAATTCCTTCAATCATTTATCTTGAAGGCAAAATATGTGCCTCAGAAAAGATTTATAAGTTGATGAGGGCTGCCAATATAGGTAAATTAGGAGGAATCCATCCGCTAACCACCCCAAACAATACTGATTGGGTCCCATCATTTGTTGCTCGGTTTAAAATGGGTTTTATGGCCAGCTTTTTCAGTTCGAGGCGGGTCCAAGGCGGGTCACGAGGGAAGTGTGGCGGAAAACTGAGTTATTGCAACTATGTAAACTTCTGACCCAACCTTCTTTTTCTAACTATTTCTGACCTACCAACGTCCGCCCACAATCGCCCATTTTCCGGTTCCAGTTGATATCATATTCGACCTTCTTTAACCTGAAATGGGGCATGCGAACATGGATGTTGTTTGTTGATTAAGAGAGATTTGTTTAAATGGCTGTTGTTCTTTTGCTACACATGTTACTATGTAGCCTATCTTGCAAATATGGTGCAACAATTTTTTTCCCAAAACAAAGGGGTAACTTTATTAGATGAGAACTTTCTTCGTTTAGAAATCCCTACAAATCTATGGAACGCCAAAGAAAAAAACAAAAACTTAGGCTTTATGTCTCTTTTCGATTTCTAATCCTTGTAGGCTCGTTTAGTTTTTCATGTTTAGTTTGGCAAGAATAGGAACGGAATTTATATCACTTACCTAAAATACCCTTTTGCATTTATATATGTATAATTAAATATCAACACTAACATTTATAAATACGGGCCAAGTAGAAAAATGACTTGTTAATATTTTTATTATATTTATACGACACATAACAATTTTGTTATAAAATTATTCCTTAAAATTATACAATACCAAAACTACCCTTTAATCATCATAAAAAATAATTATTTTTGTATTACCTTTATTTTTAGGACAATCCACTTTTCTTTTTATAAAAATAGTCCCTATTTTAATTGTCCTTAATTAAATTTGTTTATTTTTGGAAAGAGCAAAGTAGAAATATGACTTGTGTTTCCTCATGTCTAGGATACAACAATTTTGTTATAAATTGAGTCCCTAAAATTATTCAATACAAAAAATATCTTTTTACAATCTTAATAGTCTACTCGACGATAGAACATTTAACTTTTTTTTTTAATATAAAAATAGTCCCCATTTTATTCGTCAATAATTAAAGTTTTTACTTAAAAAAATAATAATTTATCATTTATTTTTCTTATTAAATGTAGTCCCTATTTTTCTTGCTTAGAACGAGGTATTTTATTTTGTTATTTTTAAATTCTAAATCTGTTTTCTATTCAAATATTTGATTAAGAATGTGATCGAACCTCCTGCCATTAAAACTCCCGTCACCAAAACTCCTGTCACCAGGACTCTCGCCAAAGTGCAAAATTAATTTTGCAACTTCAAATTTGTATATTTTCTATTTGATTTTTGATGTTGTAGATGTAACACAATTGAACCACTCTTTGTCGTCTTATTATCGTTGATCCGTCGCTAGATTATAAAGTTATATTTGCATTTTTTTCATTCCAAAATTAAATTTGCAGTAGTAATACAACAAATTTATTTCACAGTGTAATACTAAAAAATTAAGTATTCCGCGTAATTATATTTTTTTTCTGAAAAAGAAAATGAAGGATATGAACATTAAAAATGACTGAAAAAACTAAAAACATGATAGTGCAAAATTAATTTTACATTTTGACGAAGGAGCATCGATGGTTGTATTTTAATGATCGAAAATACGACGATATCCACTGTCTAATGCTTGAAAAGACTGTAGCATTTTTTTAATAAATAAAACACTCATTTTAAACAAAAACAACATACATTAACTAGATTTGTAACGAAAAAAACAACTTAAAAACACGTTATTTTAAAAAAAAACATTTTTTTTTATTAAGGATAATAGAAAGAGGGACCATTTTTATTAAAGAAAAGTTGACTATCTTAAAACCATTATTAAAGTTTAAACTTAAATATTTTTTTTATTAATGACAAAAGAAATAGGGATCATTTTTATAAAATAAAAGTTGATTGTCCTAAAATCATAACAGGGATCATCTTTATTTAAGGGTAAAATTGATATTTAAAAAAAAATGAAATCAACTTCATAAAAAGTAGGGACTATATCTATAAATATAATGTTAAGTCTCCTAAAATCATAAACAACATTATATTAACTCCCCAAAGTGTAAAATCTATTATAAATAATATACACATTGGACGCGTGTGCACACACATATTCGTACATACTCTCTCTCTCTCTCTCTCACACACACACACACGCACACACACACTCACACACGCACTGAAGAGTAAATTATAAGAGCAATGCAATACGTACCAAGTATTTACACTAAATTGGTGTACCAAGTGCATGAAAGTGTTGAACATACACTAAAAGTACAACACTTTAATGCACTTGGTATACAAAACTTGGTGTAAATACATGGTACACATAACATTTTCCAAATTATAAATACAAATAGAATTTTAAAAAATAACAATACCAATACATAAAGCATCCTAAAACATAACATAACAAAGTCAAACTATGTCCAATTGACCATTGTAGCAACCATATATCTACATGTATTTAAAAATCGACAAGAAAATATAGTGAGTTATAAAATGACCCATTTTCTTTCATGGACATCCTTATCTCCCTCGTATCCTTAATCCTACTATTTCACAAGTACTTTCCTTCATTAGCACTTGCCTTAAACCCATCTCTATCTCCTCCTCTTTTACATTAACCATGTGTAATGTCACATTTGTTCATCACATCAACCATGTTGACACTATTAAGAAAGCTGGAATCTTTCGGTGGCTAGTGGGGGGTGGAGACCCAACCATTTTCATTGCCCCCTCCTTTATTCCTCAAATTATGGCATTTTGTTTCCTCTCCTCCTCTTGGCTATATAAGGAGCTCTCCAGAATGGATACAGACACACCAAACTCAAATACAAACACAAGTAGTAAGTTATTTGAGTATACACATTTGTAGAAAAATACAAAATTGTATTTTTTACTTAAAGTGTATTTGTGAGAGCTAATTTTTGTAACCCATTTGAAATAATGAATTGATCTGAGTAGTCAGTGGACGTAGCCAAATTGGTGAACCATTTTATAAGAGAGTAGTCCAGATTTGGGAAGCATCGCATTTAGCGTATTTTAGACTTGAGCAACATTGTTGTGCCTACGTATCCGTCTCTTCGCGGAATCAAAGTTTGCGTAGTTCGTATGTCTGTACGATATGCTGAAAAACTCGATTTTTGGTGGTTTTAGTGTGCGGGGGGTGCCAAAACCGGACAACCGCCTCCAAACACCCATATATCATGTAAAATACGTAAAACTCGTGATAAAATCATGAAAATACGCTCGTCATAATCAAACCCGTGACGGAGCTCAAGAGGTTTGTTGGGGAGGAGAGTTATAATTTCTCTCCTTACCTTTCCCCCAAAACCATCATCTTACTAAATGAGGGGAAACCCTATTTTTATAGTCAAAAGGGCCCAAGTGGGCTTAACACACATCATCTTCTCTCTGGAGCCAAGTGTTCAATATTTATGGTGCCACTTGTCACAGTATATGTGGTGGTATCTCATTTAATTGATTTAAATAATTACTAGAGTATTGTCTAGTTCAATTCGTCAAGCTCGTGGTATACGCAGTATATTAAATCGCGCGTAATAATATCTCAACCCGTGTAGAGTTTGAATTGTAGTAAATCATAAATCAATATGTGATCAAATCTGTGGGGTAAATTTATTAGAGTATTGGTGGTTAATTTCTTTAACCCTACTCTAAATTTGCCCCCTCGTACGCATAGTTGGTGTGTTGATGCTTCGGTTGAGACATATCAACCGTGTGTACGAAATATCATTCACTATGTTTTAACTTTGTCTAAGCCATCATGTGATCACGTTCTATCTATACCATGCGTATAATTGCATATAATTTTGAGGGCTATCATTGCCGCCTCAGTTTTTCATTTTTGGATGAGTATTTAAGGGGTTGCCCCCATTCCTTTAGTTGGTTTTGATATGTTCGATCAATCTGTGGATCGTGGGTAATAATCGCATATCTCATTTCAGTTTGATGATATACTTCTATCTCACATCTCACATTTTAGGCTTTGATCTCGTGGGTTATTTTCGAAGAACTTTGTGATCATTCTTTTCCTTCGAATGAAATACTATGAGTTGAAACCAAGAATAAGAAGGAAAATATAACTCCTTAACAATGAAAACCACTTGTTAAGGCTTTTTCGCAAATTCACACCTACGAGGTGGATTTATCAATGAAAACACACTTGTTTAAGATTTTGGCAAACTGCACCCAAATATGTGACTTAACAATGAAAACCACTTTGTTAAGATTTTCGCAACTCCACCCGAATATGTGGCTTAACAATGAAAACTACTTGTTAAGAATTTTTGCAAACTCCACCCAAATATTTGACTTAATAATGAAAATCACTTGTTAAGACTTTTCGCAAACTCCACCCAAATATGTGACTTAACAATGAAAACCACTTGTTAAGACTTTTCGTAAAGTCCACCCAAATATGTGACTTAACAATGAAAACCACTTGTTAAGATTTTTGTAAGCGACCACAGTATACCTAGTCGAGGTTCCGTATAGGTCCTTTAGGCACACTGGGGCTTGAGCAATGCCCAATTTACTTAGTTGAGGTTCCATATAGGTCCTTTAAGTAAACTGGGACTTTTAAGCGACAACAACTTACCTAGTCGAGCAACCATAAAGGTGCTTTAAGTAAATTGGGGCTTGGTAAATTCCCAATCTTACTTAGTCGAGCAACCATAAAGATGCTTTAAGAAAAACTGAGACTTTTAAGTGAGAACAATTTACCTAGTCGAGCAACCATAAAGGTGCTTTAGGTAAACTGGGGCTTGGTAAATGCCCAATCTTACTTAGTCGATCAACCATAAAGGTGCTTTAAGCAAAATTGGGACTTTTAAGCGACAATAATTTACCTAGTCGAGCAACTATAAAGGTGCTTTAGGTAAATTGGGGCTTGGTGAATGCCCAATTTACTTAGTCGAGCAACCATAAAAGTGCTTTAAGCAAAACTATGACTTTTAAGCGACAAAAATTTACCTAGTCGAGCAACCATAAAGGTGCTTTAAGTTAATTGGGGCTCGGTAAATGCCCAATCTTACTTAGTCGAGAAACCATAAAGGTGCTTTAAGCAAAACTGGGTCTTTTTAGCGACAATAATTTACCTAGTCGAGCAACCATAAAAGTGTTTTAGGTAAATTGGGTCTTGGTAAATGCCCAATCTTACTTAGTCGAGCAACCATAAAGTTGCTTTAAGCAAAACTGGGACTTTTAAGCAATAATAATTTACCTAGTCAAGCAACCATAAAGGCACTTTAGGTAAATTAGGGCTTGGTAAATGCCCAATCTTACTTAGTGTAAAATTGGGACTGCCATATATGTCGAGGCTTCTCATAACTATAATGCACAACTTTGGACGACTTACCACAATATCGGTAAGGTTTCTCGAAGCTATAATGCACCACTTTGAGCGACTTACTCCAATATCGGTAAGGTTTCTCGAAGCTATAATGCACCACTTTGGGCTACTTACCTCAATATCGGTAAGGTTTCTCGAAGCTATGATACACCGCTTTGGACGACTTACCCCAATATCGGTAAGGTTTATCGAAGCTATAATGCACCACTTTGGGAGACTTACCTTTATATCGGTAAAGTTTCTCAAAGCTATAATGCACCACTTTGGGCGACTTACCTCAATATCGGTAAGGTTTCTCAAAGCTATAATGCACCACTTTGGGCGACTTACCCCAATATCGATAAGGTTTGTATGAAAGCTCTGTATCCATGCTCTAGGTTTTGCGGGCAATTTGCTTGCCCCCTGTCACTTCGCTGGAAATAATGTCATGGAGTCAGTTCTATATGTGAGCCAACCGATGGCTATGTTGAACAAGTCTGGAGTCTATTTTGGTGATGCCTCGACAATGATGGAAATTCTGTGACCAAATCTGAGTATGATTATCACTCGGGCTCCTATGAAACTAAATAGTACATCATACAATACTTTTCCCCCTTTTTACCTTATTTTGTCTTTTATCTCAAGACAAAGCAAAGTAAAGAAAAACCCATACATCAGTTACAACACCATATGAATACAATTAAATACATTTCACTGGGTGATATACCCTAAATTACAAAAATCTCTTGAGCTTTTGGTTTTGACATCTGTAAGGCCTGATGTAATTGCTTGAGCTTTATTTGCTTATGTGCGTTTAATATCTGCAAGGATAAAAAATCATCTCTGATTCTGGCGCAAAAACCATTAGTAACTTGTGAGGCATATTATAATGCCATATAAAATCATGTGGGGTATATCTTGCCCCCTTTATTTTATTTTACGTCAATAAAATGAAATAAACTCAAAATCACGCCTCGAGGAATTGTAAAACATATTGTTCTGTGCAATTTTCATGATATCAGTATGATATGATACAATATGCAGTTCATACTTTTTCAATCTCATTTTTATAGCATAAAATGATAGAGTGCAGATATATCATGTGGTGAGCTATCGATCTCATGCCTCCATTATTTTATCAAAGCTGAGAAAACTCAGAAGCAGTCTATTAAACCATATATAGAATAATGTGATCAATAAGCATGCCGAGTCACCTTTAGGTGAATAATAATTACCAATTTTGAATTTTCACGTAATTAATATCACAATGTGAATAAATCATATTTCAATATAAATTGACCATGACTGAGGTTGCTCGAGATACCATGACCGAGACTGCTCGAGGGCTGCTCGAGCGACCTTGACTAAGGTTTCTCGAGCAACTATGATTGGGCATTTTGCTAAGACTTGAGCGTAAAAGATTATCTTGATAAGGTCGTTCCAAAGGTGTCAAAATATTTTAACAAGGTCACTCGAAGGATGTCTTTTGACATGGTTATTCTAGAAAATTATCATTTTGATAAGGCTGCCTCGAGCACTTGCACGTACTAAATCTTTAAATGGTCTTCCTCGAGACAACATAAAATAGTTTACGGAACTTCAAGGCATATGTGGTTTCTCGGAGGAAAATTTATGTAACCTGGTGCCTCGCATGAAAATTTAAGCAATAAGGTGCCTCGGGCTAAATTTTAAGCAAAATGGTGCCTTGGACAAAATTTAAACAATAATATGGTTCAAAATAGAAGTTGCTCAAATCCAAACTTGCATTATTTGAGTTTAAACATTTAAGGGGGTTTTCCCGTGTCAATAAAGAAATGCTTGTGTGAGCTCGGGTAATAATCTTCAATGTACACAACAAGCCAATGCCAAATATTTACGCTCGAATTATATCAACTTTATAAGTGTGACATTTATTTTATGCCAATATGTTAAAATTTACATCAGTTCAAAACTTTAAATGCGAATAATCTCCGGATTGATTAAGTCCACGCTCGTACTAATTTGAGCTTAATCTCTGAATGGTCATCTTTTGAGACAACATAAAAAAATATTAATGCGATTTTAAAGGAGGTACATGATTTTTCCCAAATCTATTTTTATAAATCACGACAAAAAATAAAATATTTTTTTAACTCAAAGTATGATAAAATATTGTATGAACGTGTTATATCAATGTATGATAAATATCACATTATTTTAACCTCGTGACCAATTTTATGAATACCCAAAGGAGGTGGTTCCGAAGAATTTTATCTTTATGAGATATGTCCAAAAAGTAACCAAAAAGTGTTGGTGATTTTTAAAATAAGTGAGTAAGAGTTTTTTTGGTGTAAGAGCTTTAAGAGCTTGTCCCACATTGGAAATGTGAGGAAGAGGTGGGAAGCTAACCCAAATATAAAAAGGGATAGTGTCCCACATTGGAAAATGTACAAAGCTAAGTGTCACCACTAAGCTATAAAAGGAGTGGGCAACCTTTGAGTCCCACATTGGAAAAATATTAAGAATTTGTACACTTAATAAGTACAAATGGAAGATGAAGAGTTAATTCATCTAGCATTTAAGAGGCTATTCAAGAGACCTCAATACGGTGCGAAGCACCGTACGCACACGTGCACGCGCACGCGCGTGCGGGTGCGTGGCAATGGGCTTTAGAGGCACTAGTGGCGCACTTTGCACTTCGCACGCCGCGTGTCCGCAGTGGTAGCGGGTTGCCGGGATTCGTCCGAGTCGGATCGCGGTAGCTCGGGTGCGGTCACTTTTTTATTGACCCGTGCAAAACCGATTCGGTATAACAGATATTACCCAGTTTCGAAATTTCCAACCCTTACTATTACTCTCTTATAATTTTCAGGAGATATAAATTATCTTATTCTGTTTTGTGCACATAAACAGAATAAGAACTTGATTGACTGTTCTTCGTTGCTGCATCCAAAGACTGTCTTCAAATATACAAGTTGCAGGCAGTGCAAGTTGCTTCATTGTATCTTGAGTACGGATTTGCGGATTCCCGTTTGTATACCGAAATTATTCGTGTGGGGCAAATACTGTATTTAGGAAAGTGACATCACGCCTTGAAGGTTTCTAGTATCTATTCCGAAGTGACATTTTTGTATTGAAGTTGACACTATTGTGATATATAAAGAGTTCCATTTCTGTATTTGCATTCATATTATCCAACAATCTAAATACAGTATTTTCCGAAACGGCCGACTCTTTCAAATCACTTCGACAAATAACAGAAGGCTTTGTCAAATTGTACCGTTTTGATGTTGGTAATTTTCTGCGTTGGCAGAAAAAGGTTCATTTTCTTCTAACAACATTGAAGATTGTATATGTCTTGTCACAACCGAAACCAAATGAAGATGAAGATGAAATCGTGGAACAGACTAGGCAACGCACAAAATGGGAGACCGATGATTACTTGTGTCGTGGTCACATTCTCAATGCACTTGCTGATAATTTGTTCGACTTGTACCAAAATGTTGGGACTGCAAAAACTTTGTGGAAAACATTAAAGACCAAATATCTTACGGAAGACGCTACAAGTAAGAAGTTCCTTATTGGTCAATTTTTAAGCTTTAAAATGCATGATAATAGGCCTGTGCTAGAACAATTTCATGACATCCAACGCATCATAAATCATTGCAAACTGAAAAAATTAAATATGGATGATAATGTAATTGTTGCTGCCATAATTGAAAAACTTCCTCCTTCTTGGAAAGATTACAAGAAAGAACTCAAACACAAAAAGGAGGATCTTTCACTTGAAGAATTAGAGACTCATTTAAGAATTGAACAAGAGTCTCGAATTCTAGATGGTAAAGAGGAACAATAAAATTCTGTTTCTAAGGTCCATGTGGTGGAGGAAGGAAATGAGCAAAAATATGGCAATCATGGAAAAAATAACAAGCGGAAGAATTTTTCAAATAATTCTAAAGCAAACAAAAAGAAGAAAGGAAATTATTTTCTTTGCAACAAACCAGGTCACTTCAAGAAGGATTGTCGTGAGTTCAAGAAACTAAAGGAAAAAGGAGGGACATTAGACACAAAGCAAAAATTTGCTGCTATGATATCCGAGGCTAATATGCTTGGAGAAGACAACTCTTGGTGGGTTGATTCTGGTGCCACAAGACATGTTTGTAAGGACAAGAACTTGTTCTCTGCCTATGAAACAGTGGAAGGAGATGTTCTCTACATGGGAAATTCATCTACTGCTGCGGTTAAAGGCAAAGGGACAGTGGATCTCGAATTCACTTCCGGGTAAATCCTTAGCCTCACCAATGTTTTTCATGTTCCTGATGTTAGGAAAAAATTAGTTTCTGGAAGTCTTTTTAACAAATTTGGCTTTAAGCTTGTATTTGAGTCAGAAAAATTTATTCTGACTAAGAATGGTACCTTTGTAGGCAAAGGATATTTGTATGAGGGTTTAAGCTCAATATCAATGAAAAAGATTCTTCTACTTATATCGTTGATTGTCTTTTATTATGGCATAGTCGTTTAGGACATGTTAATACAAAGAAAATGCATTTCATGGTTAATTTAAATTTAATTCTTAAATATGAGAATGATATGAATGAAAAGTGTAAAATATGCATGCAAACAAAAATAACAAGATTGCCTTTTCCAAAAATAGAAAAAACTACATCTTTGTTGCAATTAGTACATAGTGATGTTTGTGATTTGCATGGAACACCTACTAGAGGTGGTAGTAAATATTTTGCTACATTTATTGATGACTTTTCAAAATATTGTTATGCATATCTTTTAAACTCTAAGGATGACGTGCTTAATAGATTTAAGACATATAAAAATGAAGTTGAAAATCAATGTGATACTAAAATAAAATGTCTTAGATCTGATAGAGGTGGTGAATATCACTTTCCTCAATTTTGTGAAGATATGGGAATTATACATGAAGTTACTGCACCTTATACACCACAACAAAATGGAGTAGCAGAAAGAAAAAAATAGAACACTAACTGAAATGGTTAACGCTATGCTTTCTTATTCTGGTTTAAGTAAAGAGTTTTGGGGAGAAGCACTTTTAACTGCATGTCATATTCTGAATAGAATACCTGTTAAAGATAATAAGAAAACTCCTTACGAATTATGGAAGAATAGAAGACCTAATTTAGGTTATCTTAAAGTTTGGGGTTGTAGAGCTATTGTAAGACTACCTGAAACTAAGAGAAAGAAATTAGGAAGCAAAGGTGTTGAGTGTATTTTCATAGGTTATGCACAACATAGTAAAGCCTATAGATTTTTGGTTAGTGAACCTAATGATTCTGTTGAGGTAAATACAATAATTGAATCGAGAGATGCAATTTTTTATGAACAAAGGTTTTCTTCTACTCCTAGAATTAATAATGAAAAAGAAGTAAGCACTCCTTCACAGTTACCTGAAACTCCACCAGTAGAACAAGAAGAGATTAGAAAAAGTAAAAGACCCAGGAAAGAAAAAAGTTTTGGTCCCGACTTTGTAGTCTATCTTGTTGAAGGAACTAGAGACACATCTTGTAATCAATATGCTTTGACTCTTAGCGTTGAAACAGACCCACAAACTTATAGTGAGGCAATTAAGTCTGTAGATTCAGCATTTTGGAAATAAGCTATAAATGATGAAATGGATTCAATCTTGGGAAATAAAACTTGAAAATTAGTAGACTTACCTCCAGGATCTAAACCCATTAAGTGTAGATGGATTTTTATAAAGAAAATGAAAATAGATGGGACAATTGATAAATTCAAGGATAGATTGGTTGCTAAAGGTTTTACACAAAAAGAAGGAATTGATTATTTTGATACCTATGCACCTGTTGCTAGAACCGCCACTATTAGAATTTTAATTGCATTAGCATCTATATATAATTTTGAGATTCATCAAATGGATGTGAAAACTGCCTTTTTAAATGGTGACTTAGAAGAAGAAATTTACATGGAACAACCTGAAGGGTTTGTTATGCCTGGACAAGAAAATAAAGTATGTAAACTTATTAAGTCCTTATATGGCCTAAAACAAGCACCCAAACAATTGCATGAAAAATTTGATAAAGTCATTATTTCTTATGGTTTTAAAATTCATGAATCTGATAAGTGTGTTTATAGTAAATTTGCTAATGGTAAAGGTGTGATAATTTGTTTATATGTAGATGGCATGTTAATTCTTGGTACTGATTTAGAAAGCATTAATAATTCAAAGAGTTTTCTGTCTTCTAAATTTGATATGAAAGATATGGGTGTAGCTGATGTTATATTAGGAATGAGAATAATAAGGAAAGATAAAAATATAATTCTCACTCAATCTCATTATGTTGAGAAAATTTTAAAGAAATTTAATCAGTTTGATTGCACACCTGTTAGTACACCTTTTGAACCACAGCTAAAGATGATTCCTAATAATGGTAAAGCTATTTCACAATTGGAATATGCACGAGTAATTGGTAGTTTAATGTATGCCATGACATGTACTCGACCTGATATTGCTTATGCTGTTGGTAAATTAAGTAGATATACTAGTAATCCAAGTTTATTGCATTGACATGCTGTCAATAGAATATTAAAATATTTGAAAGGAACAATGGACTATGGTATATACTATAGTGGATATCCTTCAGTATTAGAAGGGTTTTCTGATGCCAGTTGGATAACTGAGCGGGAGGATCATTCCTCAACAAGTGGATGAATTTTCACTCTTGGTGGAGGAGCTGTTTCTTGGGGATCAAAGAAACAAACTTGTATAGCTGATTCTACTATGACAGCTGAGTTTGTAGCATTAGCTGCAACTAGTAAAGAGGCAGAATGGTTAAGAAATTTATTAATTGAAATTCCAGTTTGGCCAAAACCAATGCCTCTAATATCTATACATTGTGATAGCGAGTCTACACTTTTCAGAGCTTATAGTAAAGTGTACAATGGAAAATCTAGACATATTGGCCTGAGACATAGTTATGTCAGACAAATGATTACAGATAGTGTAATCACAGTGGATTATGTAAAATCAAGTCAAAATTTAGCTGATCCTTTTACAAAAGGTCTTGCAAGAGGACTGGTGTCTAAGACATCAATAGGGATGGGACTAAAGCCCATTAATAATAATCACTCTTGATGGAAACTCAACTTGAAACTTGATATATTCAAGTCTCAAGTTCAATGATTAAAGTACATCATATGACGTGATTGTAAGCACTATGAAATTTAACATCCCAAGGATAAGTGCTTAGAACATGTAATGAATAATGAAAGAGGATGGGTTTAACCTTAATAGATTTATGGTGTTTTAAGTTACATGGACGCCTATGATAATCTACCTATATGAGTGTGGAAGTGGTGCCGCTTCCTATGAGAATTGGGCTTGACTTTAAAGCACTCATGAAATCAAGGTACAGACACAAAGCCTAACACATGTGTCGGTTTATATGGATAATCAGTGACTAAAAGATTTGTGTGTGAAGACAAATCCGGCTAATCAATATAGATTGATAGTTCAAAGACAAGTCTACTATACTTTCATGGTTAACCTTGACGAACCTTCACAGGGTATTGGTTCAAGTCGTGAGACACCAATTCTTATACACAGTCTTACAGACAATCAAAGATTTACAAAACTTATTTTGAAAATGGTGGAGGAATGTTAGTGATTTTTAAAATAAGTGAGTAAGAGTTTTTTGGTTGTAAGAGCTTTAAGAGCTTGTCCCACATTGAAGAGGTGGGAAGCTAACCCAAATATAAAAAGGGATAGTGTTCCACATTGAAAAATGTACAAAGCTAAGTGTCACCACTAAGCTATAAAAGGAGTGGGCAACCTTTGAGTCCCACATTGGAAAAATATTAAGAATTTGTACACTTAATAAGTACAAATGGAAGATGAAGAGTTAATTCATCTAGCATTTAAGAGGCTATTCAAGAGACCTCAATACGGTGCGAAGCACCGTACCCACACGCGTGCGGGTGCGGGGCAATGGGCTGTAGAGGCGCTAGTGGCGCACTTTGCACTTCGCACGCCGCGTGTCCGCAGTGGTAGCGGGTTACCGGGATTCGTCCGAGTCGGATCGCGGTAGCTCGGGCGCGGTCACTTTTTTGTTGACCCGTGCAAAACCGATTCGGTATTAATTGTACCTGTTCGGAAATGACTTAAGACTGTTGGTAATTAACAATCATACCATTTCGGAATTGATTAAGACTGTTAATCCAACAGTCATGACTCTTGAAGACAAAGTCTTTCATTATCTATAAATAAAGGCTGCCTAAAACGAATTTGCACATATAACAGATATTACCCAGTTTCGAAATTTCCAACCCTTGCTATTACTCTCTTATAATTTTCAGGAGATATAAATTATCTTATTCTGTTTTGTGCACATAAACAGAATAAGAACTTGATTGACTGTTCTTCGTTGCTGCATCCAAAGACTGTCTTCAAATATACAAGTTGCAGGCAGTGCAAGTTGCTTCATTGTATCTTGAGTACGGATTTGCGGATTCCCGTTTGTATACCGAAATTATTCGTGTGAGGCAAATACTGTATTTAGGAAAGTGACATCACACCTTGAAGGTTTCTAGTATCTATTCCGAAGTGACATTTTTGTATTGAAGTTGACATTATTGTGATATATAAAGAGTTTTATTTCTGTATTTGTATTCATATTATCCAACAAAAAGGGGCTATCTCATAAAATAAACAAAGCTATTTGTACATGTATATATACATTTGCTCACTGTATAGACTAAGTATATATATGAAGAAGTGGGCATGATATTTAAAACATGGGATAACTCATTTAATTTCCCAGCAGTTAGTACGAGGAGGTTTCGGCTGAAAGCATGGGATAACTCATGGTAACTGGATATCAAGGGTCCCGGATCAAGATTGCTCGGAGTTTAAGGGTTCTCGGGGTCGAAGTTACTCGGAGGTCAAGATGGTCGAATTACCTAATCAGATATGCTGTTCGGAGTTCCAGGTTCCTTGGAGTTCAAGGTTCCTCGAAGATCAAGATTATTCGCGTGTAGTTGCTCGGGTTTCATGATCGTTCGGAGATCCAAGGTTATTCGAAGGAAGGTTTTTGAACTAGATCGATTTTTTTTTCATGGTAGCTCGGTATGAATTTTGAGCTGAGTTATTTTTGTTCATTAATATGAATACCTGAGTTAGGTCGGTTTGTTTGAGTTTCCCCAAGCTGCTCGCATATATCTGTTAGGAGGTCGAACTTATATGCTTATAGTTGTTCGGATCTTAAAATCCCTGAGGTGGGTCGGAAACACATGCTGATTTGGGTTTTTTAACAACAGTTCGTACAGCAGATTTAAAACAAGGGTAAATAACTGATTCGAGTTTCTTAGTTTCAAGACCACTTCCAAGGTCTGCCGTAAATCCTCAATTTTTTGTTTTGATATGAGCTCGATGATGGTGAATCAGTTTCAAACCTTTATGGTGGTGGGTCCTTTTTTTTAGAAACGTCGGCCTGAGGTGGAATGCCGGAGTGATGTGGTGTCCCGGAGTGATGCGGTGGGTTCTGGCCGGTGAGAAGGATTTTCGAACAGTTGTAGGGAGAGAAAGAAAGTCCTATCTCTATACTTCTTTGCATTAGGCGTGAATATGGTAGGGTTAGAAGAAATAAGTCATTTTTTTTTCTTTTCATTTTGATTCAAAAAGCCGAGAGCTCTACGTGTTCGCTATGTGTTAATGCCGTGGGCCTTTTCAGTCAAAAGAAAAGAAAGAGTGATTGAATAAGATTTAGGAAGTACAAAACTTAGATATTCTTTTGGCATATCTCGGCTTAGACGTACAGTTTATATAGTGTACCCTCAATATCTACAGTTTATATAGTTTAAATAGATAACTACGAAATGATACAACTACTTTCGGCGCTTGCAGCTATAAAATTGTGATTAAATATTGCTGAGATGTGATAGAACCTAATTCTCCATATACACTCCAACATGAACTGATCAATAAATATACACGCAAACGTCGTGTCACTTGTTTTCCTCTCTAAATTTAGTTTTTATTCTTTATTTAATTTACTATGCTGACAAAAGTGTCTTGATATTTAGAGTAGCCCTTTATAAAGATGACGATATTTATCAAATCTTGTTTGGTCAAATCAACAGTAAGAAAATAAAGAAAGAGACTATAGCCTGGTCAAACAGCTGCCAACTTTGTAGAGCAATACTTTATATATATAATTTTGAAATTGTAAATATTAAATATTAGAGGTAGTACGCATATTGTTACATACAGCCAAAGAACCCCATAAAGCAGGAAATCATTCCTATTATCCGCTATTTGAACATTTAACGAATATGTGAACAAAATGAGGTTCATTATCGAGACTCGAATTACACAACCTCCTGTTAAGTTATTATTATCTAAAGCACAACTTCTAGTGAAACCCTATCCTAATGTTCACATATAAATATATCCTATGATTTTTTTTAGGTAAAGCATGAGATATCATAAACAGGGATTAGGCTTCTTGTGTACATCTCAATGAACATGATTTATGATACTCATAAAAAGATATGTGAAATAATCAACAACACAAACGAAAGAATATAAGTAATAATGCTTATCTTTATTGAAGAAAACTGTTCCACCGCCACCGAGTTCGCCATAAGCTCACGAGGTGTTACTCAATCGGAATCACGAATACCTCCCCAGCAGAGTCGCCAAATGTAAGAGAGTAGTCCAGATTTGGGGAAGCATCACATTTAGCGTATTTTAGACTTGAGCAACATTATTGCGCCTACGTATCCGTCTCTTCGCATAATTAAAGTCTGCGTAGTTCATAGGTCCGTATGATAAGTCAAAAAACTCGTTTTTTTGTGGTTTTGGTGCGCGGGGGGTGCCAAAACCGAGCAACCACCTCCAAATGCCCATATATCATATAAAATATGTAAAACTCATGATAAAACCATGAAAATCTGCTCGTCATCATCAAACCGTGACGGAGCTCAAGAGGTTTGGGGGGAGAGAGTTATAATTTCTCTCCTTACCTTGCCCCCCAAACCATCATCCTACTAAGTGAGGGGGAACCCTATTTTTATAGCCAAAAGCGCCCAAGTGAGCATGTCACGTGTCATCTTCTCTGTGGAGCCAAGTGTTCAATATTTATGATGCCACTTGTCACAGTATATGTGGTGGTATCTCATTTAATTGATTTAAATAATTACTAGAGTATTGTCTTGTTCTATTCGTTAAATTCGTGGTGTACGCGGTATGTTAAATCGTGCGTAATAATATCTCAACCCGTGTGTGGTTTGAATTGTTGTAAATCATAAATCAATATGTGATCAAATCTGTGGGTTAATTTTTGTAACCCATTTGAAATAGTAAATTGATCTGAGTAGTCAGTGGACATAGTCAAATTGGTGAACCACTTAAATATGGTGTCTTTGTGTGTGTGTGTTTTCTACCCACTATATCTATTATTGTGTGTGCCATAATATTATTTGAGGTCACGATCAATATCATTTGTTGACATGCTTTCGCATAACAAATTGGTATAAGAGCTTAGGTCATTCGTTCTAGACATTTGGAGTTTTTGGTGGAGAAATAACCATACGTATAATACTATTCATCCGATACAAAAATTATGAAAATAACTGGAGGACAAGTACATAATGAAGAATGTTGAAAATTGACTCTATTTGAAGAAGAAACTCTTTCGATTCCAGTACGCAGAAGGTATTTGTATGTCTGAGTATTTGGAAAATTTCTAATTTGCAAATTTGGATGTTGAAATTAATGATGAGGATAAAACACGGTTAATGCTAAATTCTCTACGTGATTCGTAAGAACATCTCATTACCACGCTATTGTACGAAAATGGAGGAAATAAATCATGTTGACACCTCTTATACCTTAACGAATAATGAGGTTTGTAAGAAAGATAAGGAGGTTTAGAAAGACTCAACATCTGAAGCATTGACAATTCGTGGTAGAGTAAATGAAAGGAAGAATGGCAGCCGTGGAAGATATCGATCTAAATCGAGAGGTGGAGCATCAACTTCGGGTAGGAGAATTCCTGCGAAAGATAAATGTGCCTTTTGTCACCAGAAAAGGCATTGGAAGAAAGATTGTCCTAAGTTAACGGACATGAAGACCCCCACTGCAAATGTTGGGAGCAGTGATGATGAAGATTCTGAATTAGCTTTGTCTATTTCACCCTTTGGATCCAGTTACCAAGATTCAGGTTGTTCCTATCATATGTGTCCCAACAAAGAGTGATTTTTTAACTTTAAGGAGTTAGAATGTGGAGTTGTTTTGACGGGAAACGATCACCCTCATCAAACAAAAGGGATATGAAGTTGCATAGTGGAATAGTCGGAGTGATGGAAGACGTTTGGTACGTACCGGACCTGAAGAAGAATCTTATCTCACTTGGCTCTTTGGCAGCTAAAGGTTATGAGATCACGCTGAAAGGTGATGGTCTGAAGGTTTCACATGGAGATCTAGTTGTGATGAAGGTAACAAATAAGAGTAATTTGTCTTTTCTTATTAGAAATACAGTGATGAAGGTTGAATCTGATGCTACCAAATTATGGCATGTACGCTTGGGACTTGTAAGCAAAAAGGATTCGCAGTGATTAGTAAATCAAGGTCTATTGAAAGGTGCCAAGACCTGCAAGCTTGGATTTTATAAACATTGTGTTCTGGACAAGTAGACAAGAGTCAAGTTTGGCATAATAGTAGATTGTACGACGGGGGCTCTTGACTATGTTCAAATGGATATTTAGGGACCTACCAAAGTTTTATCTGTGGAAGGTAAGCTTTATTTTGTGTCTTTTTTAGATGACTTATCCAAACGAGTTTGGGTATATACCATGAGACAAAATGACGCAGTCTTAAAAAAATTCTTGAAGTGGAAGAAGATGATAGAGACCCAAGCTAGCAAAAAAATTAAAAGACATAAGTTAAACAATGACGGTGAATGCAAGTCAAATCCGTTCCTGCAAGTAGACCAGGATGAGAAGATCGTGAGAGACTTCACAATCAGAGACACGTCAAAATAAAATGGGGGTGACCGAACGTATGAATCACACTTTCCTAGAAAAGGTGCGATGCATGTTGTCCAATACTGGTTTGGGCAAGGCATTTTGGGTTGAAGTTGTAACATATGCATGTCACCTCATTAATAGGTTGCCTATAGCTGTGAATGAGGATTAAACGCCCATGGTGGTATGGTCAGGAAAACCTTCTACAAATTATGATTCTTTAAGCATTTTCGGCTCTCTAACATATTTTCATGTCAAAGAGAGTAAGTTGGATCCTAAACCCAAGAAACCTATATTCTTGACCTATAGTGATGGTGTGAAGGGGTATAAATTCTGGTGCCCCGAGATGAAGAAAATCATAAATAGTAGGAAGGTTAGAATCAATGAGTCTTCAATATTGAAGAGTTCTCTTAAGGAGAATAAGGCCAAAAGAGTTTCCCAGCAAGTGTAACTTGAGGATCCAATTGTTCCATCCAGACTTGTCACAAATTCAGAAGACGTTGAGACAAGTACAAATGAGGTGGAGGCCCATGAGTCTCCTCAACAACCAAATTTTATTATAGTCAGTAGACCAAGAAAACAAACAAAGAAACATACATAGCTTACTACTGACATGGTGGCATATGCACTACCTATGGCGGAGATTGCCATTCCATCTAGCTATAGAGGAGCCAAAAGGATTTCAAAAATCATGGATTGGAAGAAGGCAATGGGCGAAGAGATGCAATCTCTTCATAAGAATCAGACTTGGGAGCTAGTTCAACTTTTAAAAGAGAAGAAATTAATTGGGTAGAAGTGGGTATACTCCAAGAAAGAAGGCTCCTCAGAGAAAGAAAATGTAAGATTCAAGGCCAGGTTAGTGGTGAAAAGCTACGCGTAGAAGGAATTGATCGTTTATAACTAGGTTTTTTCCTTGATTGTGAAATACTCTTCCATTCGTATTTTTCAAGCTTTAGTTGATCTTCAACTAAGATTTATTGTGCACCCGTTGATCTTCAACTATAACACCCTCAAAAGCTAAACAAATGTCATAGATTTTTTTAGTCAATTTTTTGAAGATACCATTTTAAAACTCAAACGAACAAATATATTGGACTTTAATCTTTCCTTTTTACCTCTCATTTTTAGGCTCTTGCCAACGGTGGCTTTTCAACAAAGGAAATTTGCTCATTTCGTAGCCCTTTTTCGTGCACGATCATATTAATAAGAATAAACATACTCACGGGCAACGATTCTAACATGCTCGAATTACCCATAGTCAATACATATGTAGATGGCAAGATTGATGGTAGAACATCTCACTTGGTTCAAATATAACATTCGAAGTTACAATTCAAAAGAGCTCGTGCATGTGTGTGTGAAGGCATACACAAAGTGAATCCATTAAGCAAATCAACATCAAACAACTCCATGAAAGCATGATTAAGAAGAATCTAAGCATTGAAAGTCGTAATCAAATGTCTGAGTCACTTAGATACATGAAAGGAATTGGATTAAAACACACCGATATGCCACACAATATGTGTAAAATCAAACAACACATAAGCCAAAAATATTTTTGAGTTTTTAATTATTTTTTAAAATGAAACAAATTTAAAAAAAAAAACTCAAAAAGCAAACGAATCTTTTTGTATTTTTTAATAAGACCCAATAAAAGAAAAATTAAAATACAAAAAGGATAAACATCATACAACTAGCAAGAATATATATCATGAAGTACAAAAGCTAGTATATGAAAAAATGCGAACACAATCAACGATCAGGTGTAGCATGAGAAGTATCATGTGCAAGCATTCGAAAATTAACAAGTATAACATGTAAATCCTCCAAATCGGATCTCCTAACCCATATAGGTGTAACGCGACGCTCTTAGATTTTGGGAACCTTAGTGACTCTAGACTTAGACATTCTAGGACCATCTCTAAGATCAAAGAAAAAAAGCCTAATATAACCTTTCCTACCGCAATGTGTACATATGTAGACACGAAGAGGGGTGGTACCTAAGGGTTGACCTTTTTTACTGTTCCTAGCAACGATTGATTCTCTTAAAATCATGGTCTTTCCTTTAGCAGCAAAAGTATCAATATCATTTAAGCCAATCCCACACTTGTCATCTTTGATTCGACGGTGCTTAACATTTCATCCAATATTTTCGACCTAAATTCCAAATCAAATTTGACATGACTCGATTCTTTCAATCTTTCTTCTAGATCCACTATTCTTGACTAGAGTAAATGACGAGACTCTTCAAAAATTAGGGAATCCTTCTTCAATGTCCCCATTAAGAAGGCTATCTCGCTCCTTTTTAACTAATGCGAGCTTTTTCCTAGAAGTCTTATCATGTGCCCTAAGAACATCAATCAAAACACTCTCATCATTACCTATGTCACATTCTTTCAATCTAGCTTTAAACTTCAAGTTTTCCTTTTTTAATTTCAATGTTTTCGCATACAACTCACGAAAGGAAACTTGGAGTTCACTCTCTTTCACCTCTTCGTCATCCTCTTCTTTTTCTCCACTCTCACTACCATCATTCTCTTGGGAATCATAAACAAAAACCTCGAAAGTGTTATGCTCAGAATTATCCTTATGGAAATTTTTTTCATTAAGGCTCTCATAACTAGCCATGATGGTGATGTAGTTGCACTCAATGGGAGAATTGGGTTCATATTTTGGATCACTATCACTAAGAGTGGAATTATACCCTTCCTTAGTTTAATCGGACACTCAACTTTCATATGGTCATAACACTCACACCCAAAGCATATATCCGACTCATCCCTCTTAAAATTATCATTATGATTTTTAAATAATTGGTCGGCCTTATTATACTTATTTTTCTCAAACTTGTTCACATCTTTCGATTGTTTTTCAAATTTGAGATATTTTCTAAACTCCTTTGAAAATATGGCCATATCATCGTAATCGATGTCAGACTCATTATCTAAAATACGTGTTTCCTCCTTTCGGGATTTTAATGCAATTCCCTTGTCTTTCTTCGACTTTTTGGAGGAAGACATGTCGAACTCATAAGTTCAAAGATCACCCACAAGCTCTTCGAGTTTCGCTGAGTTTAAAGTTACCAAGGAATTCAAAATTGTCACTTTTGAATTAAAATTTTCAGGCAAGGACCTTAATATTTTTTTGACTACACGGGTTTTAGGTATTCTCTCTCCTAAGTTAAAAGACGAATTCACGATATCTAACAGTCAAGCATAGAACCCATCGAAGATTTCACTCTCCTCCATTCTAATGGTTTCAAACTGAGTGGTGAGGTTTTGGAGTTTGGAAGCCTTAATAACACTAGTACCTTCATGGGTAAGTTGGAGTATACCCCAAGCCTCTTTAGACATTTCACATATCATAATATAGGGGAACTCCTCCAGTGTAACCGAATAAAATAGAGCATTTAAACCTCAAGAATTATAATTTACTAACATATGCTCTTCCCCACTTCATGATTCTACGGGTTTGGGAATCCTATAATCACCAGCTAAGGTTGTGGGTGGAGACCAACCCTTAATAATCTCTTGCCATACCCGCTAATCTATGGCCTTGAGTGCCGATTTCATTTGCATTTTCTAGTATGCGTAATTAGACCCATCAAACATCGGTGCCCTAGAAATCGATTGATCCTTTGAATAAAAACATCTAAAACTATGCCTAAACATGAATCTAACACAAAAACTTAGTGTTCATACTCTGATACTAACTTGAAGTTACAGGAGTACGAAGGGTGGACTATATAAAAGATAATTTTTATTTTTTTAAATTAGATATAAAACTTAAACAAATTAAACCCAAAGAAAAACTTTTCACCATTTTAAACCGATTGTTGTGATTAACGAATTACCAAAATTTATCTTGTCCTAAAATATGCACCTAGTTGAGTACAAGAATAAAATAAAGCAACAAATCACAACACGTTGATCTATGAGGAAAACCCATAATGAAAAAAATCTCAGACGACCCAACCACGCATATTTTACTATATATGGAATTACAAGGACACGATAGTAGACTTACATCACAGACTCGATGCCCTCTCAAGCCTTAGCACTCTTCGTTCCTCTACCTCCGCACAGTGAAACGCATGAGTCCACCTGAGAAGCTTCCACAATGTATGAGTCCACACATGCCTCAGTATCTCCCGACCCAGACTCAACAACCGTCTACGAATATGGAACACGTACACACCGCTTCGTCACACTAACACCACACCATGGAGTCCATCATGTGTAAACAACAAACCTTGTACATAATCCACCGCATAAAAATTTTCTCTATCAAGATAATGAGAGAAATAAACTATGGTGCCCACAAAAAGATCTCAAAGCATATATTATAATGAAACTTGGATCTTAAAAGGTTTGGGTGAAACTAGGGTTTGGTAGCTTTTGGATATGTATATGAAAATAATTTTTGCCAAAAGTATCTCTAAAGCCAAATGCCAGAAACCCTTTATATAGAAAGTACATTTTTCAAGGCGACACATTTTCGAGAAACCTCATTTGAATTAAAGTTAGGACTCGTTCGAACGAAAAATAAGGACTCGTTCGAATCGTCCGAACTAGCTTCGAATGACATTTGTTATGCTAATAGAGAAAATCCATTTGATGTTCATTTGAACGAACTGCTAAACTCATTTGAACGAAACCAATATAATCATTCGAACGACACCTATAGAGAATAACTTAAAATAAAAAATATCTTTTTTTTTAAAATAGCTCCAAACAATTTATAAAAACAAACACCCAAAATAAAGTTCCACGGATCAAAATGTATATACATTCATACCTGAGAGATCCTCAAAAACATGAAGATGAAATGTGGCAATAAACACGACATGATAATGCAAGCTTTGAAGTTTTGCCACTATGTCTTTAATCAAACATGTCATATGCTTGAAAGGTTAACATATACAAAGCCTAACCTATAACTCATAATGTTTTGTTCGGAATTAAGCCAATACATACAAATTTACTCAATCGAAAATTTGTTATTATAATATTTCAAATGTATAAAAATGCATATATTGACTGGACAATTTATTTGTTGGTGAAGATTATGTGATTAACAATGTTTTATTGTGGAAAAAGTGTGTAATGTTCTTTCATATTTTGTGACAAGTTTGTAATTATTTTTATTTCGTCGGACACATGATGACATCTTATTGTATTTAATTTTAATTTTTCGGGTTTAATGACATCTTAATTTTTTTGGTTTTATTTCATATTGATTGAATGCTTGGATTGAATTATTTATCAACTGAGAGTTCTTGTATGCTGTATTATATGTTCCGAAAGAATTACCATTACCCGACTGGGCAACAAAACCCGATCGAGTGGCAACTGTCAAACGCATGACACTTGTTTACTGTTATTTACTTAACTCTTGTATGAAAACCCTAATTCTATCGTATGTATATGAATAAAAAATGGAACAAAACCCATGTATTTATATACATTTGTGTATGTATGTATGGCACAACTCGTTATAATAACACGTTTATGAGTAGAACAACATGACACAATAACACAACATGATAACATGATACAACATTATAAGTTAGTGTCCGATTAGTAATGTGATTATTGTGTTAACTAATCCAAACAGTGAAGCCAAAATCTTGCTATGATCTACATAATGTTATTCAGATGGGATTAACATTGTTGGTACGTCGAGAGCGGTTTTAATCTACGTTATGTGGAACCCATCAGTAGAAATGCAGACTATTAGTCGATCTTATGGTTTTGTAAATTATAGCTATGCACAACCTTCTTTTTGTCAAGTCTATTTTCCTTGCTAATAGCATGTGTTTCACCCAATGGGTCCCACAAATTGGGAATATGATTGTTTTGTTCCGAATATTGATATTAATCAAGGCTGGTCACAAATTTAATTTTAGTTTTGTATGTGTACCCTTGATTTTTATTTTCCAATTGTGACCAATTAAACTCATTAGGTGTTTCAAGTTGTGATAAGGTTATGTCATAGTCTTGTTATGAAGATATAGAGCACCAGGTGAGTTTGAGTGGTTATACTCGGACGAAAAAGTTCAAGTGTACTCACACAACACTAAAATTAGATTTGTGAGTAGCCTTAATGCATACCAATATTCACAACAAAACAAACATCCCCAATTTATGGAACCTGCCAGGTAAAACGCATGTTATTATCCGGTCTTATAGCCTTCGACAAAATAAGGTTGTGTATAGCTATAATTTGTCCAAGCCTATAAGACCAACTAATAGCTTGTGATTCAACTGATGGGCTGCACATAACATCGATTAGAACCATTCTCGATTCCCCAACAAGGTTAATCCTGTCACAACAACACTTTGTTGATGCTAGCAAGGTTTTTGCTTGAGTGTTTGGATAATTAGACACATTAATATAATTACTAATACCAAATTAACATTAACATTCCATGATTTTTTGAGCCTTTTTGGTTGGTATTCTGGATGTCTTACGAGAATACAGATAAAAACACATGAATATGTACAAGATATGATATGTGTTTTAGAGATCGGGTTTGTCTAATTTACCTATGTATCCATAATAGGAGGAATCAAAGTCAATGTAATTCGGACATGACCTTTAAAGAAAAGTCAAGCCTAAAAGGGAAAAGAAATGCAAAAAAAAGTAACTTGGGGTGGTGGTGTAGCATAACTCCACCCTGCTTCAAAATAAAAGAGTGAGAATCAGCGTACTTGTAAGGTTACACGTACTGCTTTTCATTTTAACAACATTCCGAATTGGAATCAACCTTTTTAGGGTGGATCGAAGGTTATTTTAACATAAAGTACCTTTAAAGGGAAAAATAAAATAAGAAAGAGACAAAAATGTTTTTTGGTATCTTTAGGTTTGAATGATAAAGAAGTTAGGGGTTTGGGTTATGTCGTACCATGAATATGATATGACCCAGGAACCAATCGGAAGTCGAAAGATCGACTCATTTATCCCTTAAAGGATAGTGGCTCAGTTATCCATGCGATTGTGGTTGTACACTGCGTCACAGGCCGTTGACTTAACTCAGCAAGCTCACAGCAGTTAACACTTTTACATAACACTGTTAGAACAAGCATGTACTATGTAATAGAATGATGTTAGCAACAGTTATATCATGCACGCATGTAGGAGATATGCAAATATTCCTTTTCTATATGCGTGTAATAAACTCATGATTATCCTACCTACTTATGTCTAAAAGGTGTAACTGTCTATCCTATATAGGAACGACAAATGTCCCTCTACACTCTCTCTCCTCTAATAGCCTATATATAGCACGTTATTCTTCATTGTAAGGGGATCGAGATATGTTTCTGAAAACGTGAGTTTTTCTAAATCAATGCTCTGATACCAATCTGAAAACGTGAGGCCCCCAAATTTATAATCTTTCACTTTAATATCCTTTTAAATGCGTAATAAAGATGGTTCAACACAACAATTTAATTTTCCAAATCTTATTTGATTTTCTTTTCTTAAAAAGATGAAAAAATAAAGTAAACACAAATTTTAATTTCTAAAAACAATATTAAAATTAAACCTAAATAAGTGAATTATGGTGAACACACACACACACACAAAATTCACACAAACCAATATTTGGATTTTCTCGCAAACAAAAGTAACACTTGAAGTTAACTGTGAGAAATTTACTTTTAGCCCAAAATTAATTTAACACAAGTCCTAAAATTTGCCTACACAATATTTTCAATATTGTCAAATTAGGCCAAACCAAATTATAGCAAATATAAATTAATGACTTGAATTAAATCAACTTAAGTTTCACCCAAACTTATTTTAGCACCAAATTAACTAGAGAAGTGAATTAAACCATATTTCATCTTTTAATCCCAAGCATGCGTTCTAGGTGATTCGCAAGATAAAATAAATTCACAACCACTATGCCGCGATGTTCGAGGAAAAACCCACAACGGAAAAAAATCTCGGACGGCCCTAGCCTTAAGTCCACTAAGTACGGAATTTTACAAGTACAAGAAAAATGACTTACTCAACTCGACTCGACTGCTTTCAAGCCCCTGAAGCGTCTTCTTGTACCAACCTTTGCTTAGTCGACAATCCAGGAATACACCGGAACCTTGAAATCCACCAATGAAGCTTTAAGAACCCGTCAACCACACACGGTGCTTTTCACCGTATGAGAACGCCGCAGCCAAACCAAACTTCTTATTATTTGAGGGATGTAGAAGTAAACCCAAACTCTTTTCTTCTTAGGTAGAAAAGTGAACCCGGTGCCAAACAAACTCCAAGAATATATATATATATATATATATGTGTGTGGTACTTGGAATAAACTAATATGGGTGTAAACAAAAGTGTTTAAGAATAATTTTCTTGAAAAACAAACACTCAAAATATGAACTTTTTCATAGAGGTATTAAGTTCTCAAAAACTCTCTCTAGAGATTGTCGAAGATGAAAAAGTTAGTTTTTCAATGTTAGTTCCCGCACATTTTAATTCTGGCAAAAGTTAGTGGGAACAAAAGAGTGGGATCGTGGAGAAAAACTGCCAATAAGTTTTCCCGTCGAAAATCTCGTTTGAATGAGATTTTCGTTCGAACGACCTTATAACGAGGTTCCAGAGGACAAAAGGGAAAATTCATTGGCAAACTCGTTCGAACGATATTCTCGTTCGAACGAAAAACTCGTTCGAACGACAATATCGAACGAAGTGACAGAATGGTCAAAATTCATTTTAAGCCCAAAAACTTTTTATTCAAAGTTCTAAAAAAAACCTTCTGAAAAATAAACTTCAGTTTAAAATAAAATTACACCCATTAAAAAAATGTTCCAAGCTGCTATATATATGTAATGCATTCATACCTTAGGAGAGATTGGAACTAAGTTGATGATGTGAAATGAGGCACATGTAAACCGACAATGATGTTCTCTTGATAAGTAGGCCGCAACGTCTTCGACTTTAACATGTCATAGGCTTGATGGATGGTCAAGAACTCTATCCTATTACTCAAACATTTTTGTCCGGAATTGAGCCAACACATCATTAAGACTCAATCGGAGACTTATGTTCTTACAGTTTCCATACTATTGTGCTGCCCATTTTTAGAGTGAGAACGAGAGCTTGTAATCATTGTTCATCCATGGATTTTATCCATTAGAATCAATACAATTAACACTACACATGTGGACGCAGGCACCACTTTGATCCCAACCACGTGAACCAGATTTCCATCTCTTTCTCTCATCTCTCTCTAATGTTTGCTTTAGGGTCTCTTAACTACTAATTCCTGTAATTCGGGGATACCCAGTTCTGAGAAAATAGTGAATTACAATTCGATTAATCTATATTTCATTGGGTTAGAGTCTATTAATCCACAATTTCCTTTCAATTCTTTTTAAATTCTTTGAATTCTCACTTGGATCTACTTTTTTCGGCTTTAAAGTTATTTTCCGATGATTTCTATCATCATTTTGGTATACTCTATTTTAGTATTTGCAGTACTCTATTTTTTGTGAATTCAGTGAAACATGAATGACCTCCCAGAAAGTAGCTGCATTATAGTAGGAATTCTTCTTTCAACACCTGCTGGTATGGGCGACCTTTAAGGAGTACTAATGAGACTAACTAGAGGCCAGGAGGCAATGCAAGAAAGCATGAAATAGTTGACGTCGACATTTTTGGCTGGATAGAGTAGGCCCAGAATAGACATAGTTACCCCAACAATCGGTGAAAACTCTGATAAGAGGCATTATTTATTACCTCCTGCCCTTTACAAAGATAGGAGACATGCTCACTACGAGAAAGAATTAGAGAATCCCAGGAGGTTGAACTTAGGCTCGCCAGATGAAGGAAGTATGTCGAAGTATTCTGGGTCACGAGATGATAGGTCCCACTACTTGGCGTCACCGTCCATGATCAGAATGATAGGTTGTGATGATGCATAAACTTACTCTACGGAGAATCTAAGTGTTTTAAAAAAGCTAAGAAAGTGCTCTACAATTGATTATATGGGCCCATGAGCAGTAAGGGCACATCATTCCAGGGAGGCAAGAGAGCCGAGAGATAACAAGAAAGGGCCTAAGAGGTCTGAGATGAGGAGGACAGATTGTTCAGCTAGATCTAAAACAAGTGTGCGAGGGTTAGCCCAAGTTGAGAAGACTTCTGAGGAAGAGAGCTCAGTTAAACGCCTGGGACGACCAGAGAAGTCAATTATAGTGAAAGTCGAGAAGGAAGAATAATCCTAGAAGGGTAACATTCATCATTTAGAAGATCTCTTCGGTGAGATCATAAAGACCAATAACTCGTTATATAGGGGTTTTGTCCAAGGGTCACCATTTACCTCATTGATCGTGGTTTATCCAACACCCGCGAAGTTCAAACTACCGATCATCACTCCAAAGTATGATGGTAAATCTAAACCCATGCTGCATGTGGATAAGTACCAAGCCACTACTGATATATATTCCATTCTCGACGAGATGTGTTACAGAGCATTCTCCAGTACGATCACTAGGTCATCTCAAATACGGTATAATAGACTACTGAGAAGGAAGATTTTAAACTTTTAGTAGCTTCTCGGTATCTTCATTAGTAACTCCTTCTTTGGAAAAAAGAGAGGTAAGAGGGTGGGTCACCTGTTTAAGCATTCATCAGAAGACAAATGAAATGACTAAAGAGTTCATCACCCATTTTAACACCGAGAAGCTAGAGGTAATTGATCACGACGAGAAGATCACAGTCATAACAATCATGATTGGTTTATTTCCTAAAAAGTTATATTGGGCATTGGATAAGGATCCGTCGAGAATAATACCTAAGTTGTTATCCAAAGCTGGTAAGATAATTAACGCGGAAGAAGTTTTGGCGACAAAGGAGCTGAGCCATTCTAAGGCCAATACCAGTAGGAGCTCGAAGAAAAAGAAAGAGATAAAGGATGACAAGAAGGCAAATAGGCCAAAGAAATTTAACGAATATACCCAAATGAGGAGTGCACCAGATTCTCAATGAGATTCGAAGGAGTAAGGACATCAAATGGCTGGGACAATTGAAGGTTGCTCATAATAGGAGGGATAAAAAAAGTATTGTGAGTTCCATAAGGATTATGGCCACAACACCGACAATTGTCTCGCATTAAAGAATGAGATTGAGAACCTCATCAGACGAGGAAAACTGTAAAGTAAGTTGATAAAGGTGTCCAATCAGATAGGCGTGACGAGCAGAAACCTAAAATACGATCAGAGTCCCCTTATAAAAAGGCGAACAAGAAGAAAAGGGACATTAACGATGATTCAAAAGATGATCCAAACTTGCCCAAGAAGACTAAGGAGCCCGTCCAGGAAGTAAATATGACCTTTTTGTGTCTAACTTCATAGCAGGAGGTGACAGTGGCGACGAAGATAAACCAACAGAAAGAAAAGTCTACCTCAATAAGGGGAAGGCTTATTCTTATATTTGACAAATCAACTTGAATGATGCAGCAAAAACACGCCTCGTAATGTCTTATTCTTGGTTTTTCTAAATATGATCTGTCAGGTGTGCTTTACCCGCACGACAACCCTATGGTTATCATAATGATAGTGCATGAGAGTAAGGTGGAAAGTATCATGGTTGATATTGATAGTTCGATCAATGTCTTATTTTATAGCTGCTTCAAAAATTTAAGATTAAAATATAGCAAGTTGGAGGTGTACCACAAGCCTCTCATCAGTTTTTAGAGGAAAAGGTGTTTCCTTTAAGAACAATTGAGTTAGATATTGTGGTCGACACCTGACTAACCTACCGAATAAAGTTGATTTATTTTTTATCTTAGACGAGAACATCCACTTGACATACAACATCATATTTATAAGGGTCAAGTTGAAGAAGTTTGAAGTTGTTCCTTTTACTATTCATCTGTGTCTGAAATTCTCTACAAGCTATGAGGTTGGCATGATGAAAGGAAATTGAGTTGAGGCTCGGGAGTGCTACTACACATTGGTGGAATGGGGGGAGCAAAAGAAATTGACCACTACTTATCATATCAAGACCACTACATAAAATCTGTCGAATTGTCACGGTTATTAACCTTGACAAGTTGGACTTGTCAAGGTCAATAACCGTGATAATTCTGGGGGTGATAGCTTTTGTCGTCACGGACGTGTCACGATCATTGACCGTGATAAGTTCATTAGAATTTTCACGGTCATGTCACGGTCTATGACCTTGACAACATTTAGTAGAAAATTTTAACGGTAAAAGACCGTGACAAGTTTTATTTGTTAAGAACTTATCACAGTCAATGACCGTGACAATTCTGGGCAGAATTGAAAAAAAAATCTGCTGGGCAGTATGGCCACTGCCACTACCATTCCCAGCAGTATATTTGTACCTGTTATAGCAACATTATACCTGTTCAAACATCATATATCCAAATAAAATAGAGATAATGCAAATATACATTCAAAACAATATGCATCATGATATAATCCAAATATAATTCAAATGTAACAACTTAAAACAATTCAATTCAAATAATGTCACTACAATTCAATTTAAATTTTAAACTTTGGTAGTCATCGTCAAGGTTTATCGTGATATCTTCACGAGCACTTGAACCTTGTACATCATCATTAGCCTCATTATCCTCTGCTTCATAAACTTCGTACGCATCATCAACTAAATCCTCTAACACATTATGATCTACGTCCTCCCCTTCAATATCTATCCTACTTATTGAAGGTTATTGCGAAGGTTGTTTGGGGACAAAAGGAACTTTTAATTCGTCTTGAAAACTCCAAAATCGATAAATATCTTGCATACCCGATCTTAACAAATGTAGTTTAACGGTTTTCCACTCAAACACCTTACCATTCTTACACCTAGCACATGGACATGAAAACTCTTCATCATTATGACATCTCTTTGCGTATTTCACAAATTCATTAGCACCTATGCGAAACACATCCCCCATTATATTTGTCTCACCCATACACTCTTTGTATTTTGGATATCCCATCACAACTACCACAACTAATCACCTATTAAAGGTAAGAAGCGAGTATTCATGGATTAGTATAAACAAAACTTAGATTTATAGTATGTTTTATGTCTTATTTATATTCAATTTTTAAATTTCAAATTCAAATTCAATTTATAATAGAAATTCCTATTTCCTCCATCTCCTTAAAAGGGTGAGTGGTCCTATCCCATTCAAGACCGCATATTTCTGTAATATACTTAACAGCTCATGCACATTGCTACGATTTGAGAAAAATTCGGTAGCATATCCCCGTAGTTCTCCAAGTACACAACGTAGATTGGCAAGTGTGAGTGTTATTTCAATTGATCAATTAAAATAACAGTCACACTTGTCAATCTAGTATGTACCCAGAGAACATTAGGATACGACTGCAGAACTTCCTCCAAAAGTAACAACTTTAAGCCACTAAGAATATTATTATACAAAAATTATGCAGTCCCAAACTGTCCAAATGGGATAATTCGAGAGATCTCATTACAGGGGTAATGACTCTCGAACGGGTCTCAGGGCTATTGAATGCGTACGCATAAGAACTAGAAGGCTAGTATATATGCGCACTATATGTAATTTCAAGTATGTTTCATTTAATTATCACACTATATATATATTGTTCGTTATATAAAGTAATTTTCAAAAAAAGTTAAAAAAATCCCACCCCCATATGGACAATAATCCAGTGGTCATGCCACTTTTAAAATTAACCAACCCAACATCGATCCACTATAATCCAACCGCAATGGAAACAACAAATTTGTATCCCGTACTCCTTCTAATTCATCTACTCAAATTAAACTAACAATTAAAGTATACAATTATTAATTTACTAATTTACAATGAGAGACAATCCTACCTGCATATGAAAGGGGCACTAATTATTAATTTACAAAAAAAATTAACAAACAATCAATATTAAATCAATCAATTCTTTTACAAGGGGGACTACAATATGATGGGAAATATTTAATAAACCAATAAAAATATAATTAAAAAAATACACACACGCACATATACACTCACAACCCCACACCCCTACCCCCCCACTGCCGCCTCCCACCACACGCGCGCACACACACACATACACATATACACATGCACATATACACACACACATGCACATATACACACACAAACACACACACATATATACACATACACACACACGCACATACCTCCCCCCCCCCCCACACGCATATATACACCACACACACACATGCACATTTACACACACATTTATACACACGCGTACATATACTGATGAGTGCATTATTTTGTATATTTTATACCCAAATTTATACTTTGTTAGTCCCATTTTAGTATATTTAATAAGTTCTTAGGACTATTTTATTAAAAAGAGGAAAAAAATGCGAAAATGATTGAATTCATATTCAAAATGGTAATTTTAAGTAAAAAATGGGCACTTCGATAATTTTATAATATTCTTGTGCTAATTTGTGAAAAAAGCTTCCTAGTGAATTTTTTGCAGATAATGATGGAATTTGGTGCAAATTGATGATCAATTCAAAAAAGGCGCGAAAAAGCTGATTTTAATGGTCGTTCGAAAAAAAGCTATTTTTTATCAGAATTTTTTATTCTCCGATTTGGACGAAACTCAGCATGCGTGCTCAGCAAGAAAAGATAAGATTTTTCGAGTGGGGGGAAATTCCGTCCCTTATCACGATCCAAAGATTAAAGAGGTGGAGAGATAGCTACCAACACCATTCGGCCAATCAAAAAGAGTCCCACCACAACTCAAATACCTCACCACTCGTCCTATAAAAAGGACATTTGGGATCATAATTTCGTAAACAATTAGAGAGGAATTTCATGGAGGATTTCGTGGAGCAACTTCGAGTGATTGTAATCAATTTGAGGGACAAGTTTTTATTATTTTTTTAGAGGGTTGAAGATATTTGTGAGAGAACTATTTATAAGTTTGGTTTATTAATGAAGATCTCTACTCATTCTTGCAATTTCTCTTTCATTACGGTAGCTTGATTCTTATATTAGGATTAGGGTGAAGTTTATCATAGTTAGCTAATATTGTCACGTTAATTTTATAGTTGTTTATTCCCTACTCGTTTTAATTGTTATTAAAGATTTGGTATTCAAAATTATTTTTAAAACCTTCAAAATTATATTAGGAGTGTGTTTTAAAACCTTCAAAATTATTTTGTCAATCAAGTTTTGAAATTTAAAGATAGTAATTTTTGATTGATTATGCTTGCACTTTGAATGTTTTGATAGTCCATGCTTAAATAAATTTGCGAATTTTAAAACTTGTATTTTCTAAGGGAATAGGGATTTTAGCCGTCTATTAGAGACGTTAAACATATTTCAGACATAACTGTCATATTTTCGAATTAAACACGGCGATAGTCGATTTAATTTGAGTTATAAAAAGGGAATGACAACGTTAAATTAGTGTGCAATATTAGTTACGTGATAAATGGACCCCGAATCCTAATTATTTCCTAATTGTTTACAAATATCTTGTGTTACTCTCATTTATCGTAGTTGCTTTTATTTAGTGTAGTTCACAATCATTCTCTATCCCATTTAGTCTAGTTGGACAGTCACAATTAATTTGAATTAAAAATTGACAAATCTCTGTGGGTTCGACCCGTACTTACACTCGCTATTCTATAATAGCCAGTGCACTTGCGGTATTTTATAAAATTGACAACATATACATACACATATACATAAATGGAGGAGAAATAGTGAGAGAAAACGTATCAAAGTTGTAGAGAGAGAGACTGTGCGGTCGCTAGAGAGAGAGAGAGAAATGGAGGGAATGAGAATCGATGGGAAAATAGAAGAGGGCGGGTTTTTTTACTGACAGAATTGTCACGAACATGTCACGGTCATTGACCGTGATAACTTTATATGATTGTGATCGTGACAAGGTATTGTCACGGCCTTATCACGGTCAATGACCGTGATAAAAAATGAGTGTTTCTTTATCACGGTCATTGACTGTGACAAGGCTGGCCGGTTGAAGGGTGCCAATTTGACCAATTTGGTAGCGTGGATATTAGATCCTTGGGATGAAGATAATTTAGTCAAAGGCCAGATTGTTGAGGATAAAGTGCCTATGATATTGGATGACGAGAACATACAAAGGATAGTTCAGATCGATTTTTTACTGTACCCAACTCTTAAGAAAGTATTAGCAGAATTCTTGAGGAAAAGAAATAATGTGTTCACCTGGAGCCATGAGGACATGCCTACAATATATACAGAGTTCCCTTGCTATGAGCTCGACATAATTAAAGATGCCAAGCCTATAAAATAGAAATACCACGTGTTCAGTTAGGAGAATAACATGGCAATACATGAGGAGGGTGATAAATTGTAAAAAGCAGGTTTTATTGAAGACATCAAGTGCTCGGAATGGCTCTCAAATGTGGTCATGATAAAAAAGAAGAATGACAACTAGCATATGTGTGTTGACTTCACATACCTTAACAAGGTGTGTTCTCAAGGATCATTATCCTTTGCACAGGATTGACCATTTAGTCGATGCTACTGTCGGACATGAACTTCTCAGCTTTACGGACACCTATTCAGGGTACAATCAGATAAAGATGAATCCAAAAGACTAAGGGAAAACCTAATTTATCACTAGCTTATGTTCTTAGTGATACAACGTTTTACCCTTTAGGCTAAAAAATGTCAGATATTGATAAATAGGGTTTTTAAGGATCAGATCGGTAAGACCATGGAAGTATACATCGATGATATGATGACCAAGAGCAAGAAAGCAACCAACTACATTAATGATCTTGGATGAAATTTTAATCAGCCGGAGAAGCACTAAATGAATCTCAACGCTACAAAATGTGTCTTCGGGGTCAAGGAGGGAAAGTTCATGGGCTTCGTAGTTAATCAGGGGGCATAGAGGCTAACCCAGACAAGATCCAATCATTGATTAATATGCAACCTCCCGCGAGAAAAAGGACGTTCAAAGGTTACAGAATGCGTGGCGACGCTGAATAGGTTTGTGTCAAAAGTCACGATAGACGTCTTCCATTCTTTAAGGTGGTACAAAAGGCTTTCGAGTGGAATGCCGAGTGTGAGGCAACGTTCCTAGAATTAAAGAAGTATCTGGGGTTTGTGCCATTGTTGTCAAGGCCAGTCCTAGGTGAAAATATATATTTATACTTGGTAATATCAGATTCAACTATAGTTCAGCATTGATCCGATAAGAAACGGGAGTATAGAGACCTGTCTACCACACTAACAAGGTATATCGTGGAGTAGAAATTCGGTATCCTATGCTGGAGAAGTTAGCCTTGGCATTGATTGAAGATTTCGATAAAATAAAGTCATACTTTCAAGCATGTACTATTATTGTTTATACGGACCTTCCTCTACGATTATCAATTCATAAACCTGAGAAATCACGAAGACTAATGGCTTGGGAAGTAGAACTAGGACAATACGATATATTGTATGAACCCAGAACTGCAATTAAAGGTCAAGCAGTGGCTAATTTTATAGTTGAGTTTACATACGAAGAGAAAACAATCCAGAAGACTTTTACGAAAGAGAGATCAGTAGTAGGAACAACAGAGCAAACATCTATGAAAGAAAGCTCATCTACGAAGACATCCGAGCAGACTTCTCCAGAAGAGAGCTAAACGATAAAGAGTACTGAGCAGACTTCTCTGGGAGAGAGCTCAACAAATCCAAACGATCAGATTATTGACAAACCAGAGTCATCTACTCAGTAAGAAGGAAGGGATAGAAATTTGGAGCAATGAAAAAAATTATTCAAGAATGGATGTTTAGTTGAAGGCCACTTTAAAGAAGAGCCTCCGGTGTGGCAGTTTTTTGTGGATAGATCATCATGTGCCAATGGAAGTGGAACAAGATTAATAAGTACAACACCTAATAGGGATGGTGTGGAATATTCCCTCAAGTTCTAATTTGAGGCCTTCAATAATGAGGCCGAGTACGAGGTCCTCTTAGAAGGTTTGGGATTAGCATCATCATTGGGTGTCGAGCAGTTATAAGCACACAATGACTCTCAGCTCGTAGACCAAGTCCTCGAAGTGTGCGAGGCGAGATAAGAATCAACGATGAAATATTTAGCTGAAGTGAAAATGCTATTGCCAAAATTCTCAACTGTGCAAATGATCAGAATACCAAGAGTTAACAGCACACGGGATGATACACTTGCTCATTTGATATCACCCACTAGGACAGAGTTGAGAAGAATAGTACATGTAGAGGTCTTGATGTAATTCAGTATAAATGAAAAATGTGTTTTGGGGATTTATTTAGACATGGGGCCGTCCTTTATGGATTCCATCCGATCATATTTAGAAATCGATGCCATTCCAACAGATCCAAAGGTAGAACGAAGAGTCCGCTACAAAGCAACAAGTTATGTATTGGAAGGCAGAATCATGTTTAGAAGACATTTTATCGTGTCACTGCTCTGGTGTGTCCATCCTGTTAAAGTTAATGAATTGATAAAAGAGGTGCACAAAGGCTTGTGTAAATCCCATTTAGCATACATAACATTGGTGAAACGAGTGGCCATACAAGGCTACTAATGGCCCACTATGAAATAAGATTGCACGAGCTATATGAGGAAGTGTAACAAGTGCCATAAGTATGTCATGACCCAAAAAATCTAGGAGTCTCATTGACATCGATCACATATTTTTATCCCTTCTCTAATTGGGGAATTGATATGCTCGATCCTCTGTCGAAGATAAAGGTCAGATTCAGATATTTTGTCATAGTAGTGGATTGCTTCACCACATGGGTGGAGGCCGATCCCCTGGTGATATTTCGTATGAAAAAGTATTTCATTTTATATAGAAGAACATTATTTGCCATTACGGTATGTCATATGCCTTAATCATGGATCATTGTACCCAGTTTGATAACAAAGATTTTGAGGACTACTGTATACATTAAAAGATCCAAAAACACACTCAACATATGGTCACCCACAATGAAATGGGCAGACAGAGGTGAAGAATAAAACTCTGCTGGACAAAATCAAGAAAAGATTGGATGACGCCAAGGGGAATTAGATCAATGAGCTGCAGAGTGTTCTTTAGGTGTACATGACAAAATTGAGAACGAAAACAGGAGAGAATCCATTCACGATAGCTTTTATTAATAAGGCAGTGGTTCCCACTGAGATCGAATTATCCAGCCCTCGGGTACTCAACTTTAACTCACCAAAGAGCGATTTGATGAGAAAACTTGACTTGGATATTGTATAAGAAGTAAGGGAGAGCGAGCACAACGGGTAGCAGCCTACCAATAAAGGATTAATTGATCTATTTTACAATGAAAGGATAAAATCTAGCACTATAAAGGAAGGATACTACGTGCTCAAGAAGGTCATTCAGAATGGTAACAAGTTGGAAACCAATTGGCACGGCCCGTACAAAGTATCTACTATCGTACGATTTGGAACCTACGAAATTAAGACTTTCAAAGGTGAGCAATCTAATAATTTGTGAAATGTTGATCAACTAAGAAGGTATTACCAGTGATGAGCAAATTATAGATTGGAAGGCTAAAACACCATGTAAATAGTTTTTATTTCCATGTAATACGTCTTTAAGTAATGAATGAGAATTAGAACTTTTTCCTCAACATATGTTGTCATTTTTAAATTTTACTTCATTATTTAATGTATGTTTCGTCAGTGTGAGATATGTGCAAGAAGACTTTGTCAAAGACATCTCATAACTGAGCACATCAAACATGATTAAAACCACACTTTGTGCTTGACCTCATATTTGGATAGGTCGCGATCAAGAAGTCTTAGCTAAATCTGGGGAATCCAGTCCAATCATATGGACGGCACGATCTGACCATAATTGACTGACGCAAGGATAGATCCCAGTACATTTGGTCGGCTCTTATAACCAATGTTGATACATGGTCGGAAGGACAAGATCCGTCCGTACGACCAGTAAGCTGGCACAAGCATTGGTAGATTCTAAATTAGGACAACTCAGGTTCGTTCAAAACTGGTAGCTAGTAAGGTAGATCAGGTCGATAAGATCCGACCATACGATCGTAAGTCTAAACTACTAGTAGGCCTACGATTATACCTAGAAGCTATTAAATCGATATCTCAGGTGGATAAGACCCCACCACGAGTCCATAAGATTAGAATTAACTGCAAGGTCGGTGACATTTGATCGCATTTATTTGTCAAAAATATTATCACAAATAACACTTAACTACAAGTGATGGCTAAGAATCTAGTTGAGCAAAATAATTGGCAGACAATCAAAGTATATACATGCATGCAAATAAGAAATAGAATCATAGTTGATTTTGAAGTCAAAAGCAGGCACAATTCCAAATGTACATTACAAAATATCTTCATTATAAAGCTTCACAAATCAAAATTTTTGAAGTGCTTGGCCACAGGCGCATTTATAGTTCTAGGGATAACTTCTGGAGTCTAGTCAGCCTCTGGAACAACTGAGGGAGAGGTGACGACATGTGCATCAGCCATGATGATGTCCTGAGCAATAGGAAGAGTGGTATCTATAGAAATAGTATAGTGATTTCCATCGAGCTCATTAACTTTGGCAACAGACTCATCAACATCCATTAAATCCTCAACGGCTAAAGTCGTGGCTTTCTCGTCATCACCTTCCCATTTGCTGACAACGTCTATGATATCGGTGTAATGTTTCATGACCCTTTTCTTAAGCTCCTCTTAACCATCAAGAATAAGGATTATAGTTTCTACGTTATAGACAGCAAACGATTTGACCTTTTACACCCCGGTTCCTCTACCTTAACAAGAGCTCATTAGCTTTAACAAGTTCCTTATTCACCATAACCATCTCCTGATTAATCATGCCAAGCTCCTTTTTAGACACATACAGCTCGTCCTTGGCCTTTTTGAGGACTTCCTTAAGAATTTCTAATTTGATGGCATAAGTGCCAGCCTAGTCCTTCAGATTTTAGATTTCCTCTTCTGCCTAAATAAGAGATATCATCTTCTTGACCACCTGGTCATCCTTCTCCTGAAGCTCGCCACAAGTCTTTTGTAACTCGTTAGTATATTGCTTTAGCTCACTCATCAACTAAGGGTTTTACTTGTTGAGTGCAGAAATGGTGCTCCTCCGCTCCTCATAGGTAGGGGTGGCAATTCGGACCCGAACACGACAACACGACATGATCCAACATGAAATTAAAATAGCTATTCATGTTCGGGTCGTGTTCGGGCCTAGTTTTTTAATCCTGTTAGCGGGTCGTGTCGTGTTCGTGCCAAGAAATTAACACAAAATTGGTCCGACAATGACCCGTTAGAGCCCAATTGACACGACCCAATTTCAACGCAATTAGAACCCAATTTAGACCCAAATGGATATAGTAAATTGATGGGTTATCATGTTGTTAAATTGAAAGGTTATCGTGTCGGGCCGTACCAATCGTGTCAAATTGACACGATTTTTTTTGTCGTGCTATTCATGTCGCGTCATGTTCGTGTTGGTAAAAATAAACATGATGTCGTGTCGTGTCATGTTCGGGCTGGATAAAATCAAGTCGTGTCGTGTCGGGCCAGACCCAAACACGACCCATTGGCCCAAATTGCCACCCCTACTCATAGGCGATATCACTGGTCACAACTTTCTCTCTCAAAATAGTAGCAGCTGTCGCACCCTAATAGAAAAGTAAAAAGGATTGATAGGCAAAAAAGTTTAGAACAGAAACAGACGAGCACAATTTTAGCCCGCTTATCACTAACAGACGATGCTACACCAACTTCCACAAGGCATCAGGGTCATAATCCCTCAAAACTCAAAATCCTTACTATGCCCATGATAACCGAGCATATCAGTAACATTGTTCACGTGGTAAAAAATGGCGTATGAATTATTTTGTAGATACTCGATCATGATTGGATTTATGGGGTCAAACTTTAAGTCTTTAACCTTGCCATAACGGGAGGCAAATCTTTCACCACGAACGAGCTGACGAGAGGGTCGTCCTTCGATTTAAACCCTATTGATGACAGATTCAGTCGACCTAAAGGTAGCCACCCGTGAGACCTTGGGGTCATTTTGAGTTGTGGGGGTTTCAAGGGGCCTCTTGTCACCTATAGTTGCATGATAAAAAGACATTGGAGCTGTAAATCCTCGTATTTTTAAAAAAATTTAAATTACACGTGTGCATGTAATTTTAATTAAACCAAGAAATAAATTATCTTAGATAAATATTAATTAGTGAATAAAAATTATTTATATATATGTCTACTTATAATTACTTGTCTAATAAGTAAATGATAACATATAAATTTATGTTACGTCGTAAGTGAGTTACAGTGACAGGTTTATCGGTATTTCATTCGGCACACACGAGTAGAGTCATGCTGGGCATGAAATGGAATTTAATGTTAGGTAACTCAAATGGTAATTTTGAGTGTGACGATGGTCCTAAATGGGTCCAAATAGTTCAGAATAGGTACCTGGGGTTACAATTAGGTTTCGGGAATTTTTAAACTAAGCGAGAGCCGTATGAGGGTATACAGGTCATTTTACTTAAGGGGGCTGACCCTATTTTTGGATTAGAGTATTTTGATTAATATATAATTAGTGTGGATAGAGGGAGGATTCTATCCTTCCAACGAAAGAGGCTAGGGTTTGGGAGAAAGTGAGAAAAATGAAGAGGATGGGAGAAAAGATGAGGAAAAGAGGATCTGGGGAAGACGACTATTATTTTCGAGTTGAAGATCATCATCAAAAGAAGATTTTCAAGAAGTAAAATATCATAACTCATCATTTTAAAGGCAAGTATTTAACGTGTAGTTTCATTTGTTCATGCAACTATGGTGTAAAATAACGAAATTTTAGGTTGGGAAAGAAAGGAAATCCTGGTTTTGAATTGTATAAATGTTAGGAGATGGATCTAATTATCATTATATGTTGAATTTGATTTAAATTGGTAAATAAAGATAGGTTCTTGAATAATTTAAGAAGAAAAATATCAAATCTTGAAACTAGGGTTTATTATTGCATAATTTATTGATTTAATTGATGAATCAGTCGGAAATTTTGACGTCATTCAAATGCATGCCATTTTATTTGTACCTTGAATTAGACTATCAGTCATAGATTTAAATAACGATATTGATCTTTAAAAAACCGGGGGGTGGTCCCTTATGCATGTGTTTTAAATCAAAACAATTTTTACCAAGATTATCCAACTTTTAATGTGCACCAAACCAAGTTGTGAAAACCCAATTCTTACTTTAAACCAATTTTATCTTGATTAATCCTAAACATGCATCTAGTGGTTAAAGCAAGTAAAGTAGTAAAGAATACTCACAACGCCGGATGTACGAGGAAAAAAAATCCAAAATGGGAAAACAACCTCGGACCGCCCAAGCCAGACATTCACTATGAACAAAGGTTTTACAAAGACAGATAAGCCTTACTCAATGACTCGATCCCCACAGGTCTTGATGCTCCTTCTGATCTTCTACCGTTCTTCAATAGTGTCCACGCAGAAATTCTATCTTCCACGATACCTGTCCATAACACTCGACTCCACGAATGTCTCCGTGTCCACCGATTGGCTTTGATACGTCTACGATGTCGAACAAGAAGTCCTTCTCTTTTCTTCACCGCAAAACCTTGATGTTCAATGGTAGAACAAACCTTCTTGGTGCAGCAAGATCACATAAACATAAGCTAATGATAACTCGGATCTTTACAAACTCTAAGGTTGTGTTTAAGCTCTTTAAACCTTAGAAAACTTGTGCAAAACTCGTACACGATCGTATACTGTTTTTTCAGAATGCACACTTACGAAACTCTGACGAAAACACGCTTTAAATAAGATTTAAATTTTGCCTCAAAAACTGTGTCGTTCGAACGACATAGGGCTGTCGTTCGGGCGACATAATTATCTCGTTTGAACGAGACTGGTTGTCGTTTAAACGAGCCCTCGTGTCAGTTTGGCTTTTTGACTTTATAATTAAAACATCTCTTTTAAAAGAGATCCAAAAAAGTCAAACTCAATTTCGAGCTTATCAAAATAAAAACGTAGTGTAAACATTTAAAACATTTTTCTTTATAAAAATTACATCCTTATCTTTTATAAAAACAAATTCGAGCACCATTAATTATACGCATTCATACCTGTGTGATCTCGGAATGCAATTATCTTTGAAGACGAATAAACTTGCACCAATTAAACTTCGGCATAATTAATTCTTTGAAGCTTTGCCACAACGTCTTCAATTTCTTCAATACGTCATAGACCAAGTGGGATCGTGACAAAATAAAATCTCCCTATGACATATTACAAACACAGTGTTGTTCACGAAATTAAGTCAAAACAATACATGGACTCAATTGGAAATTTATGTCCTTAAAAATCTCCCCCTTTGACTATTCCGGGACAAAACTAAACTCGTGAAATGCCTAAGCCGGGCCGTCAAGCCATATGACACCGAAATCCCATCCCATAAACCCAAAATGAAAAATACAGGACTCGGACTAGTATATATAGCACCGACAAGCATGAACTATTTGAATGTGATGTAGACTTGAAATCTCGAATCGCTGAAGCATATCTACACACATGAAACAGACAAACAAATACCCAGTGAAGTATGGAGGAACAAATGAAGCCAATATATATATCCAAATGATACCAAACAATAATAGATACCAATATGAATAAACTCTGAAAAATCATTTGTTAAACAATTGAGCAACAAAATGATACCAAATTTAAACTACCAATTTGTAAAATATGTAATCCAAAACTTGCTCAAATCTACCCCTACATCACATACATCTCTCCCCCTTTTTTGTCTCGAATAGACAATCTGGTGAAAAGATAAACCAATTAACAAGTATCTAGCACGAGAATATACCAATTTGAAATTTGAAATCGCTAGATAATCATGAAACAACTAGCTAATGTAACAACCCTCGCTTTTAGGAAGCTAATTTTATATTAAATTACCGCATAAAGTAATTATATAAAATGTTGGAACTGGAGTAAATGTTAATTGAATGAGTTGAAAGTTAATATTTATTAGATTGATGTATATTTACTGTATGCAAAAGTAAATATCATCATGTTGTATGTTTTATAGTGTCATGTATTTTAAATGACATTATGGTTTAAATAAAACCGGAACTTGAAATAATTCATAAAATTGTCGGATGCCAGTTTAGAGGGTGTAGTTAGTCCTGGAAGGCGTGAGACAGTCAAAATAAGTGCTATATTGTATTTTTAGGTTCCGGGCACTTTTGACTGGTTTTGACTTAGATGCGTATTTGGGAGTCATTTTAATGTGGTATTAACCATTTAAGTTGGGGACTTTAGACTTAAGCCATGATTTTAAGTCTTGCCCCTTATTTCATTTCTCATTTGTGTGTTACCAACTTAGGGAGAGAGAGAGAGAGAGAGAGAGAGAAGAGAAAAGAGGAGAAATGAGAGAAATTGAAGATTGAAGTTGGATGGTTGCTTCTACCACAAATAAATCTAAGATTTCAACCTTAAGGCAAGTTTTATACTTGCTAATGTATGATTTAAGATGAGTAAATTGTGTGATAGTTGTGTATTTGTATTTTTGGATCAAAAATGGATTTTGTGGTGACCAAGCCTAATCATAGTTTATGTTGATGAAATTATGAATATTAGTGGTTAATAGTCATGTAGAATGATTTGGGGTAGATTAATGTTGATGAATGTGTGTAAAAAATGGAGTAGAAATTGGTTTTGGGGAAAAACTAGGGTTTATAACCCGTAAGCCATTCTTGGCAAATTCGCAGGGGCGAATCGATTCGGCCCCTAGGCGAATCGATTCGCATAGGGTCAGTTTCCATGTCTGCTTGGACCGAATCGATTCGTGTTCAAACCGAATTGATTCGACAGTTTACAGAATCCCAGACCTTTGAGTCCTAACCGATTCGCTTTTTGGGCGAATCGATTCACTGGGGAGAATCGATTCGGCACTGGGGGGAATCGATTCATTTTCCTGTAGTTTTTGAGTTAGTTTTTCTAACTCAATTCCAATCCATTTTCTTTAGGTTTAGGGCTTAGGAACCTTCTTATATGAAGTAAATTTAGAGTTCTAGAGTCCTAGATGAGTGGGGAAACCATCCTAGATTTGGATTGGGTTATGTTGGGACTTTTCCGGGGATATGCTATTTGATGTTAGGGCATTCTTTTTCTTCTAGTTAATTATGTTGAGACTAAGAGTTATAGTGTTGTGTTTGGGAGACTTTAGAAGCTCAATCGAGCTATGTTGGTCTTGATGGTTAGTAGTATAACACCATAAAAGTGTGTTGGGTGAATTAAATTGGGAGTTCACTTATTATTTGAGGTTATAATGACGATATAATTTATCGTATGGCTCCGGATAAAAAGGTGAATTATTTACATAATGTAAATGATTAATGTTTCGGATAAAAAATAAAACATATATATGAATAATGGTGAACGAAAATGAAATGGAAATGGAAATGATTATAGTAAATGCTAATTTACTTCATAATGAATTTGGTAAATAATAATTTACTTAAACACACCTCTCTAAATGCCATCATAAGGGAAGTTCGCGCGCGAGGTGATGCTCCCTGGCTAGTGAATGTAGGGTGGATATAGTCCTAGGCCATATGAGCAATATGTTATGTTTTCTGTGCTGGTGAGGAGATTCCGGGTGTGGTCTTGACTCTCCCACAGGCATATGGCCGCTTCCCGACGTCTTGCGTTATAGGTACCCAGGCCGCCTTATTTTATAGGCCCCTGGAAGATGATGGTTATTTAGGGGCGCGCCCAGTGGGGAAACTCGGAGGGGCGGTCTTAGAATCGTTATATGTATATAAATATAATAATTCATAATCAAGTGGGACTTGATGTATTGAGATATGCCATAAAGAGCATGATGAAGTGCCATAAAGAGCACGATGAAATGCCACAAAGAGCATTTGATGATGATGATGATATTCCTACTAAGGAATGGAATGCCATAAAGAGCATATACTTATGTTTAAAATTCCTAATAAGGAATGGAACTATGAGATGAATCATATTATATGATGTAAGCGTTTAATTTAATGTTAATCATTCTTATTCTCCTACATAATTAAATTAGATTAATGATTAATTAAATTTTCTTAGCTTATGTTTTAAAATTGTGTAGGTAGATTCATATTTCTGTTCATCATGATTTACTATTCATAACTGTCATACTTTTTATTCATCTGGTGATCATATAAAACCGGGCCCTGACCCGTTCATATTTCTTGTTGTGTATGCATCTTGTATCCGCTCAGGTTCTCCGCCGCAAGGATGCCGATCTGACTTCCTATCCCGATGTTTTTGGCGATCCGTGATGCTTTGTAGGTATTACGGGATATATTGCAATAAACGCAGCCATCTTTGTACTTTAGCTAAGGTCGGGTCATTTACTCGGGCGTGAGGCCCAAGCTTTTGTAATTGTCTAATGTAATGTACATTGTAATTTATTAAACTTGTTTAATATTATTGTATAAGTTTGTTGACCGACAGCATATTCGGTCCCTTATTGTATATTTGAGGTGATGTAATATTATATACCCGGGTGTTGATGTAAAAAATTAGATCATATCTAATTATTCAATCACAGATAAATAAATGAGATAAATAATTTTTAAAGTGGTTCAGCCTTATAAGAATGGCCTACGTCCACTGTTATGTTATTGCTGATTGTTTGGGAATTCTTGATTACAAGTTATCTCAAGAAATTCCGGTCCCTTTAAAATGAGGATTGTACAATGTATTTATAGCCCTGAGGCTGTAATGTGAAAGGGTAATACATTAAATGATGTACATATGAAAGGGTAATACATTCAATGCCCCTTAAGCGTATGCGTCTGAATGATAAGGATTTAATGAACAGTCAAACTGTTGGTTATCCTGCTATTAATGCTTTGTTCGAGGTGCAGCTCAGACCGCCTGAGTTGCTCGGACCGCCTAAGCTTCTCGGTACTCAAGAGTTCCTTGGAGAGTTATTGTTCCTCGGAGCGTATGAGTTCCTCGGGGAATCAGTGTTCCTCGTTGTAGTATGGTTCCTCGGAGCATGTGAGTTCCTCGGAAGTGTTTGTTGTTGCTATGTAGATTTCCACGTGTCTTCACTTTATCGAGCCATGTCAGCAGACTAAATTTGGTATCAACAGAAGCCCCCAATGTTTCATAGTTCGAAATTTGAGGAGTGTGGAACATTCTTTCTCGGAATATGGTAGCTTTAAATGGTCTTCCTGATTTTTAGGAGTGTTTCCCTTGTATTTATTTTTCCTTCCAAATTCATAGAATCAGGCTTTTTAAAATTTTTATACTCGCTTCGATTGCCGCGCCCTTTTTATCCTTCTAGCCGCCGGTAGCGTAATCATTTCTTTTTGTAATCATTACTTTTTCCTTTTCCCATGGCAAGGTATTTAAGCGTCTCAGACAATCCCATCGTCTTCTACTTTTTCAAATTTGTATCTTCGAATTTTCCATTGTCTTACTCTCTTGTGCGTTCACCCTTTTCATCGTTCGTTGTCAACAGATCCACTCTTTTTCTATAAGATCCTCTTCCTTCTTCTTCATTTCCTTTATTCATCATGGTTTACCCTGTTGAATCTCTTGATAAGTTTCGCTCTGATTTTTCTATTCCCTCCTGGGTTGTTCTGGAAGAGCTTTCTGAGCCTTCTGACTATTTCCGTTTGGCTGAGGGACATTGGTTCCCCAGTCTTTTTATTGCTGAGTGTGGATTTTCTTTTCCGCCTAATCCTCTATGTCTGGAATTTTGTCAATACTTTAACGTTGTTCCTGCAAGAATAGCCCCCAATACATGGAGGATAGTTAATGGGGTTCATAGGTTAAATCAAATTCATGGAACTCGCATAGGAATTCCAGAAATCATGTTTTATTATAGATGGGCAGTGGGTGATAACACTTTTTATTTAAAAACTAGATTTTTAAATAGGGCTTTAGTGGTCAATCTCCCGGATGCCAATAGGGACTATTTTGAGCACGGAATTGTTATAAAAAATTGGCAACATGCTCCTTTATCAGGAGATGAAGTGTATCAGGGTCCCAGATGCCCTCCCTATGGCAATGGGATAGGTTATTTTTATTTCATTTTATTTATTTTGAAATTATGCTTCCTCTATGTTTGACAAAATGTGCCACTGATATTTTAATATTTATTTATTTGTAGTTGATAGCAAAAGAAAGTGTCCAAAAGAGGCAGACGTTAACATAAGACATTTGAAACTTATCTGGGGTTTGCATCAGTCTGTTGCCGACGAGCACATTAGGTCAGCTTCATATCTGCTGCAGTACAAGAGCTACACCACTTCTTTTACTGCTCGTCCGGTAATAAGCGACGCAAAGCCAGTACCAGCCTCTACCAGTTCTTCGCCTGAGTCACACGTTCCTTTAAGTGAAAGGATGAAGAAGAGAAGACCTCCCACCCTTTTTGAGAAACCTGCCTCTGGTGCTGGAGAGGCAAAAAGAAGTAAGATTGACGTCCCAGGGGAGGGGACAAAGAAAACTGATGCACCTTCCTCGGCTTCCCCTGTTGTGAAGGTTGTCGAGAAGCCCCAAGTGGCTCCGAGAAAGTCTGCTGCTCCAGGAGAAGTGATTGTAATATCACCGACCAAGAGTTCCTCCTTGGTTGAATCTATTCCTGCTCCCTCGAGGAAGCTGAAGAAGAGCTCCGCGGTCAATTTGGCTGACACCATCTCTCAGCCCCTGACTAGTGGAGTTCCCACTTTCATTCCCCCGAGCTCTGCCATGAGCTCGGTGAAGACTTGGATCATTCGCGAGATCCAAGGTATCGAAGAAAACCTTTATCGAGATATGGTTACCTCTTTGGCAGCTCGCCACATTGCTTCTGTAAGTCCTTTTATTTGAACTTTTCATCTTTCCCTTGTTATATCTGTCTCTGACTTGTTTTCATTTTCTTGGCACAGTTGGTGAGTTGCTTCAATACAATTTTGAAGAAGGATGAAGCTATTAAAGCTTCAAGCTCCTCGTCTGGTGTAGAGGAAGCTCTGGTGGGCCTGAGGCAGTCTTTGGAAGATTCTCGTCTAAAGTACGATGCTGATAAGGCAATCTGGGAGAAGAAACTTACCTCCACTGAGTAGGAGAAAGCTCAAGTTGTTGAAGTCTCCAAGGAGTTGGAGAATAGAATAAAGGACTTGAAAGGGAAAAATAAAGAGCTTGACAAGAAGCTCAAAAATGCTGGAGAGTTTGAGAATAAACTCAAGGTTGCTGAGGAAGAATTAATCCAACTTCGGGAAGTAAGTCGGCAGAAGGTGGAGGTTGAGAATAAATTGAAGACTGCTGAAAACCTTCTGTCCGAGAAGCTTTCCTCGGAGAAGTTAAAAAGAAAATTGGCCGTGAAGAAGTCTTTCAGCGCTGGCTGGGACAAGGGGTGGAACAAGGGCTTCGCTGCCCTGATGTCACAAGTAGAATATGGCAACCTCAAGTACTTTAGGGATGGATGGGTCGATGCTCTACAGGAGATAAAAGTGGATGAAAATGTTGAACTCTTTCAGCGACACTTCCCTGGTCCCCCTCCAACTCCTGAAGACGAAGAAGAGGACGAAGCTACCTCCGAAGAGTCTTCCATGGTGATGGGAGATCAGGTGTCTCTTCCCCCGACTATCCAGCCCGCTGACGAGGAACCTCAGCTACCTGTAACTTCCTCCGAGCAACCTCCAGCACTTCCCCAACCACTATCTGCTCCATCCGAGCAACCTACTTCCTCGTCCCATCCTCCCGAGAAAGTTTTGGGAGACAAGGAAAAGGTGTAGAGTTATTCGAATTTCTCTATTTTATTTTTCTTTAACAAATGTAATCCTGAATATGTAACTATGAACCTTGTACTTCTGACCTTTATGATATAATAAAACTTGAACTTGTGTTTATTCATACTGTTGTCTCTTCTTCATGCTCTGTTTTGATTATTGATTACTGCTTTTTCTTCCTCTACTAGTTTTTAGCCAGGATGGAATTACTGTCTGCTCATGATACAAGGCTGTTGAGGCAGTGCAATGATTATTTTAAGGCTAGTCATACAGATCTGAGTGCAGCACAAATCGTCGACATCCTCGGCCAAGATGCTTCGGAACAGGCAATTGAGGCCTACCAATACTTGAAGTGTCTGGTTGATCGTGTAGTGGACAATAATGTGGCTTATTATGATATGATCGAGGATCTCCAAGGCATTCTCGAAGACCTTCAGCAACAATACAAAGAATCCACTGCCCTTTTGCACGAGGGGTATGAGAAGAAGTATCAGCAACTCAATGCTGACAAGGGATATGAGAAGCGTTTTGCTGGCTACGATGTGAGGGAGAGAACTCTGAGGGCTGAAGTCGAGGAGTGCAGATAAATAGCTGAATTATTAGAGCAAGAGAATAACAACCTGCAAAGAGAGTTGTCACAATTTAAGTCTGTAGCTTCCTCTTCAAAAGCCTTGATCCCAGTGACTGATGAGGGATTCTCGTTCTTAGAGGTCGAGAATGCCAACTTGAAGGACGAATTGGAGACCTTGAAGAGAGCTGGCCCCTCTACATCTTCTCGTGGATGAGCAAGAGCTCCTCGGGGACGAGCAAGAGCAGCTCAAATTCCTGTCGAGGAACAGAGGACTCAATCTGCTTTGGAGAATCAAGCTTTCCAATTAATGGCAAAGAACCAGGCATTGGCTGAAATGTCAAAGAAGATCAGGGACCTGGAAGAGCAACTTTCTGCGCAGAAGTCAGTCTTGGAGAATAAGGAACTCTTCATCAAAAATCTCCACGAGCAGCTGGAAAGACTGACATATTAATTCCATAAACAGCCCAGGGAGTTCTGGATGGATGGGTACAACGAGGCTCTCTACCACTTGGACAATCGTATCCATAATGCCAATAATGAGGGCTACAAGCAAGGCTGGTTGAATGCCTTAGGTGTGCTGCAACTCGAACAAGGTCATTACCTGTGGGACTACCATGATCCTGGGCTGCTCGACCTACCCGTTCCACCATTCAAACTTGATATGAGTTGGATCCCTGCTCGGGCCATTCCTCGATGCTTAATTTCTAAGTATCTCGGCGACTACAATCTCCATTCAAGTGTCGAGATATCTCGTCTCGAGCACCTCCTAGATCGATCATCCGTGATGAATATCAGGATGTTAAAATATTTGAACTTCATAAACTCTCCTCTTGCTTTAAATGATCCGCCTGCTGGCGAGGAACCTGTTTCAAAAGCAGAAGGGAAGAAACCAATAGAGTAGGAATTTTGATGTAATAGTTAGTATACATTTCATTATCAATGTAATCTAATCTTGGATTTAATGAAAGACTTTTATTTTTGTTCACAATCTTAATCGCTATTGTCTTGTAAAATACTTTACATTTGTGCATGTATGTCTGTTAAAAAGATAACAATATTGTGTTGTTTTGTGTTGTTTGTCGATCAACCTATTGTCGACTAGCTTGAATTTGTGGTAGTCATTATAAAAAATTCCTCGACCAACTTACTAAGTTGTTTCTCGACCAACTCATTAAGTTGTTTCTCGACCAACTTACTAATAATTTTAAAAAGTCACGAGTATCAATAATTTTGCTTGATCATTTTATCGTATTCATAAAATGTTTACGACCAATCAAGGTCGGTAAATTTTCCTTTTCAACCAACTACAGTTAGTGGGTTTTTATCCCCGACCAGCCGTAGTTAGTGGATTTTTCCTCTACGAGCAACTTTTAGCACTTTTTGAAATAATTTTACCTCCCGACCAACTCAAGTTGGCCTTTTCGAGAATATATTTACTTTCTAACCGACATAAGTTGGCATTTTTAGGAATACTTTTACTTCTTGAGGAACATATAGTTTTATTTCCCGTAGGAATACAAGTTTTATTTCCCGGAGGAATACAAGTAGCTTTACTTCCCGGAGGAATATAGGTAGCTTTCTCGACCAACCTTAGTTGGCGTTTTCGAGAAAAAATTTGAGTAGTTCGAGTTTCGCCGAGTTTCGCCGAGTAGTGTGTAGCACTAGTATTCGCTGAAAAACTTTCAATAAAAGGAGAAAATACACATCACTGATAATACTTGCGCAGGTGCTCTACGTTCCATGCATTCTTAAACTCCTCCCCTTCTAAAGTTGCTATTCGGTAAGTTCCTGGTCGAATAACTTCTGTAACTCGGTATGGTCCATGCCAGTTTGCCTCCAGTTTGTTATGCTTTTGAACTACTTTCTTCAGTACATAGTCTCCTTCTTTCAGGTCGCACTTCTTCACCCTCTTATTGTAGAATAAAGTTATTCGCTACTGGTAAGCAACATTCCTGATGGCTGCTTCTTCTCTAACTTCCTCGAGCATGTCTAAATCCAATCTTCTCATTAAGTCGCTGACAGGGGAATTGAAATTCAGTACCCTGTGTGTTGGGAGGCCCAACTCGGTAGGTATAACAGCTTCACTTCCAAACGCTAGCATATATGGTGATTCTCCAGTTGCTACTCGGGGAGTAGTTCGGTAAGCCCACAGTACTGACTGTAACTCGTTGATCCAATTTGCTTTCGCATCATCTAGTCTTTTCTTCAAGCCATTCAGCAGTGTTCTGTTTGTCACTTCAGTTTGTCCATTGCTTTGAGGATGGCCTGGTGCTGAGTGGATCTTCAACACATTTGATTGATGACAATAGGCAGCGAACTCCTCATTATCAAATTGTGTTCCATGGTTTGTGATGCAAGCATGAGGAAGACTATATCGACAAATGATGTTCTTCCAAATAAATTGGTACACCTTCTCGTACGTCATATCAATGAAAGGCTCAGCTTCCACCCACTTAGTAAAATAATCCACTGCGACGACGAGGTATTTGAACCTTCCTCTAGTCGTTGGCAGTGGTCCGACCAAATCTATTCCCCACATGGCAAATGGCCAAGGGGAAGTGATGGGTGTCAACAATGCTTGTGGTGTTCTTTGGATGGAGGAAAAGCACTGGCACTTGTCACATTTCTTGGCATAGGCTACACAATCAGCCCTCATCGTCGGCCAGTAATATCCCTGCGTCATCATCCTTTGCAAAAGCGTTCGATCTGCTACATGGGCTCCATAGGACCCTTCATGGACCTCTTCAATCAATTCTTTCACCTCGGAGGGATGTACACATCTTTGCAAACCTGTCATAATTCCTCGTCTTTATAAATACCATTAGTTAATACATACCGAGCAACTTTAAACTTCAATTTCTTGGCTGCGAGATTGTCAATTGGTAATTCTCCCTCCTCAATATATACCCTGATGGGATCCATCCAAGATGGTCCTAAATCAAGGGTGATAAAGTTCATCGCTAAATCTTCATCTATACTCCGACCAACTAAAACTTCAATTGGGATTGTTATTCGTAGCTCGGTACGAGTAGCTGATGCTAATCGAGCTAGGGCATCTGCTCTTGCATTCTCCATTCTTGGTATTCTGACCAGCTGAATAGCAGCAAATTCTGATACCAGCTCCATCACCTTTGCATGGTATTTGATCATTAATTCTCCTTTGGCCGCATATATTACCAACATTTGATTTACAATTAATTGAGAATCACTGAAGACAATAATTTGCTGCGCCTCCATAATTTTTGCCAATTTAAGACCTGCAATCATGGCCTCATACTCAGCCTCATTATTTGAAGCTTTGAATTGGAAACGTAGGGCGTATTCCATGTCGAACTCATTCGGAGTGCTCAAAACTATCCCTACCCCACTGCCTGTTGTGCAAGATGAGCCATCTACATATAGCCTCCATATAGGTAACTCGTCTTCAAACTTCTGATCTGACAGAGTTCCTTGGTGAAATATTTGTTGCTCCTTTCATCTTCCCCTGATATTTCTCGCTCTTCATCGATAATCTTTTCTTTCCCTTTTACCAATCGGAGTTGGTCTGAGCTCGAATTTGATGATCCTGTAACATCCACTTGCCATTTTACCAACCTAAGTTAATCTGAGCTTGTGTTTGTTGATCCTGTAACATCCACAGGTTGATCAGCGAGCAACTTTTTCTCCTCGGGGGTATCAGGATAAGTGAACTCTGCTATAAAATCTACTACAGCTTGCCCTTTCATTGATGATCTGGGTTCATAAACTATATCATATTCACCGAGCTCTATTGCCCAGTACATTAATCTCCCTGATTTTTCTGGTTTATGAAGGGCTTGCCTCAATGGCATATCAGTATATACGATTATAGTATGAGCCTGGAAGTATGGCCTCATTCTCCTACTCGCCTTAATCAGCGCCACTGCTAACTTTTCCAGCCATGGATATCTGATCTCTGCTCCTCGGAAGGCCTTACTTGTATAGTAGATTGGTTTTTGTACTCCATCCTCCACTCTTATCAACGCCGAGCTAACTGCATTCTCCGATTCTACTAGATACAAGAACAATTTTTTCTCCCATTACTGGCCTGGATAACAGTGGAGGTGCTCCCAAGTATTTCTTCAAGTCTTGAAAAGCCTTCTCACATTCATCATTCCACTCAAAAGTCTTTCGGAGTGTCTTGAAGAATGGGGGACATCGATCAGTTGTTCGTGATAAAAATCTGTTGAGTGCTGCTACTCGTCCTGTAAGACTTTGCACCTCTTTCTTCGTCGTTGGAGATCGCAGCCCTAATAGAGCTTTGATCTTTTCAGGATTCGCCTCAATGCCTCGTTGATTGACAATGTACCCGAGAAACATGCCTTCTCGTACTCCAAATATGCACTTCGTCGGGTTCAGCTTCATTTGATATTTATCCAGTTGATCAAAAGTCTGACTTAAGTCAACTAGATGATCAGCATCTTTTTTGCTCTTTGTCAGCATATCGTCAATATAGACTTCCATATTGCAATTGATTTGTTTAGCAAAGACCTTGTTTCTCAGCCGCTGATATGTCGCACCTGCATTTTTTAAACCAAAAGGCATAACATTATAACATTAAGTTCCCCTAGGGGTAATGAAAGAAGTACTCTCCCTGTCTTCAGGTTTCATTTTAATCTGATTGTAGCCAGAATAAGCATCCATGAAGCTCAGCAGCTCGTGTCCCGAAGTGTCATCGACTAGTTGAGCAATTCGGGGCAATGGAAAGTGATCCTTTGGGCATGCTTTGTTGAGGTCGGTGAAGTCTACACACATCCTCCATTTGTTATTCTTCTTCTTCTTCACCATCACCACATTTGCTAACCAGTCCGGATATTTGACATCTTCAATAAAGCAGGCTTTCTGGAGCTTCTCGACTTCCTCTTGTATAGCTTGATTCTTCTCGGGACTGAATACTCTTCTTCTCTGCTTCACAGGCTTGATCTCCTTATTCACATTGAGTTCGTGACATAAGAAATTTGGGTCTATTCCTGGCATATCCTCATGACTCCACGCAAAAGTTTGCTTTCTGCTTCTAAGGAAAGTTATCAATTCCTATTTTAGTGAGGCTTCCAACGACGAACCTACTTGAGTAGTTCGTTCAGGGTGCTCGTCGTCCAGAATGATGTTTTCAGTAGCTTTCACCACTTGACCCTTCACGAGTTGCGACTCATCTCAAGGATCCAATGTTTCAATTTCTGCCCCTTCTTCCACTTGATAAGTAGTAGTCTTTTTCCTTGATTCCTCCAGTTCCTCTTGCTAGGCGGATGAATAATAGCATTCCCGAGCTACTTTCTGATCACCTTTAACAACTTCTACTCCAAAATTTGTTGGAAATTTCAGGCACTGATGCACTATAGAAGGTACAACCTCGAATTTCTTCAATCCTACTCTTCCCATGATGATATTGTATGATGATTGAACATTCATATCCATCACGAAGAAACGTATTCTTTCTGTTCGACAAGCAGGCCACGTACCGATGAATATATCCAACTTGATCGTCCCAAGTGGAAATACTTTCTCGCCAGCAAAGCCGAGGAGGGGTCTATGATAAGGCTCCAGTTGAGATAGTTTTAGATTTAAACTATCGAAGCACGAGTAGAACATGATGTCTGCCGAGCTACCATTGTCTACCAGTACTCTTGAAATCACTACCTCCTTCATTCTCATCTTGATCACCAATGGGTCATCATGAGGATATAGAACACCTGCCAGGTCATTCTTTGAGAACCCAATGACCAACTTCTCTTTGTTCACCTTTCTCGGGCGATCCTCCTCAACTAGATTTATTCGTTGAATGTACGAGAAAGCTTGAGCCTCACAGAGGTAAGCTTTTCTCTCGGCAGTAAGGTCTCCTCCTCCTCTCGTTCTGGCTGCTTTGGTCTCTTGGGAAGATCGGGTTCGTCTTCGGAATCAACTTCATGGTTTCTTTTCTTGTTCTCCTCTGCTCGACGAGGAGATCTAGACCTCTCTCTTATTCGGTCATTGTTCCTCTTTCGCTTCCACGATTAACGTACTTTGCCAGCTTTCCTCGTCTGATGAGTGTTTCAATCTCATTTTGAAGAGCTATGTAATTTTTGGTCATATGGCCATGATCTTTATGAAACTCGCAATACTTTGCCTTATTCCTCTTGTCAGGGTCTGCCTTCATTTTCTCTGGCCAGTTTAATTCCTCGTTGTTCTTGATTTCTTCTAGAATATGGTTGATATCCTTCTTCAAAGGAGTATAATTATCAAATTTCTTCATTGCATCCCATACCAATCTAGTTCTTGAATGTTTGTCATTACCATTGTTCTTATGCTCTTTCTTCTTAGCTTTATTACCTTCCACCTTGGTTTCTTTGGCATCCATGTTCTTCTTCGCAGCCATAGCCTCCTCGGCATTCATAATCTTGGACGCTTTTCCCATCAGGTCTGATATGGTTCTAGGTGGATCTTTGGCCAAAGTGTAGTACAACTTGTTGGGCAGTAGTCCACTCATCAAGGCGGTAATCGCTGTCTTCTCCTCATAATCAATGACTTCAAGTTTCTCGTTATTAAAACGGGTTATATAATCTCTGGTACTCTCACCAGCCTTTTGTCTAACACTTAACAAATGTGCTACTCGTTTAACTGGCTTTGCCCCAAAATAAAAATTCCCAATGAATAACTCGGCCAGTTGAAGAAAAATTGAAATCTTACCCCGAGGAAGATTTTATACCATATTTGAGCAGATCCGGTAAGAGTTACCGAGAATGTCCTGCATCTCATCTCATCTGGAACAGCATAGATGTCGGTTGCAGCTTGGTATTATTTTATATGAAGGACGGGGTCAGTTTTTCCATCATATTTGGGGGTCACAACAGGTGCTTTGAATTTTGATGGTGTTGGAAAATCTACAATGGCCTGGACAAAAGGTGTTCCTCGAACAGAGGTTCGTTGTAGAGGGTTCTTGGCCTTAGCCATTTCCCCCAATCTATCCTCCAGCCTTTAAATAGAGCCTTTCCATGCATCATTTCTTTCCTCGGGCCTGTTGGTTCGAGCAACTGATCGCGTTGAGGTGGCTTCCTGGGATCTATCTTGACGAGCAACTGGTCGCGACTGAGCAGATCCTTCCCTTAAGTCTGATGGTCATTGAAAACTCCTCGATGGGGCTCTAGGAGGACTTTTGCTCCTCCTAGGACCTAATCGATCGAAAGAAGATACTCTGCTTAATCTTTCTAGCGCACTGGTCCTTTCTGGGGAGAGAGTGATACGTTGTTCAGTATCTGTGGCTCGCACCGACGAAGGTCGTCCAGGTTGATAAGAAAAATCTTCAGACTCCTCATTGCGATATGAATTGGTACGTCTAGTACGTGAAGAAGGTGTACGGGTATTTCTTTGAATACTTCGCAGTCCTGAATGGGTTGGTGCACCGCCATGGAGGGTTTGTATGAGTTGACGCATAGTTTCTTGCATGACGGTCTGGCCCTGATCCAGATTTGCCATTATTCCAGCCAGATCTGGAATATTTGGCTGAGCAGATGGATTTGGAGGGCTTTCAGCGTTTCGATTGCTTGATTCTGGAATATCAGCCATTTGTGATGGATTGTTTTTTATGGAAAACGATATTACCAGTCGTTTCCCACAGACGACACCAATCTGTTGATGTAAAAAATTAGATCATATCTAATTATTCAGTCACAGATAAATAAATGAGATAAAGAATTTTTAAAGTGGTTCAGCCTTATAATAATGGCCTGCGTCCACTGTTATGTTATTGCTGATTGTTTGGGAATTCTCGATTACAAGTTATCTCAAGAAATTCCGGTCCCTTTACAATGAGGATTGTACAATGTATTTATAGCCCTGAGGCTGTAATGTGAAAGGGTAATACATTAAATGATGTACATATGAAAGGGTAATACATTCAATGCCCCTTAAGCGTATGCGTCTGAATGATAAGCATTTAATGAACAGTCAAACTGTTGGTTATCCTGCTATTAATGCTTCATTCGAGGTGCAGCTCGGACCGCCTGAGTTTCTCAGTACTCAAGAGTTCCTCAGAGAGTTCTTGTTCCTTGGAGCATATGAGTTCCTCGGGGAATCAGTGTTCCTCATTTTAGTATGGTTCCTCAGAGCATGTGAGTTCCTCAGAAGTGTTTGTTGTTGCTACGTAGATTGCCACGTGTCTTCACTTTATCGAGCCATGTCAGCAGACTAAATTTGGTATTCCACTTTCTTTTCAAATTGGGTTGTTTAAATTCTTTCCTTACTTTAAAATTAAAAATTTTGGCAACCCGTTTTTCTGAAATATGGAGTGGTTATCCTGTATACTTTTTATTTTATTGTGATGCTGAGAATGATTCCATCCATGATTCCTATTATTTTGGAGTATCGGGCTAGCCACCCCCTATTTCGGATCACGGGTTATCACAGCTAAGTATGATCGATAGAAGACAAATCAGTAGCTAGTAAACCAATGTATCACACAAATAATATAGCAATCTAATCAGGTGTGATAAACGAACTATATGCAAAATATCAATTATGAGCCAATAAAACCTGCATATAAACCAGTCAGTCATCCAGCAGTACAAAAAATATCACCATAATAACGAGTGGACTACAAACCAATCAGAACCAAGAATTCAGGCTGTCGTTTGAATGAGCCAGGGACGTCACTCAAGTGAGATGAGGACGTCGCTCGAACGAGACTTCGCGCGACATAGTAATGTCATTAGAACGAGATCTCGCGACATGCCAAACTTTCACATTTTTTCAAAAATATCTTATATTTTTGCCCAGTGAAAAAATTTGCAGAAAAAAATTAGCGAAAGGGCCTGACAGCAGCAAAACAGTGCTAAAACAGTAAGCCTTTAACACAAAACTCAAAAAACTCATAAAAACTAACAATGCGACTTACATGCAAACATAGTACTGATGTGTTCAAACATGGATATGTAATGTATGGGCGTGAAACTACAACAAACGATTCACAATTCCAACACATCGAAAAGATCAAGAAGCTCTAATTGATAGTGATAAATCATCAAACTTTATCAAAGTTATATGATAATTAAAGTGTGAGCTTAATGAACTAAGCATACTACATGCACACAAATCCAGAATTTTAATGATTCTACAAACAATAGCGTCAAATTGCAATGTTTCAAAATCAGGATTAGTTGTGCAAACCCGTTAAATTTTTTAATCCATCCAAACTCACTCAATAATATCATATTATCTTTGGAATGAACTAAACTAATTTGGACCTTTTCTTAGCATATTGCATTTTTTCTTTTGGGCTCTTTTAAATGGTGGCTTTTACGATGAGTTAATTTTGAACTCTCGCAGCCCTTTTTCGTGAATCACTTATCATTTTTTCAATTAGGAACCAATTCAAATCCTCACGGTAAATGATTCTTACATGCACACTTCTCCTTAAGTCTACTTATGCATATATGACAAGATTGAGATAAGAACGCCTCACCAAATTCAAATATGTAAGAGAAGTCAAACATCCATATAAACTCGTTCATGTGTGCAATGTTGACATATATACAAAGTCGAATCAAAATGCATATTAACTTCGAAATAACCCTATATAAACAATGGTTAAGAACATTCTAAGTATCGATAATAATGACCAAATGTCCTAGCCACATGGATATGAAATGACGGGGGGTCCAAGCACACCAATATGCCACATCAAACATGTAAACTCAAAAAACAAAAACCGAAAATCTTTTTGGCTTTTTATATTGACTCAAATCAAAGCAAAATCTTTTTGGGTTTTCAGAAGATTTCTTAAAAATAAAATCTTTTAGGATTTTCAAAAATTTTCTCAAAAACAAAATCTTTTTGTATTTTTCAATAGGACTCAAACAAATGACAACTATAATACAAAATTATACACATGTCATAATACTAGCAATGAATATATCACGAAGCAAACTAGCATATGAAAACCATGGCAACACTATCATCGTTTAGATTTAGCATGGGAAGAATCAAGTGAACCCAAACGAGAATCATGAAGTTTAATTCCTAAAGCCACTAAATTAGATTTCCTAACCCAAGTAGGTGTAAAACGACTCATGGGGGTTTTGGTAATCGGGGCAACTTTATTCCTAAACTTCCTCCACAAACTCTAGTTTCTCCCTAAACTTCTTCTCTCATGCCCTAAGATCCTCAATCAAACTATCATTATTTTCTATGGCATGCTCATTCAACTTAGCTTGCAATTTTGAGTTAGCCTTTTTCACCTTCACTGTTTCGGCATACAACTCATTAAATGCAACTTGCAACTCTTTCACATCTATCTCCTCCTCGTCACTCTCTTCTCCCTCACTAACATGGGATACACTCAAAACCTCCTTGGAAGTTTCATGCAGATGAGAATCTTCATCGATCACATGACATGCCATAAACGCAACAAAATTACGATCAATGGGGGAACTCTCTCCCTCTTTCGGATCACTATCACTTAAGCTGGCACCATAGACAATGGGTTACTTTCCCTCTTTCTTAAGTCTAGGGGGACACTCCTTAACTTTGTGACCGTACCCCTCACACCCAAAACACTTATCCGACTCATCTCTCTTAGGTTTCTCAAACTTATCCTTAGAGGTGGGATCTACTTTGTTGTTCTTGAATTTTTCAATTTTCTTGGCATCTTTCGATTGCTTTTAAAACATAATAAATTTTTTAAATTTCTTTGCCAACAAAGCAACATCCTAAAATCAGAATCGGAATCGAAATTCGAAACTTTAATTTCCTCCTTCCGGGTTTTCAAAGCAATACCCTTTTCTTTTTTAGGCACTTTCTTGGAGTTAATCATGTCGATTTCATAGGTTTGTAAGTCACCTACAATCTCTTCTAGTTTCGTCGACTCTAACTTACCCATGGAGTTTAAAATGGTCACTTTCGCGTCAAACCTACTAGGCAACGACCTAAGGATTTTCTTAACGACACGGTTGTCAGGAATTTTCTCACCTAGGTTAAATGATGAGTTGACAATATTGGAAAACCTAGCATAAAACTCATCAAAAGTCTCACTCTCTAACATCCTAATGGTCTCAAATTGTGTAGTGAGATTTTGAAGCTTTGACCCCCTAACCGTGCTAGTGCCCTCGTGAGTGAGTGCCAAAATATCCCAAGCCTCTTTTGATGTTTCACAAGTCATAATTCTATTATATTCTTCCTGTGTAACATGTGAAGAAATAACGTGCAGACCCTTAGAATTATATTATGTAAGTATTTGTTCAGTTTCGGTCCATGACTCATCAGGCTTTAAACTAGTGACCTCATTTACAATAGTGACAGGGGGTGTCCAACCTTTCTCAACTTCTAGCCACACATGCTCATCAATAGATTTTAATGCACATCTCATTCTCATCTCCCAATAAGTGTAATTAGTGCCATAAAAATAGGAGTTCGAGAAAATTCGTTATATCCAAAATTCATCTTTGAAAACACACGGGATGATGAAATAAATAAAATATGTCTTCTAGCTCTGATACCAATTTTGAAAAATCGGGGGGTGGTACCTTATGCGTTATTTTCAAATCAAACCAATTTTTACCAAAATTATCCAACTTTTAATGTGCACCAAACCAAGTTGTGAAAACCCAATTCTTACTTTAAACCAATTTTATCTTGATTAATCCCAAACATGCATCTAGTGATTAAAGCAAGTAAAGTAAAGTAAAGAATACTCACAACGCCGGATGTACGAGGAAAAAAACCAAAATGAGAAAACAACCTTGAACGGCCCAAGCCAGACAATCACTTTGAACAAAGGTTTTACAAAGACAGATTAACCTTACTCAATGACTCGATCCCCACGGGTCTTGACGCTCCTTATGATCTTCTACCGTTCTTCAATAGTTCCCACGCAGAAATTCCGTCTTCCCCAATACCTGTCCACAACACTCGACTCCACGAATGTCTCGGTGTCCACCGATTGGCTTTGACACGTCTATGATGTCGAACAAGAAGTCCTTCTCTTTTCTTCACTGCAAAACCCTGATATTCAATGGTAGAACAAACCTTCTTGGTACAGAAAATCACATAAACATAAACTAATGATAACTCGGATCTTTGCAAACTCTAAGGATGTGTTTAATCTTTTTAAACCTTAGAATACTTGTGCAAAATTCGTACTGGATCGTATACTATTTTTCCAGAATGCACACTTATGAAACTCTGAAGAAAACACGCTTTAAATAAGATTTAAATGCCGCCTCAAAAATCATGTCGTTCGAACGACATAGGGTTGTCATTCGTGCGACACAGCCATCTCGTTTGAACGAGACTGGTTGTCGTTTGAACGAGCCTGCCCGTCAGTTTGACTTTTTGACTTTATGATTAAAACGTCTCTTTTAAAAGAGATCCAAATAAGTCAAACTCTATTTCGAGCTTATCAGAATAAAAACGTAGTGTAAACAATTAAAACACTTTTAAAAACATTTTAAATATTTTTCTTTATAAAAATTACATCCATATCTTTTAGAAAAATAATTTCGAGCACCATTAATTATACGCATTCATACCTGTGTGATCTCGGAATGCAATTATCTTTGAAGACGAATAAACTTACACCAATTAAACTTTGGCATAATTAATTCTTTGAAGCTTTGCCGCAACGTCTTCAATTTCATCAATGCATCATAGACCAAGTGGGATCGTGACAAAATAAAATCTCCCTATGACATACTACAAACACAATTTTGTTCACGAAATTAAGTCAAAACAATACATGGACTCAATTGGAAATTTATGTCCTTACAATCTTATCTTTCCAATGACATTTTAATCAAGTCACTTGTACTTCTGTGGAGGGAGTAATAGCCGTTTTAGTAAAAGGTGTTTAATCTGTCAGAATATTTGATTTTTTTGAATTTTGACGTAACGTCAAATACATGCCATTTTATTTGTACTATGAATTAGACTATATGCCATTGATGTAAAGGAAGTTATGGATCTTATCTTTCCAATGAGCTTTTAATCAGGACATTTGAACTTCTTTGGAGGGAGTAGTTACAATTTTAGTAAAAGGTGTTTAATCTGCCAGAACATTAGATTTGTGCAAATTTGTGATTTTAAGAATTCTAATGGGATAAGGACTCTTAAATTTTTACCTTTTTAAAGGGATCTCGTGGGAGGAATTTTTAAAACTCATATTAACCTATTCCCAAGAGACCTAGGAAGTGTTGTAGGCTAACCAGGGATGGATTCTGCGTAAGGAAATACGTGACCAAGCGAGTAAATGATCACGGGTGAAAATCGAGAAATAGGGTTAATATTTCGAGATGACAATGAGTCTTGTTGGGTGTGATGTGGTGTAGTTACGACCCATGGATGTATGTTTATGACCTACTCTGTTATGTGTTTATGATTTGAAGATCGGTGGTTAGATTTCGACCCGGTGACCTAGGTGTAGTACGTGATATACATGGTTCCTAATAGCATATTAAGGATACATCCAGGAGGTCCAGCTCGGGGATGCTAGATATATACATATAAAGAGTGATATATGTATAAGTTTTTAAATGATTGTGTGAATATCAAAGTATAGCTCGTGTAAGGTTACGTTGACTATGCAGTGAGACAAATAAAATTGAAAAGCCCTAAGTTATAATTTATGGATTAACTACGTACTACATAGTATGTGGTATCGTATGAGTGGTACGGATGGGATAGATGTTTAGCAGATCAAAGTAAGTTAAGTATGTTTAGAGTAGTTAGGCGGGGTAGCATAACTAGGTGGATAAAACATACGCGTTAGGTGAGCACTATAGATGAGGGGCAAGGATAATCTCATGTGAGTGCAACACCAAGTGTACATGAATATTTCTTATTGCTTTATTATTATTGCATTTAGATACTTGCAACTATTTTTAAAATGTTTTGGGCACTGACTCGTGTCAAAAAAATATTATCAAAGCCTTTTAGGTGTTCAGCCGCAGGTTTGTCAAGGGTTGTCGTTCCATTTCAGTCAGACGATGCTGCAGCAGCACTCATACCGGCTCTCATGATTAGACGCTCGGAGGACTTAATTAGACGCTTTTCTTATTTCTATTTAGATAGGTTTCCAGTTAAGTACTTCTCTTTGGGTATGGTGCCCGTAGTTTGACAATTGTATCTTTAGACATCATTTACATTATTTTAGTTGAATATTTGGATTATTGTATTCTGGACATCTAGAGTTTATTCGGTTTGTTTATTTATGTTATCAGTATTCTTTACGTTCAATTACTGTGGATATTCATATTTATATTGTTGAATGGTTTCGTGTGTGCATGTTAATAAGATTTAAAATTGACAACGAACTTCATAGGTTATTAGTTTGATTAACTAGTTTTTGATAGTAATGCTAAGAATAAAATCATATATGATTCCCGTTTAATTTGATGAAATCATATATGATTCCCGTTTAATTTAGTAAAGGCCTGATCAATCGGTATTAGAATATGCAGGGGTGTCACAGATGGTATCAGAGCACCAGGTTCTTGTGTCCTTAGGATCTGTGCAAACTTGCTACGTTTTTAGCGTTGCATTTTCTTTCATGTAGAGCCCTATGCTTTGGATTGTTAATTCACATTGCATTTTTACGTTCTTCTTCTATAATATATAGTTGAACTGAATCTCATATAATTTTGATTTGGTTTCAGATGCTAAATAACAGGAGAGGACGACCATCTTGGGTAGTTAGGAGGGCCATAGGAGGGGAGGTTCAACCGGAGTCCCAGGTTGCTTAGGGAAGGGTGATCGCAACAAAAGTGGCCAGCATTATTGCACAGGGTGTTAATGTTGCGATGACTTCCTAAGCACAAAATTTTCCCCAAACATAACCACAACAGCTAGTGACACCAGTTCAGGCTCACCCAATGCCATCTTTTTGGAGAGAGACTGAGATGCCTTCCAGAAGGGCCATCCGCTAGAGTTTCAGGGGAGCACGGATGTGTTTGCATCTAGCCAATGGAAGATAGATATCCAAATGCCTTTGTGTATAGTGGAGTGAAGAGACACTCAAAAGTAGGTACTAGTTACATTCAAGCTAGTCGAGGCAGCTTTGCAGTGGTGAGAGTCAGTTACCACAACAGAGGAGATGGATTCGATGATAATATAGGAGTTCTGGGTGCGATTTGACCACAAGTACTTTCCATCGACAGTTCAGACGGAGATGAGGATGAGGTTACTAGATCTTTCATAGGAGGGTCGGACTATGGTCAAATATAAGGGAAAGTTCACGCGCCTGGAAAACGTTATGCAAGACGAGTTGAACACCGAGGAGAAGAGGGTGCTTAAGTTTACTAATGGACTCACTTGGAGGATTCGCCATCATTTGTTGGGAATATGGCATTAAAGACTAATGTTGATGTGGTCAATCTCCCACTTTTACACTATTAATACCATCACTTCCGATCGAAGGGAGCGAAGAGGGTCGAAGAGTATATCTAAGAGGGCAAGATCGGGGGCAATGGTGTCGATGGGGCACCACAACACCATGGTAAGTAGCATGAGCGAGATTCCCAATAGAGGGATCGACTAAAAGAATTATCTCGGGTAATAATAGTTACAATAAAAGCCATCAGGGCCTGGAGAACCAGATTAAAGGCCATAAGGGCCGTGGATATCAGGGCCAGCAGAGCCAGAGACAAGGGCAGCCTCGTTAGGGTTAAAAGGTCTAGAGGCAGGCATATTTCACAGGAAAGAGTTTCGTATGTGGGGAGAAGGACAACATGTGGCGTGCATACCGGAGCAGGACTAGGGGTCAGGAGCAGGGAGCCCAACAAGAGCAAAAGTCGCAACAACTTCAATCCCCACCAGTAGTTCCAGTGTTACCGCCTTCGTAAGGGTGGAGGAAGTTTGGGCGTGTGTATCACGTTCATGGACCAGTTGAATAGCCATCGCCATTACCAATTGAGACTATGTTTTCAATCCATGGGCACATGGGCGAGTTTTATGTGACACAGGTGCATCACATTCTTTTATTAGCACTAGATTCATGCATGAGACAGGTTTAGTGGATGTAGCATCAGTTATTATTATTATGAGTGTATATTTACCGTTGGGTAGTGGGGCTCTCTTTCATTCTATTTGTAGGAGAGCGGATGTGGACATTGGGAGTTTATGTTTTAGTGTATCTACTTATTTTAGAGGTATGAGTATGATGTTATCCTGGGTATGGACTAGTTAGCAATGTGTAAAGTGATGGTGGACTGTAAAACTAAGGCAATCGTGTTTTCTATTCCAGGGTAGTATGTGTTTCTTCTTACGATGCCTCGCCATGAGTGAGCGTCGAGACCACATTTATATTATATATGGGAGGAGACTTAAAAGATGATAGTTGTCTTATTATATTTGATCCCCGTGTTTAGGGACTTTACTGATGTGATTCAAGGGATACTGGGGTTACAACCGAGTTGAGAGATCGAGTTGTGATTGAATTAACACTGGTAACTTATCGATAGCGCGAGCACCATATTGTATGACTCCTTTAAAAATATGGGAGTTGAGAACTAGATTTAGTGACTTTTGGAGGCAAGCTTTTTTAGTATCCCAGTAATTTGTCTTAGGCCTAACAAATATCGATAACCAACAAAGTTAAGGAGTAGTGTATCGGGAGGGTTTCTCGTTTATATTTCTCTTACGAGACCTCCCATGCATGAACATTATTAAGAATCAGGAGTTGGGAGACGTTTGGGCTCTAGGGTAGTGGTTTAGTACGTTAGTCACTACATGTGTGAATATATAAAGCTTCGAACAGAGAGCTAGTATATGATTTAAGGCTAGCGAAGCTAGATAGTGTTGTGTAGAAAGCACTGGGGAATGTTTGTACTACTAGTTGATAAATAGGGAAATCTTTAAAAGACTTAAGTTGCGATTAGTAGGGTACCCGAATCTACCTTTACTATATAGTTATGAAGAGTATGTGTGATCTATTTTGAGGCATATAGGTTACATATATGGTATTTCTGCATGTATGCACGTAGTATAGGGTGTATAGGTGCCCAGGTCAGTTCAATATTCAATATCATTCGGAATAGGCTAAGATTGAGGTAAATGCATTGAGCCATATGCTTGTAGGGTGGATGGCAGCGATGTAAAAGAAGAAGTGGGATAAACTCCTTTAAGAAGAGGAGATAGTCAAGGCCTATATGACAACAATGACCGAAATATCTAAGATCATTCTGAGGGTTATGAAGGCACCAGCAAGGGATCCATCTTGTCAGGAGAGGATTAAATAGTTATTAGCAAATGGAGTGGAGTCTTACTCAGTCAGTGTTGAGGATGGCTTACGATTCAATGGGAAGTTAATTGTCCCAAATAACAAGGACCTATAGCGCATGGTTATGGAAGAGGATCATATGTCACGAGTTTTTGGTGTCTTCCATAGAGGGATAAGATGTACCAGGTGATGATAAAACTAGTACGTATGGGTTGATGTGGAGTAAGACACAGTAAAGTTGTCTCCAGGTGCACCACTCGTCGGATGGAGAAGGTTGATCCTAGGCGACCAATAAGAATTTTACAACCATTAGAAATTCTAGTGAGGGAATGGGGGTGTATACCAATGGATTTCATTTGGGAGTTATTAACATCGCAGAGGTGTCAAGATTACCTTTGGGTTATTGGGATAGGTTGACCAAGGTGGAGTAGCTCTTACTAACTTGGGTGGATTACACGACGGGCCGGTTATGACCCACTTTTGATTGTAAAAATAGAGTGATTCGACTTGAGTGTCGCTCAACTTTGTTTTGGGGATCAAGTTTGTGTCCCACTCCTGGTAGAGTTTTCAGAAAGCGAAGGAGACGGAGTTGCGAGGGAGTACAACTTATCACTCGCAGATAGATGGGTGGACTGAGCATGTGAATCAGATGATAAAGGATATACTAAGGATGTGCATAGTAGATTTCAGGGGAAGATTGGGCGTAGTACCTTCCCCTTATAGAATTACCTTATAATAACCCGTACCAGTTCACTATAAGCATGGTGCCTTTTAAGGCATTGTACAATAGACCTTGTCGTTCACTCGCTTGTTGGTTAGAAGTTGGGGTCAAAAATCTTCTTGGGGCGCAAACGATTCAGGATACTTTTGTAAAGATTAAGTTGATTTGGGGTCATATACGGATCGCTCAGGACAGGCAGAAGAGTTATACAGACGTAGAGCAGAGACACTTAGAATTCTATGTGGGTGACCAGGTGTTATTATGGATGTCTCCCATAAAGGGAGTTATGCATTTTAGGAAGAAGGGAAAGTTAGAACTGATGTGTGTTGGGCCTTTACCGATCATTGAGAGGATAGGGCCAGTTGCATATTGGCTCGCCCTATCGGAGCACTTACAGAGGATTCACGATGTGTTCCATATATCATTGTGGAGGTATCTAAGGGATGAGTTGGCTTATAGACATATCGTGTTAGGTTAGATAGACCTATAGTTAAATATCACATATGAGGAGAGGCCTGTTGTCATTTTAGACCATAGCAAGAGAAAGCTTCGGTCGAAGGTGGTATCGTTAGTTAGGGTTCAGAAGGGGCATCATAATGCAGATGAGTCGACTTAGGAGCATAAGGATGACATGTGGGAAAGTACCTAGAGCTCTTTGTACTAGGTGTGTCCAAATTTTGGGGATGAAATTTCGTTGTCAGGGGGAAGTATGTAACACCCTGTATTTTTAAAGTATTTCAAATTACACATATGCACGTAATTTTAATTAAATCGGGAAATAAATTGTCGTAGATAAATATTAATTAGAGAATAAAAAGGATTAATATTTATGAATATTTATAATTACTTGTGTGATAAGTACATGATAATGTATAAATTTATGTTATGTCGTAAGTGAGTTAATGCGACGAATATATTGGTATTTCATTCGGGACACACGAGTAGAGTCGTGTCGGGCATGAAATGGAATTTAATGTTTGGTGACTCGGATGATAATTTGAAGTGCGCTGGTGGTTCGGAATAGGTCAAAATTGTCTAGAATAGGTACCCGAGGGTTATAATTGGATTCTGGGGGCTTTTAAAACTAAGCGGGAGCCGTAGGAGGGTATACAAGTCATTTTACTTAAAGGGGATGACCCTATTTTGGGATTAGAGTGTTTTAGGTTAATATATAATCAAGGTGTACAGAGGGAGGATGCTATCCATAAACCTAAAGAGGCTAGGGTTTGAGAGAAAGTGAGAACAATGGAGAGAAAGGGAGAAAAAAAGAGGAAAGGAGGATCCAGGGACGAAGGCTATTATTTCCGGGTTCGAGATCATCTTATAAAGAAGAGTTTCAATAAGGAAAATCTCAGAAGTCATCATCTTAGAGGTAAGTATTTACTTGATTTAATATCCTTGTGTAGTTTCATTTGTTCATGCAACTATAGTGTAGAATAACAAAATATCGAGTTGGAAAACTACGACAATCCGAGTTTTAAATTGCATAAATGTTAGGAGATGGACATAATGATAATTATATGTTGAATATGATATAAATAGATAAATAAATATAGGTTTTTAATTTTAAGTAGAAAAGATCAAATCTTGAAATTAGTGTTAAGTATTGTATGATTTATTGATTTAATTGATGAATTTGTCAGAAATTTTAACGTAAATTCAAACGCATGCCATTTTATTTATGCTTTTAATTAGACTATGAATCATAGATGTAAGGAAAGGTATCTATCTTAGCTTTCCAATGATATTTTAATCAGATCATTTAGACTTCTTTGGAGGGGGTAATAGCCGTTTCAGTAAAAGGTGTTTAATCTGTCAGAATTTTGATTTTTGCAAATTTTGACATCACTTCAAATGCATACCATTTTATTTGTACTTTAAGATAGACTATGAGCCATAGATTTAAGAAAAAGTATGGATCTTATTGTCACAAGGACTCTTATTTTTTTACCTAAAAGGGAGGACTTTTTAAAACTCAAATTAACCTATTCCTAAGAGACTTATGAAGTGTCTTACGCTAACTGGGGATGAATTTCGTGTAATTAAATACGCAACTAAGCGAGCAAATGATCACTGGTGGAAATCGGGTTAGGATTTTGAGATGGCTAGACTAGTGCTTGGTTATATTAGCATGTTGGACAGAAGCATATAATCATTGAGTTTAACTATAAGTAAGGATATATTTAGCTAATATTTGAAAGTCGTGTTAGACTTTGGGATTCGGTAGGCTAGTTCTACGAGAGATATTGCGCACGTTAGTCGATATTATATCTATGTACATATCGAGTGTGACCCATATATATGTGTCCATGTGTGATTGATTTTATGGAACATAAATACTATAATATGCTATCTTTGGAGATTGCGCGTAGTGGGCGGTCCACTCAGGCATTGACTAGAAGGTGATGGATTGCTCCCCTAGGTCATAGTATTGTTACAAGGACACTATCCATATGTGAGTATAGGTGTAGGTTTTGAGTCTTGTTGGGTGTGATGTGGTTGTAATACCCCGTGACTTTGGGTCTGAGAAATTAAATTTTTGGGAGAAATAAAATTTATTTAAATTGGAGAATTTTAAAATTTGGAAAGTGAGGTCCAAAAATTGAGGACGTTACAAAGTATCCTGGATGACGATTCTGAGCGTGCCATTGATTCCGGATGGGTCGAGATAGTCAAAATGACTGTCATTGGATTTTATTTCGGCTCCGGATTATTTTTAAATTAGTTTGACTCGAATTGGAGTAAACGAGTCATTTAAAGTGTGTATTACCATTAAAAACTAGGATTTATGTTTTAAAGGTTTAAGAGGCTTACGGATCAAGCCAATCTGATTTGTGAGAAAGAGAGAAAACCCTAGATAAAGGGAAAGAAGAGAAAGAAAGAGAGAAGAAGAAGAAGAAGAAAGGAAGAAAGAAAGAGGAAAAAGCTTGGAGATTTCGGCCCGTACACGATCTCGAGGATGTTTCAACCCATACGATTTCGAGAAAAGTGTTTAATCTTGATAAATATTTCATTTGTGTATTTCATTTCACAATTTGTGGATAAAAGAAACGGATTTTTTGGGTTATATATAAAAACCTAGTTATGGGGTATTTAATCTTGAATTTTATGTTTAAACTTGGGATTGATGATATTTATGTTGATGAGATGAGGGTAGGTTGGGTTTTGATGTGAGGAAAATGATTGAGTTAAAATATTGGGGGTTAGTTAATGAGATTTGGGTGTTTGAAAAAATAGGACTTGTTCAAAAATGGAAAAATGGCCATGATATCTGGTATGGCCGGTCGATCGCGCCCAGGGGACTGGTCGATTGCGCCTCAAAGGAATAGCCTACTGCTTTCTTCGTAAGAAAAAATTTGGACCCGCGGTCGAACGGGGGTCAGGGACCGATCGACCGATCCTTTATTTTCTACCCCTTTTCTTTTGGGTTTTATTCTTATGGGCTTTGTTAATGGACTTATTATTGAGGGTTATGATATTATATCAGGGGATTAGTGCCCTAGGATAAATAGGGACTTTCGGACCCATGTTAGAATTGGATTTTGAGGGTAGGATGCCTCTTTTTGTAAGGAAATGATTATGGGATTGAACGATTGGCGAATTATTTTAATATGATGGTGGTGGGAAATCATGAGATAGTATAAATTGTAGAGATAATGCCTTTTTGCTTTGTGTATTTGAAGTTAAGTGGTAGTGCGGTACATGCTTTTGAGGATTACCGAATAGAAGTGTTATGTGTATGTACTTCTAGCCGAGATCGTTATTACCCAATTGTGTGCGAGTAGTAATAGATATTTAAAGGTAGGATGAGGGAGATGTAAGTTCAATGCTAAGGGTTCATAGGAGTAATTGAACCATGGGTGGAATTGGGAACGATTGAACTTTACTATCGACTAGCATAGGTTATGATATGATGTTCGTCGGGATAGTTACTATATTGTTATGAGTGATTCATAATGGAGATTCCCATACGTGATGGGATCATAAAAATAAATCTAGGATGAAGCTTGAGGTTTTTAGATTATTAGTTAGGTGTATACCAATAGTCGAGATTCTTACTCGATATATCGATGTGCTTTCGGATATAGAGGGAATGTGTAGTGAATGTTACCTACATTAAACTTTGGGTGGATAATCTTAATGTTGGATGTATTGGGAGACTTTTCATATCAGAGGGGTGATGGTTGAATATGCTTCAAGTGAGGGATCATATTCATATAACAAAGATGAAGTTAATATATTTGGAACGACGGCTAGTATATTGAGGAATAAGTACATTATAGCCGAGTTTATGAATTTTATGCATACGGACGAGAGCTAGTATGTATATATGTATATGTACATATATGTATAAATATGTATATATGTGTGTAATTATGAGGTGAATACCTATACCTTGCGTGATGGTTTGTATATATGATGTGATCATAAGGATGTATCTATATATATATATATATATATATTGTGTGTGAATGATATATATACTTATGGTGTGAAGCATACCTGGCACATGCTATCATGAGAAGTTGCGCGATGAGGGTGAGCATCCTGGCTTGAGGAGCAGGGTATGGATATTCCCCAGGTCATATTCGTCCTTTTTATTATTGTGTGATTTTATGTTGGGGGTGAGAAGTCTTGGGTATGAGTCGTTCTCACTTGTCGGTAGGAACTATGACCGCTTCCCATGCGTTGTGATTTGGTTTTGACCACGAAGTGGGTGACATTTAGTCCCACCGGTGATCCCCAGGATGGTATGTGAGTGATGCCCGGGAAGATGATAGCATGGTGCAGTATTTTGGCATCCTATAGCCGTTTAAGTTATGTGTATTGCATAGTGTACATTATGTGTGATGTGTATACTTAGTTATGGGAATGAATGATTGCTTATATATATTTAGAGTAAATATATATATTTATATATCCTATAAATGAAGAGGATATGAAGTTTCGATGATGTACATCTTAGGTGATTTTGGTGTACTATTTCATTGGGGTCGAAGGATCGTATTTAGAGACAATTGCGGTTATATCGACCAAAGGATTAAATAGAGATTTTAATTATGTTCTTAGATAGTAATCTATAATTATAGTAGTTGTAGTAATAGAATTTGTGTGGATGACATAATGGATCCCTACGATCAACATTGTCAAGGAGTAGTGTGTCGGGGGGTTCCTTATTTGGATTTCGCTTTGCGAGACGCCCCACACACGAAATGTAGTGCAATGTTGAGAATAGAGAGAAGTTTTGTCCTTAATACTTGTATGCATATTGATGTAAGTAATGAACTCTTATATTGAAGTAATGTTAATGTGTAATGTACTAAGTCTTATAACTAGTTTAAGTTAGTGATTGGAACCAATAATATCCTGGTAAGGCACATACATATGTATATATATATTTTATGCAGGGTTAGAATGGAAAAGATTCTTGGGTTATGTTAGAATGGCAGGCTATGCAGGTATTGAACGTGCGTATGGTAAGGTAGGATGTCCTTAAGTGAGTGGAGTAACCTAATTAAGATTCCAAGACGCGAATAGTTGCGTGATGTTAGATGAGAGGTAAGATGGTGGTTTCACGAGAGTGCGACTCCACTTTAATTTTGAAATAATGAATTGATATTTATTATGCACGGTTAACACACTTGCTAAACATTTTTACACCTCGACTCCCAAGACTTTTTATTATATTTCTCTTCTACTATATATATATATATATATTATACTACAGGTGTCCTACCGCATGGATACCAAATGCTCTTCTTTTCAGAGTCTTGGGAGCCATAGCAGTTGCGGATTGTGCCAGAATTTAGATCGTAGTCGCTTCCTACTTCTTTGAAAATCTAGGTAGGATTCATGTTGTATATTGGGTTTATACTCAACGGACATTTGTAGCTGTTTATATTTCTCTCTTATGATTTTTGTACTGCTGTGACCCGACAGCTTATTCGGGTATATTTCCTTATATACTCTCATTTTATTTTAATGTTAGCATTTTCTTTTACCATCGTACTTGTGTTCATTTTGCAGTCTCTTGTAGTTTTATAGTGTTGGTTTGTTGTCCATTGCATGTTTTATATTTTGTTTGGCATCCGATTTTATGGTTTCGGGTAGTTAGCCTTATTTATTGTAGTACAGTCTGTGAATGCTGATAATGAGCCATTTGAGACTCCTGATTAAATGTAGTATAGGACTAGCCACCCGTTATTATTTTAAGCGGGGTGTCAGAGTGGTATGGTTATGAACCGTGGATGTATGTTTATGACCTCCTCCATTATGTGTTTGTGATTTGGGGATCGGTGGTGAGATTCTGACCCGGTGGCCCAGGAGTAGTGCATGATGTACATGGTGCCTGATAGCACACTAGAGATGCGTCCGGGAGGTCCAGCTCGGGGATGTTAGGTATGAACGTATAAAGAGTGATATGTGTATATGTATTTAAATGATTGTGTGAATATCAAAGTATAGCTAGTGTATGGTTACGTTGCCTATGCAGTGAGACAAATATAATTGAAAAGACCTAAGTTATAGTTTATGGATTAACTACATAGTACATAGCATGAGGTATCATATGAGTGGTATTGATGGGCTATATGTTTAGAGGATCAAATTAGGTTAAGGATGTTTGACTAGTTAGGCGGGGTAGCATAACTAGGAGGATAACATATCCGCGTTAGGTGCGCACCATATATGAGGGACGAGGAAAATCGCATGTGAGTGCGACACCATGTGAACATGAATATTTCTTGCTGCTTTTATTATTATTGCATTTAGATACTTGCAACTGTTTTTCAGATGTTTTGGATGCTGACCCGTGTCAAAAAATATTTTCAAAACCTTTTAGGTGCTCAGCCACAGGTTTGCTACGGATAGCTGTTCCATTTCAGTCAGACGATGCAGCAGCAGTTGTGGATGACTGCAGACTTAATTAGACACTTTCCTCATTTCTATTTAGATAGGTTTCTAGTTCAGTTCTTCTATTTGGGCATGTTGCCCGCAATTGGACAGTTGTATCTTTAGACATCATTTACATTATTTCTGTTGAATATTTGGATTATTTTATTCTAGATACCGAGAGTTTATTCAATTTATTTATTTATTTATGCTATCAGTACTTGTTACGTTCAGTCAAGGTGGTTATTCATATATACATTATTGAATGGTTTCATATGTGCATGCTAATAAGATTTAAAATTGACAATGGACTTAATAGGTTATTAGTTTAATTAACTTGTTTTCGACAGTGATGCTAAGAATGAAATCAGATTTGATTCCTGTTTAATTTAATAAAGGCATGATCAACCAGTATTAGAATAGGTGGGGTGTCACCATAGCCTCCCCTTCTATTTTGCCTGATGCTTTGGCCTCAGCGTTCCTTCGAGCATCTATCTAGACATGTTTCATTTCCTCAGCATCTGCCCTCTTTTGGGCATCGCCTCTCTTCTTAGACTTGGCCTTTATATTATCTTTATTCTTCTGCTCGACCTCCATATTTTTACGATGAGCAATATCCATAGCAGTGCGATCAATCGCTCGAGGTCCCATCCCACTAGAAGGTTCAACAATAAAGCCCAGGGTAGTAGGAGTGGAGCTACACAAAAATTCAACAGTTAGTCATATCACAATGCATACGCAAAAGACGATTAGATATAAAAAAATCTTATCACCTACTTAAACTTTGGCTTCAGCACCCTGATCAGCCTCAACACCCTGATCAACTTCAACAGGACCTTCTTCTACCAGGGGAACCAACGTCTTTACAGCGGGAGCACCATCAGGGGGAGTGTGATACCCAATGCATATAAACTTGGCCATAGAGAAACGGTCTTCAAACTTTAGAAGACTGGGTACACAATAAGTATTAACTAAGTCTAATAGTATTTGAGGAAGCACATGAGCTTTCTTCACTAAAAAAGTTGAAGAAATGTATCAACACAATAAAAGTCAAAGGAAAATCATAAAGCAAATGAAATCATATGTTTACTAATTTTGTTCGGCCTAACCCACTCACGGGGAACCTTACAAGACCTATCCTTCTCATGTGCTCTGAATTCCAAGTCACCTTTCACAAACACAAATTGATTTTCCCAACTGTGGTTACGGGTCTGGGCGATCTTAACCATCCTAAAATGGGACTTCTTGGGTGTTAAGTAGTAACACCCTGGTGCTTTGGCATTGTCCTTTAGGCCATGGACAAAACAAAATATGTCCCCAGAAAGATAAAAACTAATTTGATCCTTCTAAACCATCATCGACCTGAGAATTGTCCTATAGGCATTGGGGGGAGGTTGGGTAGGAGAAATGCCATAACCCTTCAAGATGGACCAAATAAATGGGTGCAAGGGCAGACGAAGTCCAACTTAGAGTTCCCATAAAGGGAGGAAAACATCATATTCATTTAGATGATCATAAAATCTTTCATCGCAATCAAGAAACCAAGTCGCAATTCTAGTGGGATTATTGTACTTCTCCCTGAGAGCATCTAACTCGTCCTCAGTGTTGGAAAGGTGGTAGGAGTCAGTGGAACTCCTAGAAGTACTCTCTTCACTAGAGGACACCTCAGTAGGATAGGGGGAGGTCATAGGTTTGTTAGACGTGACTCTTTCAGCCGAATCTTCCAAGTCGACAATGGATATATCAGAGACCGTGTTCACAAAATTGACACCATCGGGTTAGTGTTCTTCCTGGTTAACTATTTCTTACCCCAAAAGTTCAGGACAGTGAGATTTCATATCTAGAGCCAGGGATGCAGAACCAACAGATGAGGCTACAGTGGGAGTATACTTAGAATGACCAGTCTCGTCCTCAAGTTGAATAACCAGGAGAGGTTTGGGGAACCATCTAGCAATGATGCTTGGACAAGATTACTCTAATTCAGTTAAATACTCTATCAACCTTTGAACTTAAGGCTCGAAACTCATCAAATAAATATGGAATTTGACATACACAAATGCTTAGGGGCAATTTGGTTTCAGAAAACCAGAGGTTTAGGCAAGAGGAAATCCTATAACGCCTAAAAAGACCTAAATTTGGGAAACCCTAGACCGATCAACTCAATCATCACCTAAGACAAGTAAAATCCAAATCAAATTTTAAATAAGACAACCACCACCAACAAAAATAACAAATCGCAACCCAAAAGGGAAGAAACTGTGAAAAAACTTAAATCGGAACCGTAAAGGAGAAACGGCGTACCCAAAACCCTAAAAGAGCTAAAGACGTTCGAAATAATGATCAATCTCTATATAGAGATGGAGGAAAAAACTCACCGAAAAAGGATTTCGAAGAAATGTATCAGGCATAAATAATAGCAAATGGAAGGGGTTTCATCAGAGAAAAAAGGAGTTAGTGAGCGAAAGGAGTTTCTCTCTCTAAAAGAAAACATGGGTGTGAAAATAAATTTGGAAATCTTGAAACGATTATAAATTTTTATTTTATACTTTTTAGGTGGTAATCATTACCCCTATTAATGTAGTCTATGACATCATACCTAGAAAAGTGGACAAATGCAGCATAGACTAACATACGTTGCCCCAGGCTCACACGTCATGATTGCGCCAGACGCCAAGCCTCAACATCTGACGTGTGGCAAATTCAGTTCCAAGCGAAAAAATTTATAAGTCTTTCTGCTTGACGTGCACCGAGAAGATTCCAATACAACAAAAAATGCTAAAGCTTACGACTTTCCCACTGGATAACACTTCACTCACACAATCTGCTCCGCGCATACTAATAAGACGTAATACCTCAGAGAATTCGCTTCATACCTCAATCGCGAGAAAAGTCTTGGGGACTTTTGTTTTATCATGAATATGGTGTGACCCAGGAACTAATCAGAAGGCAGTAGTTGGACTTATTTATCCCTTAAAGAAGGTCGGCTTAGTTACCCATCTAGTCGGCAAGTGCATTGTGGTCATCCCCAGCCTCACAGGCGGTTGACTTAGCTCATCAAGCTCATAACAAGTAACACTATTACATAACACCATCAGAATAAGCATATACCATATGATATAATGAAGTCAGTAAGAGTCACATCATGCACACATGTGGGAGATATACAAATATTCCTCCTCTATGTGCGCATAACAAACTCACGATTATCTTCCCTACTTGCATGTAAAAGGAGCAACTTCTTATAATATAAAGGCATGACACCTGTTCGTCTACACTCTCTCTCCTCTAATAACTTATATATAGCAAGTTATTCCCCATTGTAAGGGTATCGAGACATTTTTCCATATTTTTATGTTGCCCAATTCTAGTTTGAGCACGAGATTTTGTAATCAATATTCATCCATAATTTTTGTCCATTAGAATTAACATAATCAACACTACATATGTGGACATAGGCACCACTTTAGGTAAAATCACGTAAACTCAATTTCCATCTCTTTCTATCATCTCTCTCTAGCGTTTGCTCTAGATCATCATAACTATGATTTGTATCTCTTTATCTGTTTGTCGATATACCGAATCGTTTGAAAACCGTTCGCATAAGATGGATTGTTTAAAGAAACATTAGACTGATTGAAAACCACCTGCATGAGACAGGGTGTTTTTCAATACATCAAATCGATTAGGAATCGCCCGCATGAGACGAGGTGTTTGAAGAAATACCAGACTGAATGAAAATTCTCCGCATGAGACAGGGTGTTTGTCGATACACCAAATCATTTGGAAACCATCCGCATGAGACGGGGTGTTTAAAGAAACACCACACTGATTGAAAATCACACGCATGAGATGAGGTGAGACACGGAATTGAGAGGGGAATTGAGATGAGGTGAGACACGGAATTGAGAGGGGAATCAATTTTGATTTAATTTTGATAAGGATTTTTTATGTTTAAAACTTATTGAAGAGAAATGGGGATGGAATTTGGATTTGATTAAGGAGGCTAGTGGATTTGGGGATTTTATTTTGCCATTTGAATTTTATTGTATGGGATAACGAATTTTTGAATTTTGATTTTGATTTTTGAGGAAACGGATAATGAAATTCTTAGTTTTGATAATTTTTTTGATAGAATAATGAATTTTCGAATTTTGATTTTTGATTTTTGGAAAAAGGGAATTTTGATTAATTCAAAGGGCATGACCGATCGGGTAAGTGCTGGATGCATTTGATCGGTCGGGGAAGTGTGTGCTTGATCAGATGGGGAAACACTTGGCTCTCCTATATATGTGCGAATTTCACCTTTTTCCTCATTTATCACCTTATCACACTTAAGTTAGTTTCTCTAACTCTATAATTTTCTCTGTTTTTGAGAGTCTTTCGATTTTTTTTCGAGTTTTCTCTCTTGGATTCGCCTACTACGCTCAAGATAGTGGTTGGGGAGTTATTATATATCCTTCAGGGAAGTCTCTCGGATTCCAGGCCTCAACAAAAGGCTAGAGATCCTGATGATTGGGGGTCATGGGTATTCCCATGGAGCCAGTGGTGAGGTATTTAGGTGTGCGCCACTATGTGTCTCGACCTGGGGATCAAGTTATTCTGCTTCGAGATCCCGCCACTCACCTCTCTACCGCTGTGCGCAGCAGTCAAGTATGCATTAATTATTATTTTTATGCACCATTTTGTTTATGTCATGCTTTTATTCCTACACTAGAGTGTATTACAATAATATTTTATTTTCATTTTATTTATTATTATTATTATTATTATTTTGTGCATATCTATATGACAACTTCAGGTTGATAGTACCACCCACTTTCGGCTAAAGGGTTTCCCTAAGCGGGTGGTGATTATATGGAGTGTTGAGTACTTTCCTTCCGTTGTTCGAGAGAAAGTATGGTATGTAGGCTTCCTCTCTTTCCAAAATTCTTCGTTGATATTCCACTGCACCTCCGTGATTCAGGTGTTGGCGAAGAGGTGATGGGACACGACTTCTACCTTCCACCTCCCTATCGGTGAAATGACGCTCACCCCACTGGATCTGCACATTTTGATAGCCCTCCTTCTGGTCCTTTTCCGGTGATAATTTCCTACCACATCTAGGTAACTATGGAAGATATTCGGACGACGATAGGATTCGTACCCTCTTTTTTCACGGGTGCGACATTTTCACTTAACCACATATGGGAAAACTTGAGACATTATGGATGGATGAGGTTAGGATTCGTTAGTTCACTCGAACCTTCCTGGTCTTCATGCTTGCCAAATTATCTACTCGTCCCATGTTGAGGCAATCCACAAGGTTTTTTTCCCTCTTAGATACTTCAGTTGCATCCGTTACTATGACTAGTGAAATTATTCTTGGGGCTTTCTTTATGCCATCATGAGTTCCATTTTGAGACGGGTGACTACGAGTCTCGTCGTTATGTGGTAGTTTAGGGGTTACGTCCTTATTTCTTACTTTTTCCCTCTTTATTTGCATTTCAGTTTATTATATCTTTATTGACATTTTGTATATTATCTTTACGCAGTTATGGGTCTTTGAGGTTTTCGAGGTCCACGGGGGTTCTTTGAGAGTTCTAGAGGTGGATTGTTAACCCCGTCAGAGGATATGGAGGAAGGACAATAGGGGAGAGGGTTTTCCTATGTATTCTATGGGAGAGATGCTCACCTTTCTGAGCGGGTTGACCACAGATAGGGAATGTATTCATTTTCCTACCTCTTTATAATTTTTCATGTCTTTTCATTTGCTTATTATTCTTTCTATGAAATGTAGATCATGTTATTTCCTTAGGATATGTCCCGGAGGCACTGTTCCACGACTATGACCTCTACATAAACCGCTTCTCGGCTAGTCCTTTGCACAAATGGGGTTGTAGCCTTTTATTTAGGAGAGTGGGTTATCAATTTGTGGCTTCTCCAGTCCCAGTTGGTTTCTCTAGTGGGGTCTCCTTTCAGGATAAAGGAGCCATATCTCCTTGATCCCACTAATTTTGAGGCATATACCTAAGGAGACCTAGTAGAGAGAGTCCAATTCAACTACATGTTGACTTCATCATTGAGAGATTGATGTATGTGGTCCTATATACTAGAGAGGGATAGGGCTCAAGGTAGGCTCCCCTAGCTGATACTTTTTTCCTCCTTTTAAAGGACCAACTATGGTAGCTTTCAAAGCATCAGCTCGGTCCTCAGCTCTACTATTGGTGGTTCTAATTCACTCAGTACACCGACGATGATGGCGTTCAATATGAGGCATTAGTTTTTGCCTCTCATCCTTATTTATCCGTGCCTAAGGAAGTCGATCTATGTGACATATTTTATTTGATTTGTCTTTATGTTGTCTTTTTTGTCTTGAAATTAAATTGTGATATATCAATCTTTTATTGAAGGCGTTTATCATCCCTTATATGGTATTGGAGAAGATGTCCCAGACGATGGGGTTGTACCTGGCCTTCATCCGGAGGATGATAAATAGATTCAGGTAAGGGAAACCTGATGATTAAGAAGGTTTCGGGTCCCTTTCTTTACAGAGATCAGTGTGTTCATGCGACGGATGTCCTCAAGCCTTTTTGGAGGGTTCGACCTAGGTATCTAAGGCCTACCTTTCCCTTACCTCCTCGAGGAGGTCTAGTGATCAGAGAGGGTGCCACGTTGTGAGTGGATGTTTTTATTTTGATGATGATGACTCCTCCTCCTTTGTAGGGTCTCGAGGTCACTTTTAGCTTTTTGTACCTTTTATATTTTTGTATTTTTTGCATTTAAGAATTAAATGGGATTGTCTTTTATTCCTAAAATATTATGTATGCATATGATATGGATATGCAAAATATATGGCTCAAATCAAACAATGGCAAAAAATCCAATTTTCAAGTTTTCATATCTTTTCAAATGGATTTTTATTATGCATGTTTGCGGGGACATACCGAATATGCTGATTTTGACACGAGGACAAATTGGTCAACTCTTCCTCCCTATAAATGGAGAATATTTTTGGACTTGGAAGCTCACACCTTATGCTTTCCTCTCTCATAGTCTAGACATTGCATTCTTCTTTGATCTTCTTTCTCGAGATGGATGTAATACCTCGTTATTTTGAGGGCTTATTTATAAATATTATATAAGATTTCAGTGATAATTTATTGGAATGTTTTATTTTAAATAAAAATACTCTTATTGATATTATATTTCAAAACAATTTATTTTGGTTTGAAATCGAATCAAACATTTAAATTTAAATTTAAATGACTTTTGGACATTTTATACTGGTTTAAATATGTAAGTAAATAATTTTGAATTAAAGGGTAACATGGTAGTATGAGTTAGCTTAGGCTCCAAGATAGAGTATGAGAGAGGGGCTATATAAGGAATATTATGGATGATTATAAGTAAATGAATAAAAAAATGAGAGGCCAAAAATGAAATCTAAAGAGGCAAAAACGAGATGAACGAAAAGAGTCACTTTAAAGTATTTTAGATCTTCTTTTTGAGTGCTTTCAGATGAGATCTGAGAAAAACTCAAAACATGTACCTGGCCCAATTTTTTGTGTAGAATTCAAACCTGAAGTCGAATTAGCAATTTGGATAATGTTTAAATCTGATTTTTGATTCAGCTCGAATATTGCATTTATTTACCCTCTTTACTTATGCATTTTAGCCCCCTCTGGTACTTTAATTTTTATATTTATGCTCATTAACCAGACTACCTCTATTTTATATGTTTACATGTTATGCAAGGTATAATTGAGCTTTTGTAGGTATTATGGTGCTTAGCGGTGCAATTGGTGCCATTCGGGAAGTTTTTAAGGTAGTACGCAACTTCAGGGGAATTTAGTCATTTCAGCGTTTGAGCTTCGTGCCCGAACTCTGCAAAAAACTGTGGCCCTTTGAGTCAACTTCGTGTGGCCTCTGACGCTTCATTAATCTGGTTCCTAATGACCATGTTATGACCATATTCCCGAGTAGCTCTTTATTGGTTTTTGGGACAAATCATTTCTTTTCCATTTATTTCTTTTGCCACTTACTATATAACTGGGGTTTAAAGACATCTTATTTTTAGTTCGTTTTTTATCTTGTTTTATTTAGTTTTTAGGTTAGAGAAGAGGGTTTGGAAGGAATTTTGGGTGGAACTTCCCCCTCTCCTAGGGTTTCACCCAAATGGGTTTGTAAGTACACTATTCATCATCTCTTTCATTAATCCAAGCTTCCATTGTTTATTTCTTATTGTGTTAATTAGCTTTCTTGCTTTGTTATTTAGTTTTTGTTGGTTAATTAGTTGTTTTATTGTTCTTGTCATATTTATTACCTAGCTTAAAGGTTGGGATCACATTTCCACCATTAATGGGTATTCAACTTTGAAATCTAGGTTTTGGGTAAAAATGCATTTAAGTGAATCCTCGTGTATTAAAGTTAGAATATTAGGCATTTAACTTTCTTTGTCACGCAACGTTTGTGTTTATTGTGATATTCCAAAATTAATCCATGTGTGACCATTTTCGATTAAATGTTTAATCTTTCATTGTTGAATTAATTTTCTTCTTGTTTGATGTTTATAATTAATTGAATATACTCGGTTAGATGTTTTTGAACCAAAATCCTTAATATGCATTTTTTAGCCCGAGGCAGGGATGTGATTTTAATCTCATTTTATTAATCTTGTTTAGTTTTAATTAGCATAAGTAACTCTTTTTCCCCTTTTTAAACCATCATCACCTTTTAAACTTTTATTTTAGAAGTTATAAATCAATTAAAGTCTGTCAAACATTCCCTATGGATTTTTTATACCCGGACTGGCCGATATACTCCATTTGAGTGTAGTTTAAGTTTAGATTTTATTTGCATTACAGTTGGAAGCCAATAACAACGGTTGGTGTATCTACACGAATGCTCGATTTTCACCACATCAAAATGGCGCCGTTTTTGGGGAGTGTTTTATTATAGATTGTAATTATTTTATTATTTCATAGTATTCTTTTCTTTATATTTGTATTCTTTTTTTCTTTTTGCCTTATGCTATATTGTTTCGAGAACCTCAAAATTTTGGTGCTCGTCGCGTTTTTGAATTGCCTACTTTGAAATGTCTCGTTATAACTCTTTAGATAAACTTAATTGTTATGAAAATAGTTTTTCAAGTCACACTCCCAAGACTATGCGAGAATGTCTATAAATTCTTGAAAATGAACGACTTGAGCATTAAATTCAAGAATTTGTAAGTAATCCATCATCGCCTTGGGAAGGAACTTTGGAAGCGGGGAATCCTATAGCTATGAGCAAACCTCTCAATAAGATGTTATGTCTTCTTGTTGGTTTGATCATGAGTTAGATTTTAAGAAATTGAATGACCAATCCGAAAGTCTTAAAGCTTGGTATTTAGAAATAAATGACCAACTCTCTGAGATTATTTCTTCTTCACAAAGTCCGGTTGAGGTTAAAACTTGCGTTTCACCTCCACCCCTTTTTGATAAAGAAATAATTGAGAGTGATCCAACCACTTTCGAATTTCAACCTCTTATTAATATTTCAAATTCTGTTGAGGTTGAAGGTCCTTTCTTTCCTTTATTCCCTATTATTATGGAACCATTAAATTTATCCCCAAGAATCGGTTGAAAGTCTTGAGGACTTTTGACCCGATTCTTGAACGGGAATGTTATTTTGAGATGCTTCATCTCATGGGCTATTCGATTGAACTTTCCCCACCTCCCCTTTCAACTGAAAAACCTTAGGAATGTGATTTTAATATTCTCAAGATTAATGTGGTCTTGTCACCCGTAGTATCTAAATCCCTCAACACCCGCCTAAAATTTTTAATGGATAATGGTTATTTTCTTCCGTCGTACACATGTCTTCCGTTGTTCAAACAAAATTCCTATTTCACGGAAGGCATGAACTCAATTGAATTACCCCCAATTATCCCTCAAAGTCAAATCATTGTTTGGGCGGACCCTCGGAAATTTCAACTCTTTTTGTATAGTTAATTGAGTAATTGAAATTTAGGTTGTACACAGTTAATTCTTCTTTTTCTTTTATTTATTTCAGTATAGCTTTTAGTGTAATTAGTTAAATTTTTTTTATTTTTTTTATGTATGTTGGGTTCTAACATTTTTTGTAGGTTCAACGAACTTGAATTCACGGAGATTGTGCTTCCCGGGCATGCGGTTATTAAAAAAAGCTAAAAAATTAACTCACAAAAATATTTTCTTCTTTTTGCACACACTCATCCGCACTTCTATGCATATATTTTCATTTTTTGTGTATGTGGGTGTGTGTGTGCCACTCATTGTGAATTCCATACTTACATTAGTATTGTCGTGTGTATATATATAGTAATTTTAATCAATATTACTCATTTATACATATATAATTTTTATTTTATTTTATTTAATTTTTTCTAAAACCCCCCTCATTTCCCATTACAACATAAGACTTTGTATAAAAATAAAAATAAATTAAAAAAACAATAGCAGTTAGGCTCGGCCATTAAAAACAATAGCAGTTAGGCAGGTCTTTGGCTTAACAAAAACAAGAGTATGTCTTTGTTGGCTTTTGGCTTATCAACCAAAAAATTAGAGCAGGTATCGGCTATTAAAATTCAATTCAATTTAGCCTTGGCTATTAAAGCAGGTCTCAGCTATTAAAATTCGAGACAAGCAGGTGTTCAACATAACTGGTTGTTGGTAGATCGTCCCCTGCCCCCTGGTCGACCAGTTGATGTGTTCCTCCAGTTCTGTCTCGGGTACAAGGTAAATTCGCAAAACCCGATCGATCGGTCCCCGGACCGCGATCGACCGGTACCCAATTCCCTCACCCTCTGTCTCATATCCAAGGCTAATTTTGCATGTGCAGTCGACCGGGCTCCAACCCGGGGTCAACTGGGTAAGCCGTTGCTCAGTTTTTTTGCTATTCTCCTCTCATTTCTCTCTTACCCCTGTACTTCCCTCCCTCCTATTTCGTGACCTTGTTTTCCCATGCATAAACTTCACCAAATTCAACCTAAATTCACCCATTTTTACACATCAAGGTATAAATTATTCCTAGTTATCTTGTATTTTGGTGTTTTTGGTTCTTAATTGTCATGCTTTTGAGATTCAATCTATATGTTGACAATTTGTGAGTTTTAAGTTGGGTGTGTCTCAAAAAAATTTTGTTCTAACATGTTTTATTCTTAATTATTGATTAATAACCATTCATGAACACAATTTTTTGTTAGATTCTTGTGTTTGTTCTTTAATGAGGTATGTTGTTGGTTCAAATGACACTCACACGCCCTTAAACCCTATTGTGCATACCAAGTGTTTGCTAAAATGCCTAAACTAATTTTTTCGAGTTGTTTAACATACACTTGCGTATTTTTCACTCGTTGTTTCACCCCCGACACTTTTTGTCATAATGTGGTATGTTTTCACCCGATTTCACACACTTGCACGCGCCATTTTTACTTGTTCACCGACTAACTTTAATTATGCTTTAATTTTTTTTGTCTTGCATAATTATTATTTTGTAGGTTGAAATGGCTGAGATCAAAAAGTACAATTCGACCAAGTGTGTGCCCTCTCGGAGTTTCTAGGGATTCAGTGGTGAAAGTGGAGGCGAAAGTCGTACGAGGCTATGGTGAGGGGTGAAGATATGCATTGGGATCCTCTGGTTGTCCCGATTTTTAGGATTGCTATTGTAATGAGAAATCTTCTTTTTATTTTTCTTCTTTTCTTTATTTCTAATTTTAGTGTATTAATTTTTTTAGGATGTTATCGTATTAAGTTCTTTTGTGAAATTATGAGATTGGAAACGATAATGTAATTGTTGGCTATTTATTAAATTTTGATGTGTGTGACCCTCCATTTTTATAAAATAAAATAATCACCATCAATTTATCTAGTATTTTCACTTCAACCCCTTTGGATTATTGTGACTTACGACATTATTTCTTTTAACTTAATTTTTGTGCAAGTATTTTTGTCTTTCTTTGGTTTGTATAGGGCTCACGTTGACTACCTCGATGATCACTCCAAATTAGGGTGATTTATTTATATCCCTCGCTTTTTCATAGTGTCTTTAATTTCATTGAGGACAATGTATGTTCAAGTTGGGGGGGGGGGGGGGGGGGGTGAGATTATTCATCTCAATTTCTATTTTATCAACGTGAGCCATGTTTATATTTATTAATTAAATTTTATAAAAAAATTCAAAAATTTTAAAAATTCAAACTTTATTTCTTTTCTATTTCATGGGCCTCTTCACTTGATTTCCTATGATATATTTAATAATTTTCCTATCCAATTTCTAATTCAATAATGCATTTTCTATTTCTTTCATATTATTAAACTTTAGTCCTCAAATTATTCAACATTGGGACTAAATGCATCAATTAAACCTTGAAAACCCATGAGGACTTGAGCATATTTTATAAATGATTCGGTACTTGGTATCTCTTTGTTGCTTTGTGTACATTAAAACCTAGTGAGCTTTGTGCTTTTCTTCATTTACGAGTGTTCATAAACTACTCTTTCTGTCTTGAAAATGTTAAATTCGTCGGTAATCTCAATATTATTTCATTTGATCGTTCATTAATTGAGTTCTTTTTTAAATGTGTTACTTGATCGTGATTTTCAAAGTTGTTTTGACTCGAGAATTGCGTGAAATTTAAGAAATGATCATCGCCCTTTTTTTATATTACCCATATTGACCTTAACCTCACCATATATATTTTCCCTCGTCAACCCCTTTGAGCCTAAATACAGCCTTTCGTTTCAAAATCCAAAATACCATAATCAACTCCGAATTGGAGTTATAAACCACCCGCATTACCTTTCATACCTTTATTTAAAATGATACGTGGGATTGAATTATGTTCTTGCTTTGTGGTTGAAATTAAACAAGTGAAGTGAGAAAAAGTGAAGAAACGAAATAAGCGAAAAACAAAAGAAAAAGTGGAAAAAATAAAAACAAAACAAAAAAAAGAAAGAAGAAAATAAAAGAAAGAGAAAGTTTGTACATGTTGTATATAGTTTTCAATAACCTTAGTCACTTTCCATTGTTATATTCAATGCTTGTTATGGATATTCGGGCAAAATTCTTTTAATGTTAATAATATGTTAATAGTTTTGGATATTCGGGCAAAATTCTCTTTTGTTTTGTTAATAATATGTTGAAACATCTAGTTTTTATTGAGCTTGTAATATTGGTTGGTTGGCTATGTTTTGAGGAAATTTGATGTTTGTGGGTTTCATCATTAAAAATCCTTACGGGACAACACTCGTCCACTAGGGTAACCTTGGAGTCTAACAGCATATTGCATATGCTAAATGCAATCGTTTGCCCGCGAAAGTGGCTTTTATCTCTTTTGTACATATCTCCTATCTTGGGGTTTATTTTTAGTTCTTCTTTCTTTGTATTTCATTTCTAGGGATTAGCAATGCGTAAGTTAGTGGGTGTGATTCGTCTCGAATATTGCATTTATTTACCCTCTTTACTTATGCATTTTAGCCCCATTGGGTACTTTAATTCCTATATTTATGCTCATTAACCATCTACTTCTATTTTATATGTTTACATGTTATGTGAAGTATAATTGAGCTTTTGTAGGTATTATGGTGCTTAGCGGTGCAATTGGTGCTATTCGGCAACTTCAGGGGCATTTTAGTCATTTCAGCATTCGAGCTTCGTGCTCGAACTCTCACGAAAGTTGTGTTCCTTCGAGTCGGCTTCGCATGGCCTCTAACGGCTCGTTAATCCGGTTCCTAACAAACATGTTATGACCATATTCCCGAGGAGATCTTTCTTGGTTTTGGGAACAAATCATTTATATTCCATTTATTTCTTTTACCACTTACTATAAAAGTGGGTTTTGTTGTATTTGAAGACATCTTATTTTTAGTTAGTTTTTATCGTGTTTTATTTAGTTCTTAGGTTAGAGAGGAGGGTTTGGAAGGGATTTTGGGAGGAACTTCTCTCTTTCCTAGGGTTTCACCCAAATGGGGTTGTAAATACACTATTTATCATCTATTTCATTAATCCAAGCTTCCATTGTTTATTTCTTGTTGTGTTAATTAGCTGTTAATTAGTTGTTTTATTGTTCTTGCCATGCTTATTACCTAGCTTAAGGGTTGGGGTCACATTTCCACCATTAATGGGTATTGAGGTTTGAAATCTAGGTTTTGGGTAAAAACGCATTTAATTGAAACCTCGTTGAAGTTGAAATATTAGGAGTTTAACTTTCTTTGTCTCGCAACGTTGGTGTTTATAACGATATTTCGAAATTAATCCATGTATGACCATTTTCGATTAAATGTTTAATATTTCATTGTTGAATTAATGTTCTTCATGTTTGATGTTTATAATTAATTGAATATGCTCGGTTAAATATTTTTGAACCAAAATCCGTAATACGCATTGTTTAGCCCATAGCGGGGATGTGATCCTAATCTCATTTTATTAATCTTGTTTAGTTTTAATTAGCATTATTAACTCTTATTTCCCTTTTTCCCCTTTTTAAACCATCATCACCTTTTACACTTTTATTTTAGAAGTAATAACTTAATTCAAGTCTGTCAAACATTCCCTGTGGATTTTCAATACCCGGATTGACCGTTATACTCCATTTGAGTGTAGTTTAAGTTTAGTTTTTTTTTCATTGCAGTCAAAAGCCGATAACAACGATTGGCGTATCTACACGAATGCTCAGTTTTCGCCATAGTGAATTTTGACTCCCTTGAGGTAGTTTCGTTCTCCCGTGATTAATTAGTGTACTAAACATATTCAACCTTGATTGTATAGTTATATCTATGCTATGTGTTGCATTTATATGTATTATATGCTCATATACTATAGTCATTATTACACCCATTTTGTATGTGATATTTTCATGCAGTATAGTTTGGGATAACGAAACTAGTTGATTTTACGAGCATGATGTTGGGTAGAAAACATGTACACTTGATTTATGGGAATTGAATATGAAATTTATTTGAATTGATAGAATGATATTATGAGTATTATTATTGGAGAATGCACAGGCATTCCTTAGCCAAACCACCTGCTGGACGGGGTGTGCTGTCTGCTATAATTTTGTTTATTATCCGAAGACTAGCTATCAAGATTTTATGGCGGTGATTCCAGGTTATTATGGGTCGTGTACCCTAGCTATATTATTTATTTTTTTGGGGGGGGGGGGTATTGGATTGTTCCAAGGATAATTGACAGGAGAGTGAACGGTAGTCCATACCGTACTGTAGGAAGTGCGGCGGGAATTTTGATATAGGGTCTTGGGTTATGTAGTTCCGTCGTGAGATCCTAAGTTATGATTATGTTATTGAGATTTTATCTTGAGTGTTCATATTGCATACACTCTTGTATACGATGCACGCACACACGAGTATGTATAGTTACACTTGGAGCATTTATACGAGCTACTGAGTTTGCCGCTCAACTCACCTCTCAATAGTTTGTTGTATTCTAGGTTTGATGCGAAATGATATTTATGGAATCATTTGGATTGGGAGCATTGTTAGAGGCTCTAGATATTTATTCTTAAAAGTTAAATGTATCAATTTATTTATTGTTAATTATTTTGTAAAAGGACATTTGAGATTTAATAAAATTGAGATACTTTATTCAGTCGATTTATTATTTATGCTTCCTCAAATTTATGCTCAATGGTATTTTTATAAAAAAAATCTCTAATTTATCAATAATTTTTAGTAGCACCTCCCGAAGTGTTACAAAGTTGTATCAGGGCATAGGTTATTCGTATTCTCGGGCTTGAGGTTATTGGTTCGTTACGTTTTTTATTGAGAGAGATATTATACATGCTGTCTCTTATTTGGTTGATGTCGAACTTTCTGTTTGAATTTAATGGAAGAAAATTTGGGTGAATTTCGAAGACAAAATTCCTTTTGTAGGGGCGAAGAATGTAATACCCCGTTATTTTGAGGGCTTATTTATGAATATTATATAAGATTTCAGTAATAATCGATCGGGATGTTTTATTTTAAATAAAAATACTTTTATTGATATTATATTTTAAAATAATTTATTTTGGTTTAAAATCGAATCAAACATTTAAATTTAAATTTAAATGATTTTTGGACATTTTATAATAGTTTAAATATGTAAAGTAGACAAAATTTTGAATTAAAGGGAAATATGGTAATATGTGTTAGCTTAGGCTCCAAGATAGGATTTGAGAGAGGGGATATATAAGGAATATTATGGCTGATTATAAGGGAAGGAAGAAGAAAAGGAGAGGCCAAAAACGATATCTTAAGAGGCAAAAACGAGATGAATGAAAAGAGCCACTTTGGAGTATTTTAGATCGTCTTTTTTAGTACTTTCGGATGAGAATTGAGAAAAACTCAAAACACATATCTAACCCAATCTTTCATGTATAATCTTTTTGAAGTCGGATTGGCAATTCGGATAATGCTTGTATCTGATTTTTCTAGGTTTCTAAAATAGGCCTACAATTGTGGATTTTGACTCTCCCGTGGTAGTTTCGTTCTCTTGTGGTTAATTTAGTGTGCTACACCTAGTCAACCTTGATTATATGGTCATATCCATGCTATGTGTTGTGTTTATTTGTATTATGCTTATATTCTATATTCATTACTACACCCATTTTGTATGTGTTATTTTCATGTCGTGTAGTTTGGGGTAACGAACCTAGTTGATTTTACGAGCATGTAGGCTATAGAAATTAGTTAGAAAACATGTACACTTGATTTATGAGAATTTAATATGAAATTTAATTGAATTGAGAGAATGATATTATGATGATTACTATTGGAGAATGCATAGGCATTTCTTAGCCAAATTACCTGTTGGACAGGGTGTGCTGTTGGCTACGATTTTGTTCATTATCCGAAGACTAGGCCATGGAACCCGATTGGAGAGTATGCCAAGATTTTATGGCGGTGATGCCAAGATTTTATGTAGGTGATGCCAGGGTATAATGGGTCATTTACCCAAGTTTTGTGATTTATTTTGGGGGGCATTGGATTGTTTCAAGGAGAATTGATAGGATAATGGACAGTAGTCCATACCATATTGTGGGAAGTGCGACGGAATGTTTGATATGGGGTCTTGGATCGTGTAGTGCTGCCGTGAGATCCTAAGTAATGATTATATTATTGGAATTTTAGTTTGAGTGTTCATATCGCATACACACTTATATATGATGAACGCACACATGAGTATGTGTAATTACACTTGGAGCATTTATACGAGCTATTGTGTTTCCCTCTCACCCCCCATAGTTTGTTGTATTTCAGATTTGATGTGAGATGATATTTATGGAATCGTTGGGATTGGGAGCATCGTTAGAGGCTCTGGATATTTATTCTCACAATTTAAATGTACCGATTTGTTTATTGTAAATTGTTTTATGAAAAAACATTTAAGATTTAATAAAATATAGATATTCTATCCAGTCTATTTATTATTTATGCTTCCTCAAACTTATGTTCAATCTAATGGTATTTTTATTAAAAAATAATCTATAATTTATCAATATTTTTCAGTACCACCTCCCGATGTGTTACAATGGCTCTCCCAAACTTCGACTATCAAGTTATTATTAATCATCAAATAGAGTCTTTCATTTGTAACTTCGATGATTGTTACCTTTGGGTCTGGATTATTACAGTCTGGACCCCTTACTGTCTTGGAGAAATATCACAGTTGACTAGGTCTTCTTGTAGGTCATTGCTCATTTATGGTACGCGGAGGACCATCTCTTTCGTTTTTCTTTAGAGGAGGTATGGCCGACCTTATAGGATTATTATTTCTTGATAGGGTACAGTATAAACCATCACATTACAGATTCGTATTTGAGCCAAGGACTAATATTTTCTCTTGCTGAGCTACTAGAAATGGACCTTCTCACCCGTGAATTACTTAATAAAGGAGGGATTGACCTTATGGTGGTCATTTCTTTCCAGCTTTATGACATCCTAGATATAAGGAACATGGGAGGATGAAAAGGTGCCTTGGCTTGGGCATTGGTCTCCCAATATTTTCTGATTACAAGCACAACGTGTGTTGACATTCGTCTGGCGGATGTAGTTCTTCAGATGAAGGAAGGTAAAAGTACAGTGCCTTAAATTTCAGGTGAAAACCGTTAACGGTCTTTTTGCCTACCTTTCCCGTGAATCTCCTTATCTCCAAGGAAGCCCCTTATTTCTTTATATGTGGATTTTAGAGGGACCGAATTCGATAGGGGACCCTTTACACATTTCTTATGGATCGGATGATTTCATCTTGCGCCTACCACTTACCCATTTTAAAGAGACTGGAGGAGAGTGGTTCTATTGGCTTTATGAGTCTGGGCATTCTTATCTTCCTTGGCACTTTCCTGAGGGACCAACTGTAGTGACTCTCATATCCATGGGACCGTTTCCCTATATCTCCCTATTTTCTCCGCGTTTTACATATTTTTATTTTCCTCATCATGTGATGCGTCAATATAGAAGGAGGCAAGAGACACATCCCCCTTTGGGTCAATTGCATCCAGTAGAGCCTCAGTCCCATGCTTAGTGAGCATAATTTTTTATCTCTTGAGGGTTGATGTTCCTTTATTTCTTCTAGTTCTACCAAGATTATTCGAGAGGCGTCGATGCTTTTATCTGATGAATACCTTTTTGGATTTGGAAGAAGGTGAGGGATGCACTAGTGTTGAGGTACACTAGTATGTGTTGTCTCTTTGGGTTGACCCTCTCTGGATCTAAAGGATTTCGCGGGATATCTCTACTTCGAGGAAGGGATGAAAATTCCTTTGACGATATGGAGACAAGTAGTGGTTCAAGGGAAATGGGCATCTCGGAGTAAGAGGTGGATGGCTCTGAATCGTTTGATAATGTGGGCAGAAATTTACTTTAAGTATCTTTATGCATTTTGTTATTTTTTGATGATGATGAATACATGTTTTGTAATGAAAACGTTTACTTTTAATGAAAGATGAGTCCCCCTGTGGGCCTCAAACCTTTATTTGTCATCCTAATGAATCTACAACCATTTTCTTTAGGAATCTAAAGATGAGATAAAGTAGAAAGGCTTCACCCCCTGAGGCTTTTTTGGTTTACCGAACCCCTAAAGGTTGCCTACGTACCTCCATTGTGCGGTGGAATTGGCTTAGTGATGATTTGAGTATTTCTCTATGATTTATGGAGGATCAGGTCGTGTGTAGTTCTTATTAATTTCTTGGTGTAGTTATTCTTTTACACATTGTATTTCTTGAGATAATCTAAATTAGTCCGTTTAGCCAATTATGTTCTATCGAGATCGACTAAGAGAGTGGTGCCTCCTGATAGTATTTTTTTTAGAATTTATGGTCCCGTCCAGTTGGGACAAAACTTGCTTGGGGAATCCTATATGTGTTCTATGACTTCTTTCAGTACCAAGTACCCTTGTTTGACTCCTATATTTTTCACTTTCTTGTTAAATACCTAGAAGATTCACCTATGGTGACCTTGTATTTGATAACGTGTTAGTGGTCGTTGTTCATCCAACAGTGCTAGCTCTTCATATATGCTTTCTACCCTGCCAGCCTTAAAGACTTGATTTTCTAATAGCACACTCAAGGAGGGAATTTCCATTTTGATTGGTAGCAGTACCTCCATACCATAACGAGCGACAATGGTGTGGCTCCGATAGGCATTTTGACTATAGTATGATACCCCCACAAAGCATACAAAATTCGATCATCCCAATCTCAGCATCCTTCGATCATCTTACTCAATATCACGTTCATGTTCTTATTTGATGATTCTATGGCGTCGTTGGTATATGGACGGTGGTATGGGGATCATTTATCTCTGGATTTTTAATTCTTCGACAAGATCTGTGACTTCTGCCTCGAAATACATCCCATTATTGGATATCGGCTCAAACAGTACATCATATATACAGACGATGTTCTTTCGTATAAATTGGACCTATTTCTTTGCATTGAGTACAACATACGATTCTGCCTTGACCCACTTAGTGCAGTAGTCTGTGGCTACCAGGATGAATTCATAACCATTAAAATGCCTTTGGCATTACCTTCCCGATGGTATCGACTCCCAAGGTCGAAAAGGGCCATGGTGATGTCATGTTGTACAGTTCCCTCGGGGGTAGATGTTATAGGTTTGCAAATCATTGGGATTTAGGACACCTTTGGACGTGTTTGATGCAATCATATTAAAGGGTGCTTCAGTAATACACCTGTCGAATAATCTTCTTAACTAGCATGAGGCCATTCATGTCAGGATCACACTCTCCCCCATGAATTTCTTCCATCACCTTTGTTGCTTGTCTCTTCTGAAGACACCGTAAATGGGTACCATCAGGATTTATTTTGTGTAAATGTCCAGCATACATGATGAATTGAGCAACCCATCATAGAAGTGCCATTTTATCTTTTTTGGTAGATCTGGAAGGTTATTTTCCTTTTGAATAAGCTCATTTATGTATTAGTACCAAGGTCCTTCGGTTATGGCCTCGCTCATGCAGATTTTATACATGAACCTAGGTTTCTTTTGTTTGCATACATCCATATGTACCTTATCCATATCTTCGATAATTTTTACCATGGAGGCTATAGTAGCCAGGTCATTAGCAAAGCTGTTATGAGCTCTTGCGAAATACAATAATTGAACATCATCGAATATGGAAGTGATTTCCTCTAGGTATTCATGATAGGGCAATATTTTTTCCTCCATTATTTTCCAATGTCCTAATATTTAACAGATGATAAGGGCATAGTCTCCATACACGTCGATTTTTCGTATTCCCTATTCATGGGCAATCTTAATCCTTATAATACAAGCTTCATATTCGACGATATTATTGGTATAATTGAAGTTTAGCTTTATGGTTGTGGGATGGTGACTTCCATATGGAGAAACCAATAACATCCCGATGCCAAATCCTTTCTTGTTAGTATCTCCGTCGAAGTGTAGTTACCATTTGTACTCATCTTGGCTTTTGATTACCAAAATGTCCTCATCTGGGAAGTGGGTAGAGATCTCGTCTTACTCATCTAATGGATTCAACTAAGTAATCCACAATGGCTTTCCCTTTGATGGCCTTCTGATGTACGTACTCGATGTCAAATTCAGTATGCGGGAATGGCCATTTAGCCAATTTACTTGTCAATGCAATTTTTTCCAGTAAGTATTTCAAAGGATCAATTCGGGAGACCAACTTTATTTTAAAAGCCACCATGTAGTGCCTTAGTTCATATGTTGCCCATACCAAAGACAAGCAAGATTTATCCAAGGTTATGTATCATTCTTCATAGGCATTGAGCTTTCATTAAGCACAATATATGGCTTGTTCCTTTTTAGACTCCTCAATATAATGAGCCAATATGGTTCTCGCTGCAGTATTGGTAGTTGTGAGATACATGAGAAGAGGATGTTTAGATCGAGGTGGAGACAATACACGATGGTTAATTAGATATTATTTGATTATGTCGAAGGCATGGCAGGAAGATTTCTATATGTCAGTAGAGTCTTTACGATGTAGCTTAAAGATTGGATCACATATAGGGGTCATCTGAAATATGAACCTACTAATATATCAGAGCCTTCCCATGATATCTCTGACTTACTCTTCAGTGCGTCGGGGAAGCATCTCCAGAATGACCTTGACTTTGATCGAGTCTACTTCAAATCCTTTTTTGTTGGTGAGGAACCCTAATAGCTTTCTTTTGGTGACTTCGAAAACACATTTTGAGGGGCTTAGGCACATTTGGTACATTCTTTATCTTTTCAAGAACTTCCTTAGCGCCGAAACATTTTTCTCGTGTCTTGAACTTAACGTTCATGTCGTCCATATAGACTTCGCCCTCTCTGTGGATCATGTCATGCGTCAAGGTAGTATCCCCTCACTGTTAATTTGCACCGGAATTCTTGAGTTCGAATGACATCACTATGTAACAAAAGGTCCTTTAGAGGGTAGTGAAAGTCGTTTTCTCTTTATCTTCCGGGTGCATCTTGATTTGATTCTATCCAGTGAAGTCATCAATGAAATACTTTAGGGCTTGGTCAGTAGTGTTGTCGATGATCATATTTATGTTTAGCAATGGATAATCACCTTTAGAGCGCACAACCTAACCTTTTCTCCTATTTTGGGTAGGGGTGGCAATTCGGGTTAGTCGTGTCATTTTTGGGTCGCGTTGATTTTTATTTTAGTATATGTTTTAGGTACTCTTAAATCTATATAAGCTAAACGGGTCATGTTCGGGTCATTTCGGGTTATTACCGTAAACGGATTATCGAGTCAAAAATTGCCAGCTCTAATTTGGGGATAAGTACGATATTAGCTAGCCGTGTGGGGTATTCGACTACCCGTAAGAAGTCTACGCTGAGTTATTTCATTATATCCTCTTTAACCTTAAGGGAACATTCTAGTCTGAGCGTTTTGAGTTTTTATTTGACTATCTTGGACTCGAGATACATGGGTATACGGTGTATGACTATTTTGGGATCAATTCCTCGTATCGGCGTAAGACCATGATAAGACCTCAATGTATTTTTTAAAGAGTTGAATGAGTTCACACCTTTATATATCCTCTAAATAAGAACCTAATTTGATTTCTTTTATCTAATCTGAATACCCTAAATTAACCATTGTCATTTCTTCAACAGGTTGTGCGCGATTGGTTTGTTTGTAATTAAAAACTTTTAGGTCGTCTTCTAATTCCTCATTATGTAAATTGAATTCATTATTTTAATTAGCACATTCATCATAATCAATGTTTTTCCCATATAGATACTCAAAGTTAAAATTTATTTCATCGCTAAAAGGGTTAGCATGGTTGAGTACATTGAAATAGTTTGCCTCCAGTCCTTCTCCTCAAATGGGAGGTTACAGTTAAGAACCGAGGGTTCTTCCTGGAGCATGTAGGCAATATCTTCTTCAAAGGGATTCTCACTCATTGGTATATAGCAGATCAATTTTTTATCATCCTCCATTACTTCACAGAACATTTCGGTGTTTTTCAAATCCTCGATGGGATCCCAACTTATAGAGGGCTTGTCTAGCTTTCTGACCAGGTTCGTTATCTTGTGCACTTCTTCTTCTATATATGTAGGGTGGTCTTCAAAGAAGATCTCCCATCCTACCATCTGCTTTCCAAAGTTGGCATTTATCAATGGTTCGGGAAATCCACATAAGGGAAAATCTTCCCCCTCTTTGATAAAGTGTCCATTGAGGCCAGGCACAACCCCTAGTTTTTTTAATTCTGGACTTTTAACTCTCAGTGCTTTGGAGGCTAGATCATCATGCTTCCACTTGTATCTCAGTGCCTCAATGCTAAATTGTTGCATTAACTTAATGGGTTCATTGATCCCTTGTTAATTTTCCGGAGTCTTTCATTTTCTACATCATATGGGTGACGTTATAACGACCGTATTCAGAATATGGCAGTGGGATATGTTCCTTCGTATTGACAGAAATGGTTTGTATAGAAGGTCTAGCTAAAAACCACTGATTTATATGTCTCCACTTTCATGTTAAATTTACAAAACTGAGGTGTTAGGTCCCTCCCCTATAAGAAAGCTAGAATCTCCAGACATTGTGATCAGATTTTATCCACAAAAGAATTTTAATTTGTGGTGTAGTGACGAAATAACACCCCTGATATCATGGAGCCATGGTCTTCCCAGAAGCAGGTTAAAAGAAGTAGGTATGTCAACCACTTGAAACTCGAAGAGGCTGTCGAGATGGCTGATCCCAAGATTGAGTTTAATAGATCACATCACTTCTCTTTGGGTGTTATTATTGTCTCTCACAGTCTGAGTGGTAGGTGTGAGATCATCATACTTAATCCCCATACATTTGGCGGTTCTCAATGGGCAGATATTTAAGTTAGATATGTTATCGACGAGCACCATGGGAATCCTTTGTCCTTGGACATTTATAGTGATGTTTAAATCCATTTGGACATAGTCCTGTCTTGGTCAACTCAGTAATGGCGAATGATATGCTCTTTGCAAAGTTTAGGCCTCAGACTGTCTCCATAAGTTCTTCGGGACTGGAGGATGTGGATACAATTTTCGGAGAGAATTTCTTGAGAATGAAATCTCTATGGAGTTGGGAGGACATGAGGAGTCCCCATATAAAGATGCTGGCCTGCGTCTTTTTCAGTTGATATAAAACATGATTTTCTTCGATTTATCCAGATGAGTCTTCATCGAGTAATTCCTTTCCTTTGCTTTTGTCCCTCTCCCTAGAAAGAATGGGGTTCAGGATGGGATCTTTATAAAACCTTCTAGACCGAATGACGTGGTCAACTTCCATAGACTCCCAATCCAGGGTGAGGAACTTGGCCAATATTTTATTGAAGTTTAGAGATCCGACATAATCCTCGTCTTCCCTAGGAGGGGAAATAATTACATCATCGAAGTGGAATATTAAGTCTTCCTCGATAGACAACTAATTTATTGAATCATTTAGTGACAACCATGTCCAAGAGTCTTGACTATCTTTTGTTTTAAATTCCTCAACCCAACTAGTAGGGATGATTTATCTATCCTTCAGTACCGTAATGTATCTTATCCCTTGTTACGTCTCATCGTACATCACTTCCCACTGATTTATCTATCAACCTCGAGGTTTTCATATTTTTATCTGATAAAGGAAATCCAAATTCTCCTAAAAACCAAGTACCTTATCTGGTACAAGCTTATTTCCCAAGGATCCCACCTAGTGGACTTCAAATCTTCGAGTGTCTGGACCATTAGATCCATGTGAGTTTGTGTTAGAACCACATGCTCTAGATGTCTATTAAGGAGACTTTTAATGCTCAATTGTTCTTTAGTTGAGTTGATAGGCTTGATCAAAAGAAATGGATCTCCGGATTCATCCTCTGTGGTAATGGAATTCACCCCCGAATCATGGTTGGGTAAAGGATTATTATTAATAGGCTTCGATTTAGTTGGTGCAATAATCTTTCATTGGCCGATCAAACCTTGGACGGAAAACCTTATGGCTCGACATCCTTCTAAGTTTTTCCCCGTCATCTGATGATAATCGTAGTAAATGTCGTTTCTGAACCCTTCTGGTAAGGGTTCGGCTAATTATCTAGAATCTGAGGGCTTTATGAGCCCATTCTTCTTGAGAGCTTGATAAAGTGTACTTATGGGAGTGTACAGGGGATGGAATGTATGTTGGACTCTTTCAATATTCTAGGGTGCAAGTGTTGGTGCCTGAATGGTATTGACAGTAGATGATCTTGACTTGTCAGTCCTCATGTTTGTGTATTTAGGAGCGTTTCTTATATTCTCACTCTCACTCTTAGACGGGTGGTTCATGAGATCGTCCTCTAGTTGGGTTCCCACATCCATAAAAGCTTTGAAGTGGGGTAAATATTTCATCATCATTTGGTCTCGGTTGGGATGGATCAGAATCTTATTTACAATAGCCACTTGTTCTTCTTATAAGGGTCGATTTACCATCCGGGGGACTTTTTTTCTCCGACGTGCAATGAAGGTGCCTGGGTGTTCATGTAACACCCTACCTAATTAAATACCGGGTGATCAGTCCCATACCCAATTAAATCAGAATATACAATTGGTTCATTCTTAGCATCACTGTCGAAAATATTTTCCTATCACCTAATACTCAATTAAGCTGGTGTTAAAAACTTTCAAATAAAAATTACATTTTACCATTTCGAATAATTCTACACATCCCATTCCACAACAACAACAAACTAAATAGATATCACAATAGAATTTAAATGCAACTGGAATAAACTTTCCAGAAAATATCTCAATATATAAATCCCAACAATAGTAAATGTAACACAACGACACGAGTATAAAATCCTGACTCAAATAGAAAAGGAATAGCTGAAATCCTCTTAGGTGACATGCCCTAAATGAAAAATCACTACATAGTATGAATTAAATAAATGAAGGCGTTTAAACAATACTCCATAGCTCCATAGCTCGTCAACCATCATAATCCTCAATGGCTGGTGTCCCAGCGGCTGGACACCTGATATAGAAAATACAAGAGAGAAAAGAGAATATGCAAGGAAACGGGTCAGAGCCCGATGGTAAAAATAGTTTTGAAAATAACAAGTGAATAATTGCAATGTTTATCACTTATAATATACATGTTAGATTATCGGACTCTCTCTTGAGATTCTCACCTCTCATCTAGAGTGCACACCTAACGTACCTTTAAACTATTCTAGTTATAATTCCCACGATAACTAGATTAACCACATATTTCCACTCTTTATAGCTCGAATTATTCCCACGTATTAACCCTATAATACATATAATGATGTTATAAATATATATATATATATATATATATATATTGCACCCCGAGACACAGCTGCGGTGCTGCATTACTCTGCTATCTTGTCCCAATACATCTCGTCACTATATAGGGGACCATAGGTTCTGTAAAGATCCCTCGAACCACAGATATCAAATCACAAATAATGGAGGCGAACATAGTCCTAAGCCTTTGGGCTACGCACATACCTACGCACTCAAATGACCGTTTTATACAATTGTTCTCACTAATGGTGATCGAACTATGTCCTATGTTCTTGAGCGACAAGTCGAAGGTCCCATATATTCATCAGGATAAGACTGCCCTCACGCGTATACCTCCCGTCGATAGCAAGTAAGCTAAGTATGTCATACACATAAATTATCAATCAATCAAATAGGCATTATCATCTACTATATAAAATTAGGTACTTATACTACCTATATCATATTAGAAATTCATCTTATTACAAGTACCCGACGTATTTATTTAATACTACCCACACTTGTAATCATGATTATCATCATATTTTTTTTATGTAGTTATCACTCACATAATATTTTATCCGACCCAAGTACCCGTAAATATATCATCAATATTACCCTTACTTGATATAACAATTATTCTCCTTTAAATCGTAATATAATTATGTAGATATCTCTCACAAAAATTTAATCCTCAAATCCAAATAATTTTCCAACATTAACCCAAGTCCTTCTCTCCTTGTTAATGTACCAAAATTAATAAAATCTCACCATGGGACAAATTATCATTTTCCAATTATTATTTTTTTCGATAAAGGTACATTCTGCCAGAAATATAAAATTATAATTTTGAGGCTTTTCTGCTCCGATTTTGAAAAAACTTAAAACTGCAAAGTTGTGCAGAACGTGATTTTATACAAAAATTCGCGTGCACACTGTCAATTTCCTCTTAAAACAGTCCTAAAATTACCATACAATGTTCCTCCTTTTCAATAATTTTTTCATGCGTTTTATCCATTTTCTTTCTCATCAAAACCAACACAAATCAATCCAAAACTTCTCCTAATTAATCTCAATTTATATAGAAAGATATATGATCAGTTTCTAATAATCAAACAACCTAAAATCATCAAATAGTTTGGATTAAATCCTATTGTTCCCAGAATTCTCATAGGTTCTTATTTCTCCAAAAATCATAATAACTCGGACTTCTTCTATCATTTGAAACCCAAAATTCATGGATTAAATCATTTAAATATAAAGAGATTTATTATATCTAATTTTCATATCAAGAACAAATTCCAAAAACTCTATTGTTCATCCTTAAATCATGCAAGTTCATACTTCTTACTTAACCTATCTAGCATGGATATTGTAAGTAATAAAATAAAGTAAGAATTACACTTGCCCTAATTATGTAGGTCTGAATCTTTGGTGATGGTGGTGTAGAATCCTTTCCTTATTTTTTGGTGACTTTTAGGAGGTGGTGATGGTGGTAGAAGGTGGTTAATCCCCTTTGGCTTGCCCCAAAAGTCTCTCTTCCTTCCTAAGCAACCTCTTCGCCTCCCAAGAAAGTCTTCACTTTCTCTCACACTAATACCTTTCAAATGTTTTGTGACAAAATGAAATGAACCTACGTTCCTCTAATCCATCACCTTTATAATAAGACAAATCCCGAAATTGCTATTCACCTTCTACATAAAATGACTAAAATGTCGCTTCGGGGTGTCCTTTCATCTCCAAAGTGACCCGAGACCCAAATCCAACACCCGAATAGACTTTTCTGACTATTTCGACCCTTTCGGATGCAACGACGCACTCGAAACGACCATAAGATTGATATAAAATAATGTTTCCTTTTTATTTATTTAAATTAGTCCCGACACGTCCCATACCGCGTCCCGGCTTAAGTTTCATAATTACCGTATTAGTTACTCACGACAATATAAATAGCATCATATTCATATATTACTTAAATATCACTAAGTAATATTCAGAATCATATATTTCAATATCCACAAGTAATATAAAATTCGGATTAATCCCAATTAATTAATTTATAATTAATTCCAATTAATCCCATTAACTTTTAATTTAACTCATTTTAAAAGTCATTAAAATTAAGGGGTATTACAGTTCATTAATCTCTTCCCTCGTCATTTCTCGATCTTGGTGAGCAACGTCCAGTTCGTCATTGCAGTTGTATTGCTTTATGAATTCTTGACAAATTTCGATTCAGTTTGTGGTTCTCCCATCATCTACGGACAAGAACTATTTGAGTGATCCTCCAGAGAAGATATGACCAAACATTTATGCCATGACCTCCTTAGAAGCCCTTAGGGCTTGCATGGCTCGGATGTATAACTTGAGTTGTACTGTTGGTGGACCCATACCTGTGGACTTCTCAATATCCGGCATTTTAAATTTGTCGGGAAGCCTAGCATTGGGGTAAAGCGATAGGAGTTTGATTTTTGGAAGATCATCAGCAGGTCGAAGCTGTCAAAAAAAATTTTGGAGTGTTTGAAACTCCATTTTAAGATGTCCAAGATCCATTGCTGGTGTTGTACACAATTGTGCTTTTAGCACTCATAATGAGAGTTATTGGTAGCTTGGACCGTTTCTAGTGTGGGTGCAATATATGCATGGTGCGGGTTTTCTCCATGGACACTATTGTTCTCTAATCGATTTTAAAGAGAGATCTATTCTTGACTCATGCTTAACATTTCTCTCCTGAGAGCGGTTAGGCTAGACAGAATGTCGGTTAGTGACACTCCTTCATTTCGCATGTTGTTGATACTATGAGATATTGGAATTCGAGATATGCATCTTATGTCCCTTATCTAAGACGGTGACTATAAGGTTACAAAAAACGTGAAATTAGGATTTTTTTTCTCGAACATTATCTTAGGAAGGATAAGAATGAGTTCAGAAAAACATGGTTATTTTGTTTAGGGTAAGCTCGGGTGATGACCCATTTCCTACGGTACTCCTCAATTAGCTCACAACCCCTAGTTCGGAGTTGTGAAAAGTGAGTAGATTTTTCGAATCCTAGAGTCCCATCCTATTTTAGGAAACTTTTTAGGGGATACAAAACCCTTATGGGAGATGTCACTATTTGGCGTATCTCTTGGCTTATTTATTTGGATGTGTCCTAAGAATTTATTGTATGAGATTACGCAAGGCTTTTTGCAAGGCTAAAATCTCCCTTCTTTGGCTATGACTCCTCATGATATACCTCAGGGGAATGTTTGAGAGGATTATTTTGATATACCCGAATGTACGTGAATCGAGCCTCCTGATATACTTTGTGGAGACAGTACGTGGGAGAGTTGACTCCATATACTCGAGGTACGTGAGTGATGTTCATCGAGAACATACCACTCTATATATGCCGAGGATACGAAGCTAAGAATAGTGGAAGTTTTCACTAAGGACCCGCATTGGTTAGACCCAAGTCTCTTAGCTAGGCTTCCTGGGGTAACAGTTTATGTAATGAAATGTAGATATGATGTGGTAAAGTAGTGTGAATCTTTTTTTAAAGTCTTTTATTATTTTGGTGAGAGTCGTTTTCACTTGAGATTATTATGTACCTTGGCATACATGTCACAAACAAGGTTCAAGGGAAGCATAGAGTGTAACCTTATCCCTACGGGAGCATGCAATATCAGTATTTTTCTACCTAGTTAGGTATCTAACAAGGATACGAATAAATGCTATCGAATAGAATATGCAGGAATATACAAGAATAACATGCTGAAATAAATACATATCTTCATTAAATTGAGTTCAATCCTCTTAGTAAAAATAGTCACAACGGAGTCGCCACTATGAGCACCCCCACCCCACCCACTAGAGCTGGCAATTTTTGACACAATGACCCGTTTACGGTAATAACCCAAAATGATCCAAACGTGACATGATTAGCTTGTATAGATTTAACAGTACCCAAAACTTATAATCAAATCAAAATCAGCGCGACCCAAAAATGATACGACTAACCCGAATTGCCACCCCTTACCCCCCACCCCACCCCTCCCCGCGCTTTTTTCGACCGGTGACGCGCGATCACTGCCTCATAGCTCTCTTTTAAAAGGGTAATTTTGTCGTCAGTCTATTTTACACAAAACAGACAAAAGAAAAAGGGAAGGCCACCATGGAGTCCTGGTGATGGTAAGTAATCTGCGTGTTAATCTGGGAGAAAGGTCCGAGGACTGGATTAGGGAATTGGGAAGATGTTAGGAACCTTCTCCACCCTTTACGTCTCAAATGTAGTTATAAAATATTTATTTAAGATGTTATGGTGTAAAAAGAAGTAGTTATAATATATATATATATATATTGTGCAGTGCGAATATCTGTGTAAATAATATAATCAAAGGATAGATATGTACAAGGTTGAACTTGTTCACTCAGATGGCAGTTTGGGTGATTCTATGTACTCGCACAGAGTGATTCAAAGTCCTTCTAATTCGTAAGGAAACCAGAGGAATTATACCTCTTACAAAAACTCGATGCAAGAGATTTAGGCTTTCTTTGATCTTTCAAGGTATTGTAGAGTGAAAGAAGATTGGATCTAAAGATATGGATGATTTGTGTTCATGAAAAAACTTGATCAAAGTTGATTCACCCATAAAATCACTTGATGATGAAAGAATGACCATACTTCCAACATTAAGATCAAAATAATAGAAAAAAACCCCGAATCTAGTGATCCTCTAACCTAGGTGAGATCATTCCATGATTTTTGAAGCCTTTTTAGTTGATTTTTTTGGATGTTTTACGAGAATAAAGATGAAAACACGTGAATATATACAAGATCTTACTTGAGTTTTAGAGAGCGGGTTTCTCGAATATGCCTACGTATCCGCCGTAGGTGGAATCAAAGTCAACGTAGTTTGGACATAACCATTAGAGAAAAGCCAAGCCTAGAAGAGCAAAGAAATGCACAAGAACAATAACTTGGAACACCACCCTTTTATATTAAGGCTTCAAAATAAAACAGTGACAAGCAGCGTACCTGTAAGGTTACACTTAGTCCTTTTCGTTTCGGTAGCATTCCGGTTTGGAATCAACATTTTTTGGGGTGGATTTAAGGTTACTTTAAGGTAAAGTACCTTTGAAGCGAAAAATAAAATAAGAAAGAGATGAAAGGGATTTTTTTTGTTTTCTTTTGGGCTTGATTGAATGTGATGTACTCCCTGGACCGATCGGTTAAGCGCGTTTTCATTTGGCCTTTGGGTTTATTCTGGGCCAGCTTGACTTATTTGGGTGATTTATTTTTTGTCCTCTTAAGCTTTTGGGCCTTTTGGTAAGGCATTTTGGGTTCTTGAGGCTAGAGTTTTATTTGGGTCTTTGGGGAGGCCATGATAAGTTCTATAGTAATGGAGCAGAATGGCGTGTCTGACATAACAAGGTTATGTCATAGTCTTGTTATGAAGTTAGGAACTCCGGATACATTGGACCTATTTGACCTCCAATAAACTATTTAAAGATACTCTTGAGACAACTACGGATGCATTGTAATATTCTTTATGCTTTATTAGTCCCATAAATGTTATTTTGCATATTTTAGTATTCTTATTCCATTTGTAACTTGTTCATAACACTTCTATCACTAATCCCACTCTATTTATTATCATATATATAATATATATAGAGTCCCTCTATTCCCACTCCATTATAACATTCCCCCACTCCACTTTAATGTGAAAAGACTTTAATACCCTCAAAGTTCATTCACTTAATCCAAAACTCACAACTTTCTCTCTTTTGATCCAAAAAGAAAAAAAAAAAAAGCTTTTTCATTTTTTTTTATTTTTTTAAATACTGTTTTTTAATAAAATTGTATTTTTACAAAAAAAATAATTAAAAAAAAAAAACTCTACAGTTTTTTCTCTTTATAATAAATAGTTAAACAATTTTTTTTAATTATAAAATAGAGTTGTATATATATATTTGAAAAAAAATAGTTTTTTAAAGATAAAACCAACATTCCGTTCATTTTATTAAAAAAAAATAACAATACGTTTTTATATATACAATGTACAATTTGTTTTTTTCATAAAACAATTGTTTTTGTAAACTACAATTAAAATAATGTAGAGTTTTGTTATACACTAATATATACATATACTATTGTGCATTAATGTCTTTAGGGATTGAAAAAAAATAGTTTTTTATAAAAAACAACGCTATAGTTTTTTCCTTTTATAAAAAACAGTTAATTTTTAAAAACACTCAAAACCGTTTTGAAAAGTTTATATAAAACACTCAAAACCGTTTTGAATATGAAAAATGTTTATTTAAAAAAAATTGTATAAAAAATTGTTTCAACTTTAAATAACCATTTTAAAAAGTAAAAAAATTATTTTCACAGACCACATATACATACCGATGGCGCGAACCAATTTTTTGTATATATTGGTCCGTGCTAGCGGTCTGACCGCCTATACGTACCGCTGACGCAGACCATTTTTTTTTTTATATAAACAACAGTTCATTGTTTTTAACCGTGGAAATAATTCTTTTACTTTTAAAAACGGTTATATAAAGTTGAAACAATTTTATACAAATTTCTTTTTTTAAAGATTTTTTTTAAATAAACATTTTTTGTATTTCAAACGGTTTTGAGTGTTTTTAAAAATTAACTGTTTTTTATAAAAAGAAAAATCTGTAGCGTTATTTTTTATAAAAAACTTTTTTTAACCCCTAAAGACATTAATGCACAATAGTATATGTATATATTAGTGAATTAAACGAAAACTCTACATTATTTTGATTGTATTTTACCCAAACAATTATTTTATAGAAAAAACAAATTGTACATTATATATATAAAAAACTTATGTTTTTTTTCTTTAAAATGAACGGAATGCTGGATTTATCTTTAAAAAGCTTTTTTTCCCCCAAATATATAAACAACTCTTTTTTATAATTAAAAAAAAACTTTGTTTAACTATTTTTATAAAGAGAAATAACTCTAGAGTTTTTTTTTTTAATTGTCTTCTCTTTTTGTAAAAATACATTTTTTTATAAAAATGTAATTTTATTAAAAAACAGTTTTTAGACAAATAAAAAAAAAAGATGAAAAGGTTTTTTTTTTCTCTTTTTTAGATCAAAAGAAAGAAAGTTATGAGTTTTGGGTTAAGTGAATGAACTTTGAGGGTATTAAAGTCTTTTCACATTAAAGTGGAGTGGGGGAATGTTAGTGTGGAGTGGGAATAGAGGGACTCTATATATATATATATATATATATATATATCAAAAACCCAAAAAATGGGTTGCTACCACAATTCTCAATTTAGAGTGTTCTCATAATTCTCTATACTTTCAACACATTTCACATCTATTTTCATAAATCAGAAGAGACACTCTAGGTTCGAATTATGGGTTAGACCCCAACCTTGTTCATTTATGAACTATGTAGATTTTGATGCCATTTTTAGCTACGTAGGCATCCCAAAGTCATTCTAGGATTCAAGTCATTTCTTACCATTTGGAACATTTTGTAATATTTGCAGGTCTAGTTGGAGAAGGAACACTTGAAATTTTTTATATGCTTCAACGAAGGAACACATTAAAGATTTTAATATTTATTTGTGTTTGATTAATGTAATTAATTTAATGGCTTAATTGTTTTTATATTATTGCATTTTGATTGGTGTATTAGTTAATTCTATAATGGAATTGTATATAGATTTGGAAAAATGTACATGAAGCAAACAAATAAAAAAATTAAATAAATTCAACATTGGTCACAGCCTAAAATCGTGATCATGTCTGTGACAACAATTTTATGGGTTACAAGGTAGTCACGGTCACGAACCATGACCACCGGACCTGTGGACACAATAGGGAGTCACGGTCCATGATCGTGACGAACCAAAGTTCACAGTCGGCTATTACCAATGGTGATCACGGTTCTTGACCATGACAAAGAAAATAGAGTCACGGTTTGGGTCATGGTCTTGAACTGTAACCAACCATGACCCCTAGTCACAATTCACAACTGCGATCAAACCCCTAGCATTAGGGTTATGAAAGAGATCGTGACCATGTATTGTGGTCACGATTTTGGACCGTGACCCCAAAATGTTCACCCTTAAGATTGTTACAGACCACAACCTTGACCCAAAAGATTGGTCACGGTCTAAAACCTTGACCATTTTCGATATTTGGCGTAGTGAGATGAATCTACTTTGATAACATCCACTTCACCAATGAAGAACTATTTGTGATTTATGTAAGGAATAGCATAAAGTCGGGTACGTCAACCATCACCACCGTTGTAGCCAGAGTTTCCACCATCTTGGCCCTTGATAAGTAATTGAAGTTGAATTTCTTAAACCTGCAAGCGATCTCCACCAAATGCTTATGGAAAATACCCAAATTCCGACAAATAATGAAATGAAGGCCAAATATCTAAAGACGTCCAACTCTCAAGCAAGTCGACAATGCAGGTTGTGTTCTAGTTTAATTGTGTTGGGCTTAGTGTAATAGAGGTTAGAATGTTCAAGGCCATGAACCTTTATCGGGGGAAAAATAAGATCATTAAATGATAAAAAAAATAATATAGGGCACATTTGTATATATGAAAATCTATTTTATAAGAGATTCATCTCGCAACATTTTTTACACCTTTTTATTTTACTTTTAGAGTTAATTACACCTACCCCGTGAACTTTACCCCTTGTCACTTCAATACTCAAACTTTCATTTTCTAGACTTAATGCCCTAAACTTTCAAAATGACTTCAAATAACTCCTACTGTTAACACCATTAATTTTTGGAAGGAAAAGTGGGTCATGTGCATGGCATATGAGAGAAAATGAGGGTATTTTAGTCTGTTCCTATTATGAGGGCAATTTTGTAAGTAAATCCCCCTTATAATCACTCCCTTCTTCTCTTTTTTTTCCTTCTTCTCCCTCTCTCCTTAGAGAATCCATGGCAGCACCATGGTTCTCTCTCTCTCACGAACACACACGCACAAACAAAAAAACACAAGAACACACACGCACACAGCCCTCCTCCATCTCACTGTCCCATTATATACCCATGAACCCTCCTCCACCCTTTACCCGCCGTCCCTCTCTCTCATCAACCCATGGTGGGTAAAGTCCAAATGTGATGTTTTCGATTTCATATCTGATTTGTTTTTTTGTTTTGATTTGGTGGTATTGTATTTGATTTGGAAAATGAGTTTTTTTTTTTGTGAAATGTGAATTTAATTAAAAGGGGCCAAGCCCCAAGGAACATACAACCAAGGTCAAAAGGCCAACACAAAAAAGGCAACATGCTGCCAAAAGGCACAGAAGCCCCCCCCCCCCCCCCCCCCCCCCCCCCCCCAAAAAAAAAAAAAAACAAGCCTAAACAACCCAACACTACTCGAGCAACAAATAGAAAAACAAAGGCACATAGGCCCAACTAAAAAAAATAGACAACAATATTGCAACAGCTACAAATATCCCAAATGCTTAAACCTAAAATGATTTGGAAAATGAGTTAGGTTTACCATGAAGAAGAAGAAATGGAGGATGGTGTGTTGTTCGAGTTATATGCCTAGATTTGTTATTTTTTACTAGATTTTTTTGTTTGTTTCGATTTGATGGTGTTGTATTTGATTTAAAAAATGAGTTGGGTTCACCATGGAGAAGAAGAAATGGAGGTTGGTGTATTATAGATTTTTGTTGTTTATTAGATTTGGAAGATTAGTCCATTTGTTCTTGATGTGAGTAAGTTGGATTTCTTCTTCAAGAGATGGCATTCCATTAATTTCCAATATTTTGAAATTTCTAATTTTAATAAGTTTTCCTATGAATTTCAAAGATTTGGGTATTTTAATTTCATTTCAATTATTTTATTTTTCTAATTCATCAATCAATTTTTACTTGAGTTTTAGAAAATAATTTCAACATTTTCAAATAAATCTGCATTTATTTTTAAACCGATTCCCAGATCTATTAAAAAAAATTATTTATTCGGTAATTTTTTTAGGTCCTTTAATTTTTCTTTTTCGTACTTTTTAATTTTTTTTTAATGGAAATCCATAAATATATTTTTTTTTGCCTAAAATAATTTTAAATTATTTTAACTATATATTTGTTAATATTTTTTGCTTTTTTCTATCTTTAAAATGCTTTTTTTTATTATTTCCATAATTTTTAAGAGTTTTTTCCAGTATTTTCTGGAAAAAAAAATCAGTTTTTTAATTTTCTGTATTTTTTTTAGAATTTTCTGTAATTTTCAGTTTTTTTATTTTCTATGATTTTCAATTTTAATTATATTTTTGTAATTTCCAGATTTTAAGAGTAGTTTCCTATAATTTTCAATATTTTAAAATGTTTTCTGCAATTATAAGATTTTGTAAAGATTTTTAGAATGTTTTTGTGTAATTTCTATTTTTTAAAATACTTTATATTGACTTGGATCAAAATACCCTCATGTGCATGACATGTGACCAATTTTTCATCCAAATATTTAACACCATTAGGGTTTTGGGATTACTTGGAGTCCTTTTGAAAGTTTAGGGAGTAAGCCAAAAAATGAAAGTTGGAGCGATAAAGTGACAAGGGGAAAAGGTAAAGTTAAGTGATTAGGTGTAATTAACCCTCACTTTCAAAACCTTTTTTTTTTACTGAATAAAGTTGGAGAGTATAATTTGATAATATCAATGTTTGATTATTATACAAATTTTATCTAACATTATAAATTTCATTTGCATCGACATAAGTACAAGTGATTCCCCATGGGAAGAACTTGAATAGTCTTGCCAGTAATTCACAGTTGACCTAAGCACAGCATTCTCAGTCAAGCATGGGTAGTCCACAGTATGCAAGAGTATTGTGTAGCCGTGTAGACATAAGTTATTCACTGTGCATGGACTTGGGAGACTAGTGTATTTGTATTCATATGTAAACGCCGATAATTCGTGTGTTCACTCTCCAATACCCTGCAAAGACATGTAGCAAGCCATGTTTCCTCCTTCAATGTCATAAGGGATTGACAATCATATCTTTTTCAGAATCCATTTCATACAAGATTCAATGTCTGTAAAGGTATTGACAATCATATGATTCATATCTGTCAGTACCAAATACATACTCTAGTATATGAAACAGTTCTCTTCTCATTCAGATATAAAGAAAAATGTTTAAGAAAGAAATAGGGGAATTAACACATTACATATGCTTACAGTTACCAAGATTACATATATGTACATACATTGCACGCTAATAAATATTCCAACCACCCCTCATTGGCCGAGGAAGTGACCAGAACTGGGCTTTATGTTGACCCTGAAGAACTGGCCAAGCCTAGGCTTAGCTAAGCAGCTGGACTTAGCTTGATATATGGGAAGAGATTGGTCACTTCAACCATTTATTGCTCTGAGCATAGAAAAAACATTGCCACTGCGCAAGGTACTCAAAAGATCTGATAACTAGATCCTGGATTGTTTATCAAACAAGAACCAGACAGAACATGAGAACACGGTGCAAGAAACCATGTTAAAGCAAACCTAGATTTGCTGGATCAAAATATGTGATATTTAAGTTGTTCAGATGCCTTTCAATGCATTAACATTTTAAATGTATTTTTCCCTTTTTTCTGGGCGATGGGGAGGTCATAGGATTTTTAATAGAAAGATCGCATTAAAGCCTAAATTTCTCATTCATCAGTGCAGAAGGAGAAGCAACAGTTTCAGGGCTGTACCTAAGCTTCAAGGTTTGGCAGCTGAGATACTCTTTCTATTTCTTTGATTATCAGTTCCTTTTCCTCTTCAAATTGATCATCATCAGACCCTGGAGCACATAACAAGTTAAAAGAGATGGGCAATGGAGAGAGAAAGAAGAGATCCATAGTTCCAATATAAATGTAGTAATCAACATAATAGAATTTAGCAAGGGCGGAGTCGGGCTTTGTTGGAGGGGTGGGCTAAGGTTATGATAACCTCATAATAGAGTGATCATTTGCCTAGTTCGAGATGAAACACTTTGCCCCGTGATGAAAAATAAAATAGTGAAATATAATTTTAGCTACATGGGATTGAATTGCGTACTCTACTTTTTTTTTAATTGTGTTATTATGGATTGTGCAGCTATTTACAATTTCAAACGAATAAAAAGTTTAATGTGTGTTTCATTACAAAGTTGGAAAAAGATTGAAATATAATTCATTTTTATGAGAAGTTGGAAGATGTGTGGAAAAGTATGGGAGTGGTTTTATCTTACTTTTCAAGTTTTCCATGAAATCAATTTTGGGAGATGAATTATAAAAGTATGAAGTACTTCAAATACCTGTAACGTAGAACGTATTTGAAATCAAACACCCTAAAATGAACTAAAATAACTTTTTTTCATGGAATATGTATCAACGAAAATCAAACGGACCATTAATTTTGAATGTGAAATTATTATACCAGACTTTACACAACTTTTTATCCTTAAGTAAACGAACCCTTGAGTGAGGGAAAATAGCTTGCCAAATTTTTTTAATTTATAATTTATATGCCCAGTACCCGCAGTGGCGGGAGCCTCGTGCACTGGGTTTGCCCTTTTTTATACCCATAGCCAAAATTGATTGCCAAATCGATGACATTGTTGGACAAAAGGTGTAGACATTAGAATCTCAAAGAAACCTCCATACGTTCCTTATTTCATTATTAAAATACCATCCAATACAAACATATACACATAAGTGGTACACCCTTAAATTCAGAGAGAGAGAGAGAGAGAGGCGCAAAGAAAATGAAAATAACTCTCGGAATACCAATCTCGATTTCATGCTTGTCCAAAACCATTCAAATCAACAACAAAATGAATTCTAAAATTTTAGCCCATTGACAGTTTTCTTCAATATCCTTGTCGCAAAATCAAGTGTTTCGTTTTGGGGTGGGCTAAAGTGTGTTGAATTGGGTGCTTGAGTTGGGCAAGGGAATGACCATTAAAAAAATCTTTTTTGGGGGGGTGAGCTACCGCCCTGGTCTGCCCACCCCTAACTCCGCCCTTGGAATATATCCCAATGTTATATTAAGTCCAGTTCGCCAAGTGTATTGAGCAGAGAAAGTGTCTGCATACTAACCTTTGCCAGCCGAGAGATTGTAAAGAAAAGCCAGCAGTTTTTCATGGTTCTTTGCCAATATTACTTTTATTTCTCGGGGTTTGTTAGGGTTAGCCACAAAAACCTACAGGTGACATAAAATAAAGAACAGAAATTAATTAAAAAGGAAAATTTTGAGTACTCCTAGTCCTTTCAAGTTAAAATGTAATTTGTGAAAGTACATTATGCAGAAATTTTAAATAATTACACAATTAAAAGTTTGTGAAACTGAAAGGTATGTAGCAACTTGGGTAAAATAAAAGGGAAGAGAGTTTCAGCACCTTGAAAATGTGGAAAGCAGATATCTGGATGGTTTTGCTTGAATCCTGCATGCACAAACATGAAACGGAAGAAGTATATAAATCATGTTTACAATTATTGTAAACATAACGCTACACTCAACCTATAGAACTGCTTAGATATCTATCTTGGTCTTATGTAACATTTATTGATAGAATGTTATAACAATTAGTTATGGCCCACGCTCACTGATCTACACAGACAAATCATGGCAGACACGGGGGTTAATATTCATTTAGAAAAGATTCTAGTTGAAGTAAGGGAAGTTTAAGAGGCTTTAATTTGATTTGGAAGAAACCAGTAAGTTAATGCTTCAGATGCCATCTTCTCAGTAGATATGGAGTTTTTCAATTTGAAGGCAATCAAAAGATAGAATCAAAGATCACATGAAATATCAGAAGGAAGAAATCCAAATATAGAGGAGACACAAGCAACTCAACAAAAGATAAATAAAAAACATCAGAAAGTGATGTGCACTGGAGGTGGACCCCATCAGAAAGTGATGTTGCTCAACTTAATAAAAATTAATAAACTAGGATATTTTATCGTTGGCATATATATCCTTGAGTTACTAAAAAATAAAAGCACTACATTCCCCTTTGTATTATGATTATTATTAATTTACGATAAATCCTGATTTCTTATGTGTAGTTGTGTGCGCTTCCATGAGTTTGAATCAGAATGAGATATTTTGATAATCATGCTTAAAATTACAATGGTTTATAAAAAATATAATCCCATAAGCATCAGCGTAGAGGAAAAGGGAGCAACAATACCTTCAGCAATGTCATCATGACTTTCATGTGCCGAACTTCAGCAATGTAGCGTTTCATTATACTGGAATTTGGAGTCTCCAAAAGAAATTCCGAGAGAAGCTAGAATTCATAAACATTTCATTGTTAATACATCGTCGGGATAATAAGTGTAGGAACAAATCCAACAAATTATAGAATCAACTAACCTTCAAAGATTGTCTTCTCGTCACATAGTTACTCGAGGTTAATAGTTTTTCATATTGCTCAAAGAACTGGAACAATAATCGCCAATTAGATGAGTCACTGACATTCGCATTATCCAGGGTAAAATTTCAACTGTAACACATCTTTAACAATCACATTATCCAGGGTAAAATTTTCAACTGTAGCAAATCTTTAACAGTTTCTACCTGACGTGTGAAGTTCCCTAGATTTAAAAAAACATATAAAGCTGCCCAAATAAGTTAGAATCTTTTAGTAAGAAAGCTGAAACAAACCTCGTCATAGTGAGTAGTCAGGAATTCAGATACCGCGTTTGGATGTTTGGTCAGCAGATCCTGTGAAACGTTTAACCAAGTGATTGTTAGGGACAAGCATGCAAATGAACTTCAAATTTTAAACAATTAACTAACATACTGAGAGTTCCTTTTGTAAGTAGTATATACTTTATTAACTCATAGATCTGACCTTAAAGGTAGAAAACGCATCAGAAGCAACATCAAAGTTAGGCAGCTCCACATATTTGAAAAATAACTCAAAGCTCGGAGACTCCAATATATATCTGAAAGAACACTTCAAAAATTGAGATGATGGAAAACAAAACTTCCCTGTCAAAAAAATAACGCATTAAGAGCACAATTTCCAATAGGAGCAATGGCAAAGCAATTTTTCTTGTTTGACTTCTACATATAAAATAAAATGAAAATGAAAATATACTGGATTTTTAATAGCTACATGGCACGATTTTTGTGATAACTGGAATTAATAAATTACCACTGATGGTGATGTGAACTGGCGGAAGCGGGCACAACAACAATAACAGGAACAACTTAAGAGATTAGGTTTCCTCTAATTCTCATTCATATTGTTATTGGTTGATTACAAAAGGGGAATCATAAAATATGTATACACTCAATGTACATGGAGCCCAAGTAACCTTAAGTAGAGTAAATATGAAAATACCCCTAACTACTTTTAGAATATTCCTAATGAATATCCTTTTATTCTAATAATACTAGGTCATTAATCTTATATATAAGTTAAAAAATTATCTTCGATTGGATCCCATTCCAGGCGTCAAATGTCCCGCATATACATCATTCTCCCTCCTTTGAAAAAACTCAACCTCAAGCTTAAGACAAAAATTGCAAAATCCCGTGCAATAAGAAAATATTTTTTGAATATTTTAGGCTTTTAGTTTCATTCAAAATTATTTTTTTCTAATATTCTTGACCCCGAAGTTAAATTCTTCAACCGTTGATAATTCAGAATAGGTCCAATATTTTCAGTTCGAATAAAATCAATATAAATGGTATTTCTTCAAATCAAGCAAATCCCATGTGATTAGCTCACAGCAACAGATGGAGTAGGCCAAAAAATTTGCTGCCCCAAGTAATTTGAGTAAACCCACAAAGCCTTCTCAAACCTTAATCTCTTTATTCCCACTATCCATCCCACCATTAAAGCCACAATCCATATTCTTACAGCCAAACGAACCCTTAAGATCAGCTCCCACAACATACCCCAACACATCCTTTGTAACTCACAACCCACTGCAGCCATTATCCATCAGGCTGCAGCACGCCATAAGATTAGTGTGAAGTGCAATGAATCAAATCGCAACCCAAGAAACCCTCTTCCTCCACTTCTCAATCCAACTCTCTCTTCAAGACGCCGGTGTGGTTTTGACCTGCAGTCCCATGTCAAGCGTTTCACTCGCCTCCCTCACCCCTCTGTTGGATAACTGTTCACTCTCCACCTTCTCCATCAACCTCGCTGTCGGATGCCGCTGGACCTTCGCACTAGCTATGGCAACGTCTAGAGAAAACTACAATCCTCCCTTCCGAACGTTATCGCCAGGATGCTCTGGCTTTGAGACTAGTTGCCAAGGACCGTGATGTCTATCGGAGCACATTGGGACTAGAGGAGGTCCTGACAAGCTCGCTGAAATGGCCTGCATGGCTCAAGGAGGTGGAAACAACAGTAGGAGCAATAGAGAAGAGGGATTTCCACTCTGTAGGAGTTCTCTCAGTCGATTGGCTTGTCGATGATAACAAAGTTGTTCGCGAGAACCTTCAGGGGTAAGGCACAACTTAGCGCAGGGCGCCAGCTTGGGGATAGACTCATGACTAACCTATAGACCTGCTCATCAAAGCCACTTCGTTGATATCTCGGGACAGCTTCAAGCCCACGAGGCATATCCTCATCAGAAATTTGATCAACTTTTCAGCTTCCTATAAAAATAACAGCCATTTTTAGAACATTTACTAATTAACCCACCTCTTAGGGGCCAATAGTTGTTCCAAGTTTTAACCATAACTCGAAAACCTTACCACGACTCCCCAAGTGCAAACACATCCCTAATACCAATTGATATGAACTATCAGAAGCGTTCACAACAACTTAAAAAATTAAGGTTTCCGCTCATTCTCAGTCAAATTGTCATTGATGAATTACAATGAGAGATTACAAAATATTTATAGCCACAATGTTTTCGGAGCCCAAGTAAACCTAAATGGACTGGATACTAAAGTACCTTTAATTACTTATAACTCCACTTGAGTCCCAGTTGTAAACACATTCGTTGGAACAGGCCCTATTTGGTTCGAATTGTGATCACCAGTCTGATTTCCCTTGCTGGACCACTTCCCGACGTCTCCACCCTCCACCGAACCCTACCGGAACCCTAAAGGCCCACCACCATACGTAAGTCTAAAGCCCGATCAACCCACCCAAAAAACCTTGGTCAATCACCCCCAAACCATCGCAAACCCCCAAGATTTTAGCCCCCTGTTCCCTTGCCTATGAAGCCAGGATTCTACAAAACATGCGATACGATACAACACAACTCAGGATGTGCGATACAATATTTTTCCAAAATTGTAGGACACAGTACGGTAGGATACGTATAATCAGTGTTCTAAAAGGCGCGTGCGCCTAGGCTAGAGACTTGGGAGAAACGCCACGCCTTAAGCCTTTTAAGCCTTATTCTTAATAAAAGCCTTAAGGCGCACTTTTTTTTAAAACAAAAATGCTTTAACGAAACGATATCGCATTTTAAGGACTTTTTTACAAACCAGACCAATATCTCGTCCAAAACAATTAAATATTATTTTAACTTGCATATATTCAGATATATTTTTAAGGTATGTACAATTTTAGTATTTTTAATAGCCTTGTTATGGTTAAAAATATTAAAATATATTAAAAAAAAGGCCTAAACACCTTTTTAAGCCTAAGGTCCGCCTAGGCTTCTAAGGCTTAAAGGCTTTGCCTCCACGCCTCGGTCACGCCCCGCGTTTTTTAGAACCTTGCGTATAATATAGATAGATAGATAGAGAGAGAGAGAGAGAGAGAGAGAGAGAGAGAAATGAAATAAAACATACTTAATATTAAACTTCAGAAATCGAACCATACAAAACAAAATTCTAGTGCAGTAGTAGCAGCTAGAACTGGAACCAGTAGCACTAGAAGCCATCTTAGTTCTAGAAAAGCAGAAATAGAAAAGGAGAGAGAAATAAATTGTAAATAGCATGAAATCAGTCCTATAAGAAGAAATCAGTCATATAAACAAAAAAACAAAAAAGATTCAAAGAAGATAACTGACCAAACATATTCGCACAAATTAGGGTTTGTTTCAACTTTGAACAGATTCGAAGAAGCTAAGGTTTTTGTTTGAACCCTTCGCCGACCCTCCTTCAGCTTCAATCGCGGTGAATCCCTCCTTCAATCACGAAGATAGTTTTTTTTTGTGTGTGGAAGTTCTTCGATCAGTAGTAGGTTTATAGATTAGAGGCCCGATCTTTGTTCTGTTCATAATAATGGTCTCTTGTTTTTCTTTTTATGGTTTACAATCAAAACTTTAAGTTATTAAACATATGGCCCTGTCTTACGTTTTCAAAATATATGGTCTCCAAATACGTGTCCCCGACCTTCTCTAAAAAAAAATGCGTGTCCGATCAGGAGTGTGTCCCCATTTCATAGACCCTCGCCGACTTCCAGAAAGTCCCACCGACATCCTGCCAGGTGTCCGACTTATAAAAATAAAATAAAAGGATACTCTAGGACACGCATGTCCAACCAGGAGAGTGTTCATGCTTCATAGAACCTCGCCAGAAGTCGGCGAGGCCCGCCAACATTGACCGTTGCCGATTTCCATCATGACTGTTCTTGTGTGTTTGCGAGCTCCCGTTGCGTTGACGTCACATTTACTTTAATAATACTAGAGCATTAAAACTAAATATTAATCATAAAATTAGACTTTAGTTGGATACAAATAACGCATCAACTGTCCAGCATATACATCAGTTGTCCCGCATATAGTACTACGACTACAATGATAGAATTTTAGTCCTTCTAGTTGTCTCAAGGCCCATCTAGTCTACCTCGAAGGGTCCTTTCCTTCCCTTTTTCTGGCCCATAATCAGGTTGTGTGAGTGTCGAATGTGCTCTGGTATAACTTAGTGGCCATTCTCTGGCATTTCTAGTCTATGATAATAATGCAAATAATAGAGTAGAATGGAAAAGGAGAATCCATGTGGCCGACCCCATATGATGGGATTAAGGCATGGATGATGATGATGATGATGATCAATATAATAGCTTCATTTGCGAAAAGGTTTAGAAATCATAGTCGATTTTCTCCAAACTCTCAGTAACTCCACCACAATTTGGGAAACTTATGAAAGTTTCACTTATCTCCGTCTCTTTCTTTGAGTCAACCTGACTTTGAGGTTGCTCTTCTCATGGCAAGGTGGGTAACCGATTTGAATTAGGAATTGGAAGATCATCAATCAATTACTCCTAGAAATGTGAAATTACACACCTTATTTGGTGTAGGGTGTTTACGAGGCTCCACTTTACAATATAGTCTTACATATCTTCTTTACGGCCCATGTTGGCCTCATGGTTCATCAAACCTCAACTCAAAGCAGACAATTTGATGTCATTCCGATAGCTGTGAATTTTGTGCATTTAGGGAGGCTGAAATAGCTTACTGTTTAGTGTTCACACAAGAAAATTCTAATCGTGATTATATTCAACATATGTTTAAAGCCACAACCTGCACTATTATTTTTTTAACTTCTTAACCCTGTTTAGACTAATGGTCACTCAACCGTCCTCGTTTTTTTTTTCAGAAACCAGAAATTTTTTGTTGATATGATAACATATTACAAAGAAGAGAGGACCAGCAGTCATCTACCAATGTTCAATACAAGAGAAAGATGACGAAAAACAGAGACAAACATAAAATAAAAGAATAAAGCATTAATCTTCTTTGTATTCCCTTTGGCTTCGGCATCAGCATCCAGCTGTGAAAAGTATACCCAGCCCTTTCACACATTCCTGATCAGAAGAATTTCTCAACTCAAAACATCGGCCCAGCTGATGGATAACAAGGGCAAAGAGAGGTTCGCAAATGGTTTTGATGCTGTAAATTTGTTTTTTTTCCAAATCCATTCCTTACCTTCCACTTTTTCTTCAAAATTCTGTTATTCATTTCCAACCATAAGTGCCAAAAAAATAGCCAAAACAGCACTTCTCCATAGTAATTTCACCTTTGAGGACTCTCCCAGCCCTCTCATTCTCAAAACAGAATGTCAACCAGATCAAAAGGAAACACTCCCACAATAGTAAATTCTGAAAACATCCTTCTCCACATAAATTCAGTGAAGGGGCATAGGAGAAAAATATGACTGTTGGAATCCCATTATTCCTGCAAAGAGGACAACAGTTTGGGGAAAACTTCAACGAAGGTCTTCTCTTTTGGAGTAAGTCACCGATGCTAACTTTTCCATGGGCTACCTACCATGGAAACATTTTAATCTTGAAGGTATACTTGTTGCCCGAGTTTTCTTCGGAGGAAGGAAGATAGACAAAGAAGGGTTGTCAAAATGATAATTAAAATATGACTTACAAGAGAAGCCATTGTTGTCTAGGTTCCAAACTCTAAATCCTTTACCCTCTCTCTCTCTCTCTCAATCAAAATATAACGCGGTAAAAATCGTACATTTAACGGAAGAATTAGGGTTCAAAGAAGCAATGGATGCAATAGTGCAATTATTATTTAAGAATATACTAAACATGCGGGGATAAATAGATTGGAAAGGGGCATCGCCTCTCCAACAATCCTCCCAAAACCATATAGATGCCCCATCCCCTAATTTCAAAGAGACGCACCCAAGGAAGGAATCAAAACCATGGGAAATGAACTTCCAAGGACTTCTAAACAACCCTCCCTCAATCTTTTTGGAGTCCCACCCGTTCCCATTCAGCCCATATCTATGCCTAATAATAGTGCACCATAGAGAATGTCTAAGCCCTTTTCCTAACAACGCTTCATTTTTTGCTTTAAAGTTACCAATGCCCAAACCTTTAATATTTTTTTAGTATAGCAACCACCTTCCGCTCCACTAAATGATCGTGTTTGATTTCACCCCATCCTTCCCAGGGGTAATTTTGTATTCTTTTTCCGATAAGCTTTACACTTTCACCGTTAATTTGAAGATGATGAAGAAATATATTGGAATATACGCAGCACAAATGATACTAAAGTCAATCTCCCCCTTCTAATCAACACCCTCTTTTTCCAGTCATTCAACCTCTTTTTAATTCTGTCCAAGACTGGGTTCCAAAAGCTTATAAAGCCGGTGTTCGGCAGACCCAAACATGTAAATGGCCAAGATTCAATGCCACACCCGATTTTAGAACCAAAATCTTCCACTCTAACGGGTTTACATTTACCCCCGCAACTTTGCATTTGCTCATATTAATTTTTAACCCCGAAATCACACAAAACAAAGAAACTGCAGCGACAATGTAGGGAAATTGTTTCCCAAGAGGAGAAAATGATCGATTCATCCGCAAATTGTAGGTGCGACACCTCAACAGAATGTTTACCTACTTTGCTTTCTCATTTGTCCCGGCAATTTTACCTCCTTTATAGCACCCTATTGGGCTCATGATCTCTATGCTTGGTTCACAAAAACTTCACTGGAAATTGGTCCCATTTTTTTATTTAAGGCATTTACTAATGGGGTAAATACCACGGGAGAGGACGAGAAATCCTCTCATCAAAGGTGGTCCTCCAATCTAGTCACGACGGTGAAAGATGCGCCTCGAAACCTACCCCTAGCAAAAGTCTACAGAGAAGCCAAATAAAACATCATATCCCTTAACAAAGATAATAGTAAATATCTGTCCGGAAGGATCTTCACATTTCATTCTGTCCAAATCTCACAAACCACGTCAAACAAGAGCCTTCCTGCGGATCATAAAGATGTTAGGGGATAGAGCCTTATTTGGCCTTCGATTCTGCAAAACCATTAGTATTATAAGCCTATTGAGGACCAAACAGCACGCAAAGGCTCTAACATTGAGGGGCACTATAGCTTTACAAATAAATTTTGCACAAGAAAAATAAGGTGATAGTGATGTAAACGCAACGAAATACTTGCACACTTAATAAAAAGAATATAATCAAAAATAACTGTCACCCAGTCTCATTCATTCATAATAACTGGTTAATCCAGAATGAGAGGTTACATGTTATAAGCCCCCAATACTTGGTGGGCAAGCTAAGTATGATGTAAGGGGTGATGTTATGGGCTTAGTGATCCTAATTAGGACATCACTGTTCCTAACTAAAATAATCTAGAATATTCCAAAAGAATGTTTATTTATTCTACTAATAAGAAAGCAATAAGAATACAATTAATTACAAATAAAAATATAAATTGTCCGCAGCTCAAATACCAAGCCCTGTATACCCCCTATTTTTTGTAACCGGATTTAATTAATTAATTAAAATGATTTATGAAGTCGAAATTTGAATTAAATTAGATAGATTTAACTTAAATAAATTTGGCGAATTGTTGGTATATTAAATGAATATTTTGGGCATTTATTTAATTAATTGGTAATTTGAAGTTTTGATATAAACCTAAGGGTAAATTAGTTTGGCCTCCAAGTTAAGATGTTTAGTTGTTTGAAAAAGTTTTTATCTAAAGAGTTTTAAAAAAGTTGGAAACCTAAAGAAGAAGGAATTAATTGCGGATTGAACTGGGACTAAAAAAAAAAAGTGTTGCGGGGGAGAAGGCCCACTATAACGGCCCCCTTGCTGGGTGATTTTTTATCAACGCATATTTTCTTCATTTGGGACTCTTTCGTGAGGCGGTTTTAATTATTTTGAAAAGAACTCTCAGGACTTAATTTCTGGTACACATACTTTATTCTGCACTACACAAAAACCATACAGACCCTCTATTTTAAACCCCTAAACATCATTTAACCAATTTTCAACCTTAATTTGGGAGGCTTTGCACAGAGTTTTTAAAGAAGGCCAAAGAACAAAAGTTGCTTATTTTTTTTGAAGAAAAACAACCCCGGATTTTCAAATTTCAGAGTACTTCACATAAGGCAAAAATATCTCTTTTTTTCTCCTTTAAGTATTATTAGATTTAAATGTTGCCTGGACATTAAATACGCATGTTTTGTAGAGAGGATTAGCAACCTAATTAGAAAAAGTGATAACCTAATTATAAATATGTTTTTATGAACTTGTGAAATTGATTTTAGTACTTGAAAATCCCGCATGTTTAGGGTATTAGTCTTTGTTATTAATTAGTATTGGTTCCAATCGCATGTTAAATATTAAATGGATCTCGAAAATATGTTATGATTTATGAAATCACATAAATGATTATTATGAGGTAGAACATTTAATCGCATGTTTGAAACGGTTTATGATTTAAATTGATTAATTTTCACACGAATTGGAATATGGGATTTGGACAACTTGTCGAGATATTGTGTAGAACTTGTTCATCACATGATTAGATTGATGTATAAAATATGGAACAAAAAATTATGTTGGATTAAAGAACGTAAAAAGTGTAGAAATTTGTCTATGTTAATATAAATGATATCTATAAATGATATCGTTGGGACGTTCGGGTCACGTACTTTAGTTGTACTTTGATTCTTAATAATTGTAGTTGATACTTTCTAGATATGGAACTAGAAGAGTAGTCACTTTTTATGTTTGATGCTTTCTAGGTATGGAGCTAGAGAGTGGTTATTCTTATGGTTGGGTATTTCCTAGTGCGGGACTAGGTAATACGTAATACTTTGTTTTATCCTATGCACGAGACTAGGGGATGGTAACGATTATGGGTATTTTTCCTAGGTGAGGGACTAGGAGGTAGTTATGGTTTTGTTGATCTCTAGATATCGGACTAGGGATGGGTTTTGGTTTTAATGCCGGAGTGATTTGGGGGCTAGTGGTAATTAATAAGAACATGATAAAGTCTACTGCGAACATAATAAATACCTAAGATAAATAACGAGTATTAGAGGTGGATTGATGTGGCATCATTGTATGTGCGGGTGTGTATTGACTATGTGCGGGACTCACACTATCTTGGATACTTTGACGGGATTAAGTAGGAGTTACGGTATGTGCAAAATCTACGGTTGACTAGCCATTATGATGTGTGCGGGACCTAGGAAAATTGGTTTTAATGCCATCTCTAGTGTTTAGTATGTGTGGGACCTAGGCAGACTGGTTATAGTGACGAATTTTATGACAGATACATCACGGTATGTGCGGGCTAACAATTTGGGTTGTAAGGCTATAATGATGAATGTGAATTTGATGTGATGAGATGAGATGTCTAGCGCACCATGGTATGTGCAAGATCAAGGAAAGACAAACCGGCTATAGTGGTGTTGCTTTGAAAATAAATTAATATTGAGTAAGATAATGGAAGAAAATACGTTGAAAGAAACATAATTGACGATACGAGTAGTTGACTGAATTCATAAATCCTATTTGCAAAGAGTAGTTGGTATTCTTGCAGTGGGTCCTGACCCATTGTTGTTGAATAATCATATGTAACAACCCCGATTTTTTATATATAGGTATTTTTTTAACTAATTTTGAAAATTTTGAGAAATATAAAATTTTGGATTTAATTATTTTTAATAATTAAATATGTTGGTTTTTATATATAAAAATAAGGTTTTAAGTGGAGTTTAAATCAGGATTAAAATTTGGAAATTATAACTTTTTGTATAAAAATCGGGGGAGGATCCGAGCTAAGGAGGATAAAAATAATATTTTTAGAAATCCGACCGTCCAATCAAGCTGAATTTTTCACAACAGTCATGTCTCGCCGTTCGCTACAACATAGTAAAATTTCAAGCCATTCTGACGGTTTGATCGTCCGTAATGATTTTTCGAGTGTTTGTATATGATTAGAACTCTTTTCTTAATCAAACTCTTAATCCTTTATATATCACAACTATTTCGTGGATGGACTTTCAAATCACTTTTTCTCACACTTTTCACCCAGAAGACTTCTCCAAAATTACTCCCTTTCATCTACAAACCATAGCCCCAAACTTATTCACAATTTCAACCTTAGATTAGAAGGCTTAATTGGTGTTTTCTCAAGGGGAGTTCAACCTTCTACTCAGATTTTTTGTCCAACTAATCACAGGCATGAATACTCTATTCCTTTCCTTTAGTATTATGCGTTTTAAGTGTTGTCTAAACTTTAATCTCATGTTTTTCTTAAAATCAATTAGGAATCTAATTAGAGAGAGTGGACACATAAAACTTGGGGTTGTTTTTATGAAATCTCTTAATATGAATAATATTCATAACCCTTGGGTGCGTAGGATTCATGAGTGAATTTTGGGTTTTGTTAGTGTAGGTTGCATGTAGAAAAACTCTAGTCTTGAATTAATTGATTTGGGGGCGTATAACTCACGTGATTTGTGTTAAGATGATGAAATTGGAAATATGATGTCTTAATGATGTAATCTCGGTGTATTTAATTTTAAATAATTAAATGAGATTAATTGTGTTGTTGCTGATGTGATAATTAAATTAAGATTTAATTGAATTGGGCTATCATGCGTAGTTTGGTACATTGATTAATTGTGCTTATTTATGTGACTTGTTGGTTTTATTAATTGCCATTCTGACGACGGGTTGTTGAGTATTTATGCTCTCCGTATGTTTTAGGATGCCTTCTAGGTATGGGACTAGTGGGTAGACCTTATGATGATTTACGCCTTCTAGTAATGGGACTAGTGAGGGTAGATTATCGCGTGTTTAGCATTTTGGGGGTGGGCTGATTTTCGATACTCTATCGTCGTTACGCTAGCCGAGGCCTGAGACTAGGTCGAGGCTTATGTTAAAATTTCATCATATACATAGGATAGGACGTATTGATAACTTGGGGACCCTTAGGTATGGGACTAAGGAGTATTTTGAGGATCTCACATCGATAAAAGGGTGGGGTAATTTGAAATTGTGAATATGAGAAAATTGTGAATTCATACCTAAGATAATAAGACGGGTATTAAAATATATTGGCGACATAATCAGCGAGGGCCGACAGTTTAAACGGGTCAGTCGGCGTTTTATGTCATGTCGTGTGTGGAACCTTGTCAATCAGCGAGGGCCAACAGTTTAAACGGGCCAGCCGGCATTTTGACAATGGGATGTGTATTTTGGTGGAGAAATCACCTGTGGCGGGAGGACCGCTATAATGAATTTTGGTGAATTATCACCCGAGGCGGGAGGACCGCCATACCTAATAATTATTGAAGTAAAAACATACATAATTGAGAAATTTGGTAATTTGGGTTAATTAATAAAAGATTAACTCCGCGGGACTTGGGAATTTAAAATCATATTAGTGTGTTCTTATGGGGATTCCTGCGGGTAGATGGTTTTATATTTATCTCGTTTAATTAAAATACTCTATTGTGATATTTATTGCGTATAATGCTACTGTCTGGATTCAAGAATCCTATTTGAGGGGAATAGTGTGTATTCATGCTCGGACTCTGACCTCGTGCGTTGACTAACTTTTCAGGAATTAGTAATTGGAGAAGCTGCATAGAGTTATTTGAGGATTTGCTTGGAGGTGCAGTTGGAGTTGCTCTACCTTATGCGTGTTGATTTAGTTTAGTTTTCCATTCCTTCGTATGTACTTTGAGACACAGTTTATGGTTTTGATTGGGCCATTCGGTTCCAAAGTTGTATGGGTTTTATTCAGTTTTATATTATTGGAGATTAGTTTTTATTTGGATTTTAGCATGTGATGAATCTTTTATCGTTCAGTTGTTGTTATCAATTGCTTTTGATTCAATTATTTATCTTAAGGATTGATTTATTTATGTCTCATATATGTCTCATGCTAAGAATGGTATTGTATTGACTCACGCCCGGCTTAGTTTTGGTGGCGGCCGACGCCAGAATTAGGCGGGTTGTGACATCATATAGGTTAGATTGTTGTGTAGCAGCATAGTTTTGAAGATAGTAGGACTTGCAACTAAAGATTTACTTTATTGCATTAATTTAGTTCTTTTTCAGTCGTTTTATTTCTGAGATGATTGTATTGGATTTAGTGGGTATTTCAACACCACAATTGGTTTATGGATTTCTGTTGGAGAGATTATTAATGACATTTTTTATCATTTGAGTTTTATATTATTGGAGTATTAGCATACTGATGGATCTTATTATGGTGAATGGTTTATTTATTGTGGATTGTTCCAATTTATATCTTGTGGAAAAAGTTTTAAATAAGAATGGTATTTTAATTCTAACATCCTACATATCTTGGCATCATGGCTTGATCACCCTCAATGGCAAAATACGTAGGGTGTTACACGCACGTGTGACATACACAGATACATCATTCTCCCCTCCTTTGAAAAAGCTCGAGCCCGAGCTTTAGGGGTGAATTAGAGTCACCCCTGTATAGTTAGAAAATAATCATTGGGTAAATGGCAAAATAAACCTGAAGTTTGGGGTCGTTTTCATTTTTGAACCCGATGCTTCAAAAGTTGCAATGTTAACTCAACTATTTTAAAAATTGTGCAATTTAACCCTCCACCACATCTTTGTTAGGAGACTTAACAGAATGAATGTCATAAGGCGATATGATTCCCAATCATTCACGCTGTTAAGTCTCCTCGAGGCTAAAATTTCAATAAGTTTGAAACATCGAGGTTAACATCGCAAAATTGAAACATCGGGTTTAAAATTGAAAATGACCCCAAATTTGAGGGTTAATTTTGCAATTTAGCCATAACTATTTGTAATCTATTGAGGGCTCAAAATAATTTTCTTAAAATATTTGGGGATCGAATAAAATATTTCCTAATTCTTTAGAAATTGATGCAAGCCAATGCTATCACACCCATCAAAATTCACAATTTCACAGCTTGGGCCTAAAAAAATTTCGAGGTCCAATCCCTTGTACTTCAGCCATGTGACAAAACAGGCTCCTAGACTGAAATCTAACAACCCCCTCCTAATAAACCACCGTGCCAAGGCCCAAATCAGCCAAATCCCCCATGGGTACTTAAAATCACACCCCTAATTTGCGTTTTCCAAATAAAGAACATGGCCCAAGTTAGCACATGTCTAAACGGAGAGATTTCACGAACACTAGATGCAAACTCACCATCTCACCAGATTTGGCCCTCACGACTTTAAGCATCTTCTTCTTTTATCCCATTCAAGTCGTCAATTCCAATTGAGGCATCTCCGACAATGGTGAGGGATCCAATAGGTCCTAACTCAATTGTCTTTGTCCTCTCTTGCCCGATCAAGCCTTTAGCCACGACAAGGACGCCACAGCCACCTCTTTATGTTAGTCGAAACATTTTTTATCTCGCCAGATCCAGCGAACTTGTCATTCTTTTGTTCAACTACGTCTTTGAGCGCTAGTGTGGACGATGGTTTCAAGACCTTTGGTCGTCACCAATCTCTTTTCAAATGATTCGAACTTGATCGGTACTCTTCCTTGCTCCGTTTTTTTCAACCTCGAGAATTGTGACTACATCATCACGGATGAGGTCGGAAATGGCAAGGCCAACAATTATTTGCGAACAGTGAGAGTGGGTGATGCCTCGTCGCTTGAAATGATGTCGTTGGAGGCCAAGACGGTTATCAAAGGAGTTGTGATGGAATTCAACATCTTTGTCAAAACATTCAGAATCCTCCTTTTATGCTTCAGATTCAACATTAGCCTCCACACCCTCATCAGAATTGTCGTCTTCCTCGAACGACAATGGAAAGTGGGAACCACAGTTGGTTAGAGGTGGTGTCGCCAGAGGCGAGACTCAAACAATCCTTGAACCCGCTCAACGGTGTAGCGGCTTCTTCGAGGCGTTGGGGCTAAATTAAAGTGTCGGAACAATTCTTTGTCTGAGATTTAGTATGTTTGGGGGGTTTTGATCACAAACTTGGTTGCTTTTGGAACATTTATCGACCAAGTCACCCTCGGTTATTCCGAGTTAAAGACATAACTCGAGCCTTGGCTTCGTACACCATTTAGTATGAATACACTAAGAAAAAATAACTCTAATACCAATTTGATGTTAACGCAAAGAAATATTTCCACTCACTAAAAGAGAAAATAATCAAAATAAACCTCATTCACGCAAAGAAATACTTGCAAGTAAATATATTTAAAGAATCGCAAGTCCAAAGTCCAAAATCGAGCAAAGAAAGATGACATCACCAGGCCCTACGCAGCCCCAGCGTCGACTTCCCTAGAATAGCCTTCGTTGATTCCCCTGCGGTCGAGACATGACCGGACGAAGCCCTTACCACTTCATTCAACCTGCACGTTAACGCCTCTATGGACCTCCTTACTAGTCCTTGTGATGACCCAAACCCTCACAACCACCGCCGAGCAACGTGCTAATTTATTATGAACCAACTATTATGGGTGTACGTTGAATCTGCACATTTATTATTCACGGCGAATTTATCACCAACTTAGTAGTCTAGAAGATAATGGATAAGCTAGGGCTATACCCCATGGAGCCGCTCGCCAAAGCATGTCACAACGGATAGCTAGGCAACGGAGGATCCCTTGTTATGAACCGTCACTATCGAATTCTTCGATTGGCTTGTGTGTAGACACGGTCTTATGCATGGTCATTGGGATGAGCATTTGTCACTAATTATGTAAGCACTAACAACAATATGACCATTCTAGTGTGCATCTATACCTTTCAACACCATACGAAGCAATGCCACCACGATCCAATTGCGGTTGATACACAAGCTTCGCTGACATGAAGAGTGGGCCCAGGAGAGACAAATTTTAAATTTTGAATTCAGCCTTTATTTTAGGTAGCTAATTACTGAGGGTATATATATGGTATTTGATTCATATTAAATAAGTAATTATTTAGTTTTTTTATTATTTATTTCCTTATTTTGTTAGGGGTATTTTTCCAAATTAATGCAATTTTAAAAAGGCTATTCTTCAATAAAAAATTAATATTAAGGGATTTTGCGAGATAAGATTTGGCTAGAGAGATTGGATTGCTTTTGTTATTTTTTCGCGTTGGGTAGTGTTTAGGGGTATCAAAGCATAAAATGGTGTCAGAGCACGTGACGCTTTTGGTAGTAGTAAATGCAGTACCATTGTAGACATGACATATTGAAAGCATATTCAATGGCCCAATCTGAAGTGTTTGCAACATCAACCAAACCCTAGCCGATACGATGATCAAAATTCAATGAAGAATGAATGGAATATAAACGTCAACCCATCGCCATGGTTGTTAATGTTGATTTCACTCCACACCTCCTCAGGGTCGGCGACTCCATTTGAAGAGAGTGAACAAGGTCGGACCACCCCTACCGTTAGACCTGGCAAAATGAGGCACGACACGACACAAAATTATAAGTTAATGGGTTTAGTCTTATCAGGTTTGGGTCATTAACGGGTCAACACAGTAGATCCGATATCATAACGAATCGGGTTTGGGTTTGTACTCTTACACGATTAAACCCGTTTATACCCATTATTACCCGTTAGCGGTACCGGGTTTTATTGGGTCGTGTGACCCGAACTAATATTACACCCGTCATAACCCATTAGTAGGTAAACAAAAAAAATATATATATATAGTCCCTAAGTTAATCTCAACCAATAGATTTCTTTTCTTAGATCCATGGGTTTCTTTTCTTTTTTTCCGTGTGTGGATTCAAACAATTCATAAACTCATTTTTTATAAACGATTGTGGGATAGTTTTTTGATTTGTTTTCTCATTTTTTTCAACATCCGTGTCCGATTTATTTTTATTTTTTCAAGATCCGAGTATGATAAACTCATTTGTTTTCTCATCTATGTCTGATAAACGATTGTGGGATAGTTTTCTGATTTGTTTTCTCATTTTTTTTCAAGATTTGTGTTTGATTTATTATATTTTTTTTATATTTTTTCAAGATCCGTGTCTGATAAACTCATTTGTTTTCTCATTTATGTCCATTCCTCTTATTTATTATATTTTCAGGTTCCATGGAAATGGATATTGGGAATTCTTTGGATGTGGATCTCTCAGAAGATGATGTTGGTGAAGTCGTTAAATTGGAGATAAATGAACAAGAGTATACTCAACAAGATGCTGGAAAGGTGAAGAAAAAATCTGGAATTCCCTTGACTCGTAAAAAAATATCCCTTTGCTGGACTTTATTTCAAGAATTACAGGTAGGCGAGGATAACAAAAAGAAAGATAAATGTCGTAAATGTGGCGTAATTTATTTGTGTGACAGTCAGTATGGCACCGGGAATATGTTGGCTTATATGAATAATTGTATTAAAAATGAAGGCACGGACCATAGTTATTTAAGGCGCATCAAGACGCTAATGTCTCCTTGAAGCCTAGGCGCAAGGCGAGGTGCCTGCTCGATCGAAGTGAGGCGCACATTATACAAAACATGCAAAAATTGTATATCTATAATAATAAGATTATTTTATGATCTAAAATTTGAAATATAGCATAAATTACTATTATGCAAGGTTATGAAGAGACACATAAGATGATATATCTATTATACCATAGGGAAAAACACATATAATCAAATATAAAAATTAATTTAACATTTTAATTATCAAATAATCAACAAAAGCGAAGATATTAATATATTTAAAACAAATGAATCAATCGAAGATGCCACAATGTTGGAGTTTTTTTTTTGCTCCTTTTGCCTAAGTAGTGGCTAGTGAGAATGATACACTTTCATCACAACTTAGGGTTGACTTTGGTTAGTTTTGGGGAGGGAAATGGTTCAATTCTCCATAATCCATTCGAAAATACGTAATGTCAACATGTTAATTGATCCATTATTGTATTGGGAGCATTTTCCAGATAAAATTTAACAAGGCGCGCCTTAGGTGCACATTGAGCCTGGAGCCTAGGCGCACAAGGCACGCGCCTAATTGAAGGTGCTTTGCCAAAGGTGAGGCGAGGCGCCAATGCTGCGCCTTAGTGAGCCTGGAGCCTAGGTGCGCCTTTAACAACTAAAACACGGACATTGGCCAACTTACTCTGTCCCAAACTAAAGGTTCTCTGTCATTGAAATCTTCCACATTTGACATAGTGGTGTTTTATGACTTACTATTTTAGGCAATTATCACGCATAACCTGCCCTTTAATTTTGTTGAGTATGAGGGTCTTAGGGTTGTTTTTAAATATATTTCTGAGGATATCAAGCTGCCCTCTAGAAATACAGCTAAGGCAGGAGTGTTGAAAATGTTTAAAAGGGAAAATAAAACTTCAAGCTCAACTAAATTCAGTTTCTGGGAGAATTTGCTTGACTTCTGATCTATGGACATCCGTAGCCACGGACGGGTACCTAACCTTTACGACTCACTTTGTTGATAGCAATTGGAAGTTAAACAAACGAATACTGAATTTTTTGTCTCATGCCTCCTCCACACACAAGCGTTGCTTTGTCAGAAAAAATTTATACACTGTTGAGTGAGTGGGAGATTGAAAAGAAATTTTTCTCCATCACGTTAGATAATGCTTCAAGTAACACTGCTTTTATTAATATTTTAAGAAATCAGTTGAACCTAAAGAGTGCCCTTGTAATGAATGGTGAGTTCTTTCACATTCGTTGTTGTGCACATATTTTGAACCTTATAGTAAAAGACGGACTCAAAGAAATTGATGAGGTTGCGATTAAAGTTAGGCCGAGTGTGAAATACATTAAAGGTTCACCCCAAAGAATATATAAATTCTATGATTGTGTTTCTCAAGTGTCGTTGCACTATAGTAGAGGGTTGCGACAAGATGTTCCGACTAGATGGAACTCAACCTATCTAAAACTTGAAAGTGCGATTTTTTATCGTCGTGCTTTCATCCATTTACAGTTGAGTGATTCCAACTAAAAACATTGTCCTTCTCCAGAATCGAAAAGAATCGAAAAACTTTCCCACTTTTTGAGTTTGTTCTATGAAGTAACATGCTTATTTTCTAGAACTAAATATTCAACTGCCAACTTATTCTTCCCTCAAGTTTTTATTATTCCACCTAAGATTAAAGAAGCAATGGAAGGGACATAGTTTTTTACGTAGAATGGGACTGCAAATGAACTTAAAATTTGAGAAATATCGGGTTGAATATAGTGTTATTCTTGCTATTGCTGTCACGTTGGACCCGCGGTTCAAAATTGAATTTGTGGAGTTCGCATATACGAGGTTACATGGTACCGATTCTCATGAGTTTAGTCGTGTGTGCAACACTTTATTTGATCTGTTTGACGTCTATAGTCTAAATTACTCGCATCTTGTAAGTTCAAATAACTCTGATTTTGATACTCGTCATCCTTCCAATAATGCCCCTGGAGATTCTATATTTCAGGTACATATTTCCATTTAATGCATTTACTTCATACGTTGTTTTTTATGCTACATAGGTTGTTTTTTATACTTAATGGGTTGTTTATTTTTATCTAACTCATAAAATATATAATATAGGACTTTCACAATTGCAATAGAGAGGGTGCTTCTGATAAAAAAAATGAGTTGCATAAATATTTTGATTAGAATAAGTTGGGAAGGAAACAAGACCTAGATATTCTTACTTGGTGGAAGGGGGAACCATTTCTCTACCCCATACTTTCTTGTATGGCTCGGGATATATTATCGATTATAATCTCAATTGTTGCTTCTGAGTCTACATTTAGTATTGGAGGTAGAGTTCTTGACCAATATCATAGTTTTCTTCTGCCTAAAACTGTCCAAGCATTGCTCTGCACTAGGGATTGGCTTTTTGGTAAAATTGGTATATTTGCCATATTCAACTATTAATTTTCATTTTTCTGCCTCGCCTTTTATAATATATTATATCTTTTATTTCCTCGGGAGGTAAAGAAGAAGCTGCTGATGTGGATGAGTTAATGGAGGATATCTTTAATTTGCAAATAAGTCAAAAATCTAGTTCAGCCCAATGTTCTAACAATATTTCTATCGATGAGTAACAAGGTTTATATTTGATTTTGACATAAATTTGCTTGTTCTTTAAATTTTTGGTGTATATTAATTTTCTATTTTGTTAGGTTTCATCCAAGATATGTGGTTATGGCCTTTTTCAATTGCAAGCGTTCTTCCAAGTAATCAACTTTTTTGGTGAGTAAGCTCCATATATTTTACCATTTCATTTAATCACCTAGTGTATTATATATATTTGAATTAAATGATCCATTGTTGTTAGGGGTGGGCACGGTCCGGTCCGGTCCGGGTTTTGCCTATTTTTTGGACCGGACCGAATATTCGGTCCTCAATTTTTTTGGACCGAAACCGGACCGATTAATTCGGTTAGCCTACTAATTCGGTCTAGGCTTTTTTCGGTCCGGTCCGGGGTAAAATTCGGTCCTGACCCTATTTTATATCTACGTACATTTTATGAATGTTTTTATCTATTTTTCTCACAAATATATATACAAAAAAATAATACTCGAAACTCCAAGTGATATTTACATGGGTTTTTTTAACCCAAATAAAAAAATGTCTATACATATATAAAATGTTCCAAATTAAATTCATAAGTTATATACATTAATTCAAAAACTATACATAAGAAACACAATAACATTATTTTTATTATATATATATATGGGAATCGGTCCGGTCCGGTCCAAATCGGTCTTTTAATATAGTGGACCGCGGACCGGACCGGTTTAATCGGTTTTTAGTTTTTGTGAACCGATTTTCGGACCGGTTTCAAAATAGCCTTAATTTTCGGTTCGGTCCGGTTCGGTCCAATCGGTCCATTCGGGTCGGTCTTTTTTTTGTCCACCCCTAATTGTTGTCCACTTTTAAACAGTTTCACACGGCTGAAAAATGTTGTTGTTACTAAAAGGAGATGCACATTGTGGTCATTTCAAGACATCCGCCGTTTCCTATATTTTGATTGTTGGTGAGCAAATTTTCATTAATATTTATTTATTAATTTCATATAGTATTAAATATGTTTGCTAACCCGGTGTAGTTTTTCTATTTGTAGGAGGAATATGTTGAAGAGGGAAGGAGGTGCAAATATTGTTTTCACAAGGACACATGCACTTTAATTTTGATAATCTTGTAATATTTAATATCCAAACTCTGTTGTATCAATTTTATCTTGGATATTGGATTATGTAAGAAACTTTGAAGTTGTTGCTACTGTTCTGTAATGGGTTGCTGCTAATGCTACTATTATTTTGAAGTTTTATGGAAGTTGGGTTGCTGCTACTAGTATTTTGAAGTTCTTTAATGGGTTGCTGCTAACTCAGTGTAATGAGTTGCTGCTAGTGCTACTATTATTTTGAAGTTGCTGCTACTATTATTTTGAATATCCATAAAAGTTGCTGCAACTGTTATTTTTTATCCTATTTTGGTGTTCAAATATGTTCTGTTGAAGTTGAAAAGATTAAAATTGGTATCAAATTTAAAATTTGATTTTAAAAATAATAATATAAATTAATTTTTTAAACTATTGGGAAATAGTTTTCTTAACGAGTAATGGTTTAAGTAACGGGTTAATTAAGACACGACCCAAATCCACCCATTTACTAACGAATATTAACGGTTCGGTTCGTGTCACCCGTTAATATTATTGAGTCGTTTTCGTGTTTAAATTTATGTAACCGTTAAGCTAACGGGTTGTGTTCGGGTTAGGGTAATTTTATACGAAACCGTTAAAATACGACATGAACCCGACCCAACACAACTCGTAACCGGGTCTACCTACCATGGTTTGTGACCCTGCCGCGTCACTTCTTAGAGGCATGCAAGGCGGTGAAGGTAAAGGGCATCGTGGCGGGCTATAGCCAAGAAGGCGATATCAGCGATTGTGCATGCGGGTTTTGGATGTGACGGATAGGAGATATGGAAGCCCTATCAAACTCACATGCACCCCGGAGATGAGTGGAAGACAACCTTCAAGACAAAGGATGGCCCTTCGAGTGGATAGTTATGCCATTTGGGCTATTTTAAACACCCTCCACTGTCATGCGAGTCATGAGACATATTATGATGCATATTCTCCATCTTTTCTGGATACGATATAGTGAAGCATGTCTCCCATGCTGCACATGTGTTTGATGTCCTCCGATTAGCGCATTTCTACCTACATTTGAAGAAATGCACAGTTATGGTGCCCCATATTACCTTTTTGGGATATGTGGTTTCGACCGACAAGGTTTGTGTTGATAATCAAGATTTAGGAGATAGTTATCGACATAAACTCCTCCACCTTGGCGTTTTAGTGGACCGATGCCGCCAAGCGAGCTTTCTGCTACTAAGACACATGACTTTTGCACCAATCCTGGTCCTTCAAGACTTCTTGCAACTATTTGAGTTGACTTGAGACTATTAACGTTGTTTTGAGTCAAAACGAGAAACTAGTTGCCTTTTCAGTCAAAAAGTATTTAGAGTCGCCCTCAATTACTCTACTAATGAATTAAAGTTTATACGGTTGTTCGAGTTGTCAAATTCTGGCCATTTTACCTTCTTCACGGTGAGTTCATCATCAAATCCACATTGCACAACTAGAGGTTGACAACGATTGGCATGTCAAGTGGACCAGTTATTTGCAACCAAACACGTTCCACCTCGAGTATATGGGCAAAGAGAATTGAGTTGTGAATGCCCTAAATCCAATAAACTTATGTTTTGGTTGTCCGCAGTCGAGTCTTTCGATTCGACGAGGTGCATAATATTAATACCACTGATGTGTATTTTGGCAGTATCCTCTCAACCTACCAGCATCACCTTGGATCTCCGATGACATCCTACTATAGGACGAGTTCTTGATCTTTGACACCACCTTTGATATCCCCGCATCTTCTCTACGAGAGAAGATTATATCTAAGGTCCATTTCAAGGGTCTCTACACCGTATGGGGGTTGCTTGTACACTTATGTCCTTTAGAGAGAGGGTCTTCTAGCCATCAATGAGGTGGGACACAAACGCCTTCGTCTGCTGCTACTATACATATCAAACCAAGGGGCAACATACTAATGCTAGCCTCTTTACCCTTTGCCAATACCCAACCAACCTTAACAGGATGGCTCCATTTTCATCATTAATGACCAATTTTAAAGATGATCTATTCATTTCCAGCTAATGCATATCATATAGCTACTTTATATTTCCAGGAGATGGTCCGATTACATGCATTCCTCCCAGCATTGCCTCTGAGCATGATGCCTAGTTCTCTTACCATTTTTGGCACACCTTCTAACGCTTCTTCTAATGCTCATTACAATTATCCACCCCCACAAACTAACGATCGGCCTCTAACACTCCCAAACATTGGAACCTCATCAAGTCACAAGAAAACTTTGCCTTAAATAAACTTGTCAACCGTTTCACCATCTTATCTCTTTTCAAATTGTATATTGCTCATTCCCCTTCGTAGCTATTGACCTCGCGGAACTTCCACCGACTATCCTTGCGGGCCCTTCTACCGTGGGGTTCCCTTCGTGGTGGCCATACATAAGGATGTACATATTGGGCTTCACCGCGTTTACGCGTTCTTTAAGGAGCAAGCCAATTCTCACCATTGTGAACTCATATTTCAACGCGACGACCTTGTTATGATTTACTGTTTTTTGACGATGTAGGGGCCATAATATTCCGATTTGCCAATTTGGCCCATCCCCCGCAAGGACAATGCTTATTAGGTTTATTTAACGACTAACTACTGCAAGCACCGCATGTTCGATGTTATTACTCTCATTTTTCAAGGTGCTCACATTCCCCTGATCTCGTTCTCGTTCTCGTTCATGTCGACGATGTGGAGGGTGTAGTTGATTTTAAGTTCACTACACACCCCTCTATTGACGACACCTGCTTCATTGTACGATGGCTCAGCCAACGTAAGGTGCAAAATACCTAAATTAATGAGGTCTGTAGCACGTGGACCCCAATTTCTACGACCAATATAAAGACTATATGGCTTCTTCTAAAGGGCATGGGGGTGATGCATGTCTTTGGCATTGTAGTCTTATTTTTTTTTGCTTTTATAAAAGCTTCTACTAAGGTCATGGTTTATTTCACTATTTTAGTGACATCACTTGGGCCTAGAGTATTCTCTAGCTTATTAGAAGACTCCTTTAACATTATAAAAAAGGGAATTCCCTCTTGAATTGCAACGATTACTATCCTTTTAAGAATGAAATAGAAATTTAAAACGTTTAGCCCTAATTTTAAATGTCGATGTAACGGCTTTTGTGTTCAAACCACATTTTTACCCCCTCTAAAATAATGAGCCTAAAATAAACTCATGATGGGTGGATATGGGCAGATTACTAAATTTGGGTTGAGTTTAAAATAGCAAACCCAGTGCACAAGGCTCCCGCCACAGTGGTAAACTATGGGGGCTAAATGTATGCAGCCTTACCCCTGCATATGCAGAGAGGTTGTTTTCGCAACTCGAAATTGTGACCTCCACTGAATCAAGGCTAAAATCCCACTGAATCTAAAATTGACTCCTAATGAAACTCCCAAGCAAATTATCGGCCAATCTTGAACCCTACAACCAGCTAAGATAACAATACTCCATAGTGTCTAAGGATCCACATTTAACTAGACTAATCTTTTTCATGTTGATCTTAAGCCCCGAAGAAATCTCAAATACCTATAAAATAAACAAAACGTTCTTTAACCTCTATCGAGACTACCTCTTATATAAAAGATGGCATTATTTACAAATTGTTGATGAGAAACCAATATTCCCTTCCTCTAGACTGAATACCCCTTGATTATGCCCAACTCTACACACCTTGTAACGACCCATTGCTATTTTAGTAGAGTAATTAAGATTTAATCCTCATTTAGTCATTTGTATCCTTCGTAATTCCTTTGGGGATACCTTATGTGATTTTTTGAAGTTTGTGAGTCTTTAATTGATTATTATATCTTTTGTATATGTAATCAAGTATATAAATTAAACCCGCTTGATGGTGCGAAAACCCATATACATATAAACAAAAGAGAAAAAATAGGAGAACACACAAACTTACCCCCAATAAAAAGGAACAAAGAACGAAATAAACCCTCCTTTAAAATCCTCCAAAAATCCATAAAAACAAAAAATCGACGACGAGTTCTCCTCTTTCACCCACCAATGTAATGAGCTCAACAAGATATAATGCAACTTTGTCGGCTCCATCTTAGCACCATGAAAGCATCTCATGTTCCAGTCATTCCCCAATGTCCAAAAAATATAAGGAGGGGTTGTCCCCCATCAAACAAATCTTGGGTTTACCCCACTTTTGTACCTCCAGGCCACAAACACCTCTAACTTTGAGTTTGGCATAACCCAATACACTCCAAACAGGGAAGTAATCACGTCCTAAAGACTTCTCGCCACCCAACAATGAATTCGTAAGTGGTAGGAGTGGATAGCGGAACCTGTCGACCCGAAGAATCTAACCAAACAGCTAGGTTTGATTTAGATTTATCACCATTGGTAGATCTGGTTTCTAAAATTGAAAAACCGATTAGATAACCTAAACCAAATTAAAATGAGAACTGGCTCAATATAGAACCTATACATATATACCCTATATGGAAACATATGGAAACAAACATATATATTTTGTATATATAATTATATATTATAATTTGCATGTGGGACTTTTAAAGTAATAAATAAGGTTGCATAAGGGTGCCTTTGTCAATATCCAAGTTATGGAACTCCTTAAGCAATATTGTGGAACCATGTTTGGCTTGGTTTGGTTTGATAAACGATTGATTTAGTTATGGTGCCAAAAAATTACATAAGCTCTATTTTCAGTTTTGGCGAGAAATCGAACCAAACTACCCCTGTCCAACCCTAGTAAGTGGTCCACCGTCGCCTCTATTCTCTTGCAAAGTCAACAACGACTAACCATTCTCCTACCCCCTCTAGCAACTGTCCACAAAAAAGAAGGCCACTCTGCCAAATTTGCACCACTGCTACCAAAACGAAGTAGTATGCCTTCACATAGAAGAAATTGTGTCCCTTCCACCTCGTGAAATCCTCCCCCTGCTTGGCAAGCCCCTCCCCCCCAAGCACCCATTGAACGCCTCTACCTCCTCCAACTCCTAATCCTAAAATAATCTCTTAATTCTTGGATTCCACACCTCCCAATTACCAATCTGAATAATATAGTTTGCCACCGACCTCTCCTTGTCCCTCATTATATACGGCACTGGGAACCATTCCTTGAGAGCTCTCTCCCACATCATATATCATGCCAAAATCTTATCTGACGTCCATCCCCAACCTTAAATATGTTTGGAGAACTCACACCATACCCAAGTTATAGGCCTCTAGCACTACTTTAAGAGGGATAACAGGGAAGCCCATCCATTACATTGGCAAGCAAAGCGAGTAATAACCACCCGCCTACAAAACTGAATCTCCTCCAATGAGAACCTCCACAACCACTTACCCAATAATGCCTTGTTGAAAATCGCTTCCCGACTCCAGCACCCCCTTCTTTCACTGGTATACACACTTCCTCCCAGCTCACAAGGCAATACTTACTATTTCCAAAGAAAGTCGCTCATTAGCTTCTCAAGTCTTCTTCCATCATAGAAAATCCTGGCAAAGGCAATATTGAAATATAGTAAGTAGGTTAAACTACTCTTGATTAAAGTCAACTGCCCCCTTGATACGGTACCCTTAACCATTATATCTTATCAAGTTTAAATTTCTAAAACTGCAAATTTCCGACCTAGGCCTTAGTCGTCTGAACCTTGTTTTGACAAAATGCCTCATTTAAATGTCGTGGGAAGCTCGTTTGAACTAGTTGTCCAAATCATTCGCATATGTATTTAACTTCCACTCAACTGACAGTTTTCAACGTCGTTCAAATGACCAGTTGAAACCAGCCTCGTTTGTATTGATCAGCTCCTATATAAAATCCCAAATAACTCAGAAATCGGCATACCATCAAGAATCACAGCCAAATTCATTATCTCTCCATATCTAAACCTTTCTCTCCCTAGATTTCTCCTTATCTTACCATTACCTGCGCAATCAGAACACATATCTGTGATCCTCTCGACGAGTGGAGCTCATCCATGATTTTACCTAGTTTTATCGGTCTAGTGTGTACACTCAATGAGTAAGTTACCTTATTTTTTCTACTCTGTGAATATTATCATATTATAGCATCAATAGTAATATTTTGGATATTTTTTGGGTGTTAAGGAGACTAAGTATTTGGAGTTGAGATTATAGTGGTTTTATGTTAGATTCTCGATGAGTGGAGATTTCGTCATCTTTTATGGATCTCTCTCATTCGAGATACGTTTCCTCCCACGGTATGTATTGGTGCAATTATACTTAGTCCACTTTCGATGTTGTACATGCATGTATTTTGTAGTAATGTTTGTGAGCGTACCTCCATGATATACCTTTTGATCCTTTGATTTATATGTTAATTTATTGATGTATTCTCATGTCTAACATAATATATGATTTAATTGTCACATTATCCATGTAGCCGACCCCAAATAATTGGAAAAAGGCTTTATTGAGTTGAGTTGAGATTTGTTGTTGCATGTTTAGTAGTGAGACCAGGATTAGATTTGACACCTATTAATATTTTTCGGGACTTGGGCCTTTATGAAAAAATTATTGTTGAATGTGGATATTCGTATGATTACTTTGGGTTTGTATGATTATTTCGAACTAGTGAAAACTTATTATTGGAATTCTTATTTATTGGATTTGGAATATTTTGATCATGAAATTTAGAGATTACGAGCATTTGATATTATGATATCATGTTGTGTTTGATATTATGATATTATGTTGTTTGAGGACGTTCGACGTACCTTAGCCTAACCTCTTGTGGATGGAGGAACAAACATACTTGCACATGTCAGTAGTCTCTTAAGTCGTGCTACACCTAGGCGAGTCTCACTCAGTCCAAAGGGCAAGTATGAAAGGACAACGACATGAGAAGCACCGTCGTACTTAGTTTGGTGAGACACGGATATTGTGCAATTTAGACTTAGTTTATTTATTGTTGTTGTGGACTAGTTGATTTGTGGGCAGGGAAGCATGGACTATTAGGAACGTGATTTTGTGTTACTTTGGGATATTTAGATTGAGTGTTATGTTGCATGAACTTTATTTTATACACGGATTTCTTTTTGTTACACCGGAGCGTGTATAAGACTTATTGGTTCCTGTTTACTTTGGGATATTTAGATTGAGTGTCATGTTGCATGAACTTTATTTTATACACGGATTTCTTTTGTTACACCGGAGCGTGTATAAGACTTATTGGCTCCTGTTTACCCCCTCCCAACTTTCAGAGTGTTCGACCATATGTGTGCATTAAACACGTTGCCCGTGCTGATATCAGGGTTGTGGTATGTTTCTACTAGTATTGTATTGTTGTTATTTTTTATTTCGGTTGGGACGCTAGCAGGTCTGTACTATTCATTTTCTCAAAGTATCTATTTTACACGATAAACCTGTTAGATGAAAAATGGAAATTTTGCTACAACAATAATTAAGGAGTTTTTTCTTCCAAGAACAAGTGACACCCTAAATCCCCTTGCCTGGGACCCTTCTTAGGCTTAAACCACTACTTAAGTTATCCACTAACCTGAGTACCAAGAAGAATAGAAATTGCCCGGATCCACTTTCTCCGCCTTACCCCAAAACCCTTCCTTTCCATAACCTTCTCGAGAAAGTTTGTATTTACCTTATCATCTATTTTCTCAAAGTCCAACGTGAAAACTACAACCTCATTACCTCTCCTATCATCTACTACCACTTCATTAGCCACCAAAGTCACATCCAAAATCTAACAACAACCTCACAAGGCAGTCCTAAACAAGACTGCACTAAGCCTCCTACACAAAACCTTAGTGAGGATCTTACACACACTAGTCTCGACTAATGGGCCTAAAATCCTGCAGTTGAACCAAATGCCCTTCTTAGGAAGGAACAAGAGTAATGAACGTAGAGTTAAATACTCTTGCATAGAATTCCATTAGCGTGGAACACTGAAAAGAACCTCAAATGTATCCTTAGCTATATGCAATTGCCTAATGCAGATACGTGAGTGAGAATGTAACTGTGTGTGTCATGTTTTGAGATGGGAAGAACTAACATTGAATGGCTTTTCTCTTTGTGATCTCACGGTTCTGGTTTAGCTCTGTTATTTCTGAGTTAGCATTGGTTTTAAGCCTCGGCCCCTGGTTGACGCTGTCTTCCTTCTCGATTTTACATTTCATGTTTGTTCTTGTTCAGTGAATTTTCTGTTCTTTATTCTGCTACATGGGTTTCTACACCACTCACATTCAGGAAGCCTCAACGATTAAACCTCAAAAGCCTTTCTTAACCTATATAAGTAGATAGGGCATCACTAATAACATAAATAAATGATGATACAAAATAACACAAGTTGTCAAAGTAGTTTAGCACAAAATATCACATATATACCAAATAGATCTGCCCAAAAGAGAGGCCTTTCCATTACTCTTTTTAATTCCTTTCTTTTCAACTTTCCACTACAATCATTTACTTAATGCAAGAGCAAAATGTGACCTTTAAGAGCAACACATGATCCTTCAAAAAGATATTAGCCTCAACTTTTAGCAGGAAAAAAGTGAACTTTAAGAAATCATAGATGAATAACTGAAAACCATGTATGTCTTACTTTGCAAGAGTCGGAAATTTGATGCATTCCCTCAGCATATTTCCACAATTCAAGGCAATTTCCTTGTTATCGTAGCTGCTCCGTTAACATAACATAACAAGACATTGCATGCGTGATAAAACCACTTGGTTAAAACAGCACAAAACTAAATATTACACAGAATATGCAAGACTTGCAAAAAATAAATGAATAAACAAATAAAACGAAAAGGAAAATGACAAGTTCAAGAAAAATAAAAGAGAATTAGAAGTATTCATGAATCATTTACGTATATCCCTATCAACATGAACAGACAGCTGGTAATTATGAGGAGTAAGAATATGAAGTGGCAAAAACTGAATAGCTGAGTCTGCTATATATCACAGATAATGGCTAAACCACAAGCAAGCCAACAAAGAGATATAATGGCTAAACCACAAACATGCCAACAAAGAGATGCAATTGTCAATAGGTAGTAACGAAGATATGCAATGTAGGTATGTAGGGGAAACAATCATATAATTCATATCAATACTAAGCTACAAAAAAGCACTATCTGTCAAACGTTATGAGTCTTGCATAACTAAGACTATAATATTCCAAAATAACTGAGGCTATTATCATCATCTTTAGATGTCTTTCTCAAATAAATTTTGATGCGAAGTTAAATGGCGGAAGCGTAAATTACTAACTACACAACAACAACAATATAATGTTTAGAGACCAATGGTCCAAGAAATATCTCTAATTTATCTCTCAAAATGTAAAGTGAGTACAATGGATGGCCAAGAGCCTTATTTAGAGGAAAAGCTTAGCTTGCTAGTCAAAGTAAGTTTAAAAAGGGCACTTTAAAGATGATAAACGACAATGCCACCCTCTAACCTAAATTAACAACTAAAATAGGGAAATAGCCTAATAAAACATGGAAAATACAAATAAATCTGGGACCCCATACACATCACTCACCCTCACTTGAAAAAGTTTGTCTCGTCACATGGGAGGTGCGCGGCAAAGGAGCGATTGACCCATAAAGGGAAATCGTCCTAGGAAACGCCCGGCATATCGGCTAGCAAAAAGTCCCAGGAGTCTGCCCATGAAGCGTAAAAGTGCAACTTTACTCCCATATACACAAGAGGTGAGTTTGCGCATGAAGCCCAAACCCAGCGAGCCTCGGTCCATTTAGGTTAGAACATGCTCTTGCATCATTCTCCCCACCTAAATAGGTCGCCACTCCTGCGACTCGAACCCATAACCTCGCTCTAATACCAAATGATAAGTCGAGCACTTACCATTGCACCAAAAACTATAGCTATTTGTAAAGGCGCAACTTCATTCTCATATACACATGTGGTGAGTCTAACTCATGAAGCCCAAGCCTAACGAGCCTCGGCCCATTTAGGATAGAATATGTTCTTGCATCATTCCCCCCACCTAAATACATTGCCACACTGTGACTCGAACCCATGACTTTGCTCTGATACCAACTTGATGTGAAGTTAAATGGCGAAAGCGTGAATTACTAACTAAACAAAAACAACAACATAATGTTTAGAGGCCAGTGGCCCAATAAATATCTTTAATTTATCTCTCAAAAAGTAAAGTGAGTACAATGGATGGTCAATGGCCTTATTTATATGAAAAGCCTAAAAAGGTAAAAAGACTAAAAAAACTGTCCAAAGATATTAAAAGACAATGTCACCCTCTAACTTAAAATAACAACTAAAATAGGGGAAAAGCCTAATAAAATATGAAAAATAAAATAAACAAAAAATTCAAATAAATCTGGGACCCCGTACACATCACTAGTGCAAATTGTAAGAAACTCCCTGAATTATCACACTCAATGTTTATAAAGTCGAAAGCATAGCGAAAGGCATTTTCTTGTCAAAAATGAGGCGTAATCCTCAAGGAATTAATGCGCAAGCCTTTTGTGCATTGAATTTTTAGCAATTTAAGCTTTAGTCCCATTTCAATAGTTTCATCAGTTACCTATCCCATGTTTTTTCTGCACTTAGTCCCATAACCGCCTATAACTGTCCTTAATCGCGACTATTTTCATGCATTTTCATTCCTTTAGAAAATGACACGTGTCCCATATTTGTTACAACTGGATCAACAACTAAAAAGGAGGAAAAAAAATTAGCATAGACAGCAAATGAATCTTCACAAAGAGGAGTAAATACCTATGCTCTCTCTTTTCAATTATAATAGTAAACAAGTGTATGAAAATATACTTTTAATAAACAACGTTCTCATAGTCATTTTAAAAATAAAAAGAAAAAAGAAATCAGAACTGACATTATAATTCAATTTAGATCTTCCCAAAAAGGAATACAGCATGAATTAACAAATTATTACCACAATTTTTTTATAGTAACATTGAGATTATGCTTTTTATTCGCCCCAAAATGGATATTTTGAAGGTTTCATGTAGGTTTTCTATTTCGTTTAATGTTCCTAATTTTAGGGATATTTTGACTTTACCCACCATGTAATTATCATCATTTGACTTTAGCCACCGTTTTGTTTTTCTTTAGACTTTACCTACCATTTTCACTTTTAGCACTGTAATAAGGGAGAGAACAGTGGGTGGTGGAAATCATGTGTGTGTGTGTGTGTGTGTGTGTGTGTGTGTGTGTGTGTGTGTGTGTGAGAGAGAGAGAGAGAAGCAATGATAGATACCTTGCTGTACATGTGGAAATAAGGCGACGAGGAAAAAATAAAATAGAGCAGTAAAGAGCCCTTACCACACCACAAGAAAGTCTAGTAACTCCGAATGGTTCTCCATGTATTGCACACAGCAGCATGTAGAGCCATCCTTTTGCTTCAATAATATAGACCAACAATGGACTAAATCTTTTCTTGCCTGTCAAAATATCATATCGCTGTTATGCAAACTCGTAAGCTAAATACATGTCAGAGTACTATGAATTATGATGACTTACTTCCCATCCCAATATCGCTAACTTGTGAAAGAAAAGAGCAAGAACATCCTCTTTACAGATTTCTAGGGTCAACTGTGAAACCTGATCCGTGTTTGGTTCAACCTCCCCGTCTCCTGAAAGCATGAGTCTCATTGTCACAAAATTCTTCTCAACTTCTTCTAAAGCCTGCACATAATTATATATAAATAAGAACATGTTTATCCCTGACTCTTACCTGCATAGTAATGATGAGGAATTAGTGGGACATGGAAGAATATAATGATCACTCCAAGCATCACTCGTGTTTCAAATCTTATTACACAGGACTATGTGGCCTATGATATTAAACCATCAGTTTGCAACTGTTTGGATATTCTAATATAAACTAGTAGCTGTTTTTTTTACCGCCAACATTGAACGACAAGCAGCTGTTACTAATTTATACAAATTGCATTATCTACCATTCTTCCCATTTTAGACTATCAACATATCAAGTGTACTTTTCATACTTCAAAATATAATTAGTTTCACAGGAAATCAATTCAATCTCCACCGATTTTTCCTCAATTAAAAGATGCAGGTATTACCTAGACTAGAAAAGCAACACAGTGAATTCAAGAGTGAAGTAATGATAACTTGATGATTGGTTTAAAAATAATAATAATTAATAACACAACTTGGTCCCGCATTTCAATCAACAGGATGGAGGGGTTAATGCCTCAATAACATATGCCTAACTCTGTTTGGAAAAAAACAAACAAATCTCATAGAGTAACTTGCTGCCCTGTTCAAGTTGTTATTCTTGAAACTCCTGATATTAATGCTGCTAAGTAGTGTTATACATCAAGGATACAGTATAAATTTGATACACCAAAATAAAAAATTGCTACACTCAATGAAACAGTCTTTTTATATATTTTCCTTTAACTAATACTTCATATTCCATCTAGTGCTAGCCAAAATATATGTAGACAGAGATACAAGAATCAAGAATGGCAGCAAGCGAAGGTTGCTCATGGAAATTGCCTTTAAGATTGTTGAGAGGCTTTCATTATAAAATCGTAACAACAGAGATGCCCAGCAACTATTTTGATATCCATCACTTCATTACTAACCTCCAAGAGATATTCTCTTCAGAGGACAAAAAATAAAGGTTTCGCCGCTCAAATAATGTCACAAAACCCAAATATAGAGCCTACCAAACTTAAACATGAAACTGTATCAAGAAAATAAGCTTAAGAAGATAGAAACTTCAAACTCATCACTCTCCTTTCCTGAGTCTGCCTTATCGTTAATGTGAGATACATAGAATCTACGTCATCTCACCTATATTTATAGTTAAATGAATATTTCAAGGATCACACAAAATTCAGAGATTCAATCAATATACATTCCTAATAAAAATATGCAGACAATTTAGATCTGTATTAATAAGTTTCCTTTAAATATCTTACAATTCTTCCTCATGCATCAAGCAACAAGAACTGTAATGGAATTTTTTGTTTCTATTAAACTTAAAGCAGGTTGGTCCACAGGTGTACTGGGATCAATATCACCCCACTTCTATACGGCAGCTATTATTCTAGTTGTGTCACATATGGCAGCACCCACATAACCACATAATCTCCCTTCTTGATTGTTTGTAATAGTTTCATCTCAGAAAATATTCTCAGATTCATCAGGTATCTAGCCTTATCTTTAACAATCATAGCTCCCCTGATCCCATATATCCCAACACGCTGTTTGAATTCCAAATAAAGCCTTGGAACTGTCACTAATTCTCAGAAATGAGCCATTATCTACACGATGAGTGTGTGTGTGTGGAGAGAGAGAGAGAGAGAACATGTACATAAAATTCCATTTAGATGTTCATGACTGCTTTTAAAATAACCGACAGTGTGCGAATGACTGTTTTCTTTGAATGATCTCCGCCCATGTCATTTCCTATTGAGGCTCCAGCAGAATATTAACAGTTTTTCACCGTAAATATGTTGGGACTGCAAGACCCATATTGGATTTCGTGAACCTCTTGCATTCGAATTGTCTCATAATATCCTTTTCATATATTCTCATCAAGTAGTATTATGCATCCTTCGACTCCTTCCCTTACACCCTCAAAGCTACCGCATTCCCAAAAGCTCCCATCACAATATCCAAATTCTTGATCAATCCTTGGAGTTGCCAACAGTTTTCCCTGAATATGCTTGTCTTACATATGCAGGATCAGTTATTTTATTTAATCTGAAGTAAATATTCCCCACGTGCAGGCAAAAAAGGACAAACAGCACAATAAAGAGAGAGTGACAGTGATGTAACACGCGGAAGCAATATACACACTAATTCATTTTATTGACGTGTTTCGCACTTCAATGCTCCATACTTATTCAACAAGAAAAACAATCTAATGGCACAAACTTCATAATGAAGGTACATATGAGTTAAATAGATATAAATACATTGTTACCATCATTTGCATCTCCCTATCTAGACTATCTAGTTGTGTAGGAGGGTAGTTGTACTGGGGTCTATAAATAACTATAAATGGGTGAGGCACGATCCACTCCAATGGAAACTATCTTTAAGGTAACAATATTTCAACAACAAGAGAGAAGACAAAAACCAACTTTTCAATATAATAATGATATTTCTGATTACAACAAGGAGCAACTAATGATTTAATGTAGCTTTCCAATAGTAAATGAAGGAATGGACCAGTTGAGAGACAAGCACGTCAATATCTAGGAGAGAGCAGGGAGAGAATACTCTAGAATTTGGGCAGAGTAACAGTGCTCTTTTTTATGTGTTTTCTCAATGTTGATAATTATGCCCCTAGTGCTCTATATATGGCAAAACATTTGGGTTGGCGTGGCACATGCACGCCAAAGGAATATTCCCCTGGGGTAAATATTTGAAAACACTTTTATCCTTATTACTATATGTCACTGTCTACCACGATCTCTCTGTTTTGGAGTGACACCTGGTGTAATAATGGACAAAAAGTAATGTTGTCGACCATAACGCCAAAAAGTACTATTTTATCTGTTTATAAACGGTTGCTTGGTGAACAATTTTGAAAACTTGTGAGTGACCTTGAGGGTCACTCGCCATTTGCTTTGTTAAAATGTCTTGCGAGCAAGTCACTGACTGCTTGCTAATAAGTAAATGTGGACTGTGTAATGTGAGTGAGTGCGAGTGACCTCTTGGATCCCTCACCTCAGTATTCTCTCTTTTTTAGGATATTGAAGTGGTTGAGTTTTAGCTTGCTCAACAAGACTTACCTCCCAGCTACCAAATCAAACTCTCAAAGATTCTCAACTGGCCATCTGCTCAAAACCCTGTTTGCTCGGCCAAAAATTCTTGCTAGGTGAACTTGTGTAAAACAACAAAACTGAGTGTTAGTGAGACAAGTACTCGTCCGCTCTTTTCTGTGTTGCTGGAGTGACTGCTCGCAATTTACTTCACTAGGCAGTCAAGGTGTTGCTCGTGTACTTGCTCTTATTCTGAGAGCTTTATGACTTGGGGTTTCTCGCACAGTCCCCTTGCTGGCACTGCTCGCATAACTTCTAGAATGCAGAGGGGATGCTCATGCACTCGTTCTTCTTGCACTTGTCCCCCTTATAGTTTGCTCTTGTTCTAAAAGCTTCGTCACTTAGGGTTGCTTGCTCAGTTCCTTGATGGTATAGCTCGCATAACTTCTGAAATGCAAAGGGACTTTCGGTTGCTCGTGCAGTCCCCTTATTGGTATTGCTCGCATAACTTTTGGACTGCAGAGGGCAGCTCGTGCACTCATTCTTCTTGCACTTGTCCCCATTGTAGTTTAGGGGTTGCTCGTGCAATTGCTCTTATTCTTAGAGCTTTATGACATAGGTCTTTGGGGTTCTCTAATAATTTCACTATACTTTTTACTTTTTTAATCATTAAGAAATGTATAAGTTTAATTGGGGTCTTGTATTGTCAAGCCTTCCAACTACTTATTGGGGTAGAAAAGTATCCAACAAAAGAGGCCAAGGGTGCCTTTCAAGTCACAATTTTTAGTCATTGTGTGCTCATGTTCAATGTGATAAGTGGGTGTTGAACAGAACATCAAATAACCACCAGAGCAAATAGCACAAGATTCTTAAGCTAGCTTTGAAGCAATAAAAGTGGTTAGGAAAAAGAAACACGTACCTAGTGCAGTGGTGTGAATTAAGATTACAAATATAAAGAAACACGCCAGGCTTGTAATGGTGAGTAGAATGTAGGTTAGTGAGAAGAAATTGTAGAGTATGTGTGTGAAGAGAAGAGGAAACCTTTTCGAGGGATTTGACTTCGACGACGGTTTTGGTATCGAGAGCCATAAGACTGTCCTTGATGGCTTTCACCAGTTCCTGTGGGGTTTTAGGCCGAGACGCCTTGAAGAACGAGAATGACATGATCCTTTTCTTTCTCCCTCTCCCTCTCTCCCTCCCCCTCTTTATACGTTGAAGATGATCAACTATTACTATTTGGACGATCCTCCCAAACAAAATGCCCAACTACGACCTCCAACCATTTTTACCTACACCTCAATTTTTATTTTTAACTTTAAAGGTTAAGGATTTATTTATTTCATTATATTTTCTTGTCAATTTTTATGATACGATTAATTCGGAGTAAAATATATTTCAATACGTTGAAAAGTAATATGATAAAATATGTGATTAAAGTTTTATAATTATAGGGTGTACACTCATTCACAATATCAACTCAATAAAAATTTAATTTTAAATATGAAATACTTTATCATTTTACTTTTCACCGTGATTATAAGTATTTCAACTCGAACCAAACGCGCCATTAAAATAGAAATTCAAATGTTCATTTTCACTCATATTTTTGCATCAACTCTTAAAACAATATTTTAGTTATTTATGTATGGATTTGGGAAAGAAAAACTTTTAGCTACCAAAATATTAACCCTTTCATTTAATTTTTTTATAATAATAGTAAAGATGACAAAAGAAATCTACAAATACTTAGTTAAAAAAATATTTCTTTTCTCGAGAAAATTTTCAAAAAATATGATGGAGAGTGAGACATTATATTACTAACTAAAATAATAGTACATAAATTTGTATACAACTTTTCGTAGAGTTTTTTGTTTTTATTTTATTTTTTGTAAGTCTATCATCGTTATTTATGATGTTACTAAAGGCGTCACATATTTTACTCCAAGATAACATAGTGTGTTTAGATATAATTTTATAATCTACTTTAAACTTATAACATGATATGTTAATATAAATTTTGTGGCTCAACACCTTATTTATTGGCACCTAAAATCGCGCTCTTATTTTTTCATTTTTAATTAATTATTGATTTTGAAAAAGATCATATTGTAGCTTGTACAACACTCGAGATATGGTGATTTACCATTGTGATTAGTGATTAATAAGTTTACTTTCTGTAAATATAGGCCTAAGTGGTTGAGCCACTTATATGTGTGTGTTTTGATCTCTTTTATTTTATTATCATCTATATTACTATTCATATCCTAGTTATAAACACATATGTGGAACTATAATTTGAGGGATTGAATTTAGGGTTTGCTCATTATTCATTATAAGCTTATTTTTTTACTAATTTATCTATTCAATCTTCATATGGCGACTAAACATCATCATAATTTTGCTCATTCAAACCTAAAGTTACCACTACATTGATTCCATTTCCGTAGGTACAGTTAGATCTACAAAATTATGGGAATTTTTCTAATTCAAGTTCATAAACCCATTATTATTGTTCATCCTCTTGCATAACAATTTTCGGGTATATCTCCTCATTTGATCTCCAAAATCTACTATTATAAATGACATTAGATCCGCCACCACCGCCTCCTTCGAGAAATATGCAGGCTTCAAGTAGCTCTTCTTCGTCAGAGATGGTTGAGCTCACTAGAGCGCTCAAATTAATGATAGCAAATCAGAAAAAATGTAATCACAAATGTTAACTCTCACCTAGACATTGGTGGGGCAAGCATTATAGGGTGTAGCTAACCCTCACACCCCAACAGTAAGAGGTAGCTAAAAAAAAGGAGCTCTTGTAGGCATCAATGAAGGTTGGACCATCCGGGATGAGGCGAAGAGATATCAGATGATCTCGTTAACTTGATATGGCATATGAAGAAAAGGAACGAGGAAATTATAGCGACCGACGAAAAATAGGCCGAGGCTTAATCTTAATCGAGAAGCAAAGATCGCTCCTATCAAGCCAGTAAGACATTTTATATCCCCAAAACAATACAAGGAACTCGAACTGGGCATCCATCACAATGGAGGTCAAGTGCATTAACTGGGCTTACGAAACCCTCAGTCTTTGACATATTAGGTTCTAGACGTTGCATCCCTCCAACCATTTATAGTTGGTGTTATTTAATGCAACGTATTAAGGAATGTAGGGGAACACCAACCCCGCGGGGTTCAACCTGCGTTGGACCGTGAGACTTATCGCATACCCTAACCAATAGAATTTGAGGGGAATAAAAGAAATATGGGGTAGAGGATAAATCCTGAAAGTGAAAAACATGGAAGGGATCGATCTAGAGATTTGAAAACAAGACAGGAGACCTTGTGAAGAGTAAACCCTCTTTGGAAAAAGGGTACATGGAAGGGTTTCCTTTTTTTCATAAATCATTAACTATCATACTCAAGTCAAATTCAAGCCACTAATGGTCACACCCAAGTATGATAAAATCTCCAATACCATCCATCATATGGAAATGTATTAGTCGGTGATAAATATATACTTTTTAGAAAATAAGATAAGGTATCGTGCATTTCTAGAACTCTCATTGGAGTAGCACATGTGTGGTATACGAGTTTGCCTACATAGAATATTATAAGCTTTAATAGCTGGCTTATAAGTTCATGCATAACCATTGCTTTGGATTGAAACCTGCTAGGAGGGTGACCCACCTTCTCAGCTTCCGATACAAAAAGGGAGAGGCCCTCAGAGACTTCATCTCTCAATTCAACAAGGAAAATTGGAAGTGGTTGATTACAATGAAAATATTGTGATAACAATGCTCATCAATGGGTTTCAACATGGTCAACTATATAGGGCCTTCTTAAAGGAGCCTCCTACCTTTATGAATGAAATTTTGGATAAGGTTAAGAAAATTATGGTTATAAATAAGGCAATGGTCATCGAGATAAGATAGTTTAAAGAATAATGATTCATAAAGTGTGGATAAATTAATAATAAATTAGGCAAAAAGTCTCTAGACAAGTTACAGCACAAGTTCACAAGTTACACCCGTTTCACTACCCAGCTACGCCATATCCTTAATGAAATTAAGGATGGTGAAGAGATTAAATTACCAACAAAGTTGGAATCCCCATTGAATAAAAGGAACACGAACAAATATTATGAGTTCCACAAGGATCATAAACATGATACAATAACTGATATGCCCCGAAGGATGAGATTGAAAAGATTAGTAAGAAGGGTTAATTGAAAAGGTTTGTCGATCAGAATGGTTGACCCCAATAGAAGATGAAAAGGTAGGGATCGCCTACTAAGGAAAAGTCTCGCAAGAAGGATAGTAAGAAGCCAAACGATGAAAATTCAGAGGACAATGTCGAAAATGATTTAGACTTGCCTAAGAAACCAAAACATCATATGGGATATGTGCAATTGATTTCATTCGATATAAACGTGATCTCGATAGGAGTCGTCGGGGTGGAATGGAGCTAGCTGACATAAAATCTTATGTGGGAGATGCTAAAACCGAATCTCGATATATGAATATAAATCTAGCCAAGGAGGATGTAAATGAAACTCATTCTATGAAGGTGAACATTGATCGACTGATCTTTGGCTTTTCAATGATTGATTTCAAAAACATTATCAACTTATGTGATGATCCACTAGTCGTAAGCCTCATATTCCATAAATACTGTTAATGTCTAAAAATGGAGTGGGTCCAAGTTTATAATCACATATAAAATAAAGATAATCAAGCAAGACAAACACACAACAAATAGGTTTTTAGAGTGGTTCAGCTATGAGAAAATTTTATGTCCACTATTTTAGTATGTCTGGTAGTTATAGTAGCTCAGGGTTAAATATGTTTGTATCTGATTGAATTGTCCCTTTGAGCTAAGGGAGATCATATATTTATATTGGTTGGGAACCCAAGAGATGGAATGTCTTTATATATTCAGGCATTTACATTTGTATACAATAAATAAGACTGTTGATATTCATAGGTACATGTACAAAGGTTGTTAGTTGTTCCAACCGAATGGCTTTTACTATTATTGATGGTTCATATTTTTGAGGTTGGTCGGTCGGTTGGCCGACCACGTATCTATGGAGACGATCAAGAAAGTAAGTATTGTGAATATAGCTACGTAAGAGGACAGGTGTCCATTTCTCATTGGTCCACGTAGATGAATAATTTTTACATACAACAAAAGCCCCCAATGCTCCATTATTGATGATTGGTATAAAATATGGAGTATTTGTTCTAAAATCTTGCTCGACGTGATATTTGTGAGTTGGTCGATAGGCGGCCTCCTGGACTTGTAAAAAAATTACCTGCTACTGGTGGCATTTTTATAAATAATTTGAAAAATAATGAACGACCAAATGGTATACTAGTCCTTTCACGTCTTTAAGAACCGTACCCCCGCCAGTAGTTCAATCTCTTATATAGTTTAATCATTTAATTTTTAATTTTGAGGTAACCTGTAACAGGACATAAATCTCCCTCAATTTTTCTTTACCTCTAAACTTTTGAGCTCAGGCTTTTTATTTTTTCTCAAGCTTTTTTCTATGCTTCCGTTGTTTACAATTTGTCGTTTTTCTCAAACTTTGTAAGCTTTTTCACCTTTCCCTTCTTTAATTTTTGTGTCCTTCAAACATGGTGTGCATTATAGACGAATGTTCCTTAGAGGAGTTTAGGGAAATAAGAAATATTCCTACTTGTGTAGGTTTAGAAATAGCAAGTGTAGATGTGTTGTCACTATCTGAGGGTCACTGAATCCCAACTTTGTTCATTGTTGAGTGTGGCATCATCTTTCCCACAAATTAACTATTTCTTTAATTTTGCCAATATTGTGATGTAGTCCCAACGAGAGTAGCCCCTAATACATGAAGAGTTATAAACGGGGTAAATAGGTTAAATGAAATCCATGGGTCTCGCATTGGCATCCTTGAGTTGATGTTTTGTTATAAATGAGAAACCACAGGTGATGACACCTACTGCTTGAAAACCAGGTAAGCTAATAAGGCATGGGTGGTTACTTTGCCTGACTCGAATAAGGATTAATGGGATTACAATGTAGTAGTGAAGAATTGGTAATATGCCCCCTTCCTGAGGGGGTAAGATATACTGGACCCAGGTGCTCTCGGGAAGGGCGTGGCATAGGTTGTACAATATTTTAATTTTTTATTTTTTTTCTTGTTTACTAATTGTTTGATGATCTGCCGACTAATTATCTCTCTTTGTTCTTATGCAGAGGAAAACAAAAGTAAGTGTACAAGGGAAGAGGACATTAATATTGAAGATCTTAAGTATTTGTGGTCCATCCACCAAATAGTAGGAGAAGAGCATCCCCGAGCAACTTCTTTTCTATTAGAATATAGGAGTTCTATTACCTCATTTGTTGCCCAACCAACAATTATTCTGCCTTAGTCCCCTATAAATTTTAATGAGGAACCAGATTATACCTCATCTACTGCTAAGTTAATTGGAGTAGAAAGAGTTTATATAAGGAGGAACATTATTTTCCTTTGAATCTCTTGATTTTACAACCATCCCAACTTCACCCTTTACATAAATGGTAAAGAGAAAATCCCAAACATGTTATTAGAATTGGATCTCCCCCTCCTACCAAGAAAAGTATAACCCCTGATAAGTGGCCTCAAGTCCTCGATGTGAAATAAATAAGAATTATTAAGCCTCAATTCAAGAGGTTGAATAGAGGTTTGCCCAGCCAACAAGAGTTGGCCTAAAAAGCTTTTGCTGACCAAGTCAAAATTGAGTCTGCCTCTGTGGATATCAACCCTAGGTTGGATAGGGGTCTGATTTAGATAGGAACTCTTTTAGCAGATAGGTTGGCCATAACACCGATGTCCAGAGCCTAGTTGATTGAAAGGGTTAACCATAATTTGGCATTTATAAGTATTTTACTCTTTTATTTGTCTTTAATAATATATGTTAAACTTTTCTTGTACTGATGTTGTGTATTTCTTCTTTTGTAGTTCTTGGTTGATTATAACCAAATGCTGGAGAATGATGACCAGCTGAAATCCTCCTTGGATGATGTATTGGAAGCTTTTGAAGGCTTTTGAAGTATTAAAAGTGGTTGAGGATAGGGCAACTGCAGTAGAAAATGAAATAAGGGCTATCAATGATAAAGTAACTCTTATCGAGGAGAAGGTGACGGAAGCTGAGAGCAGGGCAAAGGCTATTGAGGAGAAAACTACCAGCCCGAATACTGAGCTCACTGCTTGGAATGCTAAAAGTAAAAAAAATAAGGAGGAGGCCACCAATAAAAGATGGGATAAGGCATTTGCTGCTGCAACCATCCAAATTAAGTATGCTAAGAAGCTCTCCTGCAAGGATGGCTGGTTAAATGCTTTAAAGGAGGATCGCACACAATTTGATTCTGAACTATTTCAAAGGCATAACCCAAGAACCCCTCCCAAGTTGGATAAGGAGTTTGATGATGAAGAGGTTTCTGTGGAATCTTCAATGGTGCCAGCTGTTGTGAATGACCTGCCTCCTCCTTTTGAATCAGATGCCGAAGATAACGATAAGGTTTAACTCATTTAGCTAGTTTTTGCCTACTTTTTATGTATTTTTGTTTTATTTTTTTACTTTTTTCCTTCTTCATTTATAACGGAATGATAATTGTAATCCTTGACTTATCAATGAAATGAAGAATTTTTGCTACTCTCTCTGATATTTTTTGCCTGTTTGTCTTCCTTGGTTGGACTAATGCTCTTATACTTGTGAATTTCCAGTTTGATGCCAGGAAGAATGTGATTATTTTTGTTGAATTCGACCTGTTAAAACATTACAAGTCATTTTTAGGCTGATTATGTGACCTTGACTGAAACAGATTTGGTAGTTTCTCAACCCAGATGTCTCAGATCAAGTGAAAGATCCCTATGTTCATTTACATAGTCTTTTTAATAGGGCAATGGTGAACAATGTTGCCTACTATGAGACGATTGCACAATATCAAGATGACCATAATCTTTCTCGAGCCTCGTTACACTCTGATTATGAAGTTGAGTATGAATCATTAAGTGCAGGTTGGGGCTTTGATAAGAAGCTGCAAGAAACCACATATGCCCTGAAGAAGGAAAAAAATGTGCTAAACAGAGAAGTGGAAACTTCTCGAGAGATTATTGCACTCTTGGAAAATGAGAATAATGCTTTGACGAATAAGTTGTATAGCTGAAGAAGACAGCCGACACTTGGCCAAATAAAGGGGTCTCTTTCCTAGAACTAGAGAATGCCAGGATGCTAGAGGAGTTAGAAAACTTAAAGAAGAGAAAAAATAAGTCTAGGCAGGTAGTGGTTGCTCGGCTAACTGGGGATGAATAGAGAACTAAGAAGACCTTAGCTAACCAAGTAACTTTATTACAGGAAAAGGATAAGGCCAAAAAACATCTCTAAGACAGGTTAGACATAATAACTTTTCATTTTCATAAACAACCCAAGGCTATCTAGATGGATGGATATGATGAAGCTTTAACTCATCTGGATGACCATATGGAGCAAAATCGTCAGGAAAGATATAAATTGGGATGGTTGAATTTACTGGGGTTGTTGAAAATATACGACAATAATGAATTGTGGTACTAGCATGATCCAGGTATGCTAGATAACCTTGACCCCCCTTTAAGATTGATGTCAATTGGATTCTAAACGGCGCAATTCCGTAGATCTTAGTGAGAAAAAATATATAAATGATTATGACCTTCAATGAGAATATGAATATGTTTGCCCCCCACATCTGTTAGATCGGTCGAGCAGCAGTAACGTAATTTTAGAGCTACAGCCTGGGCCAACACTCTTGATGAGCCTCTTGCTGGGATAAGTAAAGCCGAAGGAAAATGCCTAGTAGAATAGACTTGTGTTTCCAGCCTTTTTGATTACATATTGTAACATAAAATATATTGGCAATAAAATCGACTTTATTTGTCAACATGTATGTTCCTTAGCACATTTTAGCATTTATTTAAGCTTGTGATTAGTTAATCCACTTGCCGACTAGGTAACCTGCTTAAATGATAAGTGTTTGGTACAGTGCTGAACCTAATTTGTAATGCCTTAGATTATACTAATGCACTCGGGTAAAACTATAAGTACTTTTGTTGATCTAAGTATTTGCATCAATTATCATTGGCGACCAAGTGTGTTAGGAATGTATAGTTATTCTTGTATTTAACCTGATCGGATAAAACTTCTTATGTTTAACTTAAAGCCATATATGAAGTTTTACTTACTTTTTAGTCTTGACTTGTTGAAGACGAAATCATACATGAAGTCTAAAGGAAATTTCTAAACTGTTTTGAAGTTGGAAAAGTTTGTTAATGGTGGATGTATATCACCATGCCCCTAAAAAACATAATAAGAAGCATAATTGGTAGAAACTCGCAACTTTATTAAATTGAATAAATGATTATATCAAATCAAAATTACTAATAATATATTTGCAGCTTGCAGGTGTTTCGTGGATTCTTGAATTCTTCCCCTTCAAGTGTTTCCAGGTGATAGGTGCCTGATCGGATGACTACCGAGATGCGATAAGGACCATGCCAATTTGCCTCCAACTTGCTCCTCTCTTAAATTACTTTCTTAAGAACGTAATCCACATATTTTAAGCTGGTCAGCTTGACCCTCTGGTTGTAGAATCTAGCAATCCTTTTTTTATAAGCAGCCATTTGAGTTGCAGCATCCTCTCTAACCTCTTCAATCATGTCTAGATCCAGTATTCTCATAAGATCACTCTTAGGGGAGTTAAAATTAAATACCCTGTAAATCGATAAATATATTTCAACTGGTACCACTGCCCCAGTACTGAAAGCAATCATGCATGGAATCCCTCCTATTTCGTTCTCAGCATAGTCCTGTAAGCCCAAATGACATTATGCAGCTCATTGATCCAGTTTCCCTTTGCCTCATCCAACCATTTTTTTAACCCATCAAGCAAATTATTGTTAGTGACCTATGTCTGACCATTACATTGTGGATGTCCAGTGCAAAATGAAGTTTTTGAATCTTAAATCGAATGCAATACTCCTCAAACTCCTCATTACCAAATGGAGTACCATGATCAGTGATGAAGGCATAAGACATCCCATACTGACTATAACAACCCGTAATTTTATTGATTTTTATTTAATGGGATTAATTAAATTAAATGAGAATTAATTCAAATTTAAATACTAGTGAGACGTGAGTTGGTATTTGATTATGATGATAATATTGAGTATTACTGAGTATATATGGTAATATATGATTATTGAAATTATTAAAATTATCGTGAGTCATAAATACGGTAATTCGGGAATATAAGTTGGGACGCGCGTGTCAGTCGCGTCAGGAATCAATTTAATTAGATTAAAAAGTAAATTATAATTTTATCATTCGTATGGTCATTTTGAGTGCGCCAACGTGTCCGGAGGGGTTGATATAGTCAAAAAATATTAACCGGGGGTTTAGTTTGGGTCCTGAGACATTTTTAGGCCAAACTGGCAACCCGGGAGGGTATTTTAGTCTTTTTAAATTTTAAGGAAATTAGACCCACGAATTTTAGAGTTTATTTAATTCTTATTGTGTAGGCCATTAGGGGCATTATCAGCCAAAAATTAAGAAGTGGGCTACGTGAGATATATGAGAGGTTACAGGAGGGTTTCAAACCATACCCACCACCCACCACTTTCGACGGAATTATGATCGAAGAGGAGGAAAGAACCAACCTTTGTCATCACCAGCAGATCCGAACATCAATCCTATGGCAAATGATTTGGTTTCATTAATTTTCAGCAAATAATTCTTCCATGCTAGTGTAGGATTTGTTAATAGCCTCGAAAGATGATGAAAACTCATGAATTTGGAGTAGAACCCTAAAGCTTGGATAGGAATTGCATGTAGATTAGTTCAGAACAAATTTCAGTAACCAAAACATAACCCTTGATGAACTAAAAATGGATTTAAGAAGAGAAATATTATAGTTCTTGAAGAAAATAGAAAAACTCGGGTTTTTATGAAGATTTTATCCAAATAAGACTAATTGATGATGGTTTAAAGGTTTTGGGAAGTTAGAAATCATGTATTTAGGTTGTATGATGATCCTATATGATTATATTAGAATTTCACATCTTGTAATGAAGTTTTGGGACAAATCTGGGACTGGAAAATGAAGAAGTTCGTAGCCTCATTTGGTATGATTGATCGATCGACATTCATAGGTCGATCAATCGACCATCAATCGATCAACGATCAGGATCGATTGATCGATCCCCCCATAAAGAGTGGTTTTTCCCTTTTTGATTTTAAGTGTTTCCGGCCATCGAATGTTGTAGTTGGGGATTATGTGAATGCATTAGGACTTGAAGAAGACCAGCAGGGTATTATATTTGAAAATCGGAATACATTAGAATGGGGTTAAATTGTCGCATTGAATTCTCGAGTGTCCGACGAGTAATTGTCTATGTTAAGATGTGAGAGCATAATTTAAATCCTTAGGAGTAATAAGTTAGGATCTGGGACTTAAATAAGGAGTTGAGAGTACTGAAATAATATGTGAGAATAATAGGAGACGTAGTAACCTCTTTGGTTAAATTTAAGTACTCGAAACTATACGACGTGAGAAGTATCGGTGGATTATATTATATATTATCCGGAAGTATAAAAATGTACTAATTGGAGTAACGGTATAGGGATTGAGAACATACCTTTAAAAATATTATAAGTTATCTAAGTTGTGTGAATGCTTAGTATATGGATTATTATGTGTATGACCTACCTACCATACTTGCTATCATGGGAGGTCGGCTTTCGGAATAGGTCCATCTAATCTTTGTGTACATACGGGGGGATTCAGATTGATTTCTTAAGGACATAGGGTTGCGAATGACTTATTTGTGAGTTAATAAGTCAGGTGGCCATGGGAGAGTAGGTATGTGCGTGACCCATGGGTATGTGAACTATGTTCGCCTCTAATATGTGTGATTTTGCTTATTAAAACAATTCTTGAGAGATTCAAAACTTGTAGTCCTTATGTACGTGATGTACTGGGATTCGACAGCAGTGTATGTGTGAACCGTAACTTAGCCTAGGGGTGCCCTAATTGTATATTTATGTTGAGATTAATATACTTGTAATTATAACAGATTCTTTGTTAAAGTGAATGTGAGTACTTGAGACATTTTGAGAAGGATTAAAAATGAGAATTTCCTATAATAATTATTATCAATTAAGCTGGGAAATAAAAAGGTTAGATACACGCAGGTTATGTTAGAATGTATTTAATAAACCCCTATATTAGAATGTGAGGACAGGAAGCGGTACAGACTAGATAGTTAATGGCATAACTAGGACGGGTTACAGATATACGTTAGGCGTGCACACTAGCTGAGAGGCGAGAAACTCATGTGAGAGCACGTAACTAACATGTATTTAATATTCACTGTGTAATGCAATTAAACACATGCTATATTTTAAACTATTTTCACATCGGCCTCTGACCCGTTTGTTTTCAAATCTATTTTTCTTGAAAAACCTTTTAGGTGCCCAGTCACAGGGACGCCAAGCATAGGAGTTCCATTTCAGTGACGTGTTGTAGCTGATGTGGAAGTTACAGGACCTTGATAGTAGACGCCTCCACATTCTACATTGATTCTATTTCAGATTCATTCATCTGTTAGGGCATGTCGCCCCTTTTCTTTTAGAGACATCTTTATCATACTTTCAGTTCCATTTCAGTTTTGGAGATTATTTAATTAATTATTCAGACTTTGTATTTGGTTTTATTCAGTATTTAGATTATTCAGAGGAGCGTTACTCCAGACTCGTTTATTATTCCATTTATATTCTGTTGTGACTGTGATGTGATTGTGGTATCATTAGTTAATAATTAAATTGGTTGCATGTTAATCTAATTTGAATAAAATTTAACAACTCACTTTTTAAATATTAGGTGGCTAGTAATTGGTTAAAAATGTTTTCGACAATGATGCTATGAACTGAACCAACTTGACATTTTGTATTAATTTGAATAAAGGAGTAGCTACCCGGTATTTAATTAGTCGGGGTGTCGCAGGTGGTATCAGAGCATCGGGTTCTAGTGTCCTTAGGATTTGTACGGCTTATTACGTTTCCACGTAGCATCCTTTGAGATAGAGCCCTATTATTAGGACTGTTGTACTCATTTATTACGTTTTGTAGACTACGTTCTTCTGCTAGAATGTTATGTATGGTCGATGGACTTATATAAATCTTCAAATTTTAGATGTCACTCTTGAGGGAGGTACAAACTAAAACTGATGAGGGAACAAATGCTGGACAAGACCAACAAGTACCCCAGGTACACCAAGAAAGAGCAGAAATCACTGAGATAGCAAATATCGTGGCACAGGCAGTGACTACCGCAATGTTGCAGTACCAAAATAGCAGTGTGCAACTTGCAGGGGCAAAAGAACGAGAGAAGTCAATTAAATTGTCATTGCTAAAGTTAGCAACAAAGGGAAAATATTGCCGCAGCAGTGATAAGTGCCTCAGAGTCGTCAAGGTCAGAAGGGTAATAGAAATGACGGGCAGAGCCAAACTCGCCAGACCCAACAAAGCCAGGAGAAGAGGACTACCACCAAGAAGTGTTTTAAATGTGGGAGAAATGGCCATACACGTCGGGTCTGCCCAGATTTGGCTTGTGACAAACCTCATCCTAATTAGCAAGGACAATTAGGCATAAGAAGGAAAGGTCTTCAGGGTCAGTGTTATAAGTGCGAACAACAGGGTCACAAGTGGAGGGATTGCCCGCAACTAGATAAGGTACGAGGTCAGAATTCCCAACATGAGGAAGCCTGGATGGTTACCCCAACACCGCAGGCACCACAACAATAGTCAGGAGTACAGTATGGATGCATCTATAATGCTCGATATGCGGTTATGCCATTGATACCGCAACTATCCCCTGCGTTTGGACGTATGGTACTTCATTATTAATGATATCCTTTAAGAGAGAATGGTATTTCTCAAACAACTTAGATGCGTTACAGTTTATGACTATACATTGGGAAATGTGAGCATATAATACATTCTTACCTTGATAATTTTTTTAAATTAGCCAACGACTGTTTTAGTGATAATAGACCATTATAATGATATTTTGGTGTTTGTTAGATATTATACTAAATGTCACTTGAGAGGAGACAAGGCTATATATATATATATATATTTTATGATGGCGTATAAAGACTTCGTAAGGGTACATCGTCTGGTTACATCTAATTTCGGTGGGCAAGAAGGTCTATTAAAAAAATTCAAGATTTGTTAAAATGTTTCTGAGCGTAGGGGCTACCCGTAGTATATAATCGAGTCTAACGCCAAGATAGTAGGAGGATTGTGTCAAGTGTAGCCTCACGTATCATGAGAAGAGGTAAGTTAACTTCTTAAGCAAGAAGTAAGGATAAGAGGTACTAGTCAAATACCGAGGCCCCAAATATCATTGACCAACAACACTAGTTAGTAATGTATCGGGGGGGTTCCTTGTTTGGATTTTGCTTTGCGAGACATCCCACGCATGAAACCTAGTGAACGTCGGGAGATGAGAATGTTCAGGCTTTTAGTACACGGATTAGCACCCTAGTTGTCATTCGTAAATGAAACGATAACTTAAGTATTGCCGGATGTCTTACCTTATGAGTGAATCGAAGCGATAAGGAGGATTATAGCTACAACTATTAGACTGATTTAATCTAACCCTATCGAACCTTCGGAGATACAAGTCCATACTGGGCAGCTGTTGTTAAAATCTCCATCAGGAGGACCATCTCGCTTAGGGTGCTTGATCGAGTCGGAAACCGAGCGTCCGTGTAAATACGCTAGTCGTTGTTATCGGCTTCCAACCGCAATACAAAAACCTAAACTATAACTACACTCTTGTGGAGTATAGTGTCTAGTTTGGGTATCGAATCCTCAGGGAACTAGGACGAGTGAACGTGACGACAAAGGTAAGACTGTTAACCCTAACTTGACTCTAAAAAGAAATAAAAATAAGATGATTGAGTGAGAAAGGGAAAAGGGAAAATAAATAAGTTAACTAAAACTAATTGGAAAAATTGAGGTAGAGACACAATCCCCCAACCCTAGTGTATTGATGGTATAAAACTAATCGTAAATTTAACTAATTAATTTGACCCGAAATTTAGTACTCCCAAGCATTACGTATACGAGGTTCAAGCCCGCGTCATACTTAATCTGAGGATGAGTAAATCAGTATCGCGATAGTAGCACTCGAATTTCATTCTAAATCATCACGAGTACCCAGAGGCAAACGAGATATAAAGATCTACAATTGTTGTGTAACTACGCAATACGGTCATAATCAATCATTAAATTCAGAGGACTAATATTATACACATGCAATTAACACATCAGGTTGGGTTCATGTATCCCAACCTTTAAAAACCTAGCCTAACATGGTGAATAATAATAAAAGTGCTGGAAATAAAAGTTACCACGACTGAAGAACAAGAACATGCAAGAAGAAATCAAAGATTGAAGAAAAACCGGAAAGCTCTTGAATTAATGGTGCAAAATATGTGAATCTTTCTCCTAGATGTTCCTACTTGTTATGGAGCTTTTACATGAATGGAATCTTAATAAAAAGAGTCCTAATGACTAAATATATAGGCTAGAGGTCGTTTAGAAGAGTCCCCAAAACATAAAACTCTTTTGGCTAAAAGATAAGCACAAAATAAAAATCCCGTATCTGCCAATTTGTCACACTTAGAAAGCGTGACTAATTTTGTAACGGATTCTGAGCGTGACTAATGGGCGAACCAGTTTGGGTTCTGGGTGTACCGGTTCGGGTGAGTTGGCTGGTTTCTGGGCCTCTTTCAACACTTAGAATATTTCCCAACTTTCTTCTTTTCTTCCTTGGATTTTTTCTCAACTTCAAATGATCATAACTCCTTCACCGTAGCTCGGATTTGGGTGCCGTTTTTTCCAGTATTCTCATTGTTCCAAGATCTTAAACTTTCCAGAAGGCCCCACCTCCGGAATCAGGCTGAAGAATTACGAAAATGCCCTTGAACTTGCCTTCCTAGCCTTTCTTTTATGATTTTTCCGCAACTTCAAGGGATCATAACTCTTTCACCGTAGCTCGGATTGAGGTGATGTTTTTTCCAGTGTTCTTGTAATTGAAAGATATTCAACTTTCCAGTTGGCCCCACTTCCGAACTAAGGCTGAAAAATTACAAAAATGCCCTTCAACTCCCCGATTCTTGGTTTCTTTCACTATTTTGAGTTCTCTTTTCCATCTTTCTTGCATGAAATACCTGTAAAACACATAAGAGATACAAAAATACGAAATACTTGCCAAAAAGGGTTAGTAGCATAGATATGAGATAAATCCAAGCTATTTACACCGCACGGGATCGTAAAAATACCGAAATTAAGGGAATAAATGTGAAGAATTTATGCCTAATCAAACCCCCCTAACTTAGAACTTTGCGCGTCCCGAGTAATGTAAAAGAACGAGAGTATGAGTTAAGTACCCTTAAAAAACTTTATTGGGATAGAATACCTTTTTCGCGGGCAAGCGATTGCATTTAGCGTATGCAACAAGCCTTTAAACCCCTAGGTTACCCTAGTAGGACGAGTGGTGTCTCGTGAGGGTTTGCAGTGAATATACCCACAAAATTCGACTCAAAGAAAATTCAAAAAACGCAAAAATTGAGCAATTCAAACTTTTCCAGAAAATAATCATCATCAAGTCATATTTACGAGTCTCAAACCGTAGTGTGTGTGTGCGAAGCCGGAAGTATAACCGCCAATTTCCACCGATTGATCATTACGTTACTTATCCGAAAATTCGTTTTGATTTCAATTTCTCACGGAATGCACTCACAAACGAATCTCTCGGATTATGGTTATTCTCTCGGCATGCGTGATATAAAGAGTAAATATAATGGAAGCAAATTCACGCATACAATTCGAAAGACAGAAAATTTATGGCGAAAGGATCTCATCAACGGATTACGATGTTAAAAACGAGGACATTGCCTCTATTTCGCGCATTTAGCCTCTTATATTATCTTTTGGTGTCTTAACTCTCTACGCGGTAATCAATTTTCGCAATTTGGACTCAGTTAGGACTTTTTCTGTTTGTAGGTTGTATTGGGTAAAATGAAAGAGGTATGGAAGGTTGGAATTGGAAGGTCATTAATGATGTCCATTTGTGCTTTTTCTGGGCTATTGCTCATTTTGTTTCTTTTTTTTTTTGTTTTTGTTGAGCATACTATTTTGTTTCTTGCCCCTTTATATGCACTTTTTGGACTTGAAATTTTGAATTTTTCATTTTTCACAATTCCGGCTATTTTGGGTTTTTCGGGTTGTCAAACGAAAGGGAAAATTATTCGGCTCAATTTGGGTTACAAAGGGTGATTTTTCGCTACTTTTTCTGGCCAAAATTTTGGGTGACAAACGAGGTCCTACTTCATTGCCCAAAATGCCAATTGCGTTACCATATGCGTTTCGAGGTGAATTTAAGTTTAGAGACTAATTTGGCACATTTTTCAAGGCAATATTGCACACATTTTTTTTAAAACCGATCAAAATGAAAGAATTGAGATCCTTGACAACTTATTAGGCGCTGAAAAGAACTTCGAGTTAACAATTAACTCGGATTGATTTAAAATCTCATAAAACGTGATAGGCTCGAATCTCACCGGGTTTGTTAATCTCCACATTTATTCGTTAAGTCGTCAATTTTCGCACAATTTCCATCTTTGGTCAATTTCGGCTTTGTGTATGTTGGATGTTTACAATTTGAGACTCCAATTTGACTTTTAATGATATTTTTGAAAAATTTGAATTCCAATTTTTATTTATTTTGAACAAAAATATTTTTGGGTTTTTCAATTTTTTTTTTTTTTGACATTTTTTTTGGGCATTTTTGAAAATTTGTGAAGTTTTAGAAATACGCACTTGCGACCCCCCCCCTAACTTAGACTTTTGCATTGTCCTCAAGCAAAAAGGACGAAAATCTAACTCAAAGCGAATAATAATTGCGGAAAAATAAAACAAACAAATATGAAAAATGCAACAAGACACTATATGACACTCATGCATGACTCAAAAATACAACAACAATCACCCCATACGCGTCGGGGGTGCGACGACCTCTCATATCTCCACAAACTCACCCGACCCCACTCACGGGGTTTGATGTTCTCCTTGTCTCTCCCGTCCTAGGATTATAAGCTAACAATCGGAACAAGTTGGGACCTCGCCCATAGATAAAGGATAGACTGGGAGACTCATCGTGACTAACTGGAAAGGGATCCTCGTGATCCTGGCTCAAAGTGTGATCTGCGTGCACTGACTCGGAGGGAACACCTAGGTTTCGTTCAATTTTTAAGATGCATGGGTCGGGCTCTAAGTCAGATGAACCACAACTTTTCTCCTCACTTGCCTTCGGGGCTTCTAGTGTTGTGGGTGGATTATCACAACGAAGGAATTCATTAATTTTTGCTTTCAATTCACTTTCGTCTAAGTGACTACATGAATCCAATAGAGATTGGCCTTCAATAGTAATACTTTCATCCACCTGCCCGAATTCTCTTTCAAAATCTTCCATGCTAATGTCTCCTAGTTCTCTCTCTCGAGTAGTGCCTACGTCCTCTCTTACTTTCTCGATCTCCAACTCCACCAGTTTTCTCTCTTCTAACCCCTCTCTCTCTCTTTCAATGGCGGTCCCTACACACCTTTCCCCCACTTTTCTCTCATTGTCACAACTACCACTATTACTTGATGAAATAGGGCACACCCCTAATGGCTCTCTCTTGTGGGACCCCTCATTCTCATGGCTCGACACTAAGCAGGACCCTAGGGCATCTCCACAATCATTTTCCTTAAAGTAATCCCCTACGATCTCGTCTACGAAGCTCACCGCGTGAAGGTCATCTTCTTCCCCCGTATGTTGGGCGACATGGAAGATGTTTGTCTCTAAGGTCATGTTCCCAAAGGTGAGTTGCATTCGCCCATTCCGAGTATTGATGATTGCGTTAGCCGTAGCTAAGAAAGGGCGTCCAAGGATGATGGGAACATGGTTGCTCGAGTTAAAGGAGGGCTCCGTGTCCCAAATGACAAAGTCTACCGGGAAGTAGAAAGTGTCAATTTGGACGATCACGTCCTCGACTATGCCTCTTGGGATCTTCACGGTTCGATCCGCTAATTGGAGAGTGACCTTTGTGGGCTTGAGGTCGCCCAAGTCAAGTTGCCTATAGATGGAATAAGGGAGGATATTGACATTTGCTCCCAAATCAAGTAAGGTTTTTTCGATTCTGTTTTCTCCAATGATGCAAGAAATGGTGGGTGCACCGGGATCTTTGAATTTAGGTGGGAGATCATTGAGTAGAATGGAGCTCACATTCTGTGCTAGAAAGACATTATTTTGTACCTTCATCTTCCTTTTTACCGTCAACAAATCTTTGATAACTTTGCCATAAACTGGAATTTGCTTGATGGCATCAAGAAAGGGTAAATTCAGCTTTACTTGCTTAAGTACTTCTATCACTTCATCACGTGGATTCCCTTTTTGAGCGGGAATTAGCCTTTGAGGAAACGGTGCCGCGGAGGGTGGTTTCACTACTACATCGGCCTCACTAGCGTCTTCTTTGTCGCTCTCATTTAAGGAGACATCTTCGGCCTCTTTCATGTCGGGCGAAATCTCCTTGTCTTTAAGTACGTCTCGTGGGGGAGGTGACAAGTCAACTACCCTCCCACTACCTAGAGTGGTAATTGCGCTACATTGCTCAGGATGGTCATGGGGTGTCGAGCTAACACTAGTTTGACCTTGGAGAGGTCTTTGGCCCTGGGCAGGAAACTTGCCCTTCTCTTGGACACTCAACGAGGATTGTATTTTTGACAGATTCGCATTTATGTCGCCAATCAGACGATCATATTTGGCATTGGTTACGGTCTGGCTTGCGATGAATTAATTCATGGTATCCTCGAGAGTTCTCCGTTGTGGTGGAATATAATTTCCTTGAGGTGGCGGTGCTTGCGCATGTCCTTGCAGGTGTGGAGCTTGTTGAAATTGTTATGGTGGAGGAGGGGCAACATGCGAAGGAGGGTTCATTGCGGCATGTTGTTGCCCGTAGTTAAAACCGGGATGATTTTTCCACGAAGGGTTGTATGAATTCCTGTGCGGGGCATCGAAATTACCCTTAAAGCCTCCTATACCACTAACTTGCTCCTGCAACATTACTTTGTAGGCGGGTATCGTCGGACATTCCTCAGTTGAATGTCCCGCCTCACAAATCGCACACACCTTCACGATAGGATTTTGGATAGATCCAACTACCTCACATAAGTCTCGTAATCCTTTCTCAATGGTGTCCAACCGACTGTCCGTCATAGAATTCTTGTCTACGTGGAATAGGCCGGACGTCTACGGAGCGGTGGTAGATTGTCGATTTCGATTTTGAGCGTTCGGATCGGATGTATCCCAGGATTGGGTAGTCTCGGCCACATACCTCATGTGAAGATCAGCATCATGGGCATCTAAATCGACAAATGGACCACTTCCCATGGTTTCAACAAGCTGTTTAGAATTAAGATTCAACCCATTATAGATAAAGGAGATTAGTTGCGATGGATCAAATCCATGATGGGGGCATGAAGCCACTAACTCGTTGAAACGTTCATAACATCGATGGAATGACTCATTTTCATGTTGCCTGAACGCTTGAATTTGAGCTTTTATAGAGATTGTTCGATGTGTTGGGAAGAATTTCTTGAGAAATTTTGACTGGAGCTCATTCCAGGATGGAATCGAGCTTGGAGGTAAAGACCATAGCCAGGCTTTAGCTTTATCTTTAAGCGAGAAGGGGAAGAGTTTGAGGCGGATTACCTCTTGTGTGCAGGTTTGATCATTGAGAGTATCACACACGTCCTCAAATTCCCTAATATGGATGTATGGCTTTTCAGAATCCATATCGTGGTAATGCGGTAGCATCTGGATCATCCCATTTTTGAAACGGAACTGCCCGGCATTATACGGGAGTATAATGCATCCCGAAGTGACAGTGCGCTCGGGATATAAGAATTCTCTCAACGGGCGGTACGGAGGCTCTTCCTCACCGGTAGGTGCATTACTATGCTGCGACATCTCTCTCTCACTTGACGACTCGGCGCTCTCACTGGGTGTGCTCGAAGTGTATCCTACGAAGGAGAAGGGAGTGTTGCTAGAGATTGAGTGTGACGGTGTGGGAGGTGGGATCCAGAACTGTGGGGCATTTGGAGTGTGGGGACTATCAGGATTATACTCAACAAGTGGATTTTCGTGAATGCTGGTTGGAGTATTATGGGGTGTGGGAGTGGTTTCAGAATTTTGCATTAAAGCTTAGGAGAGATGGTGGTGAATCTTTTTGTGTTTTATATATTTTTTTATTTTTTTTTGGATTTTTGAATTTTTGGTCAAAGCTTTGGATTGACTTGATCTAATCCTAAGTCTACCTAATTTCCCGTCAACGGCGCCAAAAACTTGACACGACTCAGAATGTGTCTCTAAAGTGTGTACTCTCTAGGCTCAAGTGTAAGCCTGTCGTTCAAGTAATAATCCGACAAGTCGGGTATCGATCCTCAGGGAAAAAGGACAACAGAGCTGTGACGATGAGATAAGACGGAGGAATCCTAACGATGACTCTAAAAAGAAAGGAAAAGATTTGATTTTGGTTTTTGGGATTGACTAAACTAAATGCAATTATGAAATTATGATGAAATATGCAACTAACTAAATTATCTAAATGAAGAATGAAGAAATAAATTGAAACCTTTTTGAACCTAAATGAGGAGAAAATAGGATGGGAATATAATCCCCCAACCCTAGTGTAATGTAGTGACAACGTTAATCATAAATTTATCCGATTAATCTGAACCGGAATTTAGGACTCCCAAGCATTATGTATACGACGTTCAAGCCCGCGTCATACCTGATCTGAGGATGAGTAAATCGGTATTGCGATAATTGCATTCAAATTGTACTCTAAATCATCACGAGTACCCAAGGCAAACGAGATATAAAGATCCACAATTATTATGTAATTACGCAATACGATCAGGATTTATCATTAAATTCATAGAATTAACGTTATACACATATATTAACACATCAGGTTGGGTTCATGCATCCCAACCTTTGAAACCTAGCCGGACATGTTAACTAGACTAATGCATGAAATACTAACGTTACATGTGTATGAAATCATGATGAAACAAGATTGAAACATGTAAAGATGTATTATGAACGCAACAATACGTTAAAACGAATATGGAAAACTAAGCATGCAAGAACAATGACAAGAATCTTGATATTTGAATTAAAACTTGAAAAACAAACCCTTAACAATTGAATCTTGAAGCAAATAATTTCTTTGATGTTCCTAGATGTTTCTCCTTCTTCTTCTCTATCAAAAACTGAGTTAAACTACTCCTAATGGCTGCTCCTAAGTTGTGACCTACGTTCCCTACAATATTGGAGAAGTTAAAACCTAATAGGAGACTTGGGAACAAATCAGCATAAAAGGAAAAATTCGCGTGTCAGGTACCCCGAACCGGTTCGGGTGTACCTGTGAACCGGTTCGCCCCCCCAAACCTGTTCGGCCTGGGGTTCGCGAATGTGTGCTGGCCTGGAGTTCAACACTTAGCATTTTTCTGGCTTTTCTCTTCTTTTCTTGGATTTTTCTTCAACTTCAACTGAGCATAACTTTTCAACCGTAGCTCGGATTTGGGTGTCGTTTCTTCCAGTGTTCTTGTTGTTCTGAGATATTCAACTTTCCAGTTGACTTCTCCTTCTGGATCTGGCTGCAAAATTACCAATTTGCCCTTGAACTTGCCTTCTTAGCTTTTCTCGCATTGTCTTGCTTCCTCCTTGGCACTGCTTGCATAATTAACCTGTAAAACCAATAGGAGAAGCACAAAACACGAACTACTCGCCACGAAGGTTAGTAGCATAAATGTGAATCAAATCCATATATGTTACATCACTCGGGTTCACAAAAGTACCGAAATTAGGGGGATAAATATACAATATTTATGCCCAATCAGTGCTCCCGCGTTACTTGTGAGGGTTAGACATTTATGGTTATGTGTCGACTTTCGAGAGATGAATAAAGTCACGATCCGGAATAAATACCCGTTGCTAAGAATCGATGACTTATTCAACTAGTGGAGAGGAGCCGCCTTCTTTTCAAAGATTGACCTGAAGTCGGGGTACCATCAGTTACGTATCAGGGAGCAGGATGTCTCGAAGACTGCCTTCTTAATGATATATGGTTCCTTTGAGTTCAGGTTTATGCCTTTTAGCCTAACCAACACCCCAACCGTGTTTATGGACTTAATGAATAGGGTGTTCAGAGAGTTTCTAGACCAATTCGCCATCGTCTTCATTGATGACATTCTGGTTTACTCCCAGATAGATGAGGAACATATCGAGCACTTAAGTCAGGTTTTGCAGACACTGTGTCAGAACGAGTTATATGCAAAGTATGAGAAGTGTGGATTCTGGCTAAAGGAGGTTCAGTTTTAGGGGCATATCATTTTCAGACAGGGGGATATCTGTTGATCCGGGGAAGGTATCAGCTGTGAGGGAATGGGGACAGCCCACGACACCGATTGAGATACGTAGTTTCTTGGGCCTAGCAGGATGCTATAGGAGGTTTATTTGGGGGTTCTCAAAGATAGAGGGTCCTTTGACACACCTGATTTGCAAAGGTGTGCCATTTATCTAGAGCGATGCCTGCTAGTTGACATTCGACAAGTTGAAGGACAAGTTGACCTCAGCATCAGTGTTAGCATTGCCCAGATCAAGAGTTGAGTATCTAGTCTACACCAATACGTCCTTATTAGGACTTGGGGCTGTACTGCAACAGGAGAGTCAGGCTATAACTTATGCTTCCCGTAAGCTTAATCCTCACGAGAAGAATTACCCCACCCACGACTTGGAGTTAGCGACAGTCGTATTTGCTTTTCGGATTTAGAGACATTATCTCCTGGGGGAGAAATTCCATTTATTCACAGACCACAAGTCCCTACAGTACCTCTTCACGCAGAAGGAACTAAATATGCATCAACGTAGGTGGCTTGAGTTCGTGAAGGATTATCAGATTGATATCCAATACCACCCAGGGAGGGCTAACGTGGTAGTAGACGCGTTGAGCCGTAGGCCAGTAGGTGAGGTAGCTAAAGTGTGGAAAGCAAAGTGGAAGGAGTTGGGACACCAGGACGCAGTGGCCCGATCATTCATGTCTGTGATGATAGTTACGCCCCAGATCGTTACAAGAGTGATACAGACCCACGCCAAGGACTCGTTCGGTCAAGAGCAGATAGTCCGATTACTAGCAGAAGGGGCCGAGTCTTATACCGTTAGTTCAGACGGGGGCTTACGCTTTAATAGAATATTGGTCGTTCCTGAGGGAGAAGACTTGCGACACGAGGTAATAACAGAGTCACACGGTTCACGGTTCGCGGTACATCCTGGTGGGGATAAGATGTACCAGGATATGAGGCGACAATACTGGTGGAGCGGGATGAAGAGAGACATTGCCGAGTTCATTTCTAAATGTGCCACTTGTTATGGGGTTACCTACATCGCATAGGGGTCACAACTCCATATGGGGAATCGTGGATCGGTTGACCAAAGTTGCTCATTTTTTACCAGCCCGGACAGACTACACTACGGAACAGTATGCCCAAATTTTCATAGCGGAGATAGTGAGACTCCACGAGGTGCCTCTCGATATTGTGTATAACAGAGACAAGATATTTGTTTCATGATTTTGGGAGAGCTTCCAGGAAGCAATGGGTACGGAGTTACGGCTGAGTATAGCATATCACCCGTAGACAGATGGGCAAACGGAGCGGACAAATCATATGTTGGATGATATGTTGCGTATGTGCATCCTAGACTTTGGAGGTGGTTGGGAGCGATATCTTCCACTGGTGGAGTTTGCCTATAATAACTCCTACCAGTTCACTATTAGCATGGCTCCATTCAAGGCATTGTATGGTCGACCTTTTCGTTCCCCAGCATGTTGGCTAGAGGTAGGGGATAACAAACTCCTTGGGCCGGAGGTGATTTAGGATACTTCGACGAGGATAGAGATGATACAGAGCCGTATTCGGGTAGCTTAGGACCGACAGAAGAGTTATGCCGATGCCAAGCGGTTCTTCAAAGAATTCGAAGTGGGGGACCAGGTGATGCTCATAGTATCTCCTATGATGGGGATTATGCACTTCGGGAAGAAAGGGAAATTGGCGCCTAGATATGTGGGGCCATTTCCTATCATTAAGCAAATTGGGCCAGTTGTGTATAGACTTGGGTTACCGGAACACTTGCATAGGATCCATGACGTGTTCCATATTTCCTCACTAAGGAGATATCTTCGGGATGATTTGGCCCATACCCACATTGCTTTAGAGGACATCGATCTACAGCCTGATAGTTCCTATGAGGAGGGACCGATTGTTATTCTGAACCACAGCGAGAGGAAACTGAGATCGAAAATAGTACCATTAGTACATGTTCAGTGACGGCATCATAATGCCGAGGAGTCCACCTGGGAGCGCGAGAATGAGATGCGCGAGCATTATCCAGAGTTATTTTTGCCAGGTATACTTTATTTTCAAATTTCGAGACAAAATTATGTTATTAGGGGGGAAGTATGTAATACCCCGTAATTTTATTGATTTTTATTTAATGGGATTAATTAAATTAAATGGGAATTAATTCGAAGTTAAATACTAACGAGACGTGAGTTGGTATTTGATTATGATGATAATATTGAGTATTACTGAGTATATATGGTAATATATGATTATTGAAATTATTAAAATTATCGCGAGTCATAAATACGGTAATTCAGGAATTTAAGTTGGGGCGCGCGTATCAGTCGCGTCAGGAATCAATTTAATTAGATTAAAAAGTAAATTATAATTTTATCATCCATATGGTTATTTTGATAGCGCCAACGTGTTCGGAGGGATCGATATAGTCAGAAAACACTAGCCGAGAGTTTAGTTTGGGTCCCGGAGCATTTTTAGGCAAAACCGGCACCCCAAGAGGGTATTTTAGTCATTTTAAATTTTAAGAAAATTAGACCCACTAATTTGAGAGTTTATTTAATTCTTATTGTGTAGGCCATTAGGGCCATTATCATCCAAAAAGTAAGAAGTGGGCTACGTGATATATAGGAGAGGTTATAGGAGGGTTTCAAGCCATAACCACCACCCACCACCACCACTTTCGTCGGAATTGTGACCGGAGAGGAGGAAAGAACCAACCCTTGTCATCACCAGCAGATCTGAACATCAATCCTAAGGCAAGTGATTTGGTTTCATTAATTTTCAGCGAATAATTCTTCCATGCTAGTGTAGGGTTTGTTAATAGCCTTGAAAGATGATGAAAACTCATGAATTTGGAGAAGAACCCTAAATCTTGGATAAGAATTGCATGTAGATTAGTTCTGGACAAATTTCAGTAACCAAAACATAACCCTTGATGAACTAAAAATGGATTTAAGAAGAGAAATATTATAGTTCTTGAAGAAAATAGAAAAACTAGGGTTTTTATGAACACTTTATCCAAATAAGACTAATTAATGATGGTTTAAAGGTTTTGGGACGTTAGAAATCATGTATTTAGGTTGTATGATGATCCTATATGATTATATTAGAATTTAACATCTCGTAATGAGGTTTTGGGACAAATCTGGGACTGAAAAACGAAGAAGTCTGTAGCCTCATTTGGTATGATCAATCGATCGACATTCATAGGTCGATCGATCGGCCATCGATCGATCGACGATCAGGATCGATCGATCGATCCCCCCAGAAAGAGTGAATTTTTCCTTTTTTATTTTAAGTGTTTCCGGCCATCGAATGTTGTAGTTGGAGATTATGTGAATGCATTAGGAGTTGAAGAAGACCAGTTGGGTATTATATTTGAAAACCGGAATACATTAGAATGGGGTTAAATTGTCGCATTGAATTCTCGAGTGTCCGACGAGTAATTTTCTATGTTAAGATGTGAGAGCATAATTTAAATCCTTATGAGTAATAATTTAGGATTTGGGACTTAAATAAGGAGTTAAGAGTACGGAAATAATATGTGAGAATAATATGAGACGTAGTAACCTTTTTGGTTAGATTTAAGTACTTGAAACTATACGACGCGAGACGTATCGGTGGATTATATTATATATTATCCGAAAGTATAAAATGTACTAATTGGAGTAACAGTATAGGGATTGAGAACATACCTTTAAAAATATTATAAGTTATCTAAGTTGTGTGAATGCTTAGTATATGGATTATTATGTGTATGACATACCTACCATACTTGCTATCACGGGAGGTCGGCTTTCGAAATAGGGCCATCTAATCTTTGTGTGCCTATGGGGGGATTCAGATTGGTACCTTAAGGACATAGGGCGATGAATGACTTATTTGTGAGTTAATAAGTCAGCTGACCATGGGAGCGTGGGTATGTGCTTGACCCATGGGTATGTGAATTATGTTCACCTCCAATATATGTGATTTTGCTTATTGAAACGATTCTTGAGAGATTCGAAACTCGTAGTCCTTATGTAGGTGATGTACCGGGATTCGATAGCAGAGTATATGTGCACCGCAACTTAGCCTAGGGGTGCCCTAATTGTATATTTATGTTGACATTAATATACTTATAATTATAACAGATTCTTTGTTAAAGTGAATGTGAGTACTTGAGACATCTTGAAAAGGATTAAAAATGAGTGTTGATGTAAAAAATTAGATCATTATAATTATTCAATCACAGATAAATAAATGAGAGAAAAGATTTTAAAGTGGTTCAGCCTTAGAAGAATGGCCTACGTCCACTGTTGTTTTATTGCTGAGTGTTTGGGAATTCTCGATTACAAGAAATTTCGTTCCCCATTCGGTCCCCCTACAATGAGGATTGTACAATGTATTTATAGCCCTGAGGCTGTAATGTGAAAGGGTAATACATTTTATGATATACATATGAAAGGGTAATACATTTAATGCCCTCTTTGCGTGTGCGTCTGAATGATAAGCATTTAATGAATCAGTTGAACTGTTGGTTATCCAGCTATTAATGCTTTATTCGAGATGCAACTCGAATCGCCTGAGTTGCTCGGACCGCCTAAGCTTCTTGGTATTCAAGAGTTCCTCGGAGAAGCATTGATCCTCGGAGTGTGTGAGTTCCTCGGGTAAGCAGTGTTCCTCGGGGAACTAGTCTTCCTCGCTGTAGTCTTGTTCCTCGGAGCGCGTGGGTTCCTCGGAAGTGTTTGTTGTTGCCATGTAGATAGCCACGTGTCTTCATATGATTGGTCCAAGTCAGCAGATTAAATTTGGTATCAACAGAAGCTCCCAATGTTTCATAGTTCGAAAATTGAGGAGTATGGAACATTCTTTCTCGGAATATGGTAGCTTTAAATAGTCTTTCTGATTTTTAGGAGCATTTCCATTGTATTTATTTCTCCTTCCCAATTCGTAGAATCATGCTTTTTTGGACTTTTCTGTGTGCTTCAATTCCCGCGTCACTTTTCGTCTCTTTAGCCGATGTTGTCCGCTTTGATTCCTGCGCCACTTTTCATCTTTTTAGCCGCCGATAACATAATCATCTTTTTTTTGTAATCATTACTTCACCATTTCCCAAGGCAAGGTATTTAAACTTCACAGACACTACCATTGTCTTCTACCTTTTCAAATTTTTGTATTCGAGTTTTTCATTGTCTTCTACTCTCTTGTGCGTTCATCTCTTGCATCGTTCGTTGTCAACAGCTCTACTCTTTTTCTGTAAGATCTTCTTCTTTCTTCTTCATTTCTTTTATTCGTCATCATGGTTTACCCTGTTGAGTCTCTTGAAAAGTTTCGCTCTGATTTTTCTATTCCCTCTTGTGTTATCTTGGAAGAGCTTTCTGAGCCTTCTGATTATTTTAATTTGGCTGAGGGACATTGGTTCCCCAGTCTCTTTTTTGCTGAATGTGGATTTTCTTTTCCACCAAATTCCTTGTGTCTGGAATTCTGTCAGTACTTCGACGTTGTTCCTACACGAATAGCCCCCAACACATGGAGAATAGTTAATGGGGTGCATAGATTAAATCAAGTGCTTGGAACTCGTATAGGAATCCCAGAAATCATGTTCTGCTATAGATGGGCAGTCAATGATAATATTTATTATTTAAAAACTAGATTTTTAAATAGAGCCTTAGTAGTCAATCTCCCTGATGCCAATAGGGATTATTTTGAACACGGGGTTGTCATAAAAAATTGGCAACACCCTCCATTGACTGGGGATGAGGTTTACCAGGGTCCCAGATGCCCTCCTAATGGCAATGGGATAGGTTATTTTTATTTCATTTTATTTTGAAATCATGTTTCTTTTGTGTTTGATAAAATGTGCCACTGATAACAATGTTTGTTTATTTGCAGTTGATAACAAAAGAAGGTGCCCAAAAGAAGCAGATTTCAATATAAGGCATTTGAAACTTATCTGGAGTCTGCATCAAAGTCTTTCCGACGAACACATTAGATCAGCTTCGTATCTGCTCTAGTACAAGAGCTACACCACTTCTTTCATTGCTCGTCCAGTGATAAGTGAATCAGAGCCAATACCAGCTTCCACCAGCTCATCACCTGAATCTCATATTCCTTTAAGTGAAAGGATGAAGAAGATAAGACCTCCTACCCTGTTTGAGAAGACTGCCTCCGGTTCTGGGGAGGCAAAAAGGAGTAGGATAAATGTCCCAAAGAAGGGGACGAAGAAGAATGATGCAGCTCCTCTAGTTGCTTCAGCTAAAGTTGTCGAGAAGGTTGCTGATAAGCCCACAGTGGCTCCGAGCAGGTCTGCTGCTCCTGGAGAGGTGATTGTGATATCACCGACCAAGGGTTCTTCCTTGGTTGAGTCTGTACCTGTTCCCCCGAGGAGGCTGAAGAAGAGCTCCTCGGTCAATTTGGCTGACAGCATTATTCAGCCCCTAGTTGCTGGGACTGGAGTTCCCACTTTTGTTCCTTCGAGCTCTGCCATGAGCTCGGTAAAGTCCTGGATCATTCCCGAGGTCCAAGGTACTGAAAAAAACCTTACTCGGGACATGGTTACCTCACTAGCTGCTCGTCACCTTGCTTCTGTAAGTATCTTTACTTTAAATTTTTCATATTTTCCTTTGTTATTTCTTGTTTCTAACTTGCTTTCTTTTTCTGTTCACAGTTGACGAGCTGCTTCAATATAATCCTGAAGAAGGATGAAGTGATTAAGGCTTCTTGCTCCTCGTCCAGTGTGGAGGGAGCTATGGAAGAGGCTATCAAGTCTTTGGAAGATTCTCGCCAGAAGTATGCCACTGATAAGGCTATCTGTGAGAAAAAGCTTGCCTCCAACGAGAAGGAGAAAGCTCGAGCTATTGAAGCCTCCAAGGAGTTGGAGAAGAGAATAAATGCCTTGGAGAAGGCAAATAAGGAGCTTGAAGAGAAGCTCAAAACTGCTGGAGAGCTGGAAAATAAACTCAAAGCTGCCGAGGAGGAGTTGGCTAAACTTCAGGAAGTAGGTCGGCAGAAGGAGGAGGTAGAAAATAAGTTGAAGGCTGTTGAGAACCTGCTGTCCGAGAAGCTCTCCTCGGAGAAACTAAAGAGGAAAGTCGCTGTGAAGAAGTCCTTCAGCTCTGGCTGGGACAAAGGTGGAATAAGGGGTTGGTTGCCATGGTATCTCAAGTGGACTATGGCAGTCTAAAGTACTTCAGGGATGGATGGGTTGCTGCCCTTCAGGAAATGAAGGTCAACGAGTCCTCCGAGCTCTTCCAGAGACATATCCCTGGTCCCCCTCCCACTCCAGAAGAATTAGAAGAGGACGAAGCTACCTCTGAAGAGTCTTCGATGGTGATGGGAGATCGTTCCCTAACCATCCAGCCTGCTACCGAGGAATATCAGCACATAGTTTCTTCCTCCGAGCAACTGCCCACTCTACCCGAGCAACTATCTCTTCCCTCCGAGCAACCTACCTCTTCATCCCAGCCTCCCGAGAAGGTTTTGGGAGATAAGGAAAAGGTTTAGTGTTGTTCGGTTTTCTCTATTTTATTTCTTTTTATCAAATGTAATCCATAATATGTAACTCTGAATTATGATCTAATAAAACTTGAACTTTTTTCCATACTGTTGTTCATCTTCTATTCATACTCTGCTTGTTTTTCTTATTGATGATTGCTCTTCTTTCTCTGCTAGTTTCTGGCCAGGATGGAACTGCTATCTGCCCATGATACAAAGTTGTTGCAACAATTCAATTAGTACTTTAAGGATGGTCACACAGACCTAAGTGCCGCACAAATTATCGACATCCTCGGCTAGGATGCTTCAGAACAGGCAGTTGAAGCATATCAGTACATGAAGTGTCTACTTGATCGAGCAGTGGCCAATAATGTGGCTTACTATGAAATGATCGAGGATCTCCAGTGTACCCTCGAAGACCTTCAGAATCAATACAAGGAATCAACTGCCCTGTTGCATGAGGGGTACGAAAAGAAGTACAAGCTGATCATGGCTGACAAGGGCTAGGAGAAGCTTTTTACTGGGTATGATCTGAGGGAGAGAAATTTGAAGGGTGAGGTCGAGGAATGCAGACAGATTGCCAAGTTACTGGAGCAATAGAACAATAACTTGCAAAAAGAGCTATCAAAATTGAAGTCTGCAGCCTCCACTTCCAGTGCCTTGATCCCAGTGACCGACGAGGGATTCTCGTTCTTAGAGGTTGAGAATGCCAAATTGAGGGACGAGTTGGAGACTTTGAAGAGTTCTGGAACCTCTACATCTTCTCGCGGTCGAGCAAGAGCTCCTCGGGGACGAGCAAGGGAAGCTCGGGTTCTTATCGAGGAACAAAGAACTCAGTCTGCGTTAGAGAACCAAGCTTTCCAATTAATGGCGAAGAACCAGGCTTTGTCTGATATGTCAAAGAAGATTAGGGACTTGGAAAAACAGCTCTCTGCGCAGAAGTGAGTCTTGGAGAATAAGGAGCTTTTCATTAAGAATCTCCACGAGCAGCTAGAATGGCTAACATATCAATTCCACAAACAGCCCAGGGAGTTCTGGATGGCTGGATACAACGAAGCACTATTCCACTTGGATGATCGTATCCAGAATGCCAACAATGAGGGCTACAAGCAAGGCTGGATGAAAGCCTTAGGTGTGTTGAAGCTCGAACAAGGTCATTATCTGTGGGACTACCATGATCCCGGGTTGCTCGACTTGCTTGTGCCACCATATAATTTGGAGATGGATTGGATCCCTGCTCGGGCCATTCCTCGGAGCTTAATTTCAAAGTACCTCGGTGACTACAATGCTCACTCTCAAGGTATCTCGTCCCGAGCATCTTTTAGATCGACCATCCATGATGAATGTCAGGATGCTGAAGGATCTTAACTTTATCAATTCTCCTCAGTCTTTAAATGATCTGCTTGCTGGCGAGGAACCTGTGTCAAAAGCAGAGGGGAAGAGACCAGTAGAATAGGAATTTTTGATGTAACAGTTAGTATACATGTCAATGTAACCGTAATTTCATTATCAATGTAATTTATTTTGAATTCAATAAAAGACGTTCATTTTTGTTTGCAAATCTTCATTGCTATTATCTTGTAGTTATCGAACACTTTATATTTATGCATATCTGTTAAAAAGATAACAAGTATCAATAATGTTGCTTGATCATTTAAAAATAAAGTCACGAGTATAAAAATGTTTAAAATTTTTCCAACCAACCAAGGTCATTAAATTATGCTTGTCGACCAACTACAATTAGTGGGTTTTTATCCCCGACCAGCCCTAGTTAGTAAATTTTCATTGTCGACCAACTACGATTAGTGAGTTTTTATCCCCGACTAGCCATACTTGGTAGATTTTTATCTTTTTCATAAAATACATCCGACCAACCAAGGTCGATAAATTCTACTTTTCGACCAACTATAGTTAGTGGGTTTTTATCCCCGACCAACCATAGTTAGCAACTTTTGCACTTTCTAGAATAATCTCACCTCCCGACCAACATAAGTTGGCATTTTCGAGAATGTATGTACCTTCTGACCAACATAAGTTGGCATTTGTGGGCATATTTTGTTTCATAGCCAAATAGGTTGACATTTTTAGTAATATTTCGTTTCCTAGCCAAACAGGTTGGCATTTTTAGGAATATATCGTTTCCTAGCCAAACAGGTTGGCATTTTTAGGAATATTTCGTTTCCTAACCAACCGAAGTTGGCATTTTTAGGAATATTTCGTTTCCTAACCAACCGAAGTTGGCATTTTTAGGAATATCTTGTTTCCTAACCAACCGAAGTTGGCATTTTTAGGAATATTTTGTTTCCTAACCAACCGAAGTTGGCATTTTTAGGAATATTTTGTTTCCTAACCAACCGAAGTTGGCATTTTTAGGAATATTTCGCTGAGCAGTCTGAGCTTTGCCGAGTAGTGTGCAGCACTAGTATTCCCCGAAAAATTCTCAATAAAAGGAGAGACTTTGGCATAATATCTTCATTTTATTCATACTGATGGAACTGTGTTACATATACATCACTGATAATACTTGCGCAGATGCTCTGCGTTCCATGCATTCTTAAAATCCTCCCCCTCTAGAGTTGTTATTCGGTAAGTTCCTGGTCGAACAATTTCTGTAACTCGATATGGTCCATACCAATTTGCCTCCAGTTTGTTATGCTTTTGAATTACTTTCTTCAGCACATAGTCTCCTTCTTTCAGGTCGCACTTCTTCACCCTTTTGTTATAGAACAAAGTTGTTCGCTGCTGGTAAGCAGCATTTCTAATGGCTGCTTCTTCTCTAACTTCCTCGAGCATGTTTAAATCCAGTCTTCTTATTAAGTCACTGACAGGGGAATTGAAATTCAGTACCCTGTGTGTTGGGAGGCCCAACTCGGCAGGTATGACATCTTCACTTCCAAACGCCAGCATGTATGGTGATTCTCCAGTTGCTACTCGGGGAGTAGTTCGGTAAGCCCAAAGTACTGATTATAGCTCGTTGATCCAGTTTGCTTTTGCATCATCCAATCTTTTCTTCAAACCGTTCAGCAGCGTTCTGTTTGTCACTTCAGTTTATCCATTGCTTTGAGGATGACCTGGTGCTGAATGAACCTTCAAAATGTTTGACTGCAGACAATAGGCGGTAAACTCCTCGTTATCAAATTGTGTTCCATGGTTTGTGATGAAGGCATGAGGGAGACCATATCGGCAAATGATGTTCTTTCAAACAAATTGGTACACCTTCTCGTACATCATGTCAATGAGTGGCTCAACTTATATCCACTTAGTAAAATAATCCACTGCGACGACGAGATACTTGAACCTTCCCCGGGTCGTTGGAAGTGGGCCAACCAAATCAATTCCCCACATGGCAAATGGCCAAGGTGAAGTTATGGGTGTCAACAATGCTTGCGGAGTTCTTCGGATGGAGGAGAAGCGCTGACACTTGTCACACTTCTTGGCATAGGCTATACAATCAGCCCTCATCGTCGGCCAGTAGTATCCCTGCGTCATCACCCTTTGTAAAAGCGTCCGACCTGCTATATGTGCTCCATAAGACCCTTCATGGATTTCTTCAATCAATTCTTTCACCTCAGAGGGATGTACACATCTCTGCAAACCTGCCATAATTCCTCATCTATATAAAACACCATTAGTTAGTACATACCGAGCAGCTTTAAACTTCAATTTCTTGGCTGCGAGTTTGTCAATTAGCAATTCTCCCTCCTCGATATACGCCCTGATGGGATCCATCCAAGATGGTCCTAAATCAAGGGTGATAAAGTTCATCATCAGATCTTCATCTATACTCCAACCAGCTAACACTTCAATTGGGATTGTACGTCGTAGCTCGGTGCGAGTAGCTGATGCTAGTCGAGCTAAGGCGTCTGCTCTCGCATCCTCCATTCTTGATATTCTGACCAGCTAAATAGCGGCAAATTCTGACACCAGCTCCTTTGCTTTTGCATGATATCTGATCATTAATTCTCCTCTAACTACATATATTCCCATCATTTGGTTTACGATCAATTGAGAGTCACTGAAGATCACAACCTGCTGCGCCTCCATAATTTTTGCCAAATTAAGCCCTGCAATCATGGCCTCATATTCAGCCTCATTTTTGGAAGCTTTGAATTGGAAACGCAAGGCGTATTCCATGTCGACCTCGTCCGGAGTGCTCAAAACTATCCCCGCGCCACATCCTGCAGCGCAAGATGAGCCATCTACATACAGCCTCCATATAGGTAACTCGTCTTCAAATTTCGAATCAGTCAGAGTTCCTCGGTGAAATATTTGCTGCTTCCTTTTATCCTCCCCGGATTTTTCTCGTCCTCGTCGATCATCTTTTCTTGCCCTTTTACCAACCGGAGTTGGTCTGAGCTCGAATTTAATGATCCTGTAACATCCACTTGCCCTTTTACCGACCGGAGTTGGTCTGAGCTAGTGTTTGTCGATCCTGTAACATCCACAGGTTGATCAGCGAGCAAATCTTGTTCCTCGTCCGAAGTCCTCACAACTATCTCTGCATCGCATCCTGTAACATCCACACGCCCTTTTACCAATCGGAATTGGTCTGAGCTTGTGTTTGTTGGTCCTATAACATCCATAGGTTGATCAGCGAGTAACTTTTGCTCCTCGGGGGTATCAGGATAGGTGAACTCCACTATAAAGTCTGCTACAGCCTGCCCTTTTAGCGATGATCTGGGTTCATAAACTATATCATATTCACCGAGCTCTATTGCCTAGTACATCAATCTCCCTGATTTTTCTGGCTTATGAAGGGCTTATCTCAATGGCACATCGATATATACTACTATAGTATGAGCCTGGAAGTATGGCCTCATTCTCCTACTCGCCTCAATCAATGCCAGTGCCAATTTCTCCTGCCTTGGATATCTGATCTCTGCTCCTCGGAAGGCCTTATTTGTGTAGTAAATTAGCTTTTGTAGTCCATTCTCCACTCTGATCAATGCCGAGCTAACTGCATTCTCGGACACTGCAAGGTACAAATACAATTTTTCTCCCATCACCGGCCTGGACAACAATGGAGGTGCTCCCAAGTATTTCTTCAAGTCTTGAAAAGCCTTCTCACATTCATCATTCCACTCAAAAGTCTTTCTGAGTGTCTTGAAGAATGGGAGACATCTATCAGTTGCTCGTGACATAAATCTGTTGAGTGCCGCTACTCGTCCATTGAGACTCTGTACTTCCTTCTTCGTTGTTGGAGATCGCAACCCTAATAGAGCTTTGATCTTTTCAGGATTTTCTTCAATACCTCGTTGATTGACAATGTACCCGAGGAACATGCCTTCTCGTACTCCAAATATGCACTTCGTCGGGTTCAACTTCATTTGATATTTATTTAGTTGATCAAAAGTTTGACTTAAGTCAACTAGATGATCGAGAACTTTCTTGCTTTTTGTCAGCATGTCGTCAACATAGACTTCCATATTGTCACTGATTTGTTCAGCAAAGACCTTGTTCATCAGCCTCTGATATGTCGCACCTGCATTTTTCAAACCAAAAGGCATAACATTATAACAATAAGTTCCCCTAGGGGTAATGAAAGAAGTACTCTCCCTGTCTTCAGGTTTCATTTTGATCTGATTGTAACTAGAATAAGCATCCATGAAGCTCAGCAACTCGTGTCCTGAGGTAGCATCCACCAGTTGATCAATTCGGGGCAATGGAAAGTGATCCTTTGGGCATGCCTTGTTGAGGTCGGTGAAGTATACACACATCCTCCACTTGTTGTTCTTCTTCTTTACCATCACCACATTAGCTAGCCAATCTGGATATTTAACATCTTCAATGAAACAAGCTTTCTGGAGCTTCTCGACTTCCTCCTGTATAGCTTGATTCTTCTCGGGACTGAATACTCTTCTTCTCTGCTTCACGGGCTTGATCTCCTTATTCACATTGAGCTCATGACATAAGAAGTTTGGGTCTATCCCAGGCATATCTTCATGACTCCACGCAAAAGTTTATCTTCTACTTCTAAGGAAAATTATCAATTCTTGTTTTAATGAGGCATCCAATGACGAACCTATTTGAGTAGTTCATTCAGGGTGCTCGTCGTTCAGAATGATATTTTCAGTAGCTTCCACCGCTTGACCCTTCACGAGTTGTGACTCATCTCGAGGATCCAATGTTTTAATTTTTGCACCTTCATCCACTTGATAGGTAGTAGTCTTTTTCTTTGATTCTTCCAGTTCTTCTTGCTCGACGGATGAATAATAGCATTCCCGAGCTACTTTCTGATCACCTTTCACAACTCCTACTCCAAAGTTTGTTGGAAATTTTAGGCACTGATGCACTGTAGATGGTACAGCCTCAAACTTCTTCAATCCTACTCTTCCCATGATGATATTGTACGATGACTGGATATTCTTATCCATCACGAAGAATCGTATTCTTTATGTCCGACAAGAAGGCCACGTACCAATGAATATATCCAACTTGATCGTCCCAAGTGGAAATACTTTCTCGCCAGCGAAACCAATGAGGGGTCTGTGGTAATACTCCAGTTGAGATAGCTTTAGATTTAAACTATCGAAACACGAGTAGAGCATGATGTCTGCCGAGCTACCGTTGTCGACCAACACTCTTGAAATCATAACCTCCTTCATTCTCATCTTGATCACCAGTGGATCATCGTGAGGATATAAAACACCTGCAAGGTCATTTTTCGAAAAACCGATGACCAATTTCTCCTTATTCACCTTTCTCGGGCGATCTTCCGCTGTTAAATTTATTCGCTAAATGTACGAGAAAGCTTGAGCCTCACCGAGGTAAGCTTTTCTTTCTGCCGTAAGGTCTCCTCCTCCTGCATCTCCTCCTGTAATAACATTACAATCAAATGACCCAAAGTGTATTGAAAATACCTCTCGTTCTGGCTGCCTTGGTTTCTTGGGAAGATCGGGGTCATCCTCTGGATCAACTTCATGGTTTCTCTTCTTGTTCTCCTCTGCTCGACGAGGAGATCTAGACCTCTCTCTAGTTCGGTCGTTGTTTCTTCTTTCGCCTCCCCGATCAACATACTTTGCTAGCTTTCCTCGTCGGATGAGTGTTTCAATCTCATTCTGAAGAGCTATGAAATTTTTAGTCATATGGCCATGAACCTTGTGGAACTCGCAATATTTTTCCCTATTCCTCGTGTCAGGGTCTGCCTACATTTTCTTTGGCCAATTTAACTCCTCGTTGTTCTTAATTTCTTCCAGGATGTGGTTAATATTTGCCTTCAAAGGTGTGTAATTATCAAATTTCCTCAAGACCTCCCATGACGACCTATTTTTGGATTGTTTGTCACCACCATTGTTCTTTTGTTCTTTATTCTTAGCTTTATCACCTTCCACCTTGGTTTCTTTGGCGTCCATATTCTTCTTCGCAGATATAGCCTCCTCGGCATTCATAATCTTGGACGCTTTTCCCATCAGGTCCGACATGATTCGAGGTGGATCTTTGGCCAAAGTGTAGTACAGCTTGTTTGGCAGTAGTCCACTCATCAAAGCGGTAATTATTGTCTTCTCCTCATAATCAATGACTTCGAGCTTCTCGTTATTAAAATGAGTTATATAATCTCTGATACTCTCCCCAGCTTTTTGTCTAACACTTAACAAATGTGCTACTCGTTTAACTGGATTTGCTCCAAAGCAGAAATTCTCAATGAATAACTCGGCCAGTTGAAGAAAAGTTGAAATCTTACCCCGAGGAAGATTATTATACCATATCTAAGCAGATCCGGTAAGAGTTCCCGAGAATGCCCTGCATCTCATCTCGTCTGGGACAGCATAGATATCGGCAGCTGCTTGATATTGTTCTATATGAAGGACAGGGTCAGTCTTCCCATCATACTTGGGAGTCACAACAAGTGCTTTGAACTTTGATGGTGTTGGAAAATCAACAATGTCCTGTACAAAAGGTGTTCCTCAAACAAAGGTTCGTCGTAGAGGGTTCTTGGCCTTAGCTATTTCCCCTAATCAATCCTCCAGCCTCTGAATAGATCCTTTCCATGCATCATTTCCTTCCTCGGGCCTATTGGTTCGAGCAGTTGATCGCGTTGAAGTGGCTTCTTGGGATTTATCTCGACGAGTAGCTGGTCAGTCATAAGATCCATCTTGACGAGCAGCTGGTCGCGACTGGGCAGATCCTTCCCTTAAATCTGATGGTCGTCGAAAGCTCCTCGACGTTGCATTAAGAGGACTTTTGTTCCTCCTAGGGCCTAATCGGTCGAAAGGAGAAGCCCTACTTAATCTTTCCAATGCGCTGGTCCTTTCCGGGGAGAGGGTGACATGTTGTGTAGTATCTGTGGCTCGCACTGACGAAGTTCATCCAGGTTGATAAGAAAAATCTTCAGATTCATCATTGCGATATGAATTAGTACACCTAGTATGTGAAGAAAGCGCACGGGTATTTCTTTGAATGCTTCGTGGTCCGGAATGGGCTGATGCACCGCCAAGGAGGGTTTGGATGAGTTGTCGCATCGTTTATTGCATGACGGTCTGGCCCTGAGCCAGATTTGCCATTATTCCAGTCAGATCTGGAATAATTGGTGGAGCAGACGGATTTGGAGGGGTTCCAGTGTTTCGATTGCTGGATTCAGGAATATCAGCCATTGATAATGGATTGTATTTGATTGAGAAAACGATATTACCAGTCGATTCCCACAGACGGCGCCAATCTGTTGATGTAAAAAATTAGATCACTCTAATTATTCAATCACAGATAAATAAATGAGACAAAATTTTAAAGTGGTTCAGCCTTATAAGAATGGCCTACGTCCACTGTTGTTTTATTGCTGAGTGTTTGGGAATTCTCGATTACAAGAAATTCCGTTCCCCATTCGGTCCCCCTACAATGAGGATTGTACAATGTATTTATAGCCCTGAGGCTGTAATGTGAAAGGGTAATACATTAAATGATATACATATGAAAGGGTAATACATTTAATGCCCTCTTTGCGTGTGCGTCTGAATGATAAGCATTTAATGAATCAGTTGAACTGTTGGTTATCCAGCTATTAATGCTTTGTTCGAGATGCAGCTCGGACCGCCTAAGCTTCTTGGTATTCAAGAGTTCCTCGGAGAGGCATTGTTCCTCGGAGCGTGTGAGTTCCTCGGGGAACTAGTCTTCCTCGCTGTAGTCTTGTTCCTCGAAGCGCGTGGGTTCCTCGGAAGTGTTTGTTGTTGCCATGTAGATAGCCACGTGTCTTCATATGATTGGCCCAAGTCAACAGATTGAATTTGGTATTAACAGTGAGAATTTCCTATAATAATTATTATCAATTAAGTTGGGAAATAAAAAGGTTAGATACACGCAGGTTATGTTAGAATGTGTTGAATAAACCCCTATATTAGAATGTTAAGGACATGAAGTGGTACAGACTAGATAGTTAACGACATAACTAGGACGTGTTACGGATATACGTTAGGCGTGCATACTAGTTGAGAGGCGAGAAACTCATGTGAGAGCACGTAACTAACATGTATTTAATATTCACTGTTCAATGCAATTAAACACTTACTATATTTTAAACTGCTTTCACATCGGGCTCTGACTCGTTTGTTTTCAAATTTATTTTTCTTGAAAAACCTTTTAGGTGCCCAGCCACAGGGACGCCAAGAATAGGAGTTCCATTTCAGTGACGTGCTGTAGCTGCTGTGGAAGTTACAGGACCTCGATAGTAGACGCCTCCACATTCTACATTGATTTTATTTCAGATTCATTCATCTGTTAGGGCATATCGCCCCTTTTCTTTTAGAGATAGCTTTATCATACTTTCAGTTTCCATTTCAGTTTTGGAGATTATTTAATTAATTATTCAGACTTTGTATTTGGTTTTATTCAGTATTTGGATTATTCATATGAGTGTTACTCCAAACTCATTTATTATTCCATTTATATTCTGTTGTGACTGTGATGTGATTGTGGTTTCATTAGTTAATAATTTATATGGTTGCATGTTAATCTAATTTAATTAAAATTTGATAACTCACTTTTTAAATATTAGGTGGCTAGTAATTGTTTAAAAATGTTTTCGACAATGATGCTATGAACTGAACCAACTTGACATTTTGTATTAATTTGAATAAAGGAGTAGGTAACCGGTATTTAATTAGTCGGGGTGTCACGCCGACATATAATCTTCTTTCATATTAACTGAAAAACTCTCTGATAAGGCATATTAATGAAGGGCTTGGCCTCTACCCATTAGGTGAAGTAATCCACTTCTACAACCAAATACTTGAACCTTCATTTGGTGGTCGGCAATGGGCTGACCAAATCAATCCCCTAAATAGCAAGAGGACAAGGAGATGTGATGTGAGTTAGGGTGACCCTCGATTTCTTTGAATAATAGCGAACTTTTTGAATTTATCACACTTCTTAGCTAAATAAATACAGTCCGGATTCATTGTCGGTCAATAGTTGCATAGCTATTATTTATAACAATGATTGACCGGCTAAATGAGCTCCATATGAGCCTCTATGTTCCCCATAATTATGTCATTTACTTCGACGGGATAAACACAACGAAGTAGGGAGAGAGTGTATCCTCTTCGATACAAAGTGTGTTTCTCCGAAACATAATTGGTTGCTTTTTATCTCAACTTCCTGTCTTATTTTTTATCAGATGGCAACAACCTTTATCAATGTAATCGTTGATCGGATCCATCAAAGAAGGTCCCAATTCCATAGATATAACGTTGACATTTTCCACATCGATACTTCTATGTGTTAGGATCTCTATTGGAATGGTTCATATGAGTTCTATCTTAGTTGTTGACGCTAGTTAAGCAAGTGCATATTCTCGCCCGTTCTCCACTCTATAGATTCGAACCATCTTGACTGCAGGCATTCAAGAGATAACTTTCATGGCTTTATCTAAATACCTTACCATAATTTCTCCTCTATCTCCATACATCTGAAGCATTTGATTGATAATAAGTTGATAATCATTGTGTGCTATCACTTGTTCGGTACCAAGTGCTAAAGCCAGTTCTAAACCCGTAATCAACGCTTCGTACTCAACCTCGTTATTAGAAGCCTAGAACTATAAGCGTAAAGTGTTTTCCACATTTAAGTCATCAGGAGTGTTGATGATAGTCTTGCTCCACTATCAGTGGCGTGTGAAGATCCATCTACGAATAATTTCCAAACTGGAATATCGTTGTTAAAGTCTTCCTCTGATAACTCCATGTCTATATATCTTCTCGCTTTGTTCAGCTAATCATTGAGCCTTTTCTTAGATGTATGATGCCTCCAGTTGGTTAGTGACAATCTCAGTTTTCTTTGGAGATGAGATCTCCTCCAAATAAGTATGATCGATAGGCAAACTTAGATTATCGATCACCTCCGGGTACGTGAATTTTATAATAAAATAAATGCAGTCCTTAGCTCATAGATAATCTCATATTCCCTAGCTCAAATGCCTATGACATTAACCTTCCCGACTTTTCTGGTTTGTGCAAGGCTTGTTGTAGGGGCAAACCAGTGTACACCACAATAGTATGAGCCTAAAAATATGATCTGATCCGCCTCAAAGCTTCAATAAGTGCCAGTGTTAGTTTTATCCAAACGTGGATACATAATTTTTTCTCCTCGGAATGCTTTGTTAATGTAATAGACAAGCTTCTGAACTCCGCCCTCTAGTCAAATCAAGGCAAAACTAACAGTCGACTCTGAAATGACCAAGTACAAATATAAACTTTCTCCCAAAATTGGTCGGGAGAGTAATGGAGGAGACCCTAAATATTTTTTTAATTCCAGAAAAGATTTTTCACATTCGTCATTCCACTCAAAGGTCTTTTTGAGCACCTTGAAAAATAAAAGACATTTATTTGTTCTTCGTGACACAAAACGATTGAGGGTTTCCACTATTCAAGTCAGTTTCTGCATATCTTTCTTACATGTGGGAGATTGCATCTTAATCAAAGCTTTTATCTTGTCGGGATTGGCTTCAATTCCCCTCCGAATCATAATATAACCCAAGAACATTCCTTTTTGTACCCCAAATATTTATTTAGTCGGGTTGAGTTTCATCTGGTGCTACTTCAACTGGTCAAACGTCTGAGTCAAGTCTTTAATGTGGTCGGTAGCAACCTTGCTCTTGGTGAGAATGTCATCTATATATATACCCACGTTCTTTCTAATATGCTCTTCAAATACTTTGTTCACCATAATTTGGTATGTTGCTCCAGCATTTTTAGCACACTGAGCATAACATTGTAGCAGTATGTACCTCGATTAATGATGAAAGAAGGACTCTCCTTGTCTTTTGACTTCATTTTAATCTGGTTGTAACCAAAATAGGCATACATAAAGTGAGGTAACTCATGACCTACAGTTGCATATACCAATTGATCAATCCTTGGTATAGAAAAATGATCCTTTGGGTATGCTTTATTGAGGCCAGTAAAGTCTACGCACATACACCATTGGATATTCTTCTTTTTTAACATCACTACGTTGCCCAACCAACTGGGATACTTGACATCTTATATAATTTAAGCTCTCTGTAATTTCTCTACTTCCTCTTGGATGGACATGTTCTTCTCGGGGCTGAACACTCTGCATTTCTACTTGATTGGATTAAATTCCATATAGATGTTGAGCTTATGGCAGATAAAAGTAGGGTTAATTCTTGGCATATCCTCATAGCTCTAAGCAAACACTTTCTTACGCTCTCCGAGGAATGTAATCAAATTTTATTTGAGGGAAGGTGTTAAGTTCGAGCCAATTTGAGTGGTTATTTTCGACTTCTCTTTATCAAGCACAATGGTCTTTATTGCCTCTATAACCGGTCCTTTGACTAGATCTTCTTCCACTCAAGGGTCCAGAGTGTCGATGCGATAGGTGGTAGTGTTTTTCTAGACTTCTTATTAATTGACAGAAGTGTGATAATACTTTATAGCTTCCATGTGATTGTTATTCATTACGTTGACTCCATAATTAGTAAGATACTTCATACATTGATGTACCGTAGACGGTACTGCTTTATCCTAATTGTGTTGAGAATAATATTGTAGGCTGAAGGGACATTATTATCCATTGCGAAGAGGTGAATCCTCTCATTTTTGCTTGCTGGCCAAGTACTGACCAGGACATCCAGCTTGATTGTCCTCAAGGGATACAAATTAACGCCTAAGAATCCTATGAGGAGCCTGTAATAAGGTTTTAATTTGCTATCACTCTGCCATGATGAACCACGTAAATGATAGCCAGTGGGTCGTCATTAGGGTAAAATACTCCACTCAAATTATTATTGGAGAAGATGATCACTAATTTATCATTGTTCACTTTCTTAGGTCGGTCATCTGTGTATTCGGACATATCAATCCGTCTGATGGAATAACAGGATCTGGCTTTATTTAGATAAGCCTTTCTCTCAACTATTACATCTCCGCCGCTGGCGTCTCCTCCTGTAATGAAATTACAGCCAAAAGAAATTATTCCCACCTCAACTTCTGATTATGTGGGTTTCTTCGATAAGTCAGGATCATCCTTATAATCATCATCATGACCCCTTTTCATAGTCAATTTCCCCCGTCAAATGAGAGTTTCCACTTCGTTCTTCAGAGCAATACAATTATCAGTGGTGTGCCCGTGATTTCTGTAAAAATCATAATATTTGGATTTATCTCTCCTATTGGGAGGCGACTTTAGTTTCCCAGGCCAATTTAACTCTTTATTGCCATTAATCTCTTCCAGTATCTGATGCATACCTATGGTAAGGGGTATATTCAATATAATTCTTGATTTTATCAATCTTCTTGGTTAAATTATTCTGGCTTCCAGTCTTCACTTCTAGAGCTTCTTTAGCAGCCATCGCCTCCTCGGCGTTTATAATCTTCTCAGCCTTGACCATCAATTATGTCATGGTATTGGGAGGATTTTTTGCCAGCGCGTAGTAAATGTCTTTGACAAGCAATCCACTCATCAGTGCTGCAATGACGGTCTTTTCTTTATAATCAATCACTTATAGTTTCTCATTATTGAAGCAAGTGATGTACTCCAGAATTATTTCTCCAGGTCTTTGACGAACACTCAAGAAATAAGTAACACTCTTGACCGACTTTGCCCCACAACAGAAGTTATCAATAAATAGCTCGATCGATTGAAGGAAGTTAAAAAATTTCCCTCTAAGTAAGTTATTGTACCATATCTGGGCTGAGCATGTGATGGAACGTGAGAGATCATTGGGGACAGAGTATATATCAGTAACAACCTGATATTGTTCATTATAAAGGACTGAATCAGTCTTCCCATCATACTTGGGAGTAAACACCGGTGGCTTAAATTTAGAAGTTGTGGGGTAATCTGCAATAGCCTGGATAAAAGGGGATCCCTTCGTAAAACTCCTTTGCAAAGGGTTCTTAGTCTTAGACATTTTCCCCAAATAATCTTCTAGTCGCTGCGTAGATCATTTTCAGGAAGGCTCCTCTAGTTTAGGCTTGGCTGATGCAATTTTAGTGGCTTTACTGTGCACATTTGCTGAGCTCTCTTCCTGAGAAGTCTGATCGGCATGCACGAAGCCTCTTATGCTAGCCCTAAACCTAACAGAGGGACCCTTATCTATCCTCTCGGGATCGAACTGGATCTTTATGATAACTTTAACTACTTGGGGCCTTGGACGATCAAAGGCAGATGCCTTACTTAAGCATTCTAACATGCTCATTCGTTCAAAGGAAAAAGCCTGACCATCGTAATAATTCGTTGATCGGATTAATGACGTTACCCCCAAATTATAAGATCTGGAGTGACTACTTCTCTCATTTTTTACAGGTGGGTGTAGCATGTCCCTTCGGTATGGCATAATAGTGGACTTATCTTGTAACGTGCGAGATAATTATCGAACTGACTCTTGTATGGCTTCCTGACCTTTAGTAAGAATGAGTAAAATTCCTTGAAGATTTGCCATAGTAGGAGGATCAGACAAATTTGGATTATTACCTACAGCCGCAAGGCTGCTCTCAGGAACAGTTGTCATTCCTCAGAGAATTTCTAAGGCGAACAAATGAATAAAATACGTAGAGAATGATGACTAGCAGCCGTTCTTGTAGACGATGCCAATGTGTTGGTATCTAAAAATGGAGTGGGCCCAAATTTATAATCATAGATAAAATAAAAATAATCAAGCAGAACAAACACACAATAAAGAGATTTTTAAAGTGGTTCAGCTATGAGAAAAGCCTACGTCCACTGTTTTTAGTATTTCTGGTGGTTACAATAGCTCAGGGTTGAATATGTTTGTGCCTGATTGAATCTTCCCTTTGAGCCAAGGGAGATCATGTATTTATATTGGTTGGGAACCCAAAAGATGGAATGCCTTTAATAATTTTAGGCAGTTACAATTGTATACAATAAATAAGACTATTGATATTCGCGAGTATGTGTACAAAGGTTGTTAGCAATTCCACCCGAGTGATTATTGTTATACTTGATGGTTCATATTTTTGAGGTTGGTCGGCTCGTTAGCCGACCAAGTGTCTCTGGAGCCGACTAATAAAGTAAGTACTATGGGGATACCCACATAGGAGGACAGGTGTCCATTTCTCATTAGTCCACGCCGATGAATAGTTTTTACATACAATAATAATGTCTCTAGAATACTCGTAGACGAAGAGAGTTTGGATGGTATGGTTTTGTGATTGTTTTAAAGGACTTAAACTCAACGTTACATAGTTGAAAACTTACCATCAACTTCTTATAAGATTCAGTGGGGATAAGCATTTCCCACTCGGAATGGATGAACTAGATGTTTGCCTGGGAGAAAGGGTTATATGCCTCACAAAGAAGGTCAATTTCTTTTTCATGGAACAAAATGTGATCTCGATGTACAACATTATTTTGGAAAGAGTCTCCCTGAAACTGTTTCATCCACCACCCATCAGATGATGAGATTTCTAACCCATATTGGGGTAGGAGAAGTTTTAGGAGATCAAGTTGAGTCTAGAGAATCTTATTTCATGTCAGCCGAATATAAAAAAGCATAAAGAGGAATACCACCTCTTAGAACATTTATATACTTGATCCTGGGGTGAGTATAAGCTTAAGAAGGATGAGGCAGTCGAGCATATAAAATCGGTGATCCTCGATAAAAGGGACCCTAAAAATATGCAAATAGGATTGTCCTTAAAACTTAATATTAAGAGGAGATTGATCGAATTTCTAGGGGAACGGAGGGACATCTTCGCATGGTCTTATAAAGATATATCGGGGATAGACCCTGACATTATTTCCCCCATCTAAATTCAAACCCTCTAGCCAAAGATGACAATTTGCCCTATACCGTTATTAGATAATCCAAGAGGTATTTAATAAGTTACTGGATGTCAGACTTTGTATTGGTATCAAATCAGAACCTAAATTGGCGAATGCGCGTGGATTTTATAAATTTGATCAAAGCCTTACCGAAGGAAAATTTTCCATTCCTAGGATTGGCAAAATAATAGGCATCACCGCATGAAATGAACTAATGAGTTTTATAGATACATACAACAAATACGACTAGATTTTAATAAACGAAGACGACGCTAAAAAGACGTTATTTATCACTGGAAAAGGCACATATTGTTACATGTTTATGCCATTTGGTCTGAAGAATATTGGGGCCACTTATAAAATATTGGTGAATAAGATCTTCGAATATCAAAATGTCCAAACCATTGAGATATATGCAAATGACGTGATTACCAAGAGCCTCAGAGTTGAGGATTATGTGGCAAACCTTGACAAAACATTTCACACCATAAATAAGCATCAAATAAAGCTCAATCCAGTGTTGTGTGTCTTTGGGTAAGCTCATGCAAATTATTGGGCTTCGTTGTTGACGATAAAGAAATGGAGGCCAAACCGGTGAAAATTAAGGTGCCATTGAATGACATAAAGTCCGTGAAAAAGGTCGATTAATGTGACAGAAGTACACAATTTTCTAGAATTCGTTGGCTATTTTAGGAGATTTATTTTGGGCTTTTATTTTATTGCATTGTCGATTATTTAGTTTACTAAAAAAGAGAACATGTTGTGTGGAATGATAATTGTGGGAAGTCTTCCAGAATTTGAATGGTGAGTCGACTTCAACTCTAGTATTGACTACGCTAATAAGTACGAAAGGTTTGGTTATTTACAATAATTCCTCTCATTAGGGATTTAGTTATGTGTTAATGTAGTATATAAATGTAAATGCTTATGTTTTTTTTATAGTTAAAGGTACATGAACATAATTACACTGCACATGATCTTAAGTTTGTGGCAATAGTTTTTGAATTAAATATTTAAAGGCATTATTTATTTAGCGCTCATTATGATTTTTTTACTCACCAGCAAAATTTAAGGTACTTGTTTACTTAGAAAGACTTGAGCTTAAGGCAAACGAGGTTAAGAGTCAAGGATTCGGTGAAAGTTTGTTAGCTTAAATAAACCTAGAGAGATTGGGTAGGTTTATAAAGTAAATAGTAAAAATATAGGCACGTAATAGTAATACTAATACTACACCCACTAAACTCGTTCCACGTGCGAATTTTGTTCTAATGAAATATTGTGACTCGCTCGTGTCACACAAACATACTCCAATTACCTTAGGATATAACTCACACTTTTAATTGTTAATAGTGCTGACAGTCCAAATGCTTTCTGGACATAACACTCTCATCCATACCGTTCCCCAAAATCTTTTACAACTATTTCCCTGCTGGTCACCCCACTCCTGTCCCCTAACTCGTTGCGAACAAGGTCGATACATGTGGCCCTACACTCCACACATAGGATGCCTCTTGGTGTCATTTCCCCATCTCTGGCCCCATTGGCCATATCAAGATTGCCCTTATCTCAGACCTGGTAGTCTTGGCCCTTATTTCTACCCCCTTATTCCTTTGACTTTGCTGGCCAGTGGAACACAATATTGTTCCTGGCAGCCCTAATTAGATCCATCATCACTCGATAGAATTTCCATTAATATACATCATTTAAATGGATCCCATACTGGTCATCCCTCTCAAATGCATTACTATCACCAATTACCTTTAGTTCTGCCCTTCTGATTATGCTCTCCAACCCTCTTGGCTTAATTCCCATTGAAGCGTTGATATAAATTGTAAATGTGCATCATAGATACCATGTGTATAAGTCGTCCAAGACTAGCTTTCCATAAATACTAGGGAATCCTACCCCACTGCAAGAAAAATATCTTTTTATGACGCTTTAAAAAATAATTTAATAACATTTATTACAAAAATGTCATTTAAAAGTCAATTTTATTATTAATGTGACAAATTTAATATAAAATGTCATTATATATATATTAGTATTATTTTTTATGACACTTTAAATATAAATATCATAATTGATTATAGATATTATGACCTTTTTTTTTAGAATTTTTTAAAGTAAATACATATTATGACCTTTTTTTCTCCTCCAAAACTTTTAGAACCCGCCTATTCTTCCCCCTAAAAATTTTGGCCCACAAAAGGAGAACCCCCTTGTAATACCCCGTAATTTTATTAATTTTATTTAATGGAATTAATTAAATTAAATGGAAATTAATTTAGAAATTAATCCGGACTTAAATACTAGCGAGACGTGAGTTGGTATTTGATTATGACGATAATGTTGAATATTACTGGGTATATATGGTAATATATAATTATTGAAATTATAAAAATTATCGCGAGTCATAAATACAACAATTCGGGAAATTAAGTTGGGACGCGCGTGTCAGTCGCGTCAGGGATCAATTGGATTAGATTTAAAAGTAAATTATAATTTTATCATCCGTATAGTCATTTTGAGTGCATCAACGTGTCCGGAGGGGTTGAAATAATTAGAAAACACTAGCGGGGGATTTAGTTTGGATCCCGAGGCATTTTTAGGCCAAACCGGCAATCCGGGGGGTATTTTAGTCATTTTAAATTTTAAAGGATTTGGACCCACGAATTATAGGGTTTATTTAGCAGTTATTTTGAGGGCCATTATCAGCCAAAAAGAAAGAAGTGGACAATGTGAGAAAGAAGAGAGGTTACAGGAGGGTTACAAGCCATAACCACTACCCACCACCACTTTTCGACGGAAATTGTGATCGGAGAAAGGGAGAGAACCAACCTTTAACATCACTAGCAGATAAAAACACCAATTATAAGGCAAGTGATTTGGTTTCATTAAGTTTCAGCAAATATATTATCCATGTAGATTAGAATTGAAAGCTAGACTTGAAATATTGATAATTTCATGAATTGGGAGAAGTAAATCTTGAATATGGGTAGGATTTGCATGTAGTTAAATTCTGTACCTAATAAAGACAGAAATCAGAACCTTAGTAATAGAAATCCTGAATTAAAATTTAGTTTTGGGTTATTTGAATTGGAAGAAACTAAACTAGGGTTGAACATGAAAAGTTTGATGAATATATCGATATATGTGTTGTTCTTGAGATGATTTGATTATTCTAGAACGTTAGAAAGGTGGTAATTAGGATGGTATAACATGTAGTACGTTTACTTTGGATAATGGATTCATGTAATGGAGATTGGAGAGAAAACTAGGGCTAAAAACGCAGAAAAACGTGGGCTGTAACTGTTCGATCGATCGATCGCTCGACATTCAGGATTGATCGATTGACCTCCCCAGAAATCGTGATATTCCCCCCCCCCCCCTTTTTGAATTTAAGCAATTCTGACCCTTGGAAGTTATCGACGGGGACCTTGTGAACACATTTAGATTTAAAGAAGACCAGTATGGGTATATATGGGCTCCGAATTATATCAAAATTGAATTGGGACTTTATGTTAGACTTACTAGGGTCCGACGAGTGAGGTGCCATTAGAGATTCGAGTAAATGAATTAAATCTATATAGTTGATAATCTAAGGTTTGAGACAGAAATAGGAACCTTAAGAGTATTGAATTAATATGTGGGAATAATAGGAGACTTAGTAACCTTTTCGGTTAGGTTTTAAGTACTTGAAACTATACGACGTGAAACGTCTCGGCAAAATATATTATATATCATCTGTAAGTATGATAGTGTACGAATTGAATTAATTGTATAGGGTTGAGAACATACCTTTAATAATATTATAAGTTATCTAAGTTGTGTGAATGCTTAGTATATGAATTATTATGTGTATGACATACCTACCATATTTGCTATCACGGGAGGTCGGCATTCGAAACAGGGCCATCTAATCTTTGTGTGCCTACGGGGGGATTTAGATTGGTACCTCAAGGACATAGGGATGTGAATGAATTATTTATGAGTTAATAAGTCAGCTGACCATGGGAGCGTAGGTATGTGCGTGACCCATGGGTAAATGAACTATATTCTTCTCCAATATGTGTGATTTTGCTTATTGAAACGGTTCCTGAGAGACTCGGAATACGTATTCCTTATGTACGTGATGTACCGGGATTCGATAGCAGAGTATGTGTGCACTACAGCTTAGCCTAGGGGTGCCCTATTTGTATATTTGTGCTGAGAAGAATATACTAATGATTATAATGGATTCTTTGTTAAAGTGTAATAAAAATTATTGAGGCATTTTGAATGGGATTTAAAAGGAGAATTTTCTATCGTAATTGTTATAAATTAATCTTATCAGTGGAAAGCTGAGTTACATGCAGGAAATGTTAGAACGATGTGAATAAACCCCTATATTATTAATGTGAGGACAGGAAGTGGTACATACTAGGTAGTGAATGACATAACTAGGACGGGTTAAGGATACGCGTTAGGCGTGCACATTAGTTGAGGGGTGAGGAACTCATGTGAGAGCACATAACTAACATGTATATAATATTCACTGTTTAATACAATTAAACACTTACTATTTTTAAACTGTTTTCACCCCGGGCTCTCTTCGTTTGCTTTCAAATATATTTTTCTTGTAAAACCTTTTAGGTGCCCAGCCACAGGGATGCCAAGCATAGGAGTTCCATTCCATTGACGTGTTGTAGCTGCTGTGGAAGTTACAGGATCTCGATAGTAGACGCCTCCACATTCTACATTGATTCTATTTCGGAGTCATTCATCTGTTAGGGCATGCCACCCCTTTCCATTTAGATACATCTTTTTCATACTTTCAGTTTCATTTCAGTTTTGGAGTTATTTAACTATATAGACTTTATATTTGGTTTTTCTTCAGTATTTGGATTATTCAGAGGAGTGTTACTCCAGACTCATTTATTATTCCATTGTTATTCTGTTGTGATTGTGGTTTCGTTAGCAAATAATTTAATTGGTTGCATGTTAATTTAACTTAGTAAAATTTGACAACTCACTTTTTAAATATTAGGTGGCTAGTAATTGTTTAAAAATGTTTTTGACAGTGATGCTATGAACTGAACCAACTTGACATTTTGTATTAAATTAAATAAAGGAGTAGCTACCCAGTATTTAATTAGTCGGGTGTCACAGGTGGTATCAGAGCATCAAGTTCTAGTGTCCTTAGGATCTGTACGGCTTGTTATGTATCCGCCTAGCGTTCTTTGATATAGAGCCATCTATTTTAGGATTGTTGTACTCTTTTGTGTATCTTACGCTCTTTAGCTATTTTAAGATATTAATTGTGGACTTATAAAATTTCTCTCTCATTTCAGGTGCCTCCTCGATGTGCACAACGAGTTCCCAGGGGTGCCCAGCCCGAGCCACAACCTGCACTAGTTCAGGGTTTTATGGACGCTGCGAAAGTTACCGCAATTGTAGCCCAGGCGGTAAATGCCACGTTAGCAGTTGTGCAGCAGGCACCACCTTAGGCACCGGTGGTAGCTCCAGGCTCATGCATTCCCGTCTGTTTGGGAACGTGTTCGGGATGCCTTCCAGAAGACGCACCCTCCGGAGTTTGCAGGTAGCTCCGACGTCATAGTGTCTAGTCAGTGGAAGAATGACATCCAAAGGCACTTGAGGATGTACGAGTGTACGGAGGTAAATAGGCTGATACTGGCTACTTTTAAGCTAGTAGGAGCAGCATTTCAGTGGTGGGAGTCTATTACCACCGCAGAGGAGAGAGATGTTCTTTCCATTCAGGAGTTATGGGTGCGGTTCAACCACAAGTATTTTCCCTACCGAGATGTGGAAAAAATTGATGAACCTTAAGCAGGAGGGAGGACAATGGCAGAGTATGAGGCCGAGTTCACTAATCTTCTGAACATCATTCCCGATGAGATCCCTACTAAAGAGAAGAAGATCCAGAAGTTCATGGATGGGTTGACGTGGAGGATTCGTCAGCACTTGCTAGGTAATCTCTCATTGGACACTTATTCTGATGTGGTTAACGCAACATTGCTTCACTTACAGGACCACCACTTTCACTTGTCAGAGGGTAAGCGAGCAGGAGAGTCTAGCCATCCGGGAAGGACAGGGGGAAATGATGCCAGCGGGGCACAATCAGCTTAGGGTCAGCACTGGCAGGGTGATCAGGGTCCCCAACAGGGGGATTCTAAGAGATTTAAATCTGGAGGTTTCAAAAATGGTCAGGGAGGTTTTTAGCATGGCCATTAGGGTCAGCACGTCCAACAGGGCCAACATGGCCAACAGCAGTTTCAGCAGGGCCAACATGGTCAAGGTAGGAATGGTAACGGCCATCAGGCCATGGGCAGCAGGGTCAGAGAGGGAGAAACTTTATGGGAAAATATTTTATATGTGGCAAGATTGGCTACAAACGCTAAGAGTGCCCTGAAAGGGGCAGGGCCCCACAACAATAAATGCAGCAGGGTGCTCGATATGAGCCCCAGAGACCTATGTTTCCCGCCGCCCTCCCAGCACCACCGCAGATGCCAACATTACCACCTATCCCAGCACTCCCAGTCCAGCAGGAACAACTTCCGTATGTACGAGTTTACCAGCTCCAGCAGGCCGCAGTCCCACAGGATCCACCCGCTATTGAGGGTATATTTTCTATTCAGGGGACTCTGGGGCATATTTTATTTGACACGGGGGCCACACACTATTTTATTGCCACGAGATTTGCACGTGCTATAGGGTTATTAGATACCGTGGAGGGCACTGTTACATGTGTAGACTCACCGTTGAGTAAGGGTTCTATGATCTCTCTTATATGTAGAGGTGTGGGAGTAGAGATTGGGAGGTTTACTTTACCTGTCGATATGTTAGTGTTAGATATGTCTGAGTACAATGTGATATTTGGTATGGATTGGCTGGTTGCGTATCGAGCCATGATTGATTATTTCAGTAGGAGCATTATTTTTTCCATATCCGGACAGGAGATGTTCCTAGTGGTGATGCCTCATCCTGAGGGAGGATCGTCCACTAACTTGTATTATATAGAGGGGGAGACCTCTAGGGAGGTGGTGATACCACTTTATTCGATTCCAGTTATTAGGGTGTTTGCTGACATATTCCAGGATATTCCAGAATTACCTCCTAGTAGAGAGATAGACTTTGTTATCGATTTGACGTCGAGAACTTGACCAATAGCCCGCGCACCTTACCGTATGGCTCCAACGGAGATGAGGGAGCTACGAGATCTGATAGAGCAGCTGTTGGGTCAGGGGTTTATCCGTAGGAGTACTTCGTCGTGGGGTGCTCTTGTTCTGTTCGTTAAAAATAGGGATGGATCTTTGAGGTTGTGTGTAGATTACCGGGAGTTGAATAAAGTCACGTTACGGAATAAGTACCCATTGCCCCGAATCGATGACTTATTCGACCAGTTGAGAGGAGTTGCCTTCTTCTCAAAGATTGACTTGAGATCAGGATACCATTAATTGCGTATCAGGGAGCAAGACGTCTCGAAAACTGCCTTCTTGACGAGATATGGTTCCTACGAGTTTAGGGTTATGTCTTTTGGCCTAACCAAAGCCCTAGCCATGTTCATGGACTTGATGAATATGGTGTTTAGAGAGTTCCTAGACCAGTTCATCATTATCTTCATTAATGACATTTTGGTTTACTCCTGGACAGAGGAGAAGCATGTCGACCACTTGAGACAGGTTTTGTAGACCCTGTGTCAAAACGAGTTGTATGCAAAATATGAGAAGTGTGGGTTTTGGCTGAAGGAAGTTCAATTTTTGGGGCATGTCATTTCAGACAGGGAGATATCGGTTGATACGGGAAAGGTATCAGCGGTGAGGGAGTGGGGACAACCCACGACACCGACTGAGATACATAGTTTCTTGGGCCTAGTAGGATACTACAAGAGCTTTATTCGGGGGTTCTCGAAGATAGCGAGTCCTTTGACACATCTGAATCGTAAAGGTGTGCCATTTATCTGGAGCGATCCCTGCCAGTTGGCTTTCGATGAGTTGAAGGACAAGTTAACTTCAGCACCAGTGTTAGCATTGCCTAGGCCAGGAGTGGAGTATTTAGTCTACACTGATGCGTCCTTACAAGGACTTGGGGGTGTAATGCAACAGGAGAGTTAGGTTCTAGCTTATGCTTCCCGTAAGCTGAAGCCTCACGAGAAGAATTACCCCACCCACGACTTGGAGTTAACTGCAGTCGTATTTGCTCTTCGTATTTGGTGATATTATCTCCTGGGGGATATATTTCGTTTATTCACGGACCATAAGTCCCTACTGTACCTCTTCACACAGAAGGAGCTGAACCTGCATCAACGTAGGTGGCTTGAGTTCGTGAAGGATTATCAGTTCGATATCCAATACCACTCGGGAAGGCTAACGTGGTAGCAGACGCATTGAGCCGTAGGCCAGTAGGTGAGGTGGCCGAGTTGTGGAAAGCAAAGTGGAAGGAGTTGGGACACGAGGACGCAGTGGCCCGATCATTCATGTCTGTGATGACAGTTACGCCCCAAATTATTATGAGAGTGGTACAGGCCCAGGCAGCAGACCCGTTCTATCAAGAGCAGATAGTACGATTGTTAGCAGAGGGGGCCGAGTCTTATACAGTTAGTTCAGACGGGGGTTTACGATTCAACAGGAGGTTAGTTGTTCCTGAGGGGGAAGAATTGCGACACGAGGTAATGACAGAGTCGCATGGTTCGCGATTCTCAGTACATCCTGGTGGGGATAAGATGTACAAGGATATGAGGCGACAATATTGATGGAGCGGGATGAAGAGGGATATTACCGAATTCATTTCTAAATGTGCTACATATCATCTAGTAAAAGTGGACCATCAGAGGCCGGCAGGACTTTTACAGCCATTAGAGATTCCTATGTGGAAATGGGAGAGCATTTCTATGGACTTCATCATGGGATTACCTACATCGCCGAGAGGTCACGACTCCATATAGGTGATCGTGGATCGATTGACAAAGGTTGCTCACTTTCTGCCAGCCCGGACAGACTACACTACGGGATAGTATACCCAGATCTTCATAGCCGAGATAATGAGACTCCATGGGGTGCCTCTCAATATCATGTCCGACTTGGGAGAGTTTTCAGGAAGCCATGGGAACGGAGTTGCGATTGAGTACAGCCTATCACCCACAACCAGATGGGCAGACCGAGCGGACGAATCAGATATTGGAAGACATGTTACATATGTGCATCCTAGACTTTGGAGGTAGTTTGGAATAGTATCTTCCACTGGTGGAGTTTTCTTATAATAACTCCTACCAGCTCACTATTAGCATGGCTCCATTTGATGCGTTGTATGGTAGACCTTGTCGTTATCTAGCATGTTGGCTAGAGGTTGGGGATAACAAACTTCTTGGGCCGGAGGTGATTCAGGATACCTCGACGAGGATAGAGATAATAAGAAGCCATATTCGGGTAGCTCAAGACCGATAGAAGAGTTATGCCGAGGCCAAGAGGTTCTTTAGAGAGTTCAATGCAGGGGACCAGGTGCTGCTCAGAGTATCTCCTATGAAGGGGATTATGCATTTTGGGAAGAAAGGTAAGTTGGCGCCTAGATACATGGGGCCATTACCTATTATCGAGCGAATTGGACCAGTTGCGTATAGACTTGGGCTACCGGAACACTTGCATAGGGTCCATGACGTGTTCCACATTTCCTCACTGAGGAGATATCTTCGAGACGATTTGGCCCATACTCACATTGCGTTAGAAGATATAGATCTGTAGCCAGATAGTTCCTATGAGGAGGGGCCAATTGCTATTCTAGACCATAGCGAGAGGAAACTGAGGTCGAAGATAGTATCGTTAGTATGTGTTCAGTGGCGGCATCATAATGCCAATGAGTGTACCTGGGAGCGAGAGGATGAGATGCGCGAGCGTTATCGAGAGTTATTTTTGCCAAGTATATTTTATTTTCGAATTTCAGGACGAAATTCTGTTATTAGGGGGAAAGTATGTAATACCCCATAATTTTATTAATTTTATTTAATGGGATTAATTAAATTAAATGGGAATTAATTTGGAAATTAATTCGGACTTAAATACTAGCGAGACGTGAGTTGGTATTTGATTATGATGATAATTTCGAATATTACTGGGTATATAAGGTAATATATGATTATTGAAATTATTAAAATTGTCGCGAGTCATAAATACGACAATTCGAAAAATTAAGTTAGCTCGCGCGTGTCAGTCGCGTTAGGAATCAATTGAATTAGATTTAAAATTAAATTATAAATTTATCATCCGTATGGTCATTTTGAATGCGCCAACATGTCCGGACGGGTCGAAATAATTAGAAAACACTAGTCGGGGGTTTAGTTTGGGTCCTGAGGCATTTTTCGGCCAAACCGGCAATCTGGGAGGGTATTTTAGTCATTTTAAATTATAAAGGATTTGGATCCACGAATTTTAGGGTTTATTTAGCATCTATTATGAGGTCCATTACGACCATTATCAACCAAAAATAAAGAAGTGGACAACATGAGAAAGAGGAGAGGTTACAGGAGGGTTACAAGCCATAACCACCACTCACCACCACGGGGGATTCGACGAAAATTGTGATCGGAGAAAGGGAGAAAACTAACCTTTAACATCACCAGCAGATTAGAACACCAATTATAAGTCAAGTGATTTGCTTTCATTAAGTTTCAGCAAATATATTATCCATGTAGATTAGAATTGAAGGCTAGACTTGAAAGATTGATAATTTCATGAATTGGGAGAAGTAAATCTTGAATATGGGTAGAATTTGCATGTTGTTAAATTCTGGAACTAATAAAGATTGAAATCAGAACCTTAGTAATAGAAATCCCGAATTAAAATTTAGTTTTGGGTTGTCTTGAATGGAAGAAACTAAACTAGGGTTGAACATGAAAAGTTTGATGAATATATTGATATATATGTTATTTTTGAGATGATTTGATTGTTCTAGAACGTTAGAAAGGTGGTAATTAGGATGGTATAACATGTAGTACGTTTACTTTGGATAATGGATTCATGTAATGGAGATTGGAGAGAAAACTAAGGCTAAAAACGTAGAAAAATGTGGGGTTTAACTGTTCGATCGATCGATCGACATTCACGATCGATCGCCCCAGAAATCGTGATATTTTTCCCCCTTTTTGAATTTAAGCAATTGTGACCCTTGGAAGTTATCGGTGGGGACCTTGTGAACACATTTAGATTTATGGAAGACCAGTAGGGGTGTATATGGTTCCCGGATTATATCAGAATTGAATTGCGACTTTATGTTAGACTTACTAGGGTCTGACAAGTGAGGTGCTATTAGATATTGCGAGTAAATGAATTAAATCTATATAGTTGATAATCTAAGGTTAGAGACAGAAATATGAACCTTAAGAGTATTGAATTAATATGTGGGAATAATAGGAGACTTAGTAACCTTTTCGGTTAGGTTTTAAGTACTTGAAACTATACGACGTGAAACGTCTCGGCAAAATATATTATATATCATCTGTAAGTATGATAGTGTACGAATTGAATTAATTGTATAGGGTTGAGAACATACCTTTAATAATATTATAAGTTATCTAAGTTGTGTGAATGCTTAGTATATGAATTATTATGTGTATGACATACCTACCATATTTGCTATCACGGGAGGTCGGCATTCGAAACAGGGCCATCTAATCTTTGTGTGCCTACGGGGGGATTTAGATTGGTACCTCAAGGACATAGGGATGTGAATGAATTATTTATGAGTTAATAAGTCAGCTGACCATGGGAGCGTAGGTATGTGCGTGACCCATGGGTAAATGAACTATATTCTTCTCCAATATGTGTGATTTTGCTTATTGAAACGGTTCCTGAGAGACTCGGAATACGTATTCCTTATGTACGTGATGTACCGGGATTCGATAGCAGAGTATGTGTGCACTACAGCTTAGCCTAGGGGTGCCCTATTTGTATATTTGTGCTGAGAAGAATATACTAATGATTATAATGGATTCTTTGTTAAAGTGTAATAAAAATTATTGAGGCATTTTGAATGGGATTTAAAAGGAGAATTTTCTATCGTAATTGTTATAAATTAATCTTATCAGTGGAAAGCTGAGTTACATGCAGGAAATGTTAGAACGATGTGAATAAACCCCTATATTATTAATGTGAGGACAGGAAGTGGTACATACTAGGTAGTGAATGACATAACTAGGACGGGTTAAGGATACGCGTTAGGCGTGCACATTAGTTGAGGGGTGAGGAACTCATGTGAGAGCACATAACTAACATGTATATAATATTCACTGTTTAATACAATTAAACACTTACTATTTTTAAACTGTTTTCACCCCGGGCTCTCTTCGTTTGCTTTCAAATATATTTTTCTTGTAAAACCTTTTAGGTGCCCAGCCACAGGGATGCCAAGCATAGGAGTTCCATTCCATTGACGTGTTGTAGCTGCTGTGGAAGTTACAGGATCTCGATAGTAGACGCCTCCACATTCTACATTGATTCTATTTCGGAGTCATTCATCTGTTAGGGCATGCCACCCCTTTCCATTTAGATACATCTTTTTCATACTTTCAGTTTCATTTCAGTTTTGGAGTTATTTAACTATATAGACTTTATATTTGGTTTTTCTTCAGTATTTGGATTATTCAGAGGAGTGTTACTCCAGACTCATTTATTATTCCATTGTTATTCTGTTGTGATTGTGATGTGATTGTGGTATCGTTAGCTAATAATTGAATTGGTTGCATGTTAATTTAACTTAGTAAAATTTGACAACTAACTTTTTAAACATTAGGTGGCTAGTAATTGTTTAAAAATATTTTCGATAGTGATACTATGAACTGAACCAACTTGACATTTTGTATTGAATTGAATAAAGGAGTAGCTACATGATATTTAATTAGTCGGGGTGTCACACCGTCTTCTCACATTATCCCTCCCCCATGCCCGCTCTTTCCACCGACGGCTCCTGATGCCGTGAACCCTTTGATTCTACCCATTTCTAAAATGCTCTTAACCTCTTGTCACTGTGCAGTCTCCCCCGTATATATCTCAAACGTCCCTCTGCTTGCTCTTTTCACTGTGCAGACTCCTCATGTCGACTCCTCATGCGTTTTTTGGGTTTCTTTTTATTTTGGAGTGATCCCCTTTCACGTGCCTGCCCTGCACGATGTCCTTGGCTGCATCTTCTGTGTTGTGTCCCTGGTTCGTGGACCGTGGTCGTGGTCGTGGAGGTTGTCCCTTCTCCCCTGCTAGGCTGCTTCTACACATGAGGTAAATTTTGACTTTCTCTTATTATTTATTTGGTTGTTTTTTTTGTATATGTAAATTTTTTTGTATTGGTTGTGTTTATTTGAAGATTAAGATTGTAATTATATATTTATTTAGGGATCTAATTTTATATTTATTTAGGGTTTCTAATTTTAGGGGTATTAGAGTTAATGTTTAGATTTAAAATTGGGGATATAATTTTCTCATGTTATGCTTTCAATTTTAGGGGATATTGATGTTTTGTTATGTATCGTTAATTTTTTCCTCTTTTCGTTAGATTAAATAAATATTTTAGTAATTATTTGGTAAATACTTAAAAATAACCTAAAAAAAATTCGGCTCAGGGGCGGGAGTCCCCAAACCCCCGAAAATTACCGTTAAATTATCCCCAACTATTGAAACTTCTTGGCTCCGCCCCTGATGGCATGGGTTGTTTTTATTTCTCTCAGGCGGCTGCGGCTAAAACAGCTAGGATAATGACATGTTGTATCCTCCACGACCATGGTATCTCTTGTTTTTGTATTCATTACCTCTTGTATCACATTGAAAAAAGTTGCTAGAACAAGTAGGATTTATATTCTCCTTTTGGTCCGTAAAATATAATTTTTGCATTCAAGGTAGTGGAGCTCCGGCCTAAATGAAAAATAAGGACCGTTTCAATAATTAAAATGTTAGTATCCTAAAAGCATACTAACATTTTAGTTATAAATTTTTATTACTAATATTAGCTAAAGTAGTAAATGTTAAAATTTGGAAATGCCATATATGTGCTTGACTTAATTTGAGTTGTGTATCAAAGAGATTGATATATGACTTGTATGATATTTTTGGGTTTTAGTTATTAAAACAATTTTTGTGCCTGCTATTCATTTTTGGAGACTATTAGGCACTGACACTCTTGAAAAAATGCTTTTTATGACGCTTTAAAAAAATGACTTTATGACATTTATTAAGAAAATATCATTAAAACGTCATTTTATTGTTATTGATATTACTTTATATGACACTTTTAAAATAACATTATATTTAATTTGACTTATTATGACATTTTTTTGGCATTATTTAGGTATACCAATATTTTTATGACGTTTTAATTTTCTTAAAAAAAAATTTAAGCGCGTTATCTTCCCGCACTCGAAATTTTTACAGACTGTTTTTTTTTGCTCCGTTGCGAAATCGAAACCCTCATTTCTCTCAGCTCCTCACTCCTCTCATCCCCCTATCTCTCTTTAACCCATCCCTCTCAATCGCTCTCGGCCCTTCCCTCCCACTCAACCAAGTGACTTTATTCATTTTTGTTCACTTTTAAGAGCTATTTGTCGCCGCTGAGGGAATGTACACGGGAAATTTTTTTTCTATGGGAAAAAAGCAAATCTCATGGTCAAAAATGTCCTTCCTCTCAGATCTATCCCTGAAGGGGCTGTTGTTTACAACGTTGAACACCATGTCAGTGATCGTGGCTAGAGCTTCTGGTGACTACACTATTTATTAGTCACAACCCAGACAATGAAATCTCTAGGTATTACAACTAATATCAACTTTTTTTCTTTACATGCTTTCATTTTCCATATACTTTTAAATATAACATTATTATCTCCGGGGTAAACTCAAAACCCCCTTTAAATATGGCATTAATTAATCAATTTCAATAATTTACCACAAAGATTGTGATCTCTGAATGAATAGCTTTCAATAATAGATGTTTGCTACTGTTGGATTAATGGATGATTGTATAATTCCATTGAAATTAGAATATGGAACTATGAATTACGAATGTTTTTAATTATGTTGTTAGTGGTATCAAGATTGTATAATTACATTGAAATTTGTATCAAGATCCGTAACTCATCCACGTTTTGTTCATTTTTGAGGCGCGTTCTCTTCCCTCTCACTCTAAATTTTCACGACTTTGACTCCAATACTTTTGTTGAGATTTTTAGTTATTTACTTTCCATTCAACTTGCCTTCTATGTCTTTGTCCCATGATTCTCAATCGTTATTCGCTTTGAGCTTAGGGCCTATAACTTCATCATAGTCAAGTTAGTATCTAGAACCCGAACATTCATAATGACACTGTGGAACAATGACATTATAGCACTATTTGCTTCAAGAGGGTACATGTTTGTACAATTTTTTGCCTTGATAAATATAAATTAAGGATTGCACAATGGAGTTTAAAACTTCAAATACATCTTCATTGCAATTATATCCATCTATGAAGCACGGACACGTAATACGTGTTTCGACACGTGATTGATCCAAAAACTAGGATACAACACACTATGATACGTATAATATATAGTATGTATTTAAATATATAATAATGAAATAAAATAGTTTTACTCCACAAAATACATTATTAGAGCATGCTTAACATGAAATTAAGAAAATTGATCATACAAAATAAAATTCAAACACACTTTGACATTAAGAATCATAAATAAAGCAGAATCACCATCATTTGAGTTAAAGCTGACTCGTGGCTTCCGGGAGAGTGTAAGTGCCTCATAGTTGTCGGACACGACACGTTGGCTTTTGGGAGAGTGTCCGTGCTTCATAGATATCCATCTAAAAAAATAGTGAAACCAGTTTATTGCCAAGTTTTATAACGGGCGGAACTTTGGATTGTCCCGTATAGCCCATCTCTTTTGAATCTTCAGTCAATTTCTTTATAATATTAAGTACTTTATGCTCGATGATAGATTGCTTTATTTTGCTAAGCTACTTTTCAACCGTTGAGGAGTTGCCTGATCTCATAAAACAGATATAACCATATATGAGATTGAGTTCCAGTAGAGGTATCTGGGAGTGCTAGTAAACAAGAACAAAACTCAACTCAATTAACAAACTCAAACAATACCTATGGGCTTAAGTCCATCTAAGGAGTCAAAGCACAAAAGCCCACACTCAAACCCTCACAACCAAACACTCCCTACTCCACCGATAAGACCTGCCACTCTCTTGGTTCCTAGTCATGTCCATTAGTTAGGCGTTAACGTATGTCCAAAGGGGACAGATTAAAAATAGCAGTATTTTTGTGTTTATGTCTTTTTACAATTTGTTAAATTCCCGTTGCCTGTCTGGGGTATTACCCTTGCTAAGATTGTGTTCATAATGTGTGTCCATAGGTCGCAACATATATGTATACATATTGTTATATATTGTTATACATGTTTTGGCATGTTCTTACTTATGCAAGTTATTTCCATTAGCTGTACTGCAGTTTCGAGTCATTCGAGGCCCATTCTGCAACAATGTTAGACTTGCAGCAACGAATTCTGCCGCCAATTTTTTTTCTTCAGAATACCCAAAAGAAGTTGGTTTTTGGCTTTTGGCTTTTGGGTTAAATATCACGTCATGTCGAAAATTTCCACCTTAAATGGCAGGCACACCATGAACGACGCCTGTTGTCGCATGTGAGGGTTAAATACCATAGACTATTCATAGCTTGATTAGATAAACTAAGTTGGAATGTAGTCACGAACATGTGAAGCCCAAGGATGATCAAACCAATGACAAAAAGTCTGTGATGGATCAAATAGTCGAGGTCGATGCGATCGGAATTAAGGTTGCAAAACCTTAAGATTCGATTAGGTCCACTGTCCATCGACAAACACTCTAGGTCGATGAATCCCACTTGAGATGAGATGAGATTGGATTATGCATATCTTTGGGTAGTGTTGGGTATATAAAATTATATGTGCCCTAGGGATCTACTCAAATTATTCAATCGATTCAATTTACCATGTTTGTATAAACATATAATGAATATGTGAAATTTGGGTTTTGAGTTTCTTGGGTTCTTTGTATCATCTGACATTATACTGAATCTCATAAACATATTAATGAATTTTTATTTTTGGGTGATGGAATGATTGTGCTTTTCGAATTGAATTATGAGTGTAATTATTGCATCTATTATTACATAGGATGAAATTGTGTTGGCATTGAATTATTTGAGCATGTCCTTTCCTGTAATTATGAGGATGATGGTTTGGTCAACTTTATTTCTAGCTTGACAATTTTGTTTTAGTCTGCTTATTATGTTTCACTTTTGGGCTTCTAAGCTTTGTTTTTAAACATTTTTCCTGAATGGTAATTGATTTTTCCTCGGGGAAGTTTCATTCTTCAAAGAAATGGATAGAGTTGTGTTGAGCTATTGTATAATTAGTATGAGTCATTTTATTACAAAAACAAAGTCTAATTTGTGTTGGTTTTCAAGTGATTGTCTACTCTTTCTTGGTTAGAATTCAGCTTTGAACCCATTATCAAGGCTTTAATCTTTGGTTTTATCCCTTACTGGCTTCTTAAAAGTTAGATGCAAAGTAAGTGACTTAGCGTAATTTTGAATCCATTATCCGAGGCCTTAAATTTTGCATCAGATGATTCTAGTTCTTGGAGTAGTTGTGGTTATCTACCAAGAAGGTAGATAAGGTAAGTGATTTATCATAAGTTTGATTTTTGTGTTGAGTAGAGATTATAACAAAATGATTTGTTACTTTTGATATCCTAAAATAACTAGGAGAGTGGTGAAAATTGAGTTAAATTTCCTATATATTCTTATTTTATGTTGGCAGTGCTCGCGTTTAAGTGGTCTAAAGGCAATTAGCTGAAAAATTGTCAAATGAAATGGAAACCGAACATCGAACACCAAGTGTTATTGCAAAACTTATGGGTTTTCATGAACCTCCATGTCATAAGTCTGTCCACAATCAACAGAGAGTGCTCTCCGAGAGTTATCTTTAGAAAACTGCTTCTATAGGCTTACGAACGAAACAATCATTTGATAAAGGCCGTTAAATGAAGATGAAAATTGAAAAGAAGCAAGAGTTTAACAATGTACTTGAAGTCCTAAAGTTATTGAAGAATGATAAACGCCATATTCAATCAGATCTTATAACAACAGTCTTCAAGTCATTTAATCTTCTGAATTATAGTTACAGTGAAAAATGTAGGAAATTCCAGAAAATTTCGCGAGGGAATGTTTTGAGACCACTTCAGAAACTTGAGAACAATTCTATCTTGGATATATATGGAGGTTTTAATATTGGTTTTTTGCAAAACATGGTGAAATCTCAATTTGATCTCAAAGATGAAGCGTCTCACTCACGTAAACGGATTGTTGTTTTAAAACCGAATTCAAAAAAGGCTAAAAGCGCTGCAGATTCTTCTCTTTTGTATAGTTCTATAACAATAAATGGGGAATCTTATAATGAAGTGAGATACGAAGAAATCACAGCGGATGAGATGGAGCCTTCTAGGCACAGTTTTGCAGTGTCTAGGGGAACTGGAAAGAATAAGAAAATTATCACACAAATAAAAGATATCATTCGTAGTATTTCTACTGAGTACTAAAATCAGACGATAGAGTTGATGACACTACTGTACATAAGCCAAAATCTAAAACCAGAAATGAATCTTTTCACTCTGGCATGTGTTTTGAGGCCACAAGAAGCTGTTACCAAAAAGTTCAGGAAGAAATACAATTTGGAGAAAGATAGGTCAAAACCTAGAGACTCCAGATTTAGATGTAAGATATCCTCCCTTACTAGTTATATGGATTTAGGGAATAATCAAACCGTGCATGAAACTCAAGTGGACAGGGATGAACCGGAAAATAAATCGAAGAACGAAGATTTATCTGAAGTTCCTAAGTTAAGTTGCAATATTACTTGCTTTGATTCAGATTGTAATCAATAGTCACAAAGAACTCAAACGATACAGGATGATCTAGGAAAAAATTTCGAGGAAGATAATGCATCTACACATTTTGAACCAATGGCCTGCAACATGTTTATGAAAGAAGGGCATTCTTGTTCTAATGCCTGGGATGGTTTAACTGGACAAGTTTGACTCTTTGAATGGTTGGATTCTTCTCTACAATACTTATTTGGTAGTACCAAGAACTGTTTGGAATAACTTTCGGCTCCCGAGAGGGATTCAGCCAGGCCAAATGGGCCCCAAGGTCCGCCCGGGGTTTACTTTCAAGTGGTTATCACCCCAACAATGGTGCTATGGTGTCAATTGGGTTGCGATATACTTAGCTAGTGGCACTACAATAGTTATTCATTCGCTTGGACCCATCTAGTCTTAATAAGGACACACCTTTCAAGACCTTGGTATTCCCTATCATAAAATTATAAATTCATTGACATAATCTGATGGCTTGTTGGTAACACATCATTATGTTGTAAGATACCTTGTTACTTTTTCCAAAAGGTAAGTCTGTTAGAATTTTAGAAAGCATTAACACGGTACAACCTATGTATGAAACATATGCAGATGATATACAAACCAACAAAATAATGTAACACTAGAATTAGTAAATTCTATCTTAGCCCCTACAACATATGCATATGCATATGCATATGCATATGCTGTTGTGATTCATTCTCATATTTTTTGTGGATGAATTTATACGTGAGTCTTAATCGTGGACGAAGGAAACGTATGCGACAATAGTAAAACACATTGTCATTCACCTATTGCGACCTGACTGCAAGATGAATCAATCACGACAACGACTATTGCGATTCATTCTCAAATTTATACATGAGTCTTAATTGCGGACAAAGGAAATGTATACGACAATAGTAAAAATAGAGGCCTAATGACTTTTTTTGGAAAAATTATGAATGTTTATTTGATAAAGAAGAAGAAAAGCCCTTCTTTGGAGGCGAACATGATAAATACAAGCTATAGCAAAATCATTTCCTGGTTTAAATTTTCATTTGTTTGGTGCTGCAGCTGTTGTTTGTAAGTGATTATTTTCCTACATTGTCCTGGTTTAGATTTTCATTTCTTTGGTTGTAGTTTCTTTTGGTTCTTTTTTGTTGAAGATTTAAATTACATGGTACATAAACTTTAGCATTCTCAAATTCTTCTTTAACATTTATAGCAATGCAGATTTTAATGGGTAGGACACTGTTTATATTTATTGTTGCTTAGTTCTAACTGGATGTGTGTGTGTATTTGAGTTTTTCTGATGTCCTTCGTATTGAACATCACTGCCACGGTCATGCTCCTGAACTCAGTTTAGAATACAAAGTCTCTTGCTCAATTTAGGTTGTTGTTCAAAAGTTTCGTAACATTAGTGTGCTAATAAGTCTGACATTAGTGCAATCAATTTTTGTTAAACGAATTTGAAAAGTTCTATTAGTTACAAGACCAATAACTCATTAACACGTAAAAAGTGTTGGACCACATACAATTACAAAATTACCACTAAAATACAGTTATATCAATTTGTCAGTGCTATCACAATGTGAGAGTATCATATATAACTGTTACAAACAGTTATATTACCACACAATTAATATCATTGTTATATTATACTAGATCAAGTCACTATTTTATTAGGTATGGGCACGGACCGCACACTAACACTTAAAAAGTGTTGGACGATCGCACTTCTCTAAAAAAAAACTTTTCATTCTCATGAAAAGATGGTGAGATGTTATCTTACTTGTATGATTTTCTATTAAATTCAATTAGTGGGTGGTTAAGAAATATTATTCAAGATGAAGCATATGCTATATACGATTGTTTTCATAGAATTTATATGAGATTAAGTTCCTCAAAAGTAAAAGCAAAGAAATATAACTTTTCATGGAAATTGTTTATGCTTTTGCTAGTTTGTATGTATAAGTTTGTTCTGGAAATTTTATTTGAATGGTTATTAGTTCAATAGTAGAGCTTCAAATGATTGCTAGTCTGTATTGATTATTAAATTGTGTGGTAATTTAAATTTGAAAATTTATTATATGTATTAAGATGTTTTGTGGCGTGGTTTTACGTGAATATATTTGGGATCGGTCGCTCTTAATTGTAGATGTAAATGCCTCGAGGAAGTCCTCTGATTCTAAATTGAAGGTGTGGATTTTCTTAATGATCACACACTATTGATCTCTTATCAATTACTCATTCTCATAGCTAGAGATTGCATCTGAGGCTATTTTTATATATATATTAGATGATGGAAGATCATGAAGACACTTTATCCCTATTTCAAGATGGAAGCCAAAAGGAGGAAACTGAACAAAAGGGCCAAACGGTTTGTATTACTCCCGCTGCTCAAGAATGCATCATTAAGTTGCCTACTGATTTTCAGACAAAATTTGTCGATAATTTGCGCACGCCCTCTATTTTGAATGGTTATCTTCAAGAAGCTTATAGATTTATTAACAGTTCCTTGAACTTGCTCATGAAGAAGAAGCAACAAAACAGCAGTTGTCCGTTGTCCACTCCCTATCTCAATTGTAGAATGAAGTCAAGAAAGTTTTGGAAATATACAATCAATATAAAAAACTCAAATTAAGATATAATCAATATAGAGCCAAATGATTTTATAGTTTTAAATCAGTGCAATACATCTCCAAGAGCAATAGATTTCCCAGATATTGAAATTCTGCCTCTTCACAATAATCTTTCTAAATCAGAATCTAAAGTGGAAGTCCATAAGCAGAATCCTAAAATTTATATTTCAAATACATTTAGGCACATTATAATGTTTGGTTGATGCAGAAATAGTAGAAACTATTCAAAACTTATATTTCAAATTACATTATAATGTTCTGATTTTAAGTATGCCGATGTACTTGGCACAATTATATCTATCTTATATTAAGAATGCTTTTTAAGTCTAAGCAACAATTATATAGAAATATTTAAAGTTGTATGTATAGTTATGGTAATCAACACATTGTTTTTCGTTTTAGTTTATTTCATTTATTTTGCTTGCATATTTTTCGTTTATCTATTTCATTTATTTTGCTTACACTGTAGTTATGTTTCTCTTTTATGTGTTGTAGGAACGAGCTTGATATGAAAGAATTAAGGATTCAAATCAGATGAATAAGGCTCATCCTTCTTGTTCAAAAAGTCTTATCTTTGTAAGTTTAATTTTCATACAAATTTGACAATGTCACTCTTGTTTTCACCCATTCTTAGTTCCCGTTTGTCAAAATTCATGTGAAACTTTAAAATGGACCACTTTGAAAAGTTGGGTTGCCATACATGTGCATGAAAAAGATGTTACTAATGCCGTTTAATACAAGATTAAACTGTATAAGCAACTCCGAGTTGTTTGTTGAAGAAACCCTTTTCTTTTGAAAATAAAATAGATAAACAACAAGTTGTGTTTACAAAAACTTATGTTCGAGAATAACCAAGACTTTGTAATCAGTTTTAAAACTAAGAAAGTTTCAAAATATCAGCACACTATAGAATGAGATGAGGAGATGAAGATAATCAGAACACACTATTTTTAACGTGGTAAAACCTCTCCCAATAGAGGAAACATCCACGGTGACTTCTAAGTCACGAAAGTAAAAAATCCACTAAAAACAAATAGCAGTTACAAACAATACAACATACATACACACAGCTCAACCTATTCTAAGTTTAGGAATATACCCCACTTGGTGTCCTTCTAACTTCTTTGTAGATCTGATTATGGATGATGTTCTTCCAGTTTGATAACTTCCACTTTGCTTTAGCTTTCTTTGCGTCGACTCAATAATCTTTGATCTTATTCTCAACACTTTCAGTGTGGTAGTGTGTCAAGTGTTTGTGATGTGATTTCTATCCACATGCATGAACTCACACACACTTAGTTTGTACAGACAGTCCTAGAAAATTACATATAAAGACTATATGATGTGATTTTCTTTTCTTTCTTTCGTACAAAACTTGAAACCTTTTGACCTTTTAATCTATCCCAGATTCCACGGATATCTTGCTTCAAAATCAGTCAAGATCTTAATCAATCTCAGTTTTGAAAAAAATTTTGAGATTGAAAACCTCCAAGTGAGAATCCAACTAGGTCAAGGTTTAGTTTTACAAGAACAAGAAACAGAAAACATTTACAGATCTAAATCAACAAAGATTTTCACAAAACGAGAAATAAATATGCAGATCTAGTGATATATAACATGCAATAGTGTAGATCTAAGATTTCTATGAAAAAAGAAATACAGATCTCACCACAATGTCTAAGTTGGTAACAAGATCACATATCAAGAGGTTACAGCTACAAACTATCAAACTAGTAACACCACTCTCTCTCAAACACTCAAGGTTGTGTTTGGGGTTTTGAAATTACGAAGGTTTGAATATGGTTTGAAGTTGTTTAGGGTTAGGGTTTCTCTAACTCAGTTTCCCTTTCTCTCTCTTCTTTCTTTTCTTTTCTTTTCTCTCTTCTCTCTCATTTCTCTCTTCTTCTTTTTTTCTCTCAATTTAGACGACTGCCAAAAGTCTTAAAAGGCTGAGAATAAGAGGGTTTAAATAGGAGCCAAGGAAGGTTCTGGATCGAAGATAGCAATCAATGGTTGAGATTCAGTCTTCCTATATTGACTTTGATCCAAGGGTGCTAAGATAGAGGTGGTTAAAACGAAGATGATTGGTCCATAGTGATAACACACAGATAGTCTTTAAACACATGCAGGCCGTTGATAACGTTTGATCTAACGATCCACAATTCACCAGGCTGCTCTCTCACAAAACAAACACAAAAGAGATAACATGAGCTTGACAAGTGTTGGCATGTTATTGGCTGGCAAACGCGCGTCCAAACTAATTCAGGCAACACCCTAATGTCTCTGGCGCATTTATATTCTACCCAATCAAACATTCTCATGAAAAAATAATTTTGCATAATATCATTTTAACCCCACAAAGTTTATAAACAAACTTTTATTAAAGAAAACATTATTTTAAAAATGTTTAAAATTCCCAAAAAAATTATTAAAACAACATTTTAAGGGGAATTTAACACACAATCAATATGAGCGATATATACACATGTATGCACTTCTAATGTGTGTAGTGTGATTCAATTTATACCTTTTTTGGGATCATTGAAGAGGATTAGAGAGTGAATAAGTCTGAGGTTCTTTGGATTCTAGGTTAGACAACTAATTTTGTCACTATTTCCAAACTAGATGAACACTTATACAATATAGACTTAAGTAAGTCAAAGGTATAAGGTGCTTCAGTGCATCCTTACCTTCTATATATATGCTTTCACTACTCAGTAAGGTTAAATTGGCTCTTGCAATACTACCTTCTTTGTTTTTCATACGAGAACCAAATATTGTTATATTACTAAGTACAAAGAAATGCATATTCAATGTAACTCATAATTTTGAATGCTAAGAGATAAATCAACAAGTCCAGTGACTCTCGCCAACAGAGGGATGGAAGAAACAATGGAAAGTCTTATTATGGTTGTCTAAAAGCAAGCTTGTACGCAATTATTTTCAGGTTTGAGCATCAATTACCTAAAGGTGAGGTTAGTCTTTTGACTCTTTTTAATGTGAAACGCAACGAAAATATCAATGTGTCAATGGTTTATTTTCCCTATTAGTGAATGATATAATATCTGAATTTGTTTTATAAATTGGGTCTCTTTGAATATTATTGAAGTTTTTTATTTATTTCTTAAACATGGTGGATAGTCCTATAAACAAAGGAAACTCTGGCCAATTATTTTAAATTGTTTACAATTATTTGTGTTATATAAAAAATCTTTTCGACTTACATTATGTACAACATAAAATATAAGTTGTGTTTTACGTTGCACTAGAGATTTATATATGTTGTTCTCAACTTATACATGAACATTTAATTAGAGGCATGTGAACGACGTATCGTTGCTAGATTAGATGCATGTGATTGAATTCTTGTATTATTTGTAGAGTATACAACCATAATCAATTCATTGTGGGGATTTTGTGTTGTGTGCTTAATTTCTTATATTTTATTTTATAATTACGACAAAAAAAGATACATGGAGATGCATTTGATGAGGATGGTAGGTCTCTAATGTGGATAACCACCCGACAATCGAGAAATAGAGAATATCAAAACAATGCAACCAAGGAAGTTGGTGAAAAATTTGTAAGTTTCTTTCAAAAGTTAAAAAAAATATTTTTTTTATACAATATTTATAAATTTGGACATACACTACATAAGATGATTTAAAAGAATATGATTTAACAATACTCTTGATAATTTGCTTTATTGTAGGAAGCTTTGAAGAAGCAAGTCCATGATGGGAGTTTATTCGGACTTATATTATATGATTTTGATCTTTTGAGGTGTCGTCACAATTTCGCGAAAGCCAAAGGAAGACTGACGCATTTATGAGTAATTTTTGGATGTAAATTTTTTTGAAGACATTTTTTTTGAATGATGTACATAGTGGATTTATCTAGTTATGATGCATGTAGTAGGTCATTATTTTTTTGTGGATAATTAATGTAGATGGTGGGTATATCTATTTGTGTCTCATTATTTTTTTATATGGACAAATGACTTGGTTTGGTGCATTTTAGGTGTACTTGACTTCAAATACAAAAAAAATCAAGACTGTTTTTATGTTATTATAAATTTTGATTTGTGTTTAGATTTATTTGTCAACTATGACATTAATATTGGTTATTTTTTTTATTATATGTTTAATTTATGACTGTTTATATTAAACCCTCATGTGATGAAAAATTTTATGTCACCTTTTTAAAATTTTGAAAACTGCTTATCATGACGCTTTTTAAATCAAATATGACATCTTATAGAGTATATTATGACATTTTTTTGTCGCAGATATGACAATTTAGAAAAAAAGTCATATATAATCGTTACCTGATATGACATTTTTTATGGGTATCAATTATGACACCCAAACTTATGACGCTTTTTCTTAAAAAATAAAGCGTCATAAAATGCGTTTTTATGACACTTAAAAAAGTCATAAAAAGGCTTTTTCTTGTAGTGCTCGTAAGTCCATCATTACTTTTCAAAAACTTACTCTCCAATACCTATCTCCCCGGGTACGAAGTTCACTCACAGAAATACATTTTCCATCACAATCAACCTCTGTTCGTCCTTCTCGTAAAAAGTCCATAAACTTCCTCCGCACCTCCGTTTGAGTAGAAGATGAAAGAACTTATGATTAGATCACGCCCAAAATTTATAGATTAATTCCTTATCTACTTCTTTATATGTGGTGAATATCTCCTATTATGGCCAACTTGCTCCTTTGAGTAAAAAATTAGACCAAAATTTAAACCTTGGGTACCTCTGCACCTCATTATACGCAACTGCCTTTGAGTTATCTCTTTCCATTGGCCCATCGCACTTCATCTTTTACTCCAATCCTTGCAGGTGGCTCTTCAAGAGAGCTCCTCCAACTTCCCCTTCCGACTGCACTTGGTGAGTCTGAATTTGCACTACTGTTATATAGTATAGTACCTGTGGATGCTATTGCCCTTAAGTTATTATTCCCTCTTCGTTTGCCTGAGAAATAATCATGGTGACTTCAATTACTATCGCCATTTTTGATATATTCTATGGTTTTTGCTAAGCCTCTCCTCCTGCACTCATTCTAACGGCCCTCCCTGGTTGTCCTATATTGTTCAGTTTACGAAACCCAACTGAGCTCGCATATGATGCGTATCAATTATAGTCAGTAGCAGGAGAATGTAGACGTGCATATGAAGAGGAATACAATAATCCTATCACATGGTTGTATATCAAAGAACGCTACGCTGAAACGCAGTAAGATGCACAGATCCTAAAGACACTAGAACCCGATGCTCTGATACCATATGTGACACTCCGCTTAATTAAATATCGGGTAATTAAGCCTTTATTAAATTAAAACGAATATCCAGATTGATTTATTCTTAGCATCACTATAGAAAAAAAAATTAAGATTTACTAACCACCTTGTATCTGAAAAGCTGGTGTCAAAATTTTATTTTATTTTATTATTTTTTTATGCCAAGATTAATATAATTTTACAATTAAGTATCACATTGCCCATACTAAATAGATCAAAATCACAAATAATGTGAAGTACTGGATAAGATAAGATATAACGGGAGTAAACACCCCAGTCTGAAATTCCAATACAATAATCCATATAACAATTAAATCCACAACTGAATAATAAAATAAATACAATGTCTCTGGACACAACTGCTAATAGAAGAAAGAGCGACATGCCCGACTGAGAAAATAATAAAGGATGTATCGGAGCTGAAAAAAATGGAGGCGTCTGAAGCACACTATATTTTTTACTTGGTTGAGTCTATACTATATAGGCGCTTATCAAGTTTGGAAATAGTGACAAAATTTGAGTCATATCCTTTCCTACCAAAGAGGCTCAGACACTACATCAAATTCCTCTAAATGGTCCCAAAGGTAGTATACCAGCACTGGAGCTAGGCTTGCATATTTCATGTCGCATTTATATCATTTTAGGTGTGTGAGTGTTAATTCCTATCAAAATAATTTTCTAAATATTTTTGGGATTTTTTAATATATTTTTTAGGAATTTTATAAACATTTTTAAACATTTAAAATTATGGTTTTAAAATGTTTTGGGCTAATTTGAAATATCATTTTATTCCTGAAAAGTTGGTTGGGTAGAAATCAAAAGCGAAAATAACTTATGGGGTAGAAAATGGGATTTTTAAAAACTCCAAAAACACGCGTTTCATTTGAGATCTTAACCCTACACGTGTTTGATTTACATCGGTTAAGATTGCGTTTTTTGCCTCTTACATAACTAAGAACCTTTATTAGCCGTTGGATTCATCTTATCAATGGTCTGCATATTGCCTATCTTAATCCAAGCCTTAAGCATTTTAACCAATCAGAGTGTGTTTAAATGCGGTGCCTTTACAGCCCTTGGATTTACAATCGATTTATTAGACTTAATCCTGATTGTTGATTTGGTTATTGTTTCCAGACCCTTCCATCGTCTAGTATAAATAAAGACTATGGGTTATACGTTTACAATATTTGGTGAGTCTGAGCTTAAGAGAGAAAAGAGAGATAGAGATAGAGAGAGAGACAGAGAGAGAGAGAAATTTTAAAAAAACTAACTAGCCAAACTCTTGCAAAAAAATTCCCAGAAAATTCCCTTGTAAGTTTGAGAGTGGTTTATGTGCGTAGATTCATTCCTCTTTGGTTTTAAATCTATTTTTCAACCAGTCACTTAGTTAGATCTTGTTTTCTTCTTCATTAAAAATGTAGATATGACTTCTGTTGTGATACAACTCACCTAGATCTACTTAGGTTGATTTATGTTTCAAGAAATCTTTATTTGTTGGTATTTTTTACTCAAATGTATCTTTTAATCGATTTACCAACAAATCTATCTTCTGTTTCAAGTTTTGAGAAAAACAGACTTCAAAACTTTTAAAGATCTTGAGACGTTTGCACTTTTAAGTTCATATTTCACATTTTATGAAATTGAAGTGTAAATAAATAAAAAAAGAAGTGTATAAGATCTTGGCTCTTTTGCATAGAAAGGTTGTCAGTAGATCTGTCACAAAAAAAGAGAAGTCTAAGTTTTTCAATAAACTGTCATTTAGAATCTTATACATCATCTTAGATGAAATCTGTAATTTGTAGGATTATTTGTCTGTGCAAGTGTGTGTGTGTGTGTGTGTTCTTGCATGTATTAGGCACAACACCACAATACACGTTTCACACTACAACACTAAAACAGTGTTGATTGAGAGATTTCTGACCTTACAGTCGATGTAAAGCTAAAAAAGCGGTAGGTACAAATCTGGGAGAACAACAAGAACAACTTTAGAGCCTTCAGAGAAGTCAAAATTACTTAATAGAGCTGGTATAAATTCTTTGACTTATAATAGGTTCGATTGTGCATTTAGTTTGTAACCTCTTAACTCGTTTTTAGTGGATTTTGTTTTTAAGGTGTAGAGACCTCCGTGAATGTTTCCCAATTAGGTGGGATTTTACCACATTAAAATACCCGTGTACTTGCATGTTTAATATTCCTCTCACCCCCTTCTGATTGTGTACTGATTTAGAACTCTTTTAGTTTTGGTTTTCAAAACTTTATTACCTATAACTGAATTATCTCGTTCATAACTATTTTCATACACATCTTGTGTTAGTAATTTGTTTTGTAAAAAAGAGTTTCTCAAACAAACTGTTAGGAGCCATTTAAATTGTCTTAAACCTTTTAAACAACTTAAGTGGCATATTTTTCAATTGGTATCAGAGCGTTGGTTTTATAAAATCTTTTTGATCCTCAGTTTCAGAAATTGTCTTTTCAACACACATAATGGAAGAGAAATTTGAGAGATTAGGTAACCTTTCCAGACCCCCACTCTTTGATGGAACTGGAAAGTGAGGATGATTGATTTCATCCAAGGTACGTTGGGAGACGATGTCTGGGATGCTATTGAAAATGGAAACAATTTTCCTACTAAACCAGCCGCAAAAGGAAGTACTGTGAGGATTAGGAAACTTTTAAGTGAATACACTAAAGAAGAGAAACAGACCTCCCTTAATAATAAGAAAGGAAAAAAAACCATATTCATGTCTATCAATGAAGAGAATTCAAGAGGATATCTTTTTGTACTACCTCTACAGAAGACTGCACATGAAGGAGATACACGTGTTAAAGCTGTTAAAATCCAAATGTCAATCCAACAATACAACACTTTGGTCATGACTGGGACTGAGTCATTTGATGACTTCTATATTAGATTAATAGACATAGTGACTAAGCTGCATGCTAATGGAATAATCTATGATAGTAAGGAAATTGTTTTTAAAATTCTAAGGTCACTTCCACAAAAATTTGATAATAAGTGCTATGCCATTGAGGAGACGGATGACCCGAATTTAGCACTTGAACTCCTCAGTAGCAAGCTAAGAACAGTGGAAATGGAATTGGAATTTAAGAAACAGTTAACTCAGACCCAAAAGGAACAATACAACTCTAATCTCGTCTTCTCCTCTAAGTTGACCAAATATGAGTTCAATTTGCCTGATATGGACTTAGATTCTGATGAGGACTATAATTTAAACAATTTGGATTGTAGAGTGGGGTTAAATGAATTAAACACCGACACTCTAATAAATTAATCCTGTAGATTTGATCAAATATTGATTTATGATTTACCAAGTTTTACTACAATCTAGGCCCTATACGGGCGAAAATATTATTATGCGCAAGTTAATATATTGCGTATACTCCGCATTTAATGAAATACACTAGAAAATACTCTAGTAATGATTTAATTAATTATTTGATTATGCTACCATAAATATTGGACACTTGGTTCCATAGAGAATGACATGTGTCAAGCCCGCTTGAGGCACTTTTTTGTTATAAAAAGGAGGGTTCCCCCCTCATTTGATGGATGATGGTCTTGGGGGCAAAGTAAGGAGAGGAATATAACTCTCCTCCCCCACGTAGCTTCGAAGCTCCGTCACGGGTTTGATAGTGACAAGTGGATTTTTATAGTTTCATTATACGGTACATGGGTGTTTGAGAGGCGAATGACCGAATTTGGCACCCCTCATGCACCAAAACTACCAAAATTGGGTGTCCGAGAGGCAGCTGGCTGGATTAGGCACCCCCACACACCAAAACCACCAAAAATGAGCTCTCTTCGATGTGTCGTATGGACCCACGAACTACGCAGACTTTGATTCCGCAAAAACGGATATGTAGGCGCAACCACGTTTCTCAAGTCTAAAACACGCTAGAACGCGGTGCCTCCTCAAATCTGCGCCCACATTTTACATTTGGCGACTCTACTGGGGAGGTATTCTTGATTTTGATTGCATAACGCCTCGTTCGCACACACGGAGAACTCGACAAGTGTGGAGAAAATACCCCATTTCAGATAATCATTCTGATATTTTTCATTATTTAGTCTTATATTATTACATGAGATGACATTATGTATATTATTAAATCTTAGCTGTAAAATAGTATATACTGATTGTTTTAAGGCTTAGTCGAAACATTGCTTCAACATCCATTTTCATAAAATGCAGTGAAAACACCACATGTGATATAATGCTTACGTTGCTTCAGGCTGAGATATATGAAACATGTATATACAATAAATTATGCCAACTCTATCTGCTCCACATTGATTTGCAAAAAAATCCTTTGAAGATATGTCTTGATACGTGTTCATATCAAACAAATATATTCGTACACTTTTGTCAAACAAAAGGAGTGAGTTCCTGCTTCTAAATGGTTGTTTTTTAATCTTTATGTCTTATCACACTGTGAACATTATTTTTGAGCCACACAAATTACTTTCTACAGTAAAAAAATAAGAACATAAGGCTAAAGTGTTACACACGCTATAGCTGCCTGTCATAGCTAAAAGTTAAAGAAATATACAAAGGGTTCTAGCTATTCTCCACTCTTTACACGAAATCTCTAAAAATAACTGATTTTGAGCCAAACAAAATGTCAGCAAGTACTCCCTACACCAAATATGCCGAATTATCACGATCATTGACCTTAACAAGTCCAACTTGTCAAGGTCAATGACCGTGACAAATATGGGGGTGAGAGCTTTGGTTGTCACGGACTTGCCACGGTCATTGACCGTGACAACTTCATTAGACTTGTCACGATCTTTGACCTTGACAAGTTTTGTCACGGTCAAAGACCGTGACAAACCCATGGCAATCTTTAAAAAATTATCAATGTCAATGACCGTGACAATTCTGGGTAGAATTGAAAAAACATCTGCTGGGCAGTATTACCACTGCCACTGCCCAACAGTATATTTGTACCTGTTATAGCAACGTTATACCTGTTCAAACATCATATATCCAAATAAAATAGAGATAATACAAATGTACATTCAAAACAATATGCATCACGATATAATCCAAATATAATTCAAATGTAACAACTTAAAACAATTCAATTCAAATAATGTCACTACATGTCTGGGGTAGGTCCGAGGAGGTGGATAGGCCACACGATATACGAATTGATACACCATTGAATATGCATCGTGCCGCATTGTTCGCGCAACCATTATGGTGAGTTCTCCTTCTCGGGTATCATATGCGTGACGAGCACCCTGGCCTGGATGTCTTGAAGCGCACGTTCATGAACTGGCATACCCTGGAAGGTATTAGGCTCCTACAACCCCCGCCCTATCCGTTGGCCATCAAATATGTCCTGTATAAACACGCTCGGCCAACTAAGTGTCGTCATCGGTCGATTGAAGGGAGTCAAATAGGGGACTGGATTATCAGAGTCCGCACATGTCGGCGATGAAGCAACGAGGTCCACATTCTCGCTCTCCTTCACCACCTTCTCCTTCCCTTTCCCCTTACGATTTCTGCCTAACGAATGCTTCATGAATGAGAACATATCTTGGACCGTCGCCTCCAAACGGGATAGCTTCGCGTCATGCGAGTCCACCGTTCGAGCTAACCCGGTGTTGCTCATCTCCAATCCGATGATCCTAGATTTGGCCACCCGCGAGCTCACCCCCCTTGTGCTCCCCTTGCGATCAGTACTAAGCACTTGGCTGAGTGCGTCCGTGGACAAATATGCCTTGTCGGCATCAGACTGCGACTCGTGCACTTCCTTAAGCTTTGCCTGAAACGACAAAAAGCACGTGATTAGTTAAATAAGTAAATAAAAGAATTATAACGTAATTAACAAAAAAGTAAACTGTCAGATTACTTACAATCATGGACGCGGCAATCGGGGACACCTCCTTATCCTTCCCCTTCTTCGTCCGAATAGCCACATAAGCATCGATCCTATGTGGCCTACCCCAGGGCCACACCCCGTCCCCTAAAATAAAATACTACAAAATTAGTATTGGCCCCGCAAAGTAAAATAATGCAGAATAACATATTTCTATAATTATAGAAAAATAAAATATTACCATCATCCTATGCTCCATCTCGGCGTAAGACGTCCGACCGGAGTTATGCACGTCCGTCCTTTTCGCTCGATTTTCCCTCCTCGATTGGAGAAATGCCAATTGTCGCTCCCCGATCGGGCCGCATATTTTTCTTCCACGTCTTGTGTTGCTCCCTCAACTTCTCCAAGAAGGAATCGCGTAGTTCTGGGGCCAGGCTGAATTGTTCCTGTCCAACAAATACAATGTTAGTTGCGAATAAATATAAATTCAAATTGAAATAGAAATAGAAATATTTATATAAATATAAATATAAATACATTACCTATAGTGCCGCCCAAATAGCTAACTTGAGCTAATTTGGAACCTCCCTCCAACTAGTGTACCCCGAGCGATGACCGTCTTTACCAACTCAAGGGATCTCGCTAATATTCCCATCTTGTTCTCGACGACAATCCCCAATTTGCCATATTTGGAGAGCCTAGGGGCCAAGGAGCCCTCGTCGTCTCCGCTACCATCGAGTACAGACGACATCATCATCCTCCCCTTAATACCTGAAGGAGACATTTTTTGTAAAAAATGTTGTTATTACTACAAATCCAAATGAATTATAAGAAGAGGCGCAAATATGTACAATTACTACAAATACAAATGAATTATTACTATTTAACACCTCAATTCTGAATTCCAAAACAACACTATCTAACTCATAATATGTACAATTACTAAAAATTCGAAACATCTCCACCCCACCCCTAATGCCCACATATAGGTACACTACACGAGAGTGAAAATGATAAAGTGCAAATCAATTAAAAGCATTAAAAATGGATTGATAAAGTACAAATTAGAATATTTATTACAAATTGAAAAATTGTTTCAAATTCGGGTTATCATAAAAAATGGATTGATATTCGGTAGGAGCAATCAAGTCATCCACACTACTATTTAGACGCTTTGGCGCATGTAGGATAATTGACCACGGCTCGTTGTTGATATACTCCGAGTAAAACACTTGGTTGACCTTTTGAAATGCACAAACAAATGGCTCATCGCCCACGTGGTCGTTGATCTTCAACTTAAACAGGTCAACCATGATCAAATTGGTGCCAGGATAAACTTTACAAGCATTTTTATCCTCAACTCTTACCCAATCACAGTAAAATACAACCTATTTGAAGCTTATATAATCCAATTCAAATATATTTTGAATTACATCACAGTAAGTCATTTCAGCTTCAACGAGGTTTTTATCTTTTGCGCTCGCTCGAAAGAAAGTACGAGCCTTGTATGAAATGCCCGAGTTCTGTACATTTATACTTTTCTCGTACGCCCTTGCGCCGAATACGCAACTGTTCAATCGATACTTTTTGTACTCTTGTGCCATGAACAAAGGTCCAATGACTAGACGAGCAAGCCCTGATGTCGCATCACCCGTCTTTAAGAGCTGAGAATATAGATAAATTAATTAGGTTAGTTGTAAAGTTTGAGTGTAAAGTAACGTTATATAACGACCATTTTCATTATAATTACCTCTTGTGTCAACCACAACCTAAATTCGCTGTTTGTACCATTGTTTTTCTTCCTTTATTATTCTCACATGCTTCATATTTTCTGCATATTACAAAATTAATCATGTATAAAATAATCTAAAATATTCTAAAAAACTTAAAATAATTTAAACTTACTTTTTCCATTCTTCGGCATCTTCATGTGTGTCAAATAGATAACGAGCTACTTGTTCATGTTGCAAACTCGTTAATTCCACTCGTTTTCCCATTACATGACCACCATCATCGACGAACTCATTAGTGTCATCAACGCTGGTCGAGTCTGGTATATATTCCCGAGTATAGATTGATGACTCCACGGTGTGTATTCCTCTGCAATTGATCCTGCAGTGTATCACGTATTCTTGACATAACCTTTAAAAACCTTCATCAATCTTTCAAATGGATACACCGATATTTAACTAGACATCAAAAAAGTGCCTCGTCGCATAAGTGTACCAACAAGTGAACACTTATGTTAAAGAATGCTGGGGAAAAGTACTTATCCAACACACAAATCGCTTCGGTCACCGTCAATTTTGCGACCAATATGTGTTCTCGATTGACTACTTTCTCACACAAAAGTGAGAAGGTAATACTAATTTGCATAATAGCCCTCCGCAAATCCTTGTGCTTGGAGAAACAATGCTTAAATAATAGAGGAACGAATTGCATGATCATATGCCAATCGCGGGACTTACACTTGTGTAAATCATGAGTAGCATAATTCACAATCCCTTGCAAGTTGGACGAAAAATTAGATGGAGCCTTCAAATTATATATTGTGTCTAAAAGAACCTTTCTTTCCCCACTCGTCAAAGTAAACGCACCAGGGGGAATTATTGTCCCTCCCCTACTATCTTCTTTCAACCACAGTTGTGGCTTAAGTTTCAATGATTTAAGTTCTTTTCGTGCATTTTCTCCATCCTTCGAATGACTCCCCCCAGGAAAGTTCCCACAATATGTTCATCTAGGTTCTTCTCTGCATGTATCACATCCAATACATGGCACACCGGATTATTCTTTTAATAAGGCATGTCAAATAAAATTGACCTCCTAGACCATGCCTTTTTTGTCTCAGTTTCATTCCCAATTGGGGTCTTCTTATGCTCGACATTTTTAAATTTGGTATTCTTACCTGGCATATTAGGGTCACAATCAGAAGATTTACTTTCAATTTATTAACCTGAAAGTTGTCACGGCGGTAGCCTATGTTCAATCCTGCCCGATAAAAAATTGGAACCTTTCTCAAATCTGAAACTATGAGCCGGGGGTAAAAACCTCTGATGGCAATGGTATACATTTTTTGAGCTAGCGGATAGACGAAGAGACTCAGTCTCTATTCATAAATAGGATACCCCAAATAACCATGTACTACACAACCGAAAAATATACCATGAGCTGGAAAATCATGAATTGCCCACATCAACATAGCTTTCAGTGTAAACTCTTCTTTTCTAAAATAGTCAAATGCTTGCACACGCTCTTCCCACAACTCATTTAATTCTTCTACTAAAGGAGCCAGGTAGACGTCGATGTCATAACTTGGTTCCTTTAGCGCAGGTATCAACAAAAACATCATCGAAAATTCAGATCTTATACACTGTTTAAGAGGGAAGTTGAGTGGGGCTAGGATCACTGGCCATACATTCTGATTGGTGCTTAGATTTCCAAATGGATTTAAACCATATGTTGATATAGCTAACAAATGTTGCGATGTTCTCGAGAAAAATCGAGATACTCATAATTCATCCTCCTCAAAGCTGTAGAATCAATAGGATGACTCATGACATTACCCCATACTTCTGCCCTAGCATGCCAAGTCATTGCCTCTGCTATCCACGGTATTGTGAAAAATCGCTTTAATCTAGGCCCAACGGGAAAATATTTCAGCACTTTTTGAGGTAGTTTTGAGCTTGTGCCTTCCTTGCCAGTAGATTGAACATATATAGATTCATCGCATACTGGACAACGATCAAAATTTTTATACTCCTTTTGGTATAGTATGCAGTCATACACACAAGCATGAATCAATTTATACTTCATTCCCAAACCTTTCAAACTGTTCTTCATAACATGATAACTATTGGGTAGTAAGACTTTCACCCAATTCACCCGATTCACCAAATCGATTTAAACTTCATTCTCCTCGAGTAGTAAGCCCTTCACCTAGTTCAGAATTCCTGTCATGCTATTGCCAGACAAACCGTACGGCGTCTTCAAATTGTGCAAACCAACCATGGCATGTAAAGTTGTTTGATCTTTCTCACAGCTAGAGTATAACGGTTGGGTCGCCTTAAAATTTAAACTTTGGTAGTCATCGTCAAGGTTTATCGTGATATCATCATGAGCACCTGAACCTTGTACATCATCAGTAACCTCATTCTCCTCCACTTCATAAACTCATACGCATCATCAACTAAATCCTCTAACATATTATGATCTACGTCGTCCCCTTCTACATCTATCCTACTTATTGAAGGTTATTGTGAAGGTTGTTCGGGGACAAAAGGAACTTTCATTTCACCGTGAAAACTCCAAAATCGATAAATACTTTCATACCCCGTCTTAACAAATGTTGTTCAACTGTTTTCCACCCAAACACCTTATCATTCTTACACCTAGCACACGGACACGAAAACTCTTCATCATTATGACATCTCTTTGCGTATTTTACAAATTCATTAGCACCTCTGCAAAACACATCCCCCATTCTATTCGTCTCACCCATCCACTCTTTGTATTTAGGATATCCCATCACAGCTACCACAAATAATCACCTATTAAAGGTAAGAAGAGTATATTCCTGAATTAGTATAAACAAAACTTAGATTTACAGTATGTTTCATTTAGTTATGTCTTATTTATATTCAATTTTTTAAATTTCAATTTCAAATTCAATTTATAATAGAAATCCCTATTTCCTCCATCTCTTCTAAAGGGTGAGTGGTTTTATCCCATTCAAGACCGCATATTTCTGTAATATACTTAACAGCTCATGCACACTGTTACAATTTGAGAAAAATTCGGCAGCATATCCCCATAGTTCTCCAAGTACACGACGTATATTGGCAAGTGTGAGTATTATTTCAATTGATAAATTGAAATAACAGTCACACTTGTCATTATAGTATGTACCCAGAGAACATTAGGATACAACTGCAGAACTTCCTCCAAAAGTAACAACTTTAAGCCACTAAGAATATTATTATACAGAAATTATACAGTCCCAAAATGTCCAAACGGGACAATTCAAGAGATCTCATTATAGGGGTAATGGCTATCGAACGGGTCTAAGGGCTATTGAATGCATACGCATAAGAACTAGAAGGCTAGTATCTATGTGCACTATATATCATTTCAAGTATGTTTCATTTAATTATCATACTATATATATATTGTTCGTGATACAAAGTAATTTAAAAAAAGTAGAAAAATCCCACCCCAACCGAACATAGATCCACTAGAATCCAACCGCAATAGTAATAACAAATGTGTATCCTGTACTCATTCTAATTCATCTACTCAATTAATTCTTTTCATCAGTTAAAGTATACAATTAGTAATTTACTAATTTACAATGAGGAGCAAGCCTACTTGCATATGAAAGTCTAATTATTAATTTACTAAAAAAATTAATAACCAATCAATATTTAATCAATCGATTCTTTTACAAGGGGCACTACTTGCATATGAGGGGCAATATCTAATAAACCAAAAAAAATTTAATTAAAAAAAATTAACAACCCCACCCCTCTCCCCATTTCCCCCTGCCCCACCCGCCCTCTCCCCCCCACCCCCTTCCCCCCCCACCACACACACAAGCACACACACACACACGCACATACACACAACCCCAGCCTTACCCCCTGCCCCCTCCCCCCACTGCCACTGCCACTGCCCACCACACACGCACACACATACACACATACACACACACACATATATACACACACACGCACATATACACCCCCTCCCCACCCCACCCCACCGCCCCCTCCCTCCACCACACACATGCACGCGTGCGCACACATTTACACGCACATATACACACGCACAGGCATATATACAAATGCAAGAGAAATAGAGAGAGAAAACGTACCAAAATAGTAGAGAGAGAATGCAGTCGCGAGAGAAAGAGAGAAATGGAAGGAATAGAAAACGGTGGGAAAAAAAGAAGAGGGAGGGTTTTTTTACTGCGAAAGTTGTCACCGACATGTCACGGTCAATGATCGTGACAAAAAATGCATGTTTTTTTCACGATCATTGACCGTGACAAGTTTGACCGATTGAAGGGTACCAATTTGACTATTTGGGTATAGTGACTGTACATATGTTCGTATCACACCCTTTACTACAACCTACTTTCGATTAAAAGTCAAAATCACTATTTAAACTAAGGTCAGTGCCGGTGTACCTTCCTCTCCTGAAAACACGAGGTGGCAGGAATTACTGCCCTTGGAATCAGAACACGAGATACCACCCGACATTAATAGATCAGAGCCTCAGATTCAAAACCAAGCTATGGCACATCTAGTAGTGGCAAATGGGCGGTTATGGGCGGTTATGGACGGGTCAAAAATGGATATGGATAAATTTGGGCGGGTCAAAAGCGAGTCGAACATAATAATTTGGGCGGGTTTGGGCGGGTTAAATTCGGGTCGGGTCGGGTCAAACCCGGATCAGGCCGGGTTGACCCACTTTTTTTTTTTTGAAAAAGCAATTATTATACCATAGACAAATAAATATAATATAATAATTTTGAAAAAAAAATATACAAGTAAATACTTGAATAAAAAAAATCTTTTAACTCTTTAGTAATTTGAGTTTTATTTTTGTGAGGGTCCAAAACCATTTTGACCCGCTAATGACCCGCCAACAAACCATCTTATTGGATCGTTCAAACCATTTTGACCCACAAACATAATTAATGGGATCCAAACACATTATTTTGGGTGGATTATGGGCGGTTTCATCCTCAAGAGCCCATATTGCCGGGGCTAGGCACACCCAAACTGTGTATCCTGTTCGCGCATCATCTAAAGTCGAAAATTAGACCCACCGTGATTTATACGAAAACCAACTCAATGTTTGGTAACAAAATCCAAGAAAAGTAATATAAACGTGGACTGATAAGTTACATTTGGATACACAGCATTAGAGTAAATGGTGTATTAGTTAAAGTATTATGCTACTTTCCTCCAATTCAAAGATTTAAAAGGTGGTTTCAATCCGCAAAAACTGCAAAGGATTTGAATTAACATGCAGATGAAAGAGTAGTTATTGATGGACAAATGCATCACCCAACGGATTCACCAACTTGGAAGCTAGTAGATGAAAAGTGTATTGAGTAATGCTGTGTATCCTGTTCGCGCATCATCAAAACTCATAGTTACATTTGGATAGAAATCAACATTCGTCTAAGCACTGATAAGTTCGATCAGGCATTCCGAGGACCTTGACCACCTGAGGCACTGAAACCCACGAGGCACTATGACCTCCGAACAACCTCCTTCGAATCACCGTGACTTCCAACCCACGTAAGTCCAACCCACTGTCAAGATCCGTGGGGTCCACAAATAACCTGAACCTCCGAGCCATCTGACATCCAAGGAGCTTTGGCCTCCGAGCCACCTCCAGCAGCATCAAAACAACCTTCGATCTCCGAAACACCTATCTCGGATCCTCCTTGTGTGATCTCCGAGCATCTTCGATTACATCCTCGACAACCTTTAACCTCCGAGCAATCTCCGGAGCATCCTCCCATGCTGAAATGTGCGAGCTGCCTCCAAGAGGGGTTTTATACATTCAGGTATAATTGAGAAAAATATAGTCCATTTGGAATCCAAGTGATTACTTTTGTTTGATATTAATAAGGGTATTGAGATAATAAGGTACTCGAGGTACCTATATTTCATCCGAGTAGGTTGACAATATACAATTGGTAAAGATAATTATTTCATTAAATTCACATGATATGGTATTTAATTTGTGCGTGTTTTATTTAGACACCCTGAAAAATACTATTTGAAATATTTGTAGCCTCGCACGAATTTACGTTGCTCGAGTAGAAATACATTTATCAATGAAAATGTCATATCCTTTTGAAATTGTGAATATTTTATGATTATCCCACGAGGTCCATTTAAGGATTTAGAACAATCATGTACTCAAACAATCTTACCAAAATAATATTTTTGAGCAACATGTCAAAAATGACATCCTTCGAGCAACCATATTGTAATGATTTTTTTAAGAATGACCTTGGAAAATAATATTTTTGCTGAAAAAATTAGCATTTTGCTCAAGTCATGGAACCTCAAGCAGGTTCCTCGAACAACCTCATCCGTGGTACCTCGAACAGGTGCCTTGAGAAGCTTCAGCCTCAGTGCCTCAAGAAGCCTCGTTCTAGCGCCTCGAGCAGCCTCTTCCTAGTGACTTGAGCAGCCTCGTCATGGTGCCTCGAGAAGCTCACAAATAATTTTTTTCTACTGAAACTTAGCATTTTTTCTCAAGTCATGGTACCTCGAGCAGGTACCTCGATCGACCTCACCACTGGTGCCTCTAGCAGGTGGCTTGAGTTACCTCGCCCTAGTGGCTTGAGTTACCTCGCCCTAGTGGCTCGAGTTGCCTTGCCCTAGTGGCTTTAGCAGCCTCGTCCTAGTGGCTCGAGCAATCGCATCCATGGTCGCCCGAAAGAAATGTTTGCGTAATCTTGTATTCGATTTTTGCTAAACTATGATTTATTCACATTATGATGTTAGTTACATGAAAATCTAAGTCTGATATTTATTACTCACCTAAAGGTGACCAAGCATGCTTATTGACTAAATAATTATATAAATGATTTAATGGACCATTTCTGAGTTTTTCTCAGCTTTGATAAAATAGTGGGGGCATGTGATAATTTGCTCACCACATGGTACATCTACACCCTATGAACTGCATATTGTATCATATCAAACTCGCATCTTAAAGTTGCACAGAATAATATATTTACGACTCCTCGACACATGATTCCGAGTTTATTTTATGCTATTGACATAAAATAAAATAAAATAAAAGGGGGACAGATATACCCTGCATGTTATTTATGGCATCATAATATGCCTCGCAAGTTACTAATGATTTTTGTGCCAGAATTCGAGTCGATTTCTTATCCTTGCAGATATTGAACGCACATGATCAAATCGAGCTTGAGTAAATACAACAGGCCTTACATATGCCAAAGACAAACGATCAAGAGATTTTATTTTAATTGGGGGCAAATACCCCTTGAAATGTATTTAAATGCTTCAACTCTTAGATGATGTTGTAACTAGTAGCTATATTTTTCTGTACCTTACTTTATCTTGAGATAAAAGACAAAGCAAAGTAAAGAGGGGGAAAAGTGTTGTATAATGTACCACTTTTAGTTAGATGTAAACACATGAGACAATCATGCTCAGATTCGGTCCCAGAATGGCTATAATTGATGAAGCATCGCCAAAAGAAACATTAGAGTTGCTCAGCATAGCCACCGGATGGCTCATATATAGCACTGACTACATTACATTATTTCCAGTAAAGTGATAGGGGCAAACAAAATTGCCCGCAAAACCTGGAGCATAGATACAGAGTTTGCGTACAAACCTTACCAGTCTCTAGGTAAGTCGCCCATAGAGGTGCATTATATTTCTCACAAACCTTACCACTTTCAAGGTAAGTCGCCCATAGAGGTGCATTATAGTTTTCACAAACTTTTCCAATTTCCAGGTAAGTCGCCCACAGAGGTGCATTATATTTCTCACAAACCTTACCATCTTCGAGGTAAGTCGCCCACAGAGGTGCATTATAGTTTTCACAAACCTTACCAGTTTTGAGGTAAGTCCCCCACAGAGGTGCATTATATTTCTCATAAAACCTTACCAGAATTGTGGTAAGTCGCCTACAGAGGTGCATTATAGTTTTCACAAACTTTACCAGTTTCGAGGTAAGTCGCCCGCAGAGGTGCATTGTAGTTCTCCAAAAACCTTACCAATTTTGTGGTAAGTCGTCCACAGAGGTGCATTATAGTTCTCACAAACCTTTCCAGTATTGTGGTGAGTCGCCCAAAGTGGCGCATTACAGTTCTCATAAAGTCCTACATTACTAGGCTCGCCTGACCCTCGGTCATGGGAGATTTATGCCAATAAGACTTGGCCCGCTTGACCCTCAGTTATGGGAGATTTTATGCCAATAATACTTGACCCGCCCTCGATTCAATAAGACTTGGCCCGCCTCTACCCTCGTTTATGGGAGATTTAAGTCTAATATGACTTAGCCCGCCTCCACCCTCGGTTATGGGAGATTAAAGTCCAATATAACTTGGCGCCCCTGACCCTCGCTCATGGGAGATTAAAAGTCCTATATTACTAGGCACGCATGCCCCTCTTAAGGGAGATTTAAAGCCCTACATTACTAGGCATAAGCCTGATTTACGGGAGACTAAAGTCCTATATTACAAGGCACACTTACAGACCATGATTTATGGGCACGCTTAAAGTCCTAAAAGGACATTTATAATTGCTCGACTAAATAAAGTTGGGCACACTTACAAAATATATTGGTTTAAGAAACCCAGTTCACTCGAAGCACTAATAGTTGCTCGATCGAGTACTCTCGACAGGTCTTACGATTACAAAAGATCCACTATACTTAGATAAACACCAATTGGTTGCTCGGGCCAGTACATCTGGCAAGATTGTTGTCAAAAATGTTTAAAACCACACTAAAATTGTGGAAACATGCTCGTTCAAGAGGAATGGGGGCAACCCCCAAAATACTCCTCCAAACTGAAAAACAGAGGCAACAGAAATAGCCATCAAAACTACTTACTGATGATATGTGCATATACATGCATGATAATAAGCCGACCATGGTTATGTGATGATTTTCTAGTCGAATGGGCTAGATGATTTATTTCGTACACATAGTAGATATGTCTCAACCGAAGCATCAACAAACCAACTATGTCTTCGAGGGGGCAAATGTAGAGAGGGTTAAATGAATTAACCACCGACACTATAATAAATTAACCTCGCAGATTTGATCAAATATTGATTAATGATTTATCAAGTTTTATTACAACTCAGCCCTATACGGGCTGAAATATTATTATGCACAAATTAAGTGTATACTCTGCATTTAATGAAATACACTAGACAATACTCTAGTAATGATTTAATTAATTATGCCACCACATATATTGTGACAAGTGGCACAATAAATATTGGAGAGTTGGTTCCATAGAGAACAAGACATGTGTCAAGCCCACTTGAGGCACTTTTTATTATAAAACGAGGGTTCCCCCTCATTTGATGGATGATGCTCTTGAGGGCAAAGTAAGGAGAGGAATTATATATCTCCTCCCCTATGCACCTTTAGAGCTACGTCACGGGTTTGATAGTGACTAGCAGATTTTTATAGTTTTATTATACGGTATATGGGCATTTGAGAGGTGAATGATCGGATTTGGAACCCCCGCGCACCAAAACTACCCAAATTGGGCGTTCGAGAGGCAGCTGGCCGGATTAGGCACCCCCATGCACCAAAATCACAAAAAATGAGCTCTCTTCGGTGTATCGTACGTACCCATGAACTACGTAGACTTCGATTCTGTAAAGACGGATACGTAGGTGCAACCACGTTTCTCAAGTCTAAAACACGCTTGACGCGGTGCCTCCTCAAATCTGCACTCACATCTTACATAGATATCACATTGCCTTAATGTCTAAACAGTTTAAGAAAATTCTAAAATTTTGACATAAAGTTGCAAATAGACAAGGCAAACCTGCTTATTCAAAGTTCTTTAATAATAGGCCTCATGAGAAAAGACAGGACAAACATCAGACTAATAACCAAAACAAATCTGGAAAAGACCTTAAAAATGTTGAGTGTCTTAGATGTGGGAAATTATGACATATGTCCAATGATTATAGAGTCAATTTGAATAAGAATAACAAAAATAATAGGGCTAATCTATGCGAGACCCGGGATGACTCAAGTGAATTAGAAACTGATGAGCCCGAGCCATCTAATTCTTTGGACCCTTGTACGTTATTCTTTGCCAAAATTCTTTACACTGATGAGCCTATTATTAGTACTGAATCTGATAGTAGTATCTCTAATCATGTTATGCGTAATGATACTGTTCCTAATGCATTATCTGCTTTGTTACTCGTAAATGCTACTAGTAGTTCTAATACCGTATGTGTGAGTCAAAAGGAACGTTCTATTGATGATATAGACTTGTGTGTGAGTCCTAAAAATGAATCTCTAGGGGATATTGCACCCTTCACACTTAGTGACTCCGACAATGAGGACCTCCCAGACATTCACACACTATACATGAAAACCCTAAAGAAGAGTACTAAACTTGAAAAAGTAGTTAAGGACTGTTGATGTAAAAAACTAGATCGCTCTAATTATTCAATCACAGATAAATAAAATGAGACAAATATTTTTAAAGTGGTTCAGCCTTATATGAATGGCCTACGTCCACTGTTATGTTATTGCTGAGTGTTTGGGAATTCTCGATTACAAGTTCTATCAAGAAATTCCGGTCCCTTTGAATGAGGGTGATACCAGGTATTTATAGCCCTTAGGCTGTACATGAATGGGTTGATACATTAAATGATATACATATGAAAGGGTAATACATTTAATGCAGCGTGTGCGTCAAGATGATAAACATTCAATGAATAGTTGAACTGTTGATATTCTGGCAATTAATAATACGGCCGAGATGCAGCTCGGACCGCCTTAGTTGCTCGTTGCTCAGGAGTTCATCGGAGCGCTAGAGTACCTCGGAGTGTTGAAGTTCCTCGGTATATCCTCGTTGCTCGGAGAGAACATGAGTTGGTCGGGGAAATGAACCTCCTCGTCGTTATTGTACCACGTAGATTGACAAGTGTCTTCGTATGATTCGTCCACATCAGCATATTAATTTTGGTATCAACAGAAGCCCCCAATGTTTCATATTTCGAACTTTGAGGAGTATGGAATATTCTTTCTCGATTTTCGGCAATATTGAATGATCTTCCTGGGTTTTAGGAGCATCGTATTTGAATTTATTTCCAAATTCAAAGAATCCGCCTTTTTTCGAACTTTTAAGAGCGCTTCGATCTTAGTGCCCTTTTTGTCCTTTTAGCCGCCGGAAGTTCAATAGTTTCTTTCGCGTAATCATTTCCTTCGCCACTTCCCTAGGTAAAGTATTTAAACTTCTTAGGTAACCATACCGTCTTCTTCTTTTCCAATTTTCTGCATTCAAGCTTTCTATTTTCTCTTTCTCGCTTGTGCGTTCATCCTTGTTTTCGTTCATTGTCAACAGACCTCCTTTCTTCCTGTAAGATCTTCTTCCTTTCTTCTGTATTTCTTTTATTCAATATGGTTTATATTGTGGAGTCTGTTGAGAAATTTTGTTTCGATTTTTCCATTCCTTCCTGGGTAACTCTGGAGGTTCTTTCTGAGCTTTTAGATTATTTTCGATTGGCTGAGGGACATTGGTTCCCCAGTCTATTCATTGCTGAATGTGGATTTTCTTTTCCACCAAACCCATTGTGTCTTGAGTTTTGTCAGTATTTTGATCTTGTCCCTGCAAAAAGAGCCCCCAATTCATGGAGAATAATTAATGGGGTGTACAAATTAAATCTAACTCATGGGACTTGTATAGGGATCCCTGAAATTATGTATTGCTATAAATGGGCCACTCTAGATACTATTTATTACTTAAAAACTAGGTTTCTGAATAGGGCTCTTGTAGTTAACCTCCCTAACTCAAATAGAGATTATTTTGAACATGGGTTGGTTATTAAAAATTGGCAATATGCCCCTTTAGTTGGAGATGGAGTATACAACGGTCCCAGATGCCCCCCATATGGCAATGGGATAGGTTTATTTTTCATTTTATTTTACTTATGAAATTATGCTTTCATCATGTTTGACAAAATGTATGACTGATATCTCATTATGTATTTATTTGCAGTTGATAGCAAAAGAAAAACTCCAAAAGAATCAGAGGTTAATATCAAGCATCTGAAACTTATCTGGGGTTTGCATAAGAACGTTGCAGACGAGCACATCAGGTCTGCATCATATTTTCTGCAGTATAGGAGCTATACAACCTCTTATACTGCTTGCCCTGTTGAGCCAGCTTCAACTCCAGATGATTCTTCTTCAGATTCTCATCTTCCTTTAAGTCATAGAATGGGCAAGAAAAGAGCTCCTCTCGCTCTATTTGATGACATTACTTCTGCTGCTGGGGCCAAGAAAAGCAAAGTTGATGTCCCAGAGGGGACTAAGAAGGTGGATGTTTCATCTTCCAAAGCTACTGAGAAGCCCCCAGTGGCTCCGAGCAAGAAAGTTGCTCCAGCAGAAGTGATTACTATCTCTCCGACCAAGAGTTCTTCCTTGGTTGAAGCTGCGGAAGTCCCTTTGAGGAGATTGAGGAAATCATCCTCAGTCAATTTGGCTGAGACTGCATCCTCTCTACCAGCTGGTGGTGTTGGTGTTCCAACCATCATTCCCCCGAGCTCTGCGATGAGCTCGGTAAAAACTTGGATCATACCCGAGGTCCAAGGAATTGATGAAAAAATTTCTAGGGATATGCTGACATCCTTAGCTACTCGTCATCTTGCTTCAGTAAATTTCTCACACTCTGAGTTTCTTTCTTTCTCTGAATACTTGTATTTTTGCACTGACCTGTCACTTTTTCCTTTGTTCAGCTGGTGAATTGTTTTAATAATATCGTGAAGAAGGATGAAACTATTAAAGCTTCAAGCTCCTCGTCAGGTGTAGAGGATGCTCTGCTGGGTTTGACCCAATCCTTGAAGGAATCTCGCCAACAGTATAATGAAGACAAGGCTGTTTGGGAGAAAAAGTTATCTACAGTTGAGGCCGAGAAGGTGAAAATGGCTAATATCTCCAAGAATTTGGAGAATAAAGTGAAAAGTTTAGAGGTCGAGCATAAGAAATATGACGACAAGCTCAAGAATTTTGGAGATCTTGAGGAAAAGCTGAGGAAGGCAGAGGAAGAATTGTCTGCCCTACGAGATATCAAGGGCCAAAAAGAAGAATTGGATGCGAAGCTCTCCTCGGAGAAATTGAGAAGAAAGCTCGCAGTTAAAAAATCCTTCAGCGCAGGCTGGGATAAAGGATGGGACAAGGGGATTGCTGCGATGACATCCCAGGTTCAATATGGGAAGTTAAAATACTTCCTTGATGGCTGGGTAGCTGCTCTACAGGAATTAAAGATCAAGGATGATTCTGAGCTATTCCAGCTACACCTCCCTGGTCCTCCTCCACCAATTGTGGAAGAAGAAGAAGATGAGCCTGTCTCTGATGAATCTTCTATGGCCATGGGTGATCAAGTCCCTGCATCTCTACCTTCTGCTATCGAAGACATTTCTTCCATGCTTCCTCCTCCTGAAAAAGTTTTAACTTCTGCAGATCAAGTTGCTGTTACCACAGAGCAACCAAGCTCCTCGTCCCAACCTCCCGAGAAAGTCTTGGGAGACAAGGAAAAGGTGTGAAGTTGTTCGGTATCATTTCTATCTTTTCATTATTTGTAATCCAATAATGTAACCCTTTTGTGATCTAATAAAATACATCTTTGTTCCTCTCTGTTGTTGATGATTTGTTTTTGTTGATTGTTGTATTTTTCTCATCCTTAGTTTGTAGCTAGAATGGAGCTGATATCTGCACATGATACAAAACTGATGCAGCAATGTCACGAATATTATAAGGCTGGTCATACAGACCTTAGTACATCAGAAATTGTTGACATCCTTGGTCATGATGCTACAGAGCAAGCAATTGAGGCTTATCGGTACTTGAAGGATTTACTTGACCGATCTGTGGCCAACAACGTGGCCTACTATGACTTGATTGAAGAACTTAATAATTCCTTAGAAGATCTTCAAGGTTAGCACAATGAATCACTTACTTTGCTGCACAAGGAATATGAAAATAGATATCAACAGCTATCTTCTGAAACAGGCCATAAAAAGATCCTCGCCGGATACGATGTTAGGGAAAGAACTTTAAAAAGTGAAGTTGAGGCTTGCAGGCAGATTGCTGAGTTGCTGGAACAAGAGAACAATAATTTGCAGAAAAAGCTGGCACAGTATGAATCTGCAGCGTCATCTTCCACTGCTTTAGTGCAAGTTATCGATGAAGGTTTCTCGTTCTTAGAAGTTGAGAATGCCAAATTAAGGCAAGAACTGGATGACTTAAGAAGATCTGCAATTCCTGTGACTGCTCGGGGACGAGGAAGAGGTTCTCGGGGGCGAGGAAGAGCTGTTCAAAATGTTGCCGAGGAGCAAAGTTCTCCAATCGCTACTCGGAGTCGATCAAGAGTTCTTAGCCGTAATGTTGAAGAGGCTCGTACCCAATCTACTTTGGAAACTCAAGCATTCCAATTAAACGCCAAAGATCGGGCTTTATCAGAAATGTCCAAGAAAAATCTATCCTTGGAAGATCAACTTACTGCAACGAAGTCTGCTCTACATACTAAGGATCTTTTTGCCAAAAACCCTCTCGAACAATTGGATAGATTAACCTTTCAATTTCATAAGCAACCTAGGGAATTCTGGATGGCAGGATACAATGAAGCCCTTGTTCACTTGGATGCTCGTATTGAACACTCCAATAATGAAGGTTATAAACAGGGGTGGTTGAACGCACTGGGTGTGTTAAAATTGGAGCAAGGGCATTATTTATGGGATTATCATGCTCCAGGGTTACTAGACTTGCCTGTGCCACCTTTCAAATTGGACATGGCCTGGATCCCAGCTCGTTCCATTCCTCGTAGCTTAATTTCAAAATACCTCGGTGATTATAGCCTTCATTCTCAGATCGAATTATCTCGTCCTGAGCATCTCTTGGATACACCTTCTGTGATGAACGTCAGAATGCTCAGAGATGTTAATTTCATTAATTCTCCTCTTTGCCTAGAGGATCCTCCTGCTGGTGAGGAGCCTGTTTCAAAAAATAAAGGAAAGAAACCAATAGAATAGGTTTTTCAATGTAACAGTTAGCACATATACATAGCTTGTAATTTATTTTGATTTTTAATGAAAAGATTTTCATTTTCTGTTTGCAAATCTCTACTGCTATTCTGTTGTGCTTGTTAAACACTTTATATTTGTGCATATGTATCTGTTAAAAAGATAACAATAATGTTGTTCATCGAGCAACTTAATAAAAAGTTACAAGTATCAAAGAATGTTGTTCGATCACTTAATAATAAGGTGATGAGTATAAAATGTTTAAAATGTTTCCAACCAACCAGGGTTGTTAAATTGTGTTTGTCGACCAACTATAGTTGATGGGTTTTTATCCCCGACCAGCCATACTTGGTTCATCTTGAAATATTTTCATAAAGTGTCCGACCAACCAAGGTCAATAAAATATCCTCGTCGACCAACTACAGTTAGTGGGTTATTATCCCCGACCAACCATACTTGGTTCAGTTTGGAATATTTTATTCTTTGAGGAACTTTTGTAATAATATTACCTCCCGACCAACGTAAATTGGCATTTTGAGAGTATAAACCAACTGAGATTGGCATGATAAGAATGTTGTTCTTGCCCTTTTACCAACAAAGTTGGTCGTGGGTTTGAACTATCAGGTTCTTTCGAACTATCATGTCCACAAGCTCTTTTACCAACCGAAGTTGATCACGCAAGTGTACGCCTCCTAACCAAAGGAGTATAATTTGTTCTCGCTATTTTACCAACCGAAGTTGATCACGCTCGAACTATCAGGTTCTTTCGAACTATCTTGTCCACTAGTTATTTTACCAACCAAAGTTGATCACGCCAGTGTACGCCTCCTAACCAAAGGAGTATAGTTTGTTCTCGCCCTTTTACCAACCGGAGTTGGTCGTGGGTCTGAACTATCTTGTCCACTAGTTATTTTACCAACCGAAGTTGATCACGCCAGTGTACGCCTCCTAACCAAAGGAGTATAGTTTGTTCTCGCCCTTTTACCAACCGGAGTTTGTCGTGGGTCTGAACTATCTTGTTCGTTTTGCTATCAAGCAGCGTAGTGTACAACACTAGTATTCCCCGAAAAACTTTCAAACAAAGGAGAGAAAAAATGGTGAAAAACTTCACCGTTTTATTCATATTGATGGACCCGTTGTACATTTTACATCATTGATAATACTTGCGAAGGTGTTCAGCATTCCAAGCATTCTTGAATTCTTCGCCTTCTAGAGTTGCTATTCGGTAAGTTCCTGGTCGAACAACTTCTGTAACTCGGTAAGGCCCATGCCAGTTTGCCTCCAATTTATTGTGTTTCTGAATTACCTTCTTTAGCACATAATCTCCTTCTTTTAAATCGCATTTCTTCACCCTTTTGTTATAGAACAGAGCTGTTCGTTGTTGATAAGCAGCATTCCTAATGGCTGCCTCTTCTCTGACTTCTTCGAGCATATTCAAATCCAGTCTTCTCATCAAGTCACTGATCGGAGAATTGAAATTCAACACTCTGTGTGTTGGTAGGCCCAACTCGACAGGTATTACATCCTCACTTCCAAATGCCAGCATATATGGTGATTCTCCAGTCGCTGCTCGGAGAGTTGTTCGGTAAGCCCACAATACTGATTGTAGCTCATTTATCTAGTTAGCTTTAGCTTCACTTAGCCTCTTCTTCAAACCATTCAGCAGTGTTCTGTTCGTCACTTCAGTCTGTCCATTGCTTTGAGGATGGCCCGATGCTGAATGGACCTTCAAAATGTTCGACTGATGACAATAAGAAGCAAATTCCTCGTTATCAAATTGGGTTCCATGATCTGTGATGAAGGCATGAGGGAGACCATATCGGCAGATGATATTCTTCCAAACAAACTGGTATACCTTCTCGTACGTCATGTCGATAAGCGGCTCAGCTTCTACCCACTTAGTAAAATAGTCTACTGCAACAACGAGGTACTTGAATCTTCCTCGGGTGGTCGGCAGTGGTCCAACCAAATCAATTCCCCACATGGAAAATGGCCAAGGGGAAGTTATGGGTGTCAACAACGCTTGTGGAGTTCGTCGGATGGAGGAAAAACGTTGGCATTTGTCACATTTCTTAGCATAGGCTATACAATCAGCCCTCATCGTCGGCCAATAGTATCCATGAGTCATTACCCTTTGCAAGAGTGTTCGACCTGCTACATGAGCTCCACAAGATCCTTCATGGATTTCTTCAATCAATTCTTTCACCTCGGAGGGATTTACACATCTCTGCAAACCTGCCATAATTCCTCGTCTATATAAAATACCATTAGTTAATACATACCGAGCAGCTTTATACTTCAATTTCTTGGCAGCAAGCTTATCCTCTGGCAGTTCTCCATCTTCAATATATACCCTGATGGGATCCATCCAGGATGGTCCTAAATCAAGGGCAATAACATTCATCGTCAAGTCTTCATCTATGCTCCGACTTTCCAGTACTTCAATTGGTATTGTTCTTCGCAGCTCGGTGCGAGTAGCTGATGCTAGTCGGGCCAGTGCGTCTGCTTGTGGATTTTCTATTCTGGGTATTCTGATCAATTGAATCGCATCAAATTCTGCCAATAACTCCATTACCTTGGCATGATATTTGATCATTAACTCTCCTTTAACTGCATACGTTCCCATCATCTGATTCACAATCAATTGAGAATCACTGAATACCATTACTTGTTGCGCTTCCATAATCTTTGATAAATTAAGACCTGCTATCATGGCCTCATACTCAGCCTCATTATTGGAGGCTTTGAATTGGAATCACAAGGTATATTCCATGTCAATCTCGTCTGGGGTGTTCAAAATAATTCCTGCCCCACAACCTGCTGTGCAAGATGAGCCATCTACGTACAATCTCCATATGGGCAACCCGTCTTCAAATTTCTTATCTGATAGAGTTCCTCGGTGGAATATTTGCTGCTTTTCTTCATCATCCCCTGACACTTTTCGCTCCTCGTTGATCATCTCTTCTCGTTCTTTTACCAACCGGAGCTGGTCTGAGTTTGAAGTTGATGATCCTTCTACATCCACAAACCCTTTTACCAACCGGAGTTGGTCTGGACTTATGTCTGTTGATCCTGTAACATCCACAGGTTGGTCAGTGAGCAGTTTTTGTTCCTCGGGGGTATCAAGATATGTAAACTCTGCTATAAAATCTACTACAGCTTGCCCTTTCAATGATGATCTGGGCTCATACACAATGTCATATTCACCAAGCTCTATTGCCAGTACATCAATCTCCCTGACTTTTCTGGCTTATGAAGGGCTTGCCTCAGTGGCATATCGGTATAAACGATGATGGTATGGGCCTGGAAATATGGCCTCATTCTTCTACTTGCCTCAATTAATGCCAATGCCAATTTCTCCAGCTTTGGGTACCTGATTTCCGCACCTCGGAAAGCCTTACTTGTGTAATAGATTGGTTTCTGGACTCCATTCTCCAATCTGATCAATGCTGAACTGACTGCATTCTCTGATACTGCCAGATACAAATACAACTTCTCTCCTGTTATTGGTCTGGACAACAATGGAGGTGTTCCCAAATACTTTTTCAAGTCTTGAAAGGCCTTCTCACATTCATCAGTCCACTCAAAAGTTTTTCGAAGTGTTTTGAAGAATGGGAGGCATTTGTCAGTTGCTCGGGACACAAATCTGTTGAGCGCTGCAACTCGTCCTGTAAGACTCTGCACTTCTTTCTTTGTTGTTGGAGATCGCAACCCTAAAAGAGATTTGATCTTATCTGGATTTGCTTCAATGCCTCGCTGGTTGACAATGTATCCGAGAAACATTCCTTCTCGTACTCCAAATGTGCACTTCGTCGGGTTGAGCTTCATTTGGTATTTATCCAGTTGATCAAATGTCTGAGCTAAGTCAACTAGATGATCTGCAGCTTTCTTACTTTTTGTCAGCATATCATCGACATAGACTTCCATGTTGCAACTGATTTATTCGGTGAAAACCTTGTTCATCAGCCGCTGGTATGTCGCTCCTGCATTTTTCAAACCAAAAGGCATAACATTATAGCAATAAGTTCCCCTAGGGGTAATAAAAGAAGTACTTTCCCTGTCTTCAGGTTTCATTTTGATCTGGTTGTAACTAGAATACGCATCCATGAAGCTGAGCAGCTCATGTCCCGAGGTAGCGTCCACTAGCTGGTCAATTATGGGCAATGGAAAATGATCTTTTGGGCATGCCTTGTTGAGATCAGTGAAATCAACACACATTCTCCATTTATTGTTCTTCTTCTTTACCATTACCACATTTGCCAACCAGTCTGGATATTTCACATCTTCAATGAATTGGGCTTTCTAGAGCTTCTCGACCTCCTCTTGTATGGCCTGATTCTTCTCGGGACTAAACACTCTTCTTCTCTGCTTCACAGGCTTGCTCTCCTTATTCACATTGAGCTCATGACATAAGAAGTTTGGATCTATTCCTGGCATGTCCTCATGACTCCATGCGAAAGTTTTCTTCCTGTTTCTCAAGAACATTATCAACTCTTGTTTTATTGAAGCATCCAACGACGAACCTATCTGGGTTACTCGTTCAGGGTGCTCCTCATCCAGAATAATATTTTCTGTAGATTCCACCACCTGTCCTTTTACAAGTTGGGATTCATCTCTAGGATCGAGAGTTTCAATCTCTGTATCTTCTTCCACTTGGTAGGTAGTAGTATTTTTCCTTGATTCCTCAAGCTCCTCTTGCTCGGCAGATGAGTAATAGCATTCCCGAGCTACTTTTTGGTCACCCTTCACAACCCTTACTCCAAAGTTTGTTGGAAATTTTAAGCATTGATGCACTGTAGATGGAACTGCTTCGAATTTCTTCAAACCAACTCTTCCCATGATGATGTTGTAGGCTGACTGCACATTCTTATCCATCACGAAGAAGCGTATTCTTTCCGTTCGACAAGCAGGCCATGTTCCAATGAATATATCCAACTTGATCGTCCCAAGTGGAAAAACTTTCTCGCCAGCAAAACCCAGGAGGGGTCTGTGATAAGGTTCCAATTGAGATAATTTTAGATTCAAGCTATCAAAGCATGAATAGTACATGATGTCTGCCGAGCTTCCATTATCTACCAACACCCTTGAAATCACTACTTCCTTCATCCTCATTTTGATCACCATAGGATCGTCGTGAGGATAAAGAACACCTGCTAAGTCATTTTTTGAAAAACCAATGACCAGCTTCTCTTTGTTTACCTTCCTCGGACGATCGTCCTCGGCCAGATTTATTCGCTGAATATATGAACAAGCTTGAGCCTCTCCGAGGTAAGCTTTCTGCAGTATGGTCTCCTCCTCCTGCATCTCCTCCTATAATAACATTACAATCAATTTATCCAAAACGTATGGAAAATACCTCTCGTTCTGGTTGTCTTGGTTTCTTGGGAAGATCGGGGTCATCCTCTGGATCATCTTCATGGTCTCTCTTCTTCTTCTCCTCTGCCCGACGAGGTGATCTAGACCTTTCTCTAGCTCGGTTGTTATCCTTTCTTTCACCTCCCCGATCAACATATTTTGCTAGCTTTCCTCTTCGGATGAGTGTTTCAATTTCGTTCTGAAGAGCTATGCAATTTTTGGTCATGTGACCATGATCTTTATGAAATTCGCAATACTTATCCCTACTCCTCGAATCAGGGTCTGACTTCAGTTTCTTTGGCCACTTTACCTCCTCGTTGTTCTTGATTTCCTCCAAGACATGATTAATACCCATTTTCAAAGGAGTATAATAATCATACTTCTTCATGACTTCCCATTTATTCTTGGAATGTTTATCTCCACCATTGTTTTTATGTTCTTTCTTCTTAGATTTGTCGTCTTCCACCTTGGTTTCTTTATCAATATTCTTCTTTGCAGCTATGGCCTCCTCGGCATTCATGATTTTAGCCGCCTTTGTCATCAATTCTGACATAGTTCTAGGTGGATCTTTCGCCAGGGTGTAATACAATTTATTAGGCAACAACCCACTCATAAAAGCGGTGATTGCCGTCTTCTCTTCGTAATCTATGACTTCTAGCTTCTCGTTATTGAAACGAGTTATGTAATCTCTAGTACTTTCACCATATTTTTGTCTAACACTTAACAAGTGTGCTACTCGTTTTACTGGCTTTGCCCCAAAACAAAAATTGCCAATAAACAATTCGGCTAATTGAAAGAAAGTTGAAATCTTACCCCGAGGAAGATTGTTGTACCATATCTGGAAAGATCCAGTAAGAGTTCCTGAGAAGGATCTGCATCTCATCTCGTCGGGAACAACATAGATGTCAGCAGCAGCTTGATACTGTTCTATGTGAAGAACAGGATCTGTCTTTCCATCATATTTGGGAGTTACCACGGGTGCTTTAAATTTCGATGGTGTAGGAAAATCCACAATGGCCTGTACAAAAGGTGTTCCTCGAACGAAAGTTCGTTGTAGAGGGTTCTTTGCTTTGGCCATTTCTCCCAATTTATCCTCCAACCGTTGGAGATATCCTTTCCACGCTTTATTTCCTTCCTCAGGCCTATTGGTTCGAGCAATTGATCGTTCTGAGGTAGCTTCTTGAGATCTATCTTGACGAGCAACTGGTCGTGATTGTGCTGATCCTTCTCTTAGATCTGATGGTTGTCGAAAACTCCTCGACATGGTCTTAGATGGACTCCTATTCCTCCTAGGGCCTAATCGACTGAAAGGAGACGCCCTACTCAATCTTTCTAAAGCACTGGGTCTTTCTGGAGAGAGGGTGATATCTTGATCAGTATCTGTAGCCCTTATTGACGAAGTTCGCCCAGGTTGATAAGAGAAATCATTGGATTCTTCATTGCGACGTGACTCAGTACGCCTGGATCGTGAAGAAAGTACATAAGTTTTCCTCTGACCACTTTGTTGTTTTGAACGTGCAGGTGCACCACCATGAAGGGTTTGTATGAGTTGTCTCATTGTGTCTTGCATGGCGGTTTGTCCTTGAGCCAGATTAGTCATAATTTCGGCCAGATCTGGAGGTGCAGAGGGATTTGGAGGATTTCCAGCATTTCCAGCGTTTCAATTGCTAGATTCTGGATTATCCGCCATTGATGATGAATGATTTTTGGTAAAAAACGATAATAACAATCGATTCCCACAAACGACGCAAATCTGTTGATGTAAAAAACTAGATCGCTCTAATTATTCAATCACAGATAAATAAAATGAGACAAATATTTTTAAAGTGGTTCAGCCTTATATGAATGGCCTACGTCCACTGTTATGTTATTGCTGAGTGTTTGGGAATTCTCGATTACAAGTTCTATCAAGAAATTCCGGTCCCTTTGAATGAGGGTGATACCAGGTATTTATAGCCCTTAGGCTGTACATGAATGGGTTGATACATTAAATGATATACATATGAAAGGGTAATACATTTAATGCAGCGTGTGTGTCAAGATGATAAACATTCAATGAATAGTTGAACTGTTGATATTCTGGCAATTAATAATACGGCCGAGATGCAGCTCGGACCGCCTTAGTTGCTCGTTGCTCAGGAGTTCATCGGAGCGCTAGAGTACCTCGGAGTGTTGAAGTTCCTCGGTATATCCTCGTTGCTCGGAGAGAACATGAGTTGGTCGGGGAAATGAACCTCCTCGTCGTTATTGTACCACGTAGATTGACAAGTGTCTTCATATGATTCGTCCACATCAGCATATTAATTTTGGTATCAACAAGGACCTTACCCAAAAAATAAAAATCCTAAGCCAAATGGTGAAACAGAATGCTGAAGAGTATACCTCTCAATGTCTAGATCATGAGAATAAGACCAACTCTTTTGTTCAAAAAATCAAGTAATTATCTGAATCAAATGAAATCCTGGAAAAGAAATATAAAGGGATGTTGTTAGAATTGGAACAAACAAAATAAAAGACATCAACATTCTTCAAAATTTTTGCTAAATATCATTAATATTTATCTTCCAACATAAGAATTATATACTACTGTCAATTCTAAAAAAAATAGGATTTTTAATTACTCAATTTATCATAACCTTTCATGAATTCCAAAATAGTAAACATCCTATTCTAACATGAATATGACATTCAACTAAAATTCAGCAAGATAAACTCCTTCCTTTTAATGTAGGTCTGATCCATTGAAGAAGAAATATAGCTTCTAAGAATTTTCCTTCCTAAATCTTCACTCCAAGTATGTTCTTGCACAAAATTTTCAAATCTTCCCTTAGACTCTTGAAATTCCTTCTCAATTCTCTCCACTTTCTCTCTAAGTCTCTGTATAATTCTCCTAACCTTTGGTTTTGTGAAAATGAATCTTCCCTAAGCCCAACCTTTCATTTTATAAGTGTAATCCCGTTTTTGGCTTTTCAATTACCAATAAAAAGCCCCAAAGTCACCTAAATAAGTTTCGATTAATCTCAAAAGCACCCGAGACCCGAATATCACCCCCGAGTACTCAATTTTGACCTCTTCGGACACACTAGCGCACTCAAAATGACCATATGAATTATAAAAAATGAAAAATATATTTTATTTACTAGTTTAAGTCCCGATATGACTAACATGCGTGTCCCGGCTAAATTTATCATAACTGCCGTATTTTTCCCTCACAATAATTTTAATCGTCTCATATCATTATTATTACTCATTCACTAAGTAATATTCAATATAAATAAATATTAAAACTTATCTCACCAATTAATATGTGACATTCCGCCTAATAAAATACCGGGTGATCAGTACTATACCAAATTAAAACAGGAATCCCAGTTGGTTCATCCTCAGCATCACTGTTGAAAAACTTTTTAACTTACTAACCACTTAGTATATCAAAAAGCCGGTGCCAAATTTTATCTTATCAATTAAACCAAATAGTACATGCGGAAATAAGTATAAACCATTCACACAACTGAATTAAATCAACTGAATAAATAATAAAGCGTCATGCCGAATAAACCATCGGCCACCCAAGTAAACATAGTCCAATACAAATATACAACACCTGAATAAATAAATCTGAAAACTATACTGAAAAGTCTGGGCGACATGACCTAAGTAAACTGAAACTAATAGATGATTCCTACTCTAGGAAAGAGTAAATGAGGCGTCTAATCCAAGCTCCTGCTAGCATCCACACATGCCGCAGCTCCGTGTCCCTGGAATAGAACATCAATCCTGGCGTCCCTGTGGCTGGACACCTAAAAGGTTTTGAAAATAGTTTTATAGCAAGGGTTAGAACCCAAAATATTTTAAAAATATTTAGCAAGTGAATTTACTGCAGTAATTTAAAATGCATGAATGCGCTTCATAATTAAGTTAGTGCCGCACTCCCTTGAGGACATACTGACCCCTCCACTAATGTGCACACCTAACGGTTACCTTAACCCCACCTAGTTGTACTACCCCGTCCAACTAGTCCTGGTATAATCTCCCCTTGCTATACTACTCTCACCCGAGTATAATAATTTCTGGATTATAATTTATCTCACCAATTAACCTAATTAATTTTCTTTAAATCATAACATATAACCGTGACACAAGTTATATAAAGTATTTACATCACACACTGTATTATTTTTCGCATATAATATTTACTACCATTATATACGTACCTTTACTAAGAACAACCACACACACACACACACACACACACACACACACACACACACACATATATATATATATATATACACATCCATCCCTCCGAGTATACCATCACCGGATGATTCCCTCTAAAGTGCTATCTTACTAGGTGTGCTCACATAACCTAGATACCCGAGTTGGAATCGCTCACCAACTTGGCCCAAAATATAAACGTAGTGGAGGTGGTCATATTCCTTCACTGAAAGTGAGATAAATCCCTCACCCATATACCAGACGCTATGAACTGGGGATATACTCACCTTACTCCTCAAGCTAGGGGATTCACCCATATCGCGCAACCTCCCTTGATAGCACTAGAGTATATGAATTAAATAAATATCTAGTCACTGATATTTAATAGCACGCACAATATATACACCATATATATATATATATATATAATAGAAATCCCGACTTTACCGTGTACTCAAAAACCCGTAACACTAGCCTATAATTTCCCGAATCTGTGGCCTGACTCAACTTAATTAATTTTCTCACTTAGTAATTTATCATCTCCCCGAGTCTATGGTCCGACTCTAATTTATTTAATTCACACGTCAATTAATATAATATTTCTCCGAGTCTATGGTCCGACTCTTATATAAATACTTTTCACATTAATTTATATAATATTTACCCGAGTCTATGATTCGACTCTGATTTAATTAATTTACACATTAATTAATTATTATCAATCTGAGACTATGGTCCGACTCTAATTTAATTAATTTACACATCAATTAATTTAACACTTGGTGTCACCCAACCATTATACCCGAACTCGCTTACTTGGCCCGTACCATCGTTAATACCCGATTCTATATTTCCTCCCCTTAACTACTTAATTACACCTTGATTCCTTTAATAATGTAGTGCCACTCAACTACAATATCCGAACCTTTTCCCTTGGTCCAAAACCAATATCTACGAATTAATTCCCGAAATTTAATCGTCCTGTGACATAAAATTATCACCCTCCTAAACCCAATTATATCCCCTTATAATTGTTAAGGAATATGTGTCACATATGAATTTATCACTAAATAAAAGAAGGGGATTAAATTCTAAATTAATTTCCCTTATATATATAAACAGGCCGAACTGCCAAAATTCTGGGACCATCGATCGATCGATACCCTGGGTCGATCGATCGATCGAACAGGTATTCGTCTGCTCCGGCTTGCTGTTTCAGATAGGATGGACCCTCAAGCTTTTTGTTTCATTCCAAACCCTTACCCAATCACAACCAACATTATCTCCACATAATAAAAGGGTCTAAACATCCTAGAGACCTTAATTAATCAACTAATTTCCATTAATTCCAATATTTTCCCAATTTGGGTTTTATCGGGGTTTCAAATCTCCAATACGATTTTCATTCCAATTAACAAAAATTAACCTTCAATTCTTACTGGTTTTAACATACGATTCACACCTCTACATTCCAGAATCATAAACATAATAAATTTCACCCTTAATCCCATTGAAGTGTATCAATTACTGAAAACTCAATTTTACATGAATACCCACCCAAAACGAATTTTGGTTTACACCTCCCACAGTATGAATTGATTATCATCAATTTAAAATCACAACAGTTAACCACTTGCCTCTAATTATTCGTAGAGTCTGATCCGTTGGTGTAGTTAAGGTGTTGATAAAGAACACCCCAATTAGTTTCTTAATTTGGCTCCAAAAATCCCCAATTGGCTCTTGATTTGCTTTCCTCCGTGTCTCTCTCAAACCCTAGGTTTAGAATTTGTTAACTGCCGTTCAACTTGTCCCCCAATTAGGTTTAAAACCCCTAATTCCGTTTTAGGTCATACGGACCTAATTAAAATGGCCCAAATCACCCCGTGTGGGCTCGACCATGCCCAAAAATGTCTCGAGACCCGATTACTACCCCCGAGTACTCTTTTCTGACTATCTCGACCCATCCGGACTCAACCGCGCACTCAGAATTGTCATCCGAAATACTTTATAACATTTCTAAATTTCGACCTCAAAATGCGGCACACATTAATTCGAACAATTTAACTTAAAGTCGCCAATTAAAAATAATTCTTCCCACTCAAATAAATTCTCCAAATCATAAATTTAAGTTTCTCCAATTTAAATATTTTTATTTCTCCCAAAAATAATTAAATACTAAATCCTCAAAATTACGGGGCGTTACATAATATTTATTTAAATTTGTATTAATCTCCACTTAAATTTTCCCATTATTTAATTTAATTCAAATAATTATTTAAATTAATCCCATATTTAAAATCATTAAAAATTACGGGTATTACATAGTTTCCCCTTAATAACGGAATTTCGTCCTAAAATTCGAAAATATAACTGGTATAGATAATCTAAATATTTGTTGCGCATCTCATCTTCGCGCTCCCAAATAGACTCGTCGGAATTATGATGCCCCATAATTTTACCTCAGATTTTTATACACAATTGCGTTCGAACGTGTTTTATATTTACTCGTATTGATCTTTAGTATATCCACTATACCTGCACCAATGGTACCGTTTCGATCGAAGGTCTACTTAATCTAACCCACGACTTGGCGACAAATTCATTCAAGCTATTACATATCGATATATTTCCTTATACTTAAGGTCTAAATTATATAATGACATGCAAAACTATTGCGAATTCGATGACAATGTCTCAAAAGACGGGCCTATAATTATTAATGGCAATTGTTGACACGATAACCCATTTATGGTAATAACCCTAGACTGAGTTTCCATCCATGCCTATATCCCATTGGCTCTATCATCTCTATGTTAGAAAGGACCTCACTTTTATAGGTATCAATTTCACTCATTGCTGTACCAAGCCATTTCTTCTCATGGGGTACACCCTCAACAATCCATGCTTACTCATGCCAGGCCTTAAAATTTTGGTTCCCACTAAAGTACTCTTACTGCAAGAAAGGATGTTTATTGATTTACTCCTAGTCGACGGATCATGAATCACTTCAGATCCGAGGAACTTATTATTTCCCCTTTTTACAACTATTCAATGGGTAAGCAAAAAAAATTCTCCCTAGTAAGCCTCAGAATTTACTTAGCAGTTTATACCCTGCTACGGGTAATCACATGTAGTCCTACCAGTTATAGTTAACATTCCTAATTACTCTAAAAAGTCGAAGACATGCATTCTCACGTTCTGATACATTCTATATCACTCATCCTGACTATAAAACAGCCTATGGTTAACACACCTAGCTCAGGGCTCAACTTCGTCCCCATTGCCTCCCGATACTCACTATTCAAGGTGGGACTCAAGGGTCATGTCCTGATTTACAACAGTATCGGGCGACACCTTATACCGATTCATTTATTCTCTTTAATAACATGCTGGGCACACTTTCTGGCAATATAACACACCCCAAACGAATAACAATTATTTTGTTCCTGGACAATCCATTTCACAACCCAAAGAAAATCCTGCAAACTCCGTGATTTTAATAATCCAATAATGGACTTTATCAATTTGCGTACTCATTTAATCCCTGGAATCATCAATCCATCACCACATTTGGGTCGGTAGTTACGAATCAAGCTCTTCCTTTTACGAGTGGTGAACTTGAAAAGAACTTCACTATGTCTCACTCAACCCGATATCATCACACTCAACATCTCACATCATGTGAAACATCTTACTCCCCTTATTTTGGGATATACAAAAATTATTGCTCGTGCATTTACTCCAAAATTGTGCACTTCCTAGGCCCTTTTTTCATATATTAGAATTCTTAACAACCTAACTATGTGCGAACCACTCTATGTATTAGACTAGGTGAGAATCCGCTTCCCCTCCAAAAGATGTGGTGTTCTCCTTTGTTAAAGGATACCTTTCGCATTTGATTCCAACGTCTTTTCAACTCACTTCGATTGTGGGAGTTTGCTCGTGACGTACACACAGTCAAACTATCTCCTTTCCTCGAATGGAGTTTAGCCTCTCCTACATTTCCACTTGTTTTTCTGATTGTCCCCCCCCCCCAACACACACACACATTTACAACATCTTTCTAATCCTCCTTATCACAAACGATACTAAAAGTTAAATTGACTAGGGCGCCCACACACCCTATATCCCATGCACAACTGTACAATCATTTTTACGTTCCACATATAACATAATTATCTCAAATTCAACCCTGCATTCTCAGTGTGGCTTTACGCTATGGCTAAACTCAATTATTTTATTAAAATGATTTAACTCCACTCAAGACTGCCTCACCTATCAACTAGTGGTGTAAAAAGTTTATCCCCGGTGCTCCCCACACACAGCATTACTCAACTCACCGGTCTTATATCATAGAATAAGTCTCGGGCCATGCTTCACCCACATACACGTGTAATAATTTAAATTGATAAACTCATGCCCTAGTGACGAATACATCTCTCGACTCCTCACATTAACTGGGATTCATGCGTGGGACGTCTCGCAAGCGGAATCCAAACAAGGAAAACCCCCGATATACTACTAGCTATCATTGTCGATCATTGAGATCCATATGTCCTACACACACATGATTAGAACATCCAAAATTCTAGACCTATATGTACAAGTCTAACCATCCTTTCCTGCATAACTAAAGGATTTATACAACACGCCGCCCTCACAATCACTAGTTTTCCCGTGGCTGGTTGATAACGAGCTAAATTTCTCCGCTCAACAGTTAACTTAATATCCCCGAATCAGATTAGCACAGTCCCTACACATTGGGATAAAATATAACGTGATAATTATAACTTCAGAAGTCACCTCCATGATATAACATAAATGCGAGCTCAACTTTCTTCCAATTGACACATTTCTAATCGTCATATCCTACCCTGGAGTAGAGAACACGATAGTCTTGCTATAACATCCACCATCGCTCATCCCATTGCTAACCAACACATACCTAGGATAACATCATACTCGAATATCATATCTCGAAACGAGATAACCCACTAAAATGTATTCGCTCAACGATTATACTCACTTTCCTACAAGTGGGACTAAAAGCCTTGTATTAAATAGTAAAAATATAGGCACATAATAGTAATACTAATATTACACCTACTAAACCCGTTATACGCGCGAATTTAGTGCTAAAGAAATAATATGACTTGCTCGTATCACACAAACATACTCCAATTACCATTGGATATAACTCACACTTTTAATTGTCAATAGTACTGGCAGTCCAAATGATTTCTGTACATAACACTATCATCCATACCGATCCAAAAAACTTTCACAACTGTTGCCCTGCTGAACATCCCACTCCTGTCCTCTAACTCATTGCGGATAAGGTCGATACACGTGGACCTACACTCCACACATAGGGCGCCTCTTGGTGTCATTTCCCCATCTCAATCCCTAATGGCCATATCAGGATTGCCCTTCTCTCGGACCTGGTAGTCTTGGCCCTAATTTCTACCCCCATTGTTCCTTTGACTTTGCTAGCCCTGTGTAACACACTATCGTTCCCGAGGCCCTAATTAAATCCATCGTCACTTGATAGAATTTCCATTAATTTACGTCATTTAAATGGATCCCATATTGGGTTTCCCTTTCAGGTGTATTACTATTACCAATTACCTTAAGTCTTGCCCTTCTAATTATGCTTTCCAACCCTCTTGACTTCATTCCCATGCGAGCGTTGATATAAATTTGTAAATGTGCATCATAGATACTATGTGTATAAGTCGTCCAAGACTGACTTCCTATAAATACTAGGGACTCCTACTCGTAAGTCCATCATTACTTTTCAGAATCTTTCTCTCCAATACCTATCTCCCCGGGTACGAAGTTCGCTCACATAAATAAATTTTCCATCACAATCAACCTCTGTTCGTCCCTCTCATAAAAGGTCCATAAACTTCCCTCGTACCGCTGTCTGAGTAGTAGATGAAATAACTTGTGGTTAGATCGCGCCTAAAATTTCTCAATTAATACCTTATCTACTTCCTTATATGTGGTGACTATCTCCTATTATGGCCACCCTGCTCATACAAGCAAAAATTTACACCAAAATTTAAACCTTGGGTACCTCTGCACGTCACTATATGCAACTGCCTTTGAGTTATCTCCTTCCATTGGCCCATCGCACTTCTTCTTTTACTCGAATCCTTGTGGGAGTCTCTTCGAGAGAGCTCCTCTGACTTCCCCCTGCTGACTGCGCTAGGTTAGTCTGAATTTGCACTACTGTTATATACTATAGTACTTGGGGACGCTACTACCCTTGAGTGATTATCGTCCCTTTGTCTGCTTTAATAATAATCATGGTGACTTTTATTCCTATCCCCATTTTCGATATATTCCATGGCTTTTGCTAGCCTCTTCTCCTGCAGTCCTTCTAACGGCCCTCACTGGTCGTCCAATGTTTTTCGGTTTACAAAACACAACCGAGCTCGCATATGATTTGTATTAATTATAATTAGTAGCAGGAGAACATAGACGTGCATATGAAGACGAATACAACAATCCTATCACAGAGCTCTATATCAAAGAACACTACGCTGAAATGCAGTAAGCCGCACAAATCCTAAAGACACTAGAACCTGATGCTCTGATACCATTTGTGACGCTCCGCTTAATTAAATACCGGGTGATCAAACGTTTATTAGATTAAAATAAAATATCCAGATTGGTTCGTTCTTTGCATCAATGTTGAAAAACTTTATAAGATTTACAAACCACCTAGTATTTGAAAAGCTCGTGTCAAAATTTTATTTTATTTTATTATTTTTTTATGCCAAGATTTAAAACAATTATACAATTAGGTATCACATTGCCCATACTAAATAGATCAACATCATAAATAATGAAGTACTGAATCAGATAAGATATAACGGGAGTAAACACCCCAGTTTGAAATTTTAATACAATAATCTATATAACAATTAAATCCACAACTGAATAATAAAAGAAATACAATGTCTCTGGACACAACTGCTAATAAAAGATAGGGCGACATGCCCGACTGAGATAATAATAAAGGATGTATCGGAGCTGAAAAAAATCGAGGCGTCTACCAATTAAAATACTGTAATTGAGCACAACAAATGCGATAACGACAAATGATAGTGAACTTCTTGGTTGGCCCTCCCTGTGACTGGGCACCTAAAATGTTTTTTATAAACGAAAAGAGATTTGGAGAAAACGGGTCAGAGCCCGAATAAAACAGTTTTAAAAATTTAGCAAGTGTTCAAATGCAAGAATTTGCAAATATAATATTCATGTTAAGTTTACGTGCTCTCACTTGAATTTCTCACAACTCATCTAGTGTGCATGCCTAACCTATCTAACTAACCCATCCTAGTTATTGTACCCCACTTAACTAGTCATCCCAAATCTATTATAACGTATTTCCTATTCATGTATCAATTATAAATTTCTCATTTCCTATTTAAATAATCACATATTTAGTGTTACCTTAACTATTATTTCTTTCTCTTCTGCTAGGCGCACACACACGTATATATATATATATATATATATATATATATATATATATATATATATATATATATATATATATATATATATATATATATATATATGAAGAGAGAGAGAGAGAGAGAGATTTATCACTATAAATATATAATACTACTGCGCCCTTAGGCTGAGACCTCCTGGCGCATGCATACTCTGCTATCATGTCCCAGTACCTCACGTACTAAATAAGGGACTATTGGTTCAGTATCTCACTTGAACCTTAAATTCAATACACACATAATGGGAGGCGAACATAGTCCCCAGCCAAATGGGTCACACACATACCTACGCTCCCATTCAACCGTAAAAACTATCATATCTGAGATAGCACGTGTCCAAGTTCCTATGTTCTGGGTACGAGTCTAAAATCCCCCCCAATGGGCTCATTAGGATAAGACCGTCCACGATGCGAGACCTCCCCCCGATAGCAAGCAGCGTAGGTACGTCATACATATAATATCACAATCAACATAATATATGCATCCACTCATCCTATACATACATAGAGTATATTTCAAGTTTATCCCATAAATTAATAATTCACATTTTATTCCCATTTCCCATTACTCCTAACATCTCATGCTAACCGAAAGGATATAAATAATTTAATTAATTATTTCGACAGCTACCTTCAACCCATACTTATTGGTCCAAAACCCAGACTCATTATAACAAGCCCGGATTATATTTTAACTCCCAATAATCCTTTTTCTCAATAAAGTTATATTCTGCCCAGAAATATAAAATTATAATTTGAGGGTTTTCTGATTCTATTTTGAAAAACCTTAAAATTATAAAGTTGTGCAGAACATGATTTTATACAGCACACTACCAATTTCCTCTTAAAATAGTTCTAAAATTATCATACAATGTTCGTCGTCCTTTTTCTGAAACAATTTTTTATGTGTTTTCTCCACCATTTTTTATGTTCAATCTTTCATTCTAAAACTTCAAACTCCCAAACGAATATCCCCAGCAATATACTAATCTATATACATGATTTCTAATATTTTATATTCATCAAATCATCAAAAACTCAACTTAAATTGGATTAATTCATGATTGTCTCTAAAACATTATTTTACCATTTATCATTAAGAACGCATGTAAAACCCATATTTCTCCCAATTTTAATTGTTAGAATTTCATTAATATTCATCTTCTAACATAAGAATTATATATTACTATAAATTCTCCCAAAAATATGATTTTCTATTCCTCAATTTATCATAACCTTTCATTAATTTCAAAAAGTAAACATCCTATTCTAACATGAATATGACATTCAACTAAAATTCAACAAGATAAACATTTGCCTTTTATTGTAGGTCTGATCCGTTGAAGAAGAAATATAGCCTTCAAGAATTTTCCTTCCTAAAGCTTCACTCTAAGTATGTTCTTGCACAAATTCTTTAAATCGTCTCTTAGACTCTTGAAATTCCTTCTCAATTCTCTCCATTTTCTCTCTAATTCTTTGTATAATTCTCCTAACATTTGGTTTTGTGAAAATGACTCTTCCCTAAGCCCAACCTTTCATTTTATAAGTGTAATCCGGTTTTTGTCTTTTCAATTACCATTAAGAAGCCCCAAATTCACCTAAATAAGTCCCGATTAATCTCAAAAGCCCCCGAGACCCGAACATAACCCCAGGGTACTCATTTTTTACCCCTCCGGACACACTAGCGCACTCAAAATGACCATATGAATTATCAAAAATTAAAATATATTTTATTTACTAATTTAAGTACCAACACAACTAACATGCTTGTCCCGATTGAATTTATCATAATTGCCGTATTTTTTCCTCACGACAACTTTAATCGTCTCGTATCATTATTATTTCTCATTCACTAAGTAATATTCAATATAAATAAATATTAACCCTTATCTCTGTAATTAATATTTATTTAAATCCGGATTAATCTCCACTTAAATTTTCCCATTATTTAAATTAATCCAAATAATTAATTAAATTAATACCATATTTAAAACCATTAAAAATTACGGGGTATTACAATTATCCTCCTTAAAAATGCACAATATTTAAACTCCCCTATAGCTCAAACATATTTTTTAGATCCGAGTTGTAGTCTTCATTTTCGATGTGCATTATTTAGATTGAATATATGTTAAGTGGATATGATTACAAAACACTCAAAATTCATCACAAAAGGTAGATCAAGTATAAATCTAGGTATTCTCTTAAATATGAAGGAAACAAATGATTTTGTTTAAAGAGATGCAAATGATATGCTTTTAATCTCAAAAATTATTTCTCATTATAAGAGAAGTATAAAGGAATTTATATATTTGAAATGGATGGAAAAGTCTCTATGTATATAATTTTTTTACAATTTTGACCGCATTGTGCGCATAGCTAAAAATATGTCCGTGCGCATGGGTACAAAACTCACTCGTGCATATAATTTTAGGGAGAAGCCTAAAACATTGCTGGTCATGCGCACGGGAATAAATCAAAACCATGCGAACGGTTTAGAAAAAAACATAGTTTATTCCCAAACAAACTGCATTTTTAAAACCAAGCCTTTCCCTTAGGTTAAAAACAACACATATCAATAGATAATCACTTGCATGAGGACTGCCTTTAATGGAAATAAAGGTATGAATATGAGGGAGTTTGCCTTGAAGTAGTGCTTCTACTCGCATGAGGCAGTCATTAATGAGTAGGGTAGATTTTCTAGAGGGAGATAATGTGTGGTCGAACACAAAAAGATATAGGTAGGCTGGATCACTGGGATTTGGAATTGTGAGTAGGGGAGATCGGCTTAGGTAGAGCTTGATTTCCTCAAGTTCTTTTGAAAATTCTTCATTATAGATCAATTTTTTCTCATTTTCTCAAGAGCTGGAAGAAAGATCTGTAATTTTTTAAGAATTTAACGATGAAGCGGTTGAGTGCTGATGCTATCTTAGTCAGATTTTGAATGCCCCTATTTGTTTTAGGTGACTGGATATTATTCATTGATTTAATCTGGTCGGGTTTTAATTTGATTCCCCTTTGACTAAGCAGCTAACCCCAAAACTTATCGAACTGGACTCCGAAAGAGCACTTTGTTGTGTTGATCTTCATTATATAATATTTTAGGAACTTAAATGTCTGTACCATATCTGTCAAATGGCCACCCTTTTATCTGCTCTTCACGAGCATGTCATCTATATACCTCCATGGTATAACCTTACTGATGCGTTAAAATCATAATGGATAGCCGTTGATGGGTTGTTCCTATGTTTTTTTAGACCAAATGGAACTATCGTGTAGAGGTAGAAGCCAAGGGTTGTGATGAAATATATCTTCTCCTAGTTGGGCCTTGTAACACCCCGCCTAATTAAATACCGGGTGATCAGTCCTTTATTATATTAAAAATCAAGGTGAACGGTGTGGTTCATTCTTAGCATTACCGTCGAAAACAAATTTCCATTTTAATCACTCAAAATAATTAAGCTAAGTGTCAAAATAATTTTTAACCTTACTTTACCTATTAAATGGCATTGTAAAAACCCTTTTAAATATCAATTAGTTTATGAATAACACAAATGATAAAGATACCAGACGTCCAGTGAAACATGCCAACTAGATTATTCAAATCCAAATAAAAAACCACAACTACCGATAATGTGGTAGATACAAATAATTCCAAATAAAAACAGAATACTGAATTAATATAAATGTATGAAAACCCTATCAAGTCTAAACAAGAGTCTGGATATGGGCGGCACATGCCTTAACTAAAGGAACTAAATGGAAATCATGAGCCAAAAGAGGAAGCGTCTACTGCAAAGACCTGCAACTCCCACATAAGCTGCAGCATGTCCAGTCCAATGATTATACGCCTGACACCCCTGTGGCGGGGCACCTGTAATATATATATATATATATATATATATATATATATATATAGAGAGAGAGAGAGAGAGAGAGAGAAGAGAGAGAGAAAAAAATGACAAGAAACGGGTCAGAGCCCGAGTGTAAAACAGTCTTAAAAATGGTTTAGTAAGTATTTTAAATGCTTACTAGTTGATATGACAAACATGTTAGTAAGCCACACTCTCTTGAGAATTCTCACCTCTAATCTAGTGTGTACGCCTATCACACTACTGAAATGACTCATAATTCTAACTCTATACCTTCTTCCATAAGCTCTGATTCGTAGGATAATAAATCTATGATGAAATTAAGATAACATCTTCTTAAGGGTTATTTAAGTCAAGTATGTATTTCTCAATACTGCTGTGAAGTTTCAAACACTTACTATGATTAGGAACATATATTCAATTACTTATCTACTTATTTGAACAATATAAGAATATCAGGTATAGGTATATATATTAATCACTCATACGATATATATACTAATCGACACCCCACATAAAATCTATGGTGTTGGCATACTCTGCTATCAAGTCCCCGTATCTCTCGTACCAAGGGAAATACTAGTTCAGAATCACTCTCGAACTGTATTAACACAATACACATATAATGGAGGCAAAGCATAGTTCCAAGTCACTAAGAGGTCAGCACATACCCTCACGTCTCTTAGAACCGTCTGACTATCATTTTCAGATAGTCTATACCAAGGAATCCTATCTTCTAGGGTATGAGTCAATATCTCCCATAAAGGTCCCATCGAGATAAGACTGTCCCAGCGCGGTAACCTCCGTGATAGCAAGTAACGCAGGTATGATTATATACAGATACAATATTATATATATATATGCACACACACACACAATAGCACTCGGTTATATATATAAATTTTCACATCTTTTAATTAGGTTCGCTCACGACCTAGACAATATTTTTAACCGCACGCAGTATAAATTACCCAATTCTTACGCATAATGAATTCATCTCTTTTCATTCTCAATTATAACCATTTCATAATTACTCCTAGTTCCTAGAAGTATTTTCTCTTCCTAAAGGTAAATTAAGTAGGTATACCCTCACTCCCATACTGGTCTAAGTCTTTCTTGAATATCTCAATACCTTACTTAACGTACGCACGATTTCTAATAAAGGTCATACCCCCGTTATCCCATGATTACATCTCGTATAAAATTATATTTACCAGAACCTACTTAGACCCTACTGGTCCCCTTCATGACCTAATACGATCTTTAAATGATAACCAAGGGCTCCTACGTATTTTAATCGAGTTAATTAAAAAGGAGAAAAATATTCAATTTTCAAGGAGGGGTCGATCGATCGATAAAAAGGGGTTGATCGATCGATATTCTTGAGTCGATCGATCGATAAAGCAGTTCTTGCCCAGATTCTGCAATTCTAACCTACGGGTTTCATCCATAAAACTTCTCCAAAACACCAATAACGAATCCCAATCTCCCAACCAATGATAAGGAATGTTATATAAACATAAATGGAAAATTCTTAACGTAAATTTCCTCTAATTTCATCAACAATTAATCTCTACTGAATCACAACTCAAAATATGCTTCATAACCCTAGTTTCTTTAATTTCTTCAAAAATTCCATTTAATAATAGATGCTTGTTACTACTGGGTAAAATTTCATTTTCAACAATTAAATTTCAACAGAGAATCATTTTAACATATCGTATGTTCTACAAGATTCAAGAATTTAACCCAAATATCAACTTCTTGCATGAAAACTTAAATATTATTATCCTACACCATCATGGATGTGATATCAACAAAATTTGTAGTAAGAAAGATACTTTCCTCAGATATGAAGGTCTGATTCTCAGGTGTTGATGGGTATGGTTGCATCCCTCGTTCCCCGATCTACGAGATGGTAGTGAAATCCGGCAAAAGTGGTGTGAGTTGGTGGTTCTCCTCCTTTGGAAAGTTTATCTCTTCTATCTAACTTAGCCTCTCTGTAACTCTGTAACTCCTGACCCTAGATGACTCTAATTTCCATAAGATTTAACACTATAATTTTTGTCCATAATTAAGCCTAAAAATGGCTAATTACTAAAATGCCCTCTCGGGTTATCGGTTAGGCCTAAAAACGTCTCGAGACCCAAACTAAACCCTTGGGTATACTTTTCTGACTATCTCAACCCTTCCGAACACGTTGGCGCACTCGAAATGGCTATACGGGCAACTTATAATTTATTCACTTTTATTATAATAATTTAGTCCCGATACGACACATGCGCGTCCCGACTTAATTTTTCATATTTGCCGTATTATTTACTCGTGACAATTTTTAATAAATTCAATTCTATATATTACTTTACTCATTAAGTAATATTCAACCAATTGCCAATAATTACTAACTCTTGTCACGCTAGTAAATATTTAAAATAAATTCTGGATTAATATTAAATTAATTTATCTCAATTAACTTTAATAAATCCCCAATTTTAAAAGCCATAAAAATACGGGGTATTACATACTTTCTCCCTAATAACGGAATTTTGTCCCGAAATTCGAAAAATAAGGCATACCTGGTAAAAATAAATTTGGGTACTTTTCGCGCATATCTGCCTCGCGCTCCCAAGTGGACTCCTCCACGTTATGATGCTCCCATTGGAACCGTACAAGTGGAACTACCTTCGAACTCAATATCCTCTCGCTATGGTCTAGGATAGCCACTCGTCTCTTCTCATAAGAACTATCGGGCTATAAACCAATATCCTCAATCGCGATGTGAGTGTGGGCCATATCATCTCGAAGATATCGTCTCAACGACGAGATGTGGATACAATCGTGAATACGGTGCAAGTCCTCTGGCAACCCCAATCTGTATGCCACCAACCCTATCCTCTCAATAATGGGACTTGGTCCTACGTACCTCAGAGCCGACTTTTCCTTTTTCTCGAATCTCATTCCATAGGAGACATACGTAGTAATACTTGGTCCCCCACATTAAACTCTAGGAAGGACCACTTTGCATCGGCGTAGCTTTTCTGCCTGTTATGGGCTACCCGAATATGTTTCCTGATTAATTCGATTCTGGATGACGTGTCATGAATTACCTCTTGTTCGAGCAACTTGTTGTCCCCAACCTCTAGTCAACAAGTGGGATAACGACAAGGTCTACCATACAAAGCCTCAAATGGGGCCATGCCGATCGTAAACTGATAGGAGTTATTATAAGCGAACTCCACTAATGGAAGATACGACTCCCAACCTCCTTCAAAATCAAGGACACACATGCGTAGCATATCCTCCAGCATTTGATTGGTACGCTCTGTCTGTCCATCTGTCTGCGGGTGATAAGCTGAACTCAATCTCAACTCTGTACCCATAGCCTCCTGAAATATCTCCCAAAAGCGCGACACAAAAATCTTATCTCTACCAGACACAATATCCAGAGGCACCCCATGAAGCCTATCTACCTCGGCAATAAATAACTGTGCATAGTCCATCCGCACTGGTAGAAAATGAGCTACCTTGGTCAATCGATCCACCATAATCCAAATGGAATCGTGACCCCGCTGTGATGTAGGAAACCCAGTGATGAAATCCATAGAAATGCTATCCCATTTTCACGTAGGTATCTCCATCGCCTGAAGTAACCCTGGCGGTCTCTGGTGGTCCATCTTTGCCATCTGACAGGTAGCACACTTGGACACGAACTCTACAATGTCTCTCTTCATTCCACCCCACCAGTACTGCCGCCTCATATCAAGGTACATTTTGAAAAATACTACTTAAGTTGTTTAATACAAGATTAGACTATCTAAGTAGCTCCAAACTATTTTTTGGGGCAACTCTTTTCTTCAAACCAAACTGTTTAAACACAAGATGTGTATAATCAATTTATATACGAGATATCTTCAAGATTATATAACTAGTTTTGAAACACAAAACTAAAACAGTTTAATTCAGCACACCAACTAGAAGAGGATGAGAAGATGTAGAAAGATTAAGTGCACACAATTTTTAACGTGGTAAAACATCACCTAACTGAGGAAACATCCACGGTGACTTTTAAGTCACAAATAAAAAAATCCACTAAAATAAAATATTCAAGTTACAAGCTATTTATCACACAAGCAAGTAAATCAGACCTATACAAGTTTAGAATATATACTAACTTCACTGCAGTTCCGATGATGTTGTGGCTTTCTCAACTTCGTAATTTCTCTGATTTTGTTCCAGATTTGCATAGACTCTTGAAGTTCAAGATCTTAAATCCAACACTTCTTGTGTAGTAGTGTGATAAGTGTTTTGTGACAGTGTTCTAACACATGCATGTATACACTCACACTTATTTATACAAACAGATCCTATCAAATTACAAAGCAGATCTAAATGATGTTAATCTTTCCATTTCTCTCTTCTTTAAAGAACAAACGACTTCTTAATCTTTCAATATATCCCCAAATCCAAGGTTACCTTGCTCAGAAGACGGTCAAGGTCTTAAATAATTTCAGAGGTTTTGAAAAAGATTTTTGAAATTGTAAACCACCGATTACGATTTGAACTAGACTAAAAGTCTTATTTTGTAAGAACTAGAAACATAAGTCAGATTTGTTGATTCTTGAGGTTTCAAAAACATTTTCAAATCGAAATAATCAACAAATATGATTTCTCAAGATGAGAAACAAAATAATGCAGATCTAAGTGATATATGACATGAAATAGTTAAATCTAAAGTTTCTATAAGAAGAAATAGAGATCAAACCAATATGACTAAGTTGGAATGAAGATCTCAAATAATAGAGGATCAAACCACGAACAAGATTCAACAAACACAATAACAACTCTCAAAACACTCAGGTTTTGGTTAGGGTTAAAGATATAGAGTTTGATTGAAAAACAGGTTAGGGTTTGTAAGAAAGAAACAAAAGGTCTCTTCTCTCAGTATATCTCTCTTTCTCTCTTTTGTCTCTCAAAATTATGAGGAAAACCTTAAAGACGAAAAAAACTAAAACAGAGGTAAAGTGATATAATCCTTATATATGAAGAGGATTTTACATGGATCACAAAAGAATAGCATGCAACCCTTGATAGACTTAAATGAACGAACCAAATTAAACTAAGGGACGTGGGTTTATGAAGAAACACAAAATCGACTCGGTATAAAATCAACACGTGGATGGTCAAGATCAGTTTAAAATGTGTGTGTTCAGAGTTTAAAAAAAATACAAATTAAGCCCATATAAGTTTGTGTCGGTTTCGATTTCTACGCAGAGCAGTTTTAAGGAGAAAAAAATAATTACACATCAACACAAAACTTTAGTAAGAATAGATTTTAATTTCCAAAAAATCATTTAAAATTCTTAATTTTTTTAAACAAATCCCAAAAGTTATTTAAAAAACATTTTAAGGGGATATAACTCACACATGATTATATCATGACTAAATCAATATATGAATGCAGTTCTAGTGTGTGGTGTATGTGTTATACCTTCTTGAACTTGTAGAGGAATATCAATGAAGCTATGAAGGTTCTGAGGCTTTTTGGTTCAACTAGGGATAGACACAATTTTGTCTCTATTTCCAAACTAGATGAGCTCCTATATAATGTAGACTCAAATGAGTCGAAGATATAGGGTGCTTCAATCTCCCCCTTTGTAAATATGAGACAAAATCTCCTGGGACTCGTAGTCCTAGAAAGATAAAAGTACATAACTAAACTAATTACAAACCAATGCCCTATCAAAATCTGAAGTACAACGAATCAATATTGATACTTGTAAAATAAACAACTAAGATCAAGAATTTTTACTTAAAATAGATTTAAGATAGACTCAGTTATCTCTCCACCATTTTGTCTCAAATGGACAAAGGGAAGGCAAATATATAGCATGTATAGTAAACTGTTTATTCAAGAATAGTGATGCCAATAGATTTGCATAAGCACTCAAACCTAATATTATCAAGAGGTTTGGTAAATAAATCAACTAAATGCAGTTCAGTAGGAAGATAATTGATATCTAGTTCCTTAGTTTCGACAAGCTCTCGTATAAAGTGATGACGCATTTTAATATATTTAGTACGAGAGTGTTGAACATGGTTTTTAGATATATTGATCGCGCTTTGGTTGTCACAATAGAGATGCAATTTTTCTTCAAAAATGCCGTAATCATTTAGCATTTGTTTTAACCATAGTAATTGGGCACAACAGCTACCTGCGGCGATATATTCGGATTCAACAGTAGATAAAGAAGTACAATTATGTTTTTTACTATTCTAGCCCACCAAGTTATTACCAATATAGTAGTAAGATCTTGAGGTTCTTTTACTATCATCTGAGCAACCTGCCCAGTCGACATTGGTATATCCTATGATGGTACTAGACGTATCTTTAGTGTACCATATGTGACACCCCGACTAATTAAATACCGGGTAGCTACTCCTTTATTAAATTAATTCAAAATGCCAAGTTGGTTCAGTTAATAGCATCACTTTCGAAAACATTTAATGATTACTACCCACCTAGTATTTAAAAAGTAAGTTGTCAAATTTTAAATTAAATCTGATTAACATGCAATAAAAGAATTATGAAAGAATAACATAACCATTCACCATAAAGAAGCAATAGAATAACCAACAAATAATAATAAGTCTGGAGGAAATACTCCTCACAACAATCCCACAACTGAAATAAAAAGAACAGTGTACCCTCAATTAATTACAAGCCAAAGTCTGAATAACCGATATGAAATGTCTCTAAAATAAATGGGAGACATACCCTACACGTGATGGAACTGAATATGGAGTCAAAACCAAAAGAAGCGTCTACTTGCAAGGCCCTGTAACTTCCACAACAGCTACAGCTCGTCACCTGAATGGAAATACTATGCATGGTGTCCTTGTGGCTGGGCACCTAAAAGGTTTTTACAAAAAAAATAGATTTGAAAGCAAACGGGTAGAGCCCGAAAGTGGAGAGTATTTTAAAAACAGCAAGTGCTTTAATAACATTAAAAAAATGAATGCAAAATACATGTTAGGACGTGCTCTCACATGAAATACTCACCCCTCGACTAATTGTGCATCCTAACGTACAGTACCCATCTAAGTGGTATTCATATCTAACTAAATCGACATAAGTTCTAACCCATCTACTCGATTCGTACTATAAGTCCCAACGTTATCAATTTAAATAGACAGCTTTACGTTAATTCTCAAACTCTCAATTATTAGCAACAAAATTTACTGGAGATTATCCCCTTATTTATCTTCTCAAGGAGTTACTATAAATTATTCTCATAATTAAACATGACAAGTCTGTTCATTTAACCGTATATCATTCACATCATGAATATACAATACAAGCACCCCGAGACTAAGCTGCGATGCACACATACTCTGCTATCCATCCCGGTACATCACATACATAAGGATCACGCATTCCGAATCTCTCAGGAATCGTTCTTAGATAACAACAATCACAATCAATGGAGGCGAACACAGTCACATCACATGGGTCACGCACATACCTACGCTCCCATGATCAACAGTCTTATTAACTTCCCAATAAGTCCTTCTCTGACCTATGTTCTCGAGGTACCAATCTATATCCCCTCGTAGGCACACAAAGATTAGATGGTCCTAAACGAACGCAAACCTCCCGTGATAGCAAGTATGGTAGGTATGTCATACACATAAGTCATATACTAAGCATTCACACATCTTAGATATCTCATTATTAATAAAGGTATATTCTACATCCTTATACCATTATTCCAATTTTATACATTTTTAAATCTTCCGATAATATATACTGTAGACTGTCGACACATCTCACGTCATAGTTTCTTATACTTAAAACCTATCTCAAAGAGGTTACTAAGTCTCCTATTATTTCCACATTTAATTTCATTATTCTTAAGGTCATTATTTCTACCACAAACCTCATTTCATCAAATCATTTGAATTTACTCTTTTAACCCTAATATTATCTCACTCGTCGAGCTTTATTGGATTTTTGACAACTATCCCAAATTAAATTCTAATTAAGGTCCGATTTCATAACCATACCTACTGGTCTTCCTTAAGTTTAAGCATACTCACAAAGTCCCCTTCAATAATTTTCTAGGGTTAATATCCTTAAAATTTTAAATGGGAAGATTTTACTCATTCTGGGAAGGTCGATCGATCGACCTTGTATGTTCGATCGATCGATGGTGATCAATCGATCGATCGAGCGCATCAGTTATGCTACGGACTGCTTTGTTTGCAGTCCAAGTTTCGCCCCAAAATTTCATTATAATGCATGAAACTCTAATCTAACGTTATAATATCATCATACAACCATCCTACAACATTGTTAACGTTCTAAAACCAATAAATCATCAACCAAGGTTAATTATAATAATAATTCATCAAGAACCCTAGTTTTCTATTTCTTTCAAGAACAATAATAATTCTCTTCTTAAATCCGTTCTTAGATCATCAATGGTTATATTTTGGATTCATAATTCGTCCAGAATATGTCTACATGCAATTCCTAACATGGTTTATAGTTTTAATCCTCAAATTTCATGGGTTTTTTTTAAATCTCCCAATACAAATGCGATTATATAAATTTCTAAGCATGGAAGAAACATTCGCTTGAAATTAACGTAATTAAACCACTTGCCTTGGATTTTTCTCTGAATTTGGTGTTGAATTGATGAAGGTTGCTCTCTCCTTTTTCTCCCATGGTTGAAGGTTGAAGATGGAGGTTGGGGTTTCTCTTTTGGGAACCTCTCTTAACTTCTCCTATAACTCCCGTTGCCCTTTAGTTGGTTAAGTGCTGGTAATGGCTTAGTGGGTCACTAAATATTCTAATATTTAACTCCCAAAATTCGTTGGTTAATTATCCTAAAATTTCAAAATTACCAAAATACCCTTTTAAGTTGCTGGTATGGCCCAAAAATGCCCTGAGACCCAAACTAAACCCCCGGCTAGTGTTTTCTGACTATTTCGACCCTTCCGGACTCGTTGGCGCACTCAAAATGACCATACGGTTGATAAAAATAAAATTCACTTTTTAATTTAAATAGTTACCTTCCTGACGCGACTGTCACGCACGTCCCAACAAAATTTCCCAAATTGTCGTATTTCAGTCTCGCGACAATTTTAATATTTTCAATATTCATATATTGCCATATATACACATTATAATCAAATACCAACTCACATCTCGTTAGTATTTTATCCGGATTAATTCTCAATTAATTCACATTTAATTTAATTAATCCTATAAATAAATATCCATAAAAGTACGGGGTATTACACCATAGGCCTAGGTTGAGAGTACCTTTCACATACTTAATGATTCGTTTTACACAGATAAGGTGGCTCTCTTTAGAATTACATTGGTATCGTGCACAAACACACACGACATACATAATGTCAGGTGTGGAAGCAGTAAGATATAAAAGACTTCCTATCATGCTACGATATAAGGTGGAATCGGTAGTTTTCCCATTTTCATCTTAGGATAATTTCATTGACGTGCTCATGGGAGTCCTAGATTCTTTCGAATTCTCTAATTCGAACTTTTCAACTATCTCTAGAGCGTACTTAGATTGCGATACAAATAAACCTTCTAAGTTTTGCTTAACTTGGAGTCCTAAGAAGAATTGTAACTCCCCCATAAGCGACATTTAAAACTCATTATGCATAATATCTGAAAATATCTTAGCTTCGGTAGGAGACGTGGATCCAAAGATGATGTCTTCAACGTACACTTGGGCTATTATAATATTTTTGTCAAATTTTTTAACAAAAAGTGTTGAGTCATTCCCTCCTCTCTTAAAACCATTATTTAATAAAAAAGAGGAAAGACGCTCAAACCACTAAGAGCCTGTTTTAATCCATAAAGTGCCTTCTTTAGAGGATACACATGGTTTGGATGGTGGGGATCTATGAATCCTATTGGTTGTTCTACATAGGTCTCCTCAGTTAAGAAATACTGATTTAACATCCATTTGATAAAGTGTAAATTGTAAATTACAGGCTATTGCAAAGAGTAGTCGGACAGATTCCATTCGAGTGACAGGTGCAAAAAGTCTCGTTGAAATCTTCTCCTTCAATCTGAGAATATCCCTGAGCTACTAACCTAGCTTTGTTTCGAATTACCATCCCAATCTCAGCAGTTTTGTTTTTAAATAACCAACGTGTTCCAATAACCTTTTTATTATTGGGCATGGGAACAAGATTCCAAATATCATGAATGATAAATTGATTAAAATCTTCTTGCATAACAAGTATCCACATAGAGTCATTCAAAGCTTCATTTACATTATTTGGTTCCTGACGCGACCATAAATGTGTCTAAAGTGCGTACTTTATAGGCTGAAGTGCAAGCCTGTCGCGTTAGTAATAATCCGATAAGTCGGGATCGTATCCACAAGGAGTAGGGTTACAAATATTAATGACGAAGGAGTAATGAATTTTAACCTTAAATTTATTCTTAAAAAGAAAAGAAAAGATGAATATTTGTGATTTTTGAGACTCTTTATTGACTAAATTGCAATGAAATTAAATTCTAAATTAACTATGCTAACAGGAATAGTTACAAAAATGGAAAGATGCTTGTTATGAATATAAGAGAAATTAGGTTGGAATACAATCCCCAAATCCTTAGTAATTACTTAGCAGAATACTAAAATTATAAATTAGAAATTTGAATAAATCCAGTCTTTATAGATCCCAAGCATTACATATACGAGGTTCAATCCTGCATCATATGAAAACAAAGGGAAATATAAAGCAGTGCTATACAATTTTACGCACATTATATTCTTAAACATCCCAAGTACCTAGGGCAAGAGAGATTAAAATACCTATAATGATTGTAGAATTATCTTGCACGACTATTTCAAAATTTTAATTTTAATTCTATTTTCTACATATGTAATTTACATTGGGATGGGTTCATGCATCCCAACCTAAAAAAACTTAGCTAGACATGATTTTATTAAATGAGAACAAAATTTTAAATGTGCAAGAAATCATATGTCTATGATGCATTGAAAAGAAACTTGAATTGATAAACAAAATTAAACTACAAGAGCAATTTAAACTTACAATATGAAAGAAATGGAAAGTAGAAATTAGCAATACTTGAATAGAAGAAGGAAATCTGAACTTGAAACTTGAATCTTGAATAACTCTTGTTCAACTTACAAACTAGGGTTTGTAAATCCTAAGAAAATATGAAATTATATGCCAAAAGGAACTCTCTCCCTTCCTCTCTTCATTACTCTAGGGCTTGGATTTTTATAATACCCAAATATGAATTTTCCAATGCCTCTCCACGTCTTACAACTAATAAAAAGGAATTATACAAGAAATTTCAAGAGTTGAAACTCTTCAGCTTCCAGAATTAATTTCAATTTTGACTTTCTTTCTCCAATTTTGACTTGCCATATCTTTTGATCCAGAGCTTCGATTTGACTGTTGTTTCTTCCTACACTCTTGTGATTTGGTTATCTTCAACTTTCATTTAGGCTTTAAATCTGAACTCCGAGTGTAAAGTTACGCTTTTTCCCCTTGACTTGTCTTACTTTGTTCTCTTCCTTTCTTTCGGTTTCTTTCTCTCTTTTGTTTGCACTAAATATCTGTAAAAACAGTAAGAAATACATGTAACTCGGGGTACTTGTTAGAAGAAGTCATTAGCAATGATATGGGATAAAAATAAATTAATTACGTTGTTCGAGGTACTAAAACTACCAACTTAGGAGGATAAATTCAGAAGAATTTATGCTTAGTCAAATCCCCCTAACTTAGAACTTTGCGCGTCCCTAGCAATGTATGAGAAATGAGTTAACTTTTGAATTCCTTTTATTAAAATAAAATTCCACTTTCGCAGGCAAGCGATTGCATTGAGCATATGCAATAAGCCTTTAAACCCCTAGGTTACCCTAGTGGGACGAGTTTTGTCTCGTGAGGGTTTGAAGTAAATACACCCACAAAATTCTTTATTGACTCAAATAAATATAAAAATACTTAAAAATTGTACAATTTAAACTTTTCAAAAAATAATCACCATAAATTCATATTCAAATGTCTTAAACCATAGTGTGTGTGTGCAAAGCCAGAAATTAAACCTCAAATTTCCACCGATTGAGCATTACGTTACTTTTCAAAAATTTGTTTTGATTCAAATTCTTACGGATCACTCGAATTGTGGCTGTTTTTTCTCGGTATGCATGATATAAAGAGTAAATATAATGGACACAATTTCACGCATACAAAATTGAAAAGAAGGAAATATATAGTGAAAAGATCTCATCATCGGAATACAGTTATTAGAAAACGGGAAACATCATCTCTTAATCACACCATTTTAATCTCTTTTATTATCTTTTCATGTCTTAGCTCGCCATGCAGTAATTAATTTTGCCATTCGGACTCGGTTAGGAATTTTCGAGTTAAAAAATGTAAAGGGTAAAAATGGGAATAAACGAAATGTTCGGAATTGGAAAATGTCCTTATGACGTCCATTAGTGCTTTTTCGGGCATTTGCTCATTTTTCTCTTTCTTTTTCTATTTTCATTTTTTTCTTATTCTTTTTTCTTGCCCTTTTTTTTTTATTACACACTTTGGACTTACTTGATGAATTTCCAATTTTTCACAATTCCGGGCTATTTGGGTTTTTCGGGTTATCAAACGAAAGGGAAATATTTTATTAGGCTCAAAGTGGGTTCCAAAGGGATAATTTTTTCACAACTTTATTATGGCTAATATTTTTGGTTAAACAAAAGAGGGCATACTTCATTGTCCAAATTGTTAATCACATTACCATATGCATCTCGAGATTAATTAAGTTTAGAGATATATTTAGCATAAATTTCGAGACAACATTTCACACATTTTCCATAACCGATCAAAACAAAGGATTGAGATCATCAACGACTTATTAAAACACTGAAAAGGACTTTGAGTTAATCATAAACTCGGATTGATTTAAAAACTCATAAAAAATTAAAAGGCTCGAAATCTCACCGGGTTCGATCAATCTCCACACTTATTCGTTAAGTCGTCAATTTTCTTTCAATTTCCATCTTCGATCAATTTTAGCTTAGTGCATTTTGATTGTTAACAATTTGAGACTTTAAATAGAATAAAGGTGATATTTTTGAAATATTTAAATTCTAATTTGTATTCATTTTGAGCAAAAATATTTTTGACTTTTTTTTCCCCAAAATTGCAAAGTTTTACAAATACGCACTCATCATCCCCCCTAACTTAGTCTTTTGCATTGTCCACAGTCAAAAGGACAAAAATCTAAATAAGACGAAATAATGAGTGCTAGAGATAAAACAAGCAAATAACTACAACAGAGAATGTTCATTAAGACATAGCTGTTGACACAAGAGATAGAAGAATAAAAAGAGCAACATAAGATAAAACTAGATGGGGACTGTGAAAGGATCCAACAGGTGCTGCCTATTGTGCTGGAGGGTGTTGGGAACTACTGGGCGCACTGTGGTCATAAGGATCATAAAAATAAGCAGGAAGTGTGGCATCGGGACCCAACTGGAGGCGTTAAAGATCATCCTGAAGGCGTAACATCATACTCGTGTCGCGACGATAGGAAGACATAAAACCGTCGAAACGCGCCTCAAGAGCAACAATGCGCTCGGTGAGTGCCGCACCTTCTGGAACATAATTGGGATCAGCAACTTCATCATATTCTTCCTCATCACCTTCCTCCATCTCCACGTCGGCTGCCACATCTTTCGCAGCGTCGTCGAAATCACCCTCCGGTGCATCACTGTCACTATCACCTCGCCGTGCGCGCATCGCCACCATACACTATCATTATCCTAAGGTCCAATCACTATTATATGCAACAACTCACCCCATACATGTCGGGGGTGAGACGACCTTTCCAGTTTATCTCAGTCAGTCCCCATAAACGGGATCCGACAACCAGATCGTGTCGACTGTCGCAACATACTTGCATCACACATAAGCTTGAATGGGAGAGACCAATCCGGAGCTTTCATGATAGGAGCGAAAATTAGCATGCTTTTTAATTTATCAAAAGCCCATTGACATGCAACATTCCAATCAAAAGGAGTATCCTTCATAAGGAGATTACTCAAAGGTCTAGCAATCGCGCTAAAGTCCCTGATAAATCATCTATAGAATCCAACATGGCCCAAAAAGGATCTCACATCTTTCAGTGATTTTGGCGGGGGTAGCTCATCTATCACTTGTATTTTTGCTCGATCCACCTGTATACCTTTGGATGAAACTACATGGCCCAGAATTACACCCTAAGTAACCATAAAATGACATTTTTTCCAGTTGAGGACTAAGTTCTTTTCCACTCAACGGAATAAAACTTTTTCAAGATTAGCTAGACATTGGTCGAACGAGGGGTTAAAAACGCTAAAATCGTCCATAAACACGTCAAGTCCTCTCACTACCATGTCGCTAAAGAGACTTAACATACACCATTGAAAATTCGCAGGTGCATTACATAGTCCAAACGGCATACGTTTATAGGCGAATGTGCCAAAGGGACATGTAAAAGTCGTCTTTTCTTGATCAAGAATATCCACTTCAATTTGATTATATCCAGAATATCCATCCAGGAAACAATAGTAAGGATGGACCGTTACTCATTCAATCACTTGGTCGATAAAAGGTAAGGGAAAATTATCCTTTCTTGTTCCGGCATTGAGTTTTCAATAATCAATGCAAACACGCCACCCGGTGGTTGTGCGTTGAGGTATTAAATCTCTCTTCGCATTCTCAACCACTGTCATACCCAATTTTTTTGGGACGACCTAAATTGGGCTAACCCATTTGCTATCTGAGATGGGATAGATAATCTCGGCATCCAACAACTTGATGATTTCTTCTCTAACCACTTTTTTCATGGTTGGATTTTGTCACCTTTGCATTTCTCTCGAGGGCTTTATGTCCTCCTCGAGGTGGATTTTATGGGTACAAATTAGGGGACTTATAACTTTTAAATCTTCTATTGACCAACCAAAAGCACCTCCGTGCTTCCTCAAAACCTCCAACAACTTACCCTCTTTCTCTTCTTCTAGGCTAGAAGAGACAACAATAGGTAATGTCTCTCCCTCTCCTAGAAAATCATATTTAACATTAGGTAGGAGTTTCTTTAACTTGAGACAAGGAAATGTCTCTTGAGAGGGAATCATGTTTGACACCTGTGGGGGTAACTCCTCAAATCTAGATACCCAGTCAACATCTCTCAATTCTTCCAACTTCACTTCTTCTTGTAACAACACTCTCAACTCCTCCACTTCACGCTCAAACTCAGTATAAGAATACTTGTTCTCAACACTCTTTACTAAACAGACTTCTAGCGCATCCCCAACTATGATTTGCTCAATGTGCTCATCCACTACTTCATCGATAAGGTCAACAGCATGAATTTCATCTTCATCACCCACTTGATTGGAAACATTGAAGATATTGGTCTCGAGGGTCATATTCCCAAAAGTGAGTTGCATTTGCCCATTTCGCGTGTTAATCAAAGAATTAGCAGTAGCTAAAAATGGGTGGCCTAAAATTATGGGAACATAATTGCTAAAAGGGAAAAAGGGCTCCGTATCCCAAATTACAAAGTCTACAGTAAAGTAGAATGTGTCAACTTGAACTATCACGTCCTCCACAATACCTCGAGGTACCTTGACTGTGCAATCTGCTAACTGTAGAGTGATTCGGGTAGGCTTAAGATCACCTAAATCAAGCTGCTTATAAATGGAGTATGGGAGGATATTCACACTCGCCCTTAAATCAAGCAAGGCTTTTTCAACTCTACGTTCTCCAATCACACACGAGATTGTGGGCGCACCAGGATCTTTGAATTTGGTGGAAGATCATTCAACAGGACAAAACTCACATTTTGTGCTAAAAAGACGTTCTTCTTCACCTTAAGCCTTCGTTTGATAGTTAAAAGATCTTTTATGACTTTGGCATAGGCGGGAATTTGATGGATGGCATCTAGAAATGGCCAGTTAAGCTTCACTTGCTTAAGAACATCTAGCACTTCAGTACGGGAAGCTCCCTTTTGAGGTGGTGACATGCGTTGAGGAAATGGTGCAGCAGAGGGAGGTTTTACTTCAACTTTAGGCTCACCATCTTCATCCTTTCCATCATCATATAATGGGGGATCATCGGTCTCTGTCTTGTCAACCGAAACCTCTTTAGCCTTTAGTTCTTTAGGTGGGGGAGGCGATAGATCAACTACTCGACCACTTAGCAAAGTGGTCACAGCTTGGCATTTCTCTTGTGATTCCGATGATGTAGAGATAACAATAGTTTGCTCTTGAGGAGGTCTTTGACCCTGACCTAGAAATTTACCCTTATCTTGGATATTCAATGTAGCTTGAAACCTAGAGATGCTAGTATGAATTTCAGTGAACATTCGATCATACCTAGTGTTGTTATCCTTTTGTAATTGGATGAGTTGATTCAAGATATCCTCAATAGATTGCCTAGGTGGGGTAGCATACGGACCAGGAGATGGTGCTTGCCTTTAGGGCTGCATATAAGGCACTTGCTGAAATTGGGGAGGGGGTTGAGGTAAAGCAACATGTGAAGTAGGATTTATCACACCTTGTTGTTGCCCATAGTTTAAACTAGGATGATTCCTCCTAGATGGATTGTATGCGTTCCCTTGAGCAGTGTTAAAGTTTCCTCGAAACCCTACTATAGCTTCCACTTGCTCAGTGTACATTGCCTTGTAGGAAGGTATAGCAGGACATCCTTTTGTGGAATGACCCGCCGCACAAATAACATACACCTTCTCTTGGATAGGCCCAATAGCGTCTCTCAATTGAACCTCAAGTATGTCTTTTAAATTCTTTTCCAACTGGTAAAGTCGAAGATCTAACAAAGTGTCTTTGTCCAGTTGATAGATACCGGATGCAGCAGACAATTTAGGCACTTGTCGATGTCTATTTAGGCTATTAGGGTCGGAAACATCCCATACCTGAGTGGTCTCGGCTACATATTTCAAATGAGCCTCATCATCGCTCAAGTCGAGCTCCCAAAATGGTCTTTCACACATTATTTGCATGAGTTGTTTAGATGCTACAGTAAGCCCTTGATGAAAGAATGAAATAAGATGGTGTTGTTCAAACCCATGGTGAGGGCAAGCGCTAACTAACTCTTGAAAACGATCCCAACATTTATCAAAGGCTTCATTCTCAGTTTGGTAGAAAGTTTGGATTTGGGCCTTAACAGAGTTGGTTTTAAGCTATGGAAAGAATTTGGAGAGAAATTTAGTCTGCATATCTCTCCATGATAGAACAGAGTTCACGGGTAAAGACCATAGCCAGGTCTTAGCTTTATCTTTTAAGGAAAAAGGAAAAAAGCTTCAAACAAATAACATCTTGCGAACATGTTTGACACCAAATTTTTCACACGCTTCTTCGAATTCCCTAAGATGGAGATATGGCTTTTCAGAATCCCTTCCATGTAATGTAGTAAGAATTTGGATCATCCCATTACGAAAGTGGAACTGTCCTGCATTGTACGGAAGTAGAATGCATCCAGGAGTGACAGTTCGCTCAGGAAATAAGAGATCTTTCATGGGGAGATAGGGTTATTCTCCCTCCCAGTGCCAATACTACCTTGCACAGACATGTTGCTATAAAATGATTATAAATCGCCACCAGTGTTTGACTCAAAGTGTGACTCGTGAGTGAATTATGAGATGAAGAAGGTGGAACCCAGAAGTGTGGAACGTTAGGGGTTTGGGAATTATCAGAGTTAGCTTCAGCAATGGGGTTTTCGTGAACTTGGGTTGGAGACGACAAAGGAGTTTGCATGTACAGTTTATGGGAGATGAGAAAGAATAATTTTTTTTTGGAATCAAATTGGGTTTAACTTTTACTCTTGAAATGTAACCTAGATCCCCGTCAACGGCGCCAAAAAGTTGATGCGACCACAAATGTGTCTAAAGTACGTGCTTTATAGGCTCAAGTGCAAGCCTGTCGCGCTAGTAATAATTCGATAAGTCGGGATCGTATCCACAGGGAATAAGACTTACAAATCTTAATGACGAAGGATTAATGAATTTTAACCTTAACTTGATTCTTAAAAAGTAAAGAAAAGATGAATATTTGTGATTTTTGAAACTCTTTTATGACTAAATTACAATGAAATTAAATTCTAAATTAACTATGCTAACATGAATAGTTACAAAAATGGAAAGATGCTTGTTATGAATATAAGAGAAATTAGGTTGGAATACAATCCCCCAATTCTTAGTAATTACTGAGAAGAATATTAAAATTATAAATTAGAAGTTTGAATGAATCCAGTCTTTATAGATCCTAAGTATTACATATATGAGGTTCAATCCCGCATCATATGAAATCAAAGGGAAATATAAAGCAGTGCTAAACACTTTTACGCACATTATATTCTTAAAGATCCCAAGTACCTAGGGCAAGAGAGATTAAATGACCTATAATTATTGTAGAATTATCTTGCACGACTCTTTCAAAATTTTAATTTAAATTCTATTTTCTACATATGTAATTTACATTGGGATGGGTTCATGCATCCCAACCCTAAAAAAACTTAGCTAGACATGATTTTATTAAATTATAACAAAATTCTAATTGTGCAAGAAATCATAGGTCTATTATGCATTGAAAAGAAACTTGAATTTAGAAACAAAATTAAACTACAAGAGCAATTTAAACTTATAATATGAAAGAAATGGAAAGTAGAAATTAGAAATACTTGAATAGAAGAAGGAAATCTGAACTTGAAACTTGAATCTTGAATAACTCTTGTTTAACTTACAAACTAGGATTTCTAAATCCTAAGAAAATATGAAATTATATGCCAAAGGAACTCTCTCTATTCATTACTCTAGGGCTTTGGCTTTTTATAATACCCAAATATGACTTTTACAATGCCTCTCCACGTTTTACAACTAATAAAAAGGAATTATACAGCAAATTTCAAGAGTTGAAACTCTTCAGCTTCCAGAATTAATTTCAATTTTGACTTTCTTTCTCCAAATTTGACTTGCCATATCTTTTGATCCAGAGCTCCGATTTGACCGTCGTTTCTTCCTACGCTCTTGTGATTTGATTATCTTCAACTTTCATATAGGCTTCAAATCTGAACTCCGGGTGTAGGGTTACGCTTTTTCCTTCTGACTTGTCTTCTTTTGTTCTCTTCCTTTCTTCCGATTTCTTTCTCTCTTTTCTTTGCATTAAATATCTGTAAAAATAGTAAGAAATACATGTAGCTCAGGGTACTTGTTAGAAGAAGTCATTAGCAATGATATGGTATAAAAAAAAATCAATTACGTTGTTCAAGGTACTAAAATTACCAACTTAGGAGGATAAATTGAGAAGAATTTATGCTTAGTCAGTTCTAAGAGGGAAACAAAACATGCAGAATGAGCTAAGTTGCGAACTTGAGATCTTGTCCTCACAGGCTCAGTAAGGTTACTAATAACACTATCTACAGGATGGTCGTTTGTAACCTAGTTAGGTACTTCAGGTATTTCTTTTTGTAAAAGATCATCTATCACTGAGGAGTCGGATGTTAACGTATTGTTCGACTCATTAACGATAGTTGGCCTTTTATTACTACTCTCTACATTAGTGTCACTTACAACTACATTAATGGATTCCATAAGAGTTTTACTGTTAAGATTATACACACGATAAGCTCAACTGTTAGGAGAGTATCCTAAAAAGATAGCTTTATCTCCTCTAGATTCAAACTTAGATAGGTGTTCTCTATCTTTACAGACAAAGCATGTACTACCAAAAGTCCTAAAGTATTTCAGGTTTGGTTTTTTGTTATACTAGAGTTGATAAGGAGTTTGTTTAGTGTTTTTTTGGAGATATACTCTATTGATTATATGATAGGCTATTCAAACATATTCAACCCAAAAGTATTTAGGTAAATCTTTGACATGGAGCATGCCACGAGCCATCTCCTAAATAGTGCGATTCTTACGTTCAACAATCCCATTTTATTGGTGGGTCTTAGGTGCACTAAACTCATGTTTATAACTATTATAATCACAGTATTCAATCAATACAGAGTCAATAAACTCACCGCTTCTATCACTTATAATCTTATTCACTTGGGAGTCCTTTTCATTTTCAATGCGAAGTAAAATTTTTAGAAATTTCCTAAAAGTTTCAGATTTCTATTTTAAAAAGGCATTCCAAGTGAATCGAGTGAAGTCGTCAACCATAACAAGAATATAACTGTTTCCACAAAGGCTTATAGTTCAAGAAGGACCCATTAGGTCTATATGGATGAGTTCTAAAGGTCTAGTGGAGAGAACATCCTTATTCTTCTTGTGAGGAGCCTTAACCATTTTTCCTATTTGACATGGTCCACGAGTTACGTTGGAAATAGGTTTGATCTTAGGGATACCTCTAACTATCTCTTGAGAAGACAATTTGCTTAGGATGTCGTAATTTACGTGACCCAATCTGTTATGCCATATCTCATTGTCATCCAATCTAGCAATGTTGCAAACTTCATTACTCGACCTAACAGTATAATAATTTTCTGGAGTACGAAGTCCTATAATAATGCACTCACCTTTTTCATTTAAAATTTTACAACTATTTTTCTAAAAGGTGATAGTATGATTTGAGTCACAAAATTGCGAAATACTAAGTAAGTTGGCTTTGAGACCTTTAACTAATAGCACATTTTAAAGAACAGTAAGACCTTCTTCATGGAGTGTTCCTTTACCTATGATTTGGGCTGATATACCATCTCCGAACATGACACTTCCACCAGAGAAATTAATTTTATTTGGAAGTTTAGTATCATCCCCAGTTATATGTTTAGAATAACCAGAATCCAAATACCAACCAGATGATGTGTGTTGGGTTTCTAAAGCATTTATAACAATGTTACACTTCATCTGAGGTACTAGATCATCTTTCCTAATCCAAATTGCTCTTGTCTTCAAAAGCTTGCGCTTATTTGCTCTCATTTGATAAAACTTGCGAGAATTGGATTTTTGTTGAAAAAAGTTTTGGGCATGCCTTTGTATTTTATGAAAAGGTTGATCATATCGAGTAATAGTTTTAGTAAAGACTCTGGAATTCCTATTTGATGATGTCCTTTTAGTATTGGATCTTCTCTTCCTATGACGATAGTTAGAATTCCTATCAGGCTATCTAGGTAAGACATAGTGGTTTCGATTCTTCCTAGAATAGTTGAAGTTCTGGTACATAGGAGAGGAGTAAACTAGTTTATAAAGACATTTTCAAAACCATCCTTCTAGTGAAGGTTCATAGACATCACAATATGAACAGTAAAGGTTATAGGTAGATGGATTTTCCTTAGGAAAATTATTAAACATAGGTATAGGATTAGTTTGAACTCTAGGTTTGTTTTTATTAACTACTGGCTGAAATGGAGGTACGAAACGTCTTATAGGAGGACAAATGTATTTAGCCTTAGGTTCAACTTTTTCCTTAGAGTTACTTGAGTCACCAATGTCTAGAATTTTAGGTTGTCTCAAAATCTTTTTTTAAAGACTAAAAATCTGGACAGACTTCCATAGGTCTTTTTCCCCCAGATACAAACTTAACAGTTTCAAACATTTTAGGTTGTTTGTCCTCTTTGGGACAAAATCCTATTCCAGTACGATCATCAGAATTGTTTTTTCTATCAGCAATAAATTCCTCAAAACATTTTGAATTGTTTTCAATCTTAGTAATTTTTTTAAAAACAGTTGAGGTATTTTCCTTAGTTTCTTCCAATTCCAACAAAGTAGCTTTGTATTTTTTCTCCAGAATTTCATTCTTTTAGGACAATTCCTTGAATTTTTCAACAAAATTTTTTGTTTGATTTTCATAAACTAGACATTGGGTGGTGTACTCTTCAACATTAAGTTTAACCATTTGGCTCATGTCATCTAGTTTCCTAGTGAGGTCTTTGACAACTTTGTCAAGTTTGAAGCTTTTCTTTAGAGTCATAGCATACAGTGTGTGTATATCAGGGATGTCTTCATTATCTGAATCACTATGTGCATAGTGTGTAGTGTCCCTTAGATATTCAGTTTTAGGACTCACACACACCGCATTGGCATCAACAGTATTCTCAAGTATTAAAGCATCCAATCCAGTAATATGATTATTCACTATAGCTTGAGTAGAACTATTAGTATCAAGTTCAGTTAGAGACACAGGCAGATCATCATTGTAAATGATTTTAGCAAAGAATCACATATAGGGGTCAATAGTATTGGGTGACTTAGGCTCATCATTTTCAGAGTCACTTGAGTCATCACATATCTTGCATAGGTTAGCCCTACTATGTTTATGGTTCTTGTTCAAATTTACTCTACAGTCTTGTGCCATATGTCCTAACTTTGTACATCTATAGCATTCAACATTCTTGAGATCTCTCTTGGATCTCTTGGGATTATGGGTATTATGGTTTTGATATCTCTTCTCATAAGGTCTGTTACTGGAAGGATTTTGATAATTTGGCTTGCTTTGTCCATTTGCCATTTTATTTCTAAACTTTATCAGTTTCTTAAATTGTTTTGACATTAAGGAAATCTGATTATCAAGACTATCCAAGTTACACTCCTCATCAGATTCTAAGTCAAAAGTAGGTATAGACAATTCAGGTTTTATCAACTTAGAGGAGAAATGCAAATTAGAACTGGACTATTTTCTATGGGACTGAGTTAATTGCTTCTTGAATTCTAGTTCCATTTCCAAAGTTCTCAATTTGTTACCGAGGAGTTTAGGGGTAAGATTTTGATCACTCATCTCCTCAATTGCATACCTTTTGTTGTCAAATTTTTGTGGTAATGATCTTAGAATTTGAGATACAATTTCACTCCTATCATAAGTAATACCATTTGCATGCAATTTGGTCACAATATCAGTTAATTTGATATAGAAGTCATCGAATGACTCAGAGTCTGTCATAATCAGTGATCTATACTGCTGAATGAGTATCTGTGTTTTAGCAGCCTTAACTCTGGTATCACCTTCATGTGCAGTCATAAGTGTGACCCAAGCTTCCTTAGAAGTGGTACAAGATGAGATTCTTTTGAACTCATGTTCATTTATAGACATAAAAATGTCATTCTTACCTTTGTTACTGTTAAGAGAATCTTGCTTCTCTTCTTTAGTGAATTCACTTAAAATTTTCTTAATCCTCTTAGTGCTTCCAACAATGAATGGTTTTATAGGATGAGTGTATCCATTTTCAACAGTGTCCCAGACATCATCTCCCAAGTTTCCTTATATGAAAGCAACCATCCTTACCTTCCAGTAAGGAAAGTTATTTCCTTCAGGGGGGGGGGGGGGGGTAAGGATAAGTTACCAAATCCTTCAAATTTCTCTTCCATTGTTTGATTTCAAGAAAACAATTTCAAAAACACAAGATCTTAAAGAAAAATTTCCCAAGCCTGATACCAATTGAAAAATACCACTTAAGTTGTTTAATACGAGATTAAACTATCTAAGTAGATCCAAACTGTTTTTTGGGGGAGCTATTTTCTTTAAACCAAACTGTTTAAACAGAAGATGTGTATAATCAAATTATGTACGAGATATCTTCAAAATTACATAACTAGTTTTGAAAAACAAAACTAAAACAGTTTAATTTATCACACCGTCTAGAGAGGATGAGAAGATGTAGAAAGATTAAGTGCACATAATTTTTAACGTGGTAAAACCTCACCCAACTGAGGAAACATCCACGGTGACTTCTAAGTCACAAATAAAAAAACCCACTAAAACAAAATATTCAAGTTACAAGCTATTTAACACACAAGCAAGTAAATCAGACCTATACAAGTTTAGAATATATACCAACTCCATTGGCTTGATTCTAACTTCTCTGCAGTTCTGATGATGTTTTGGATTTCTCAAATTCGTAACTTCTCTGATTTTGTTCCAGATTTACGTCGACTCTTGAAGTTCAAGATCTTAAATCCAACACTTCTTGTGTAGTAGTGTGATAAGTGTATTGTGACAGTGTTCTAACACATGCATGTACACACTCACACTTATTTATACAAACATATCCTATCAAATTACAAAGCAGATCTAAATGATTTTAAGCTTTCTATTTCTCTCTTCTTTAAAGAACAAACGACTTCTTGATCTTTCAATATATCCCCAAATCCAAGGTTACCTTGCTCAGAAGACGGTCAAGGTCTTAAACAAGTTCAGAGGTTTTGAAAAATATTTTTGAAATTGAAAACCACCGATTGCAATTTGTACTATACTAGAAGTCTTGTTTTGTAAGAAATAGAAACAAAAGTCAGATTTGTTGATTCTTGAGTTTTCAAAAACATTTTCAAATCGAAATAATAAAAAAATATGATTTCTCAAGATGAGAAACAAAATACTGCAGATCTAAGTGATATATGATATAAAATAGTTAAATATATAGTTTCTATAAGAAGAAATAGAGACCAAACTAATATGACTAAGTTGGGATGAAGATCTCAAACAACAGAGGATCAAACCACGAACCAGCTTCAACCAACACAATAACTACTCTCAAAACACTCAAGTTTTGGTTAGGGTTAAAGATATAGAGTTTGATTGAAAAATAGGTTAGGGTTTGTAAGAAAGAAACAAAAATCTTCTTCTCCCAGTCTCTCTCTCTCTCTCTCTCTCTCTCTCTCTCTTCTCTTCTGTCTCTCAAAATTACGTGGAAAGCCCTAAAGACGAAAAAAACTAAAACAGAGTTAAAGGGATATAATCCTTATATATGAAGAGGATTTCACATGGATCACAAAAGAATAACATACAATCGTTGATAAACTTAAATGAACGAACCAGATTAAACTAAGGGATCTGAGTATGTGAAGAAACACAAATCGACTCGATATAAAATCAACACGTGGATGGTCAAGATTAGTTTAAAATGCGTGTGTTTAGAGTTTTTAAAAAATTAAAATTAAACCCACATAAGTTTGTACCGGTTTCGATTTCTACCCATAGCAATTTTAAGAAGAAAAAAATAATTACACATCAACACAAAACTTTATTAAGAATAGATTTTAATTTCCAAAAAATCATTTAAAATTCTTAAATTTTTTTAAACAAATCCCAAAAATTATTTAAAAAACATTTTAAGGGGATATAAGTAACACATTATTTTATCATGACTAAATCAATATATGAATGCAGTTCTAGTGTGTGGTGTATGTGTTATGCCTTCTTGAACTTTTATAGGAATATCAAGGAAGCTATATAGGTTCTGTGGCTTTTTGGTTCAACTAGGGATAGACACAATTTTGTCTCTATTCCCAAACTAGATGAGCTACCATATAATGTAGACTCAAATGAGTCAAAGATATAGGGTACTTCACATTTTATCCCCTCCGGGATGTACCAAAAATCTAGACCCGTGCGACCGTCTCATCACTGCGTGACGTAAGTCATCTCCCTACGGGACCACCAATCTTCCATGAAACCTCAAACCCCTATTATAGCTCACTGAACAGGACACAACACCCTCGGCTAAGAGCCGTACAATCTGATCCTGACAAAACGTATCCACTGGTTGGGCCTGGATCACCCTCATAACAATCTTTGGTGTGACTGTCATAACGGATATAAAGGAACAGGCTACCGCGTCCTGGTGTCCAAACTCTTTCCACTTCCCTTTCCATACTTTCTCTACCTCACTTGCCGGCCAACGACTTAACGCATCAACAACTACATTAGCCTTCCTCAGATGGTACTGTGTATCGAACTGGTAGTCTTTCACAAACTCCATCCACCTGCACTGACGCATGTTCAACTCCCGCTGAGTAAATAAGTATTGCAGTGGCTTGTGGTCTTTGAACAAGAGAAAATTCTCCCCTAACAGTTAATGCCTCCAAAATCAGTAATGCAAACACGACCGCTGCTAATTCCAGGTTGTGGGTGGGGTAATTCCTTTCACGAGGCATAAGCTATAGCCTGCTCCTCCTACTGAAGTACTCCACCGAGTCCCTGTAGAGAGGCATCAGTATACACTAGGCACTCCACTCCCGGCCTGGGTAAAGTAAGAACTGGAGCCAAAGTCAGCTTATCCTTTAGCTCGTCAAAATTCAATTGACAAGCGTCATCCCATACGTACGATACCCCCTTACGAGTTAGATTCGTCAATGGGCCCGCTATCTTTGAAAAGCCTCAAATGAACCGCCTGTAGCACCCGACTAACCCCAAGAAACTACGCACCTCTGTCGGTGTAGTGGGCTGTCCCCACTCCCTCACTGCCAACACTTTACTCTGGTCAACTGATATCCCCAATTCTGACACAACGTGCCCCAAAAATTGTACCTCCTATAGCCAGAATCCGCACTTCTCATAGTTAGCATACAGCTGATGCTCTTGTAGAGTCTGAAGAACCCGTCTCAAGTTTTCAGTATGCTCCTCCTCAGTCTGTGAATAAATCAGGATGTCATCTATGAAGACGTTGATAAACTGATCCAAGAACACTCTGAACACTCGGTTCATCAAGTCCATGAATACGACTAGGGCATTTGTCAGCCCAAACGACATGACTCTGAACTCATAGGACCCATATCTCATCAAAAAAGCAGTCTTCGACACATCCTTCTCCCTAATTCGCAGCTAATGGTATCTCGATCTCAAATCTATCTTTGAAAAGCAAATAACTCCCCTTAGCTGGTTGAACAGGTCATCGATTCGGGGAAACGGATACTTATGTCGTATCGTGACCTTATTCAACTCTCTGTAGTTCACACACAATCTCAACGAGCCATCTCTCTTTTTCACAAACAACACCTGAGCACCCCAAGGTGAGGTGCTCCTACAAATGAAGCTCTGACCTAACAGCTGCTCTATTTGATCCTGTAACTCCCTCATGTTGGCTGGAGTTATACGGTACGGTGCACGTGCTATCGGTTGAGTGCCCGACATCAAGTCTATGATAAAATCTATTTCTTGATTGGGAGGTTTTCCCGGTATCTCCTGGAACACATCTGAGAACTCACGAACAACTGGAATCGAATCCCTAGGAATCACAATCTCCTTAGAGGTCTCCTACTCTATGTAATACAAATGGGTGGAAAATCCTCCCTCAGGGTGAGGCATCGCTACCAAAAATATATCCTGACCATGAATGGCAAAGATAATACTCCTACCGAAACAATCTATCATGGCCCTATACGCAGTGAGCCAATCCATTCCGATAATGGCGTCGTGCTCATGCATATTTAAAATTAATATGTCCGCAATTAAAATCAAGCTACCAATCTCTATACCTACTCCCCGACATATAAAGAAAATTAAGGACCCATTTCCCTGTGCTGAATCTACGCATGCCACTGTACTCTCTGCCGTGTTTAATAACCCTGTGGCCTGTGCAAAATGAGTAGCTATAAAACAGCGACACCCCAGTATCAAATAATACTCGACCCATAGTGCCATAAATAGGAAGCGTACTACTATCATGGGTGGCGCCTGCAGTGCTGCTGGCTGGTGGACATTATAGACACGTCCATACTGCAATTGCCCCTGCTGGATGTGGGCTACTAGGATGACTGGTAGGGCTGGCATTAGAGCTGGCGCTGGGAGGGCGACTGGAAAAAGTGGTCTCTGCGGCTCTTGATGGGCACCCTACTGCTGTGGGGCCCTATCCCCTTTGGGCAATCCTGGCGCCTATGACCATTCTTTCCACATCCAAAACACCTGCCCCTGAAGTTTCCTCCCCTCTATCCCTGCTGACCACGACCTGTTGGCCGTTACCACCCCGCTGCCGACCATGCTGAAAATGCTGTTGGCCCTGCTACTGACCCTATTACTGATGGTGTTGGCCATGCTGACTGGACTGGCCCTGCTGACCCTGTCTAAATCCCTTCCCAGAATCGCCGGATCGAAATCACTTGGCAGGGTCCCCCTCATGGGAACTCTGCTCACTATGACGGGTCTGCCCCTGAGCTGATGGTGCTCCACCGGCACCACTACCTCCAGTCCGGCCCTGCTGACTAGACTCCCCTGCTCGTTTGCTCCCCTGTTGATGAAAGTGGTGATCCTGGTAGTGCAACAGAGCGGCGTTGAGTACATCAGTGTAAGTACCCAACGATAGGTTACCTATGAGGTGCTGACGAATCTTCCAGGCCAATCTATCCAGAAATAACAAGATCATCTTCTCAGTGGGTGTCTCATCCGACCTTATAGTGAGAAGTCTCGTGAACTCCTCCTCATACTCAACAACGGTCATATTCTCCTTCTTAAGATTCAGTAACCTCCGCCTCATCTCAGTCTGTACGACGGATGAGAAATATTTACAATCAAATCGCACCCAAAATGACTGAATCGACATGCTGTCCCTCTCCTCCAAGGTGTTGGTGGACTCCCACCACTGTAAAGAGGCCCCCACTAGCTTGAAGGAAGCCAGTAACTGTCTTTGTACGTCAGTGCACTCATACATATGAAGATGACTTTGGATGTCCTTCTTCCATTAGCTGGCGATCACGATGTTCGAGCTAGCCGAGAACTCCGTGGGATGCGCCTTCTGAAAGGCATCTCTGACTCGCGCTCATGCCATGGGAAGCTGTGTTGGCACTGTCGCTACTGCCTAAACCTGGGGTGGAGCCTACTGCACCACCGCTAATGCAACATTCACCGCCTGAGCAATTATGGTGGCTATTTCCATTGCGTTCATCATTCCCTGAGCTGGAGCTACTGGCTACTCGGGCCGGGTATTCGTGTCTTGGGGTTCTCGTCTCAGAGGCATCTGAAATGAGAAGGAAGTTTATTAGTCTACAGTTTATTATCAATCTAAAATAGCTGAAGACGTAAATCATATAAACCAGAATACAACAGTTCTAAAATAGGGCTCTATATCAAAGACGCTAAACTGAAAGCGCAATAAGCCGTACAAATCCTAAAGGACACTAGAACCTGATGCTCTGATACCACCTGTAACACCCTGCCTAATTAAATACTAGGTGACTAGTCCTTTATTAAATTAAAAATCAAGGTGAACGGTGTGGTTCATTCTTAGCATCGCTATCTAGGGGTGTTCGCGGTCCGGTCCAATTCGATTTTTAGGATTTTTAAGGACCGGATCGATTAAATTGATCCTAAAAAAAGACGGACCAAGACCAGACCGATTGTATCGATCACCCGACCCTTGTCGGTCCAGTTTTTTATAAGTTCGGTTCAGTTTAACTTGTAGGTCCTAATCTTACTAAATTTAGACAAAATTATTATCTACTACCTATAATATTTAGACAAATTATTATCTACAATTATTATCTACAACTACAATATACAAGATAAACTATTATCTATACAAAACCATACAATATACAGACCCATAACAATATACACAGAACTATAACAATATATACAGAACCATACAAGAACCATAAGAATATATACAAAAACTATTATCTTTGGACTGTACCAGCTGCGATGAGGGGAGGAGATGGAAGCGTAGCACAGAGGCTGCAACGATGGTAACGAGGAGGCAGCGCCAGCAAGCTGTAATGAAGAAGCGGCATAGAGCGAGATGAGAGATGAGGTTATAACGAAAAAGCTATAGCCTGTAACGAAAGAACGGGAACGACAAGCTGTAATGAAGAAGCTGATGGCAACGGAGAGAGAGATGAGAGATGAGAGAAATGAAGAAAAATGGTGTGGGCTACAAATGAAGAAAAGAAGGGAAAGGATAGGTTTAGTTTAGGGCAGGAAAGACTCTTAGGATTTTTTCTTATTTATCATCGTACCCTCCCTCTTTATTTAAATTATTTTATATATAAAAATATAATAAAAATATATATTAATATGAACAACCGGTCCCGATCGGTCTGGAAAAAAACCCTAACCGGACCGGTGATAAAAAAACTCGATAAAAATAGGGTGATTCAGTTCGGTCCCATTCGGTCCGCCGGTCCAATCGATTTTTTGAACACCCCTATCACTATCGAAAACTAATTTCCATTTTAACCACCCTGAATAATTAAGCTAAGTGTCAAAACAATTCTTAACCTTACTTTAGCTATTAAATGGCATTATAAAAACCTTTTTAAATATAAATCAGTTTATGAATAACACAAATGACAAAGATACCAGACGTCCAGTGAAATATGCCAACTAGATTATTCAAATCCAAATAAATAACCACAACTACCGACAATGTGGTAGATAAAAATAATTCCAAATAAAAACAGAATACTGAATTAATAGAAATGTATGAAAACCCTATCAAGTCTAAACAAGAGTCTGGATATGGGCGACACATGCCCTAACTAAAGGAACTAAATGGAAATCAGGAGCCAAAAGATGAAGCGTCTACTACAAAGACTTGCAACTCCCACATAAGCTGTAGCACGTCCAGTCCAATGATTCTACGCCTGATGCCGTTGTGGCTGGACACCTGTAATATATATATATATATATATATATATATATATATACAAGAGAGAGAAAAATAACAAGAAATGGATCAGAGCCCGAGTGTAAAACAATCTTAAAAATGGTTTAGCAAGTATTTTAAATGCTTACTAGTTGATATGACAAACATGTTAGTACACAACACTCTATTGAGAATTCTCACCTCTCATCTAGTGTTCACACCTATCGCACTACTGAAATGACTCATAAGTCTAACTCTATACCTTCCCCCATAAGCTTTGATTCGCAGGATAATAAATCTATAATTAAATTAAGATAACATCTTCTTAAGGGTTATTTAAGCAAAGTATGTATTTCTCAATACTGCTGTGAAGTTTCAAACACTTACTATGATTAGGAACATTTATTCAATTACGTATCTACTATTTCGCACAGTAGAAGAATCTCAGTTATATTTATATGTATTAATCACTCGTACAATATATATACTAATCGACACCCCCCATAAAATCTATGGTGCTGGCATACTTTGCTATCAAGTCCCCGTATCTCTTGTAGCAAGGAAAATACTAGTTCAGAATCACTCTCGAACTGTATTAACACAATACACACATAATGGAGGCGAAGCATAATTCCAAGTCACTAAGAGGTCAGCACATAGCCTCACATTAGTAAGTACACAAGTCTACGATTGAGTCTTAATGTAGTTGGCTCAATTCCGGAAAAAAACATTTTGAGTTATAGGATAGTGTTCAAGTGTATCCATCCAAGCCTATGGTGTGTTAGTTGAAGACGTAGCGGCCAAGATTATACAGCTGCATCATATGTCGGGTTTAGTGTGCCTTGTTTCTACGTCAACAACATTAGTTATAATGTTCCTAAGGTATGAATGCATTATATATATATATATAGGAGCTTGGAAATTTATTGGGTGTAATTTATAATTTTTTATAACGACTTTGTTTTACTCAGAAAATATTTTTAAGAACTTTTCATAAAAGTTTTGGGCTTAAATAGAATATTCCATTTTCTGGTAAGTCGTTCGAACGAACTGGAATCTCGTTCAAACGAGATTCCCAGGTCGTTCGAACGAGACTTATAACGAGATTTCCTTTTTTAACATTAGAACATCGTTAGTAAAGTCGTTTGAACGAGAATGTCGTTCGAATGAAAATGTTGTTCGAACGACTTTGGCGGAACAGTTTTTTGGCAGTTTTTAGCAGTTTCCTCCATGTTCCCACTATGTTTTTCTCAACTAATTTTTGACAGAATTATCAAGTGCGGAAACGAACTTTTTCTAAGTAACTTTTTCACATTCTAAGAGATTTTTAGAGAGCAAATTCTTTCAAGAAAAAGGTCCAGGTTTTGTGTTTAATTTTTATGGATTAAATTCATCAAAAACACATACACACCCATTTATTTAGTTTATCCAAGTCTCTCTCTCTCTCTCTCTATATATATATATATATATATATATATTGCTTGGAGTTTGTTTGGCACTGGGTTCTACTCTACCCTTTGAAGAGTGTTTGGGTTTACTTCTACATTCCACAAAGAAGAAGACTTGTTTATTGCTGCGGCATTCCCACTCGGAGAAAGGCTTCGTGTGCGGGTTGACGGTTGTTCCAAAGGCCTCAATGGTGGATTTAAAGGTTCCGTTAGAGTCCGGGATTGTCGGCTAAGTAGAGGTTGATATAAGAAGACGCGTCAGGGGCTTGGACGAAGTCAAGTCGAGTTGTGTAAGTCATCTGTCTTGTATGTGTAAAATTTCGTACCTAATGGACTTAAGTCTAGGGCCGTCCGAGGTTTTTTCCCGTTGTGGGGTTTTCTTCGTACATCGCGGCGTAGTGGTTTATTTATTTTATCTTTAGCAAAATTCACCTTAGATGCATGCTTAGGTAAAAAGATAAAATTGGTATATTTAATTTGGTGCTAAATTTGTTTGGGTAAAAATTCATTTAATTTAAGTCATTAATTTTATTGGATCAAATTTGGTTTGGCCTAATTTGCAAAAATGGATTAATTATTTGTTTTAGGAAAATTTCTAGGACTTGGGATTAAATTAATTTCGTTTAAGTGAAAATTGTATCTCTTGTTTTGAAAGATATTAAAATTTGTTGTTTGTGTGTGTTGTGTTGAACCATCTCTATTCCGCACTAAAGGAAATTCTGGTTGTAAAATTTAAAATTGGGGGTCATCATTTCCAACAACGTCTCTTAGGACCGTCTGAATATCATTCTCAGATAGCCTGTACCAAGGAATCCTATGTTCTAGGGTACGAGTCAATATCCCCCAAAAAGGTCCCATCGAGATAAGACTGTTTCGGCGCGGTAACCTCCGTGATACCAAGTAACGCGGGTATGATTATACACAGATACAATATTATATATATACACAAGCACTCGGTTATATATAAAAAATTTCACATCTTTTAATTAGGTTCGCTCACGATATGTACAATATTTTTAACCGTACGCAGTACAAATTACCCAATTCTTACGTATAATGAATTCAACTCTTTTCATTCTCAATTATAACCATTTCATAATTACTCCTCGTCCTCGTCCTCGTCCCTATAAGTGTTTTCTCTTCCTAAAGGTAAATTCAGTAGGTATACCCTCACTCCCATGTTGGTATAAGTCTTTCTTGAATCTCTCAATACTCTACTTAACGTACACATAATTTTTAATAAAGGTCATACCCCCGTTATCCCATGATTACATCTCGTATAAAATTATATTCACCGGAACCTACTTAGACCCTACCGGTCCCATTCATAACCCAATACGATCTTTAAATGATAACCAAGGGCTCCTACGTATTTTAACCTAATTAATTAAAAAGGGGAAAAATATTCAATTTCCCAGGAGGGGTCGATCGATCGATAAAAAGGGGGTCGATCAATCAGTCAATCGATCGACATTTTTGAGTCGATTGATCGATCAAGCAGTTCTTGCCTAGATTTTGCAATTCTAACCTACGGGTTTCATCCATAAAACTTCTCCAAAACACCAATAACGAATCCCAACCTCCCAACCAATGATAAGGAATCTTATATCAACATAAATGGACAATTTTTAACGTAAATTTCCTCTAAATTCATCAACAATTAATCTCAACTGAATCAAAACTCAAAATATGCTTCATAACCCTAGTTTCTTTAATTTCTTCAAGAATTCCATTTAACAACAGATGCTTGTTCCTACTGGGTAAAATTTCGTTTTCAACAATTAAGTTTCAATAGAGAATGATTCTAACATATCATATGTTCTACTAGATTCAACAATTTAACCCAAATATCAACTTCTTGCATGAAAACATAAATATTATTATCCTACACCATCATGGATGTGATATCAACCAAATTTGTAGCAAGAAAGATACTTGCCTCAGATATGATGGTCTGATTCTCAGGTGTTGATGGGTATGTGTGACACCCCGCCCAATTAAATATCGGGTGATCAGTCCTTTATAAAATTTATAACAGATTGTTCGCTTGGTTCATTCTTAGCATCACTGTTGAAAACTTAAATCCAATTAATTACCTAACATTTAATTAAGCTAGTGTCAAAACATTATCCAAATAAACTTGAAACCAATTAATTTAATAAATTTCTGACCATGTAATTATAAACCATACACAATTATTTAATGCTGACTGAATCAATTACTGAATAATTAAGACTGGATCAAAACCTCCAGTTCAAAGTCACAAACCAAACCAGAATAAATACTCAATCCAACTGAAAATAACTACAAGGTAAATTGAGTATAACTCCACTAATGAGAATGGGCGACACATGCCCAAACTAAGATATCTGAACTAGGAACTGAATGAACTAAGAGAAGTGTCTAATCTCAATGACCCGCAACCTTCACAACAGCTGCAGCTCGGTAAACCATCCAAGTATCTATAACCGATGTCCCTGTGTCCGGGCACCTGTACTAATGCATATATATATAGCAAAAGAGATAAGAAATGCAAGAGACGGGTCAGAGCCCGATGTTCTAAAAAAAATTATTAGCAAGTATTTAAAACTGCATTAAAGCAAGTATCATATGCATGTTTGTTCGAATTCTCACATAAGATTCTCACCTCTCAAATAGTGTGCACGCCTAACGTACAACTAATCCAACCTAGCCATCTGACACACTCTTAACTAGGAAAAGGCTTATCCTACTTGTTACCCTTCGTAGTAGTATCCCGTATTTGATCTCGACATTTATCATTTTAAATAAGTGTTGTCACACTAAAGTCAAGTATTTACTATTTATCTTACTGAAGATTTCACTATCTTAATAATCTGATATTATCTCATTTTAGGTATACCAAAAGCATACATATATATTTTCATTATTATATATGTATTAACCCAATCTTAATAGCCTACAAATATCACATTGTAAGTATAACACAAGTATATATAAATATCCACCACTATTATATATATACTAAAACAGCACCCCAAGGATATACCTGTAGTGCATTGCATACTCTGCAATCATGTCCCGGTACATCTCGTACTCAAACAAGGACTATCAGTTCGGAAATCTCCCACGAACCATATCAATAAATCACACGTATTGGAGGCGAACATAGTTCACATAACTATGGGTCACGCACATACCTACGCTCCCATAGTAAGTGACTTATCAACTGATATATAAGTCTTCACAGTCCTAGGTTCTGAGATACAAGTCAAATATCCCCCCGAAGGTCACTCAGGATAAGAATGTCTCTACACTGCCCCCTGTGATAGCAAGCAGCTAGGTATGTTATACACATAATATCAAATATAGGTATACACACAACCCATCAAATCAAACGGTATACACACAACCAAATGTCATATTCCATACGTAGTATTACCATCACTAAATACTATCAACGTATTTTTAAATCACGATATTCCCCATCTCGTAATATATATAAGGATAATATGTCACCCGAAAATCCTTAATACATAATCATAAGAAGTCCCAAAAGTAACCACTAATTTTTATTCTTATACGTTCCATATAGTTGGAACTAATATCGTAAGTATTTTTCACTTAATACTCCCGACGTAATTACAATTACGATTATCTCTCTCCCGCAATCTTCAAGGTAAATTCACCGTTCCAAATATTTGAGTCATTACACTTAAACAACTTCCAATAATTCTGCACTATTTTGGGTTCATCGAACACTAATTTTTCTCACTCAAATTGTCTGTTTACGCAAATAGGGGCAAAATAGGAAATTCTCTGAAAATTAGAAATCTCGCTCGATTCAGAATGGATCTCGCTCGAACGACTTCCACGTGTCGTTCGATCAACTTCGCGCGATAACCAATCTCGCTCGAACGACTTCGAGCGAGATCTCGCGACCTGGGCTGTTTCGTCTTCAACCTTAGACAGTCTCATTTTTCACCACTTTTTAACCCTAAAACCTCTAAAGATTAAGCCCAAACTTCCAACAATCAATACCAAATATTATTCTAATATGTATGTGAGATTTCCCATAATCTAACATCATTAAATTGTCACCAATCATCCATAAAATTCGAAATCACCAATTTTATTATCAAGAACCCTAGTTCTTAAATTAATATGCATAACTTCTAAATTAAGCCCAGATTGGTTCATAGAAATCACTCTAATTTCGTAAGGATCATCCTATCGACACATGGTATTCAAATTCTCATCAAATCAACCCTAGTTTATGATATAGTTCTCCAATTTCACCCAAATTAACTTTCATAACAAAGGTTTATTAACCTAGACTAACATGAACATGATTATCGCTAAAGGAAGCAAGAAATAAACACTTGCCTCGATTTCGAAGGTCAGATCCATTGGTGTTGTTGGTATGGATGCGTTCCTCGTGTTCTGATCTACACGATGGTGGTGGTGGTTGTGCAAGGTGATGAACATAGCTTCTCCTCCTTTGGGATTTGCTCTCCCTCACCCACTGTGGCTCTCTCTTGATTTTGCTGTTACCTAACCCTAATTGTCCCCAATTAGCTGATATATTATTTCTCCAATTTTTGTCCATTTAATTCCTCCAAAAATTCAAATTACAAAACTACCCTTACCGGGTGCCGGCTTGGCCTAAAAATATTCCGGAGTCCAAATAAAATACCCGGGTAAGGTTTTCTGACTATCTCGACCCCTTCAGACTCAACGACGCACTCGAAAAGATCATATGAGTTACTTAAAATAATTTACCTTTTTATTCGACTTAATTAGTCATGACACGACTCACACGCGTGTCCCGACTTAATATACCCAACTGTAGTATTTCCCTTTCAAGACAAGTTATATAAAATCGTTATTCCATATTACTTATTCTCATAGTAATATTAATAATTACTAACTTCTCGTCACGCTAGTAAATATTCAAATTTAATCCGGATTAATAATTAATTCTCATATTTTAATTTAATTAATCCCACAATAATAATAAATCACATAATTATTTAAATCTTCGAAAATACGGGGTATTACATACTCCCCCCCTAATAACATAATTTCGTCCTGAAATTTAGAGAATAAGGCATTTCTGGTAAGGACAACTCCGGGTATTAACCTCACATCTCATGTAATCTACGTAGTACCACCCATACAGTACATTACTGAATCCCTTAATAATGAACACCTCACTGGTGATATAATTTACTCTCCAAGCCTTACCATTTAAGTATCACCACTTAACTTTTAGATAGTTACTATCTAGCCTCCTACTACTCGCACTAGTACGTTAATTGATATTTAGATATATACAAATTTGTCTTACCACTATGTTTCATCAGTAGTTTATTCTTGCTTGTACGGTATATACTTTACACACAATATATACTATAAATGTTAACACGTTTTTGCCATACTGCCTCCGCAAGGGACTATGAAATCTAAGCATGTACGCTACCGGTTCAAACTTGACAATAATAGGAAAAGATCCCACATCACTAGGTACCAATTACATCATTCCAACATGCAATAATGCAACTCCCAATTATTTCCATCCTGGTTAACGGGCCCTAAATTTCCTCTGGACCTAGTAGATTATTGTCCTCCCCTCTATCCAATAAGCACAAGAATGACAAGGATTGGTATATAACGCCTCAAATGAAATCCTATCGATAATGAGCTGAGGGTAGTAGTCTTACACTAACTCCACCAGTTGAAGATATTACACTAAACCTTCCCATAATTGGAAATACAACATTCCTCGCAATGTGTAACTAGAACTCTCAGTCTGCCCATTCGCCTGCGAGTGTGTTAGGCCGGATATGTTCGCATTTCGATATTAATGGCCTCCCAATTTTTTTCCCAATAATCGAGTTATAACTCTCTTAACTCTATCGGACAAAAACACTAATTGTACCCCGTATGACCTTAATACCCCAGGAATAATGGTTGGGGTTTACTATTATACGTTACGATTTGTCCTATCTTGGCATAACGTGAGCTAGGAATTCCTAATGCTGAACTCTATTATTTCCTGATGGTCCACTTCCAATTGGAGCTCAGTAATGTCTTGATTTGTTATGCCATCACTACTACGGCTTTATATCATTATGCATTTTACCCTTCTTATAACCACATCCATATCTATGGCTCAGGCGACAGTGTCATCACTGTATGTCGCAAGTCCTTCCCATTATCTCTAAGCTTTTGATTCCCGTGAAACATACTCTCTCCATGTCCTATCAAGTAAGTTTCAACTTCCCCGAGCTAAACTTTATCGGATTCTTCCTATACTATCTTCGTGGAAAATCTGGGAATTAACGGTCCTAACTTTCTAACCCATCAAACAACTAAGTTCTAAAGTTACACTCTTCTACATTCAGTTACCTCTCGCAATACACATTGTGCCACAATTCTCAATTATGGAAACTACTATAATTCAACTATCTAGGGTGCCCATACACCCTATGTTTTGTGCATTGCAGCGCCACCGTATTAGACGTGTTATATAAATAACAAATTATGCCCCACATACTTGTCATGACTATATGGTAAGGTCCTACTCAGTCACCCTACCTTTTCCACCTAATCATATCTTAGGTTGCCCTATCGGTCTGCTCGTGGTGTCAACGATTGGTAACATTATCACATTATTCTTATACGGCTCCATTGGACTTAATCTGTAATATAACCATTCTCACACAGCTATAACTATGTATACGGGTAATCATTACGATACTAAATCCATGTACTATAGGTAAACTTCTCCTAACTTCCAACGTTCGCTAAGTTTCATGCGTGGGATGTTTCGCAAAGCGAAATCCGAACAAGGAACCCCCCGATACACTACTACCTAACACTGCTGGTCGTCGGGATCTGTTAAGTCCTTACTCCATAACATATATCCTTGAATTCCCATCTACGAACATAAAAGTCTACTCATCTACTTTCATGTCACTAAAGACGGTATACAATGCGGCGCTCTCCCGATCACAAGTTATTAACGCTATATAATTAAGGAGCTATATCTCTGCTCTCTATAATAAGTCAATGTACCCTGAATCACATTAGTGGAACATCCCTGCTCACCGGGATCAACATAGTAAGACAACATACTCGCTGAAGTCTACAATACAATACAACACATATGCAGTCTCATCCGTCTTTCGGGTGATGCCTCGCTAAAACTATATAGTTAAGATTAATAATTTTTTTAGTACTATAGTCTTATCACACAATTTACTACCGTTCAAACCATCGGTAACCAGTAACCGTACAATATAATCATAATATGCTCTACTATCATAACGCTCAAAGAAGCACGAATCGTTACATAATACCATATACAAATTTCTCTTAGTGTCCACACTTGCTCCTCCCCATAGGTGGCACAAAAATATCGCTACCAAATGGTAGTCATTTACATAATAAGGCTGTTGTCGCCACCATACCCACTAAACCGAATGCACACTTAAATTCTTAGTGTTAACTATTCACATATGTTGTGACACACCCAAGTCACTTGAACTCATCATTTATTCACAAGGATGAAACAAAGATCCATCACTTTATCCTGATCGTAGGGTCCCCCTATGCTCGTTTTATGACCCATAATGATCTATAATCGTTATACCTTTCGGATTCCATTCATTAAATTTTCCCTTCCTTTTTGGTGGGTAAATTATTTTGTTGTACGGCTCACCCGCCCGACATCGATACATTGGCCCCATATCTCTAGGCCTCAATTAAGGCCTTACTGGCCTTCCTTGATTTCCTGGGCCCCGTCAACCCTAAAATACGGTATGCTACAGTTACTGAGGACTACGTTGGTCCTGACTAGACCCACTACTCTAGGGTTATTAGTTCCTGGGCCCAATTCTCTTGACCCGATTCCTACACTGGACATTTTACTTATCTAACTAGTATGCCTTACAGGCACGATTTATTACTCTCGATACTATCAATTTCACTTCTCAAGTGATCACATTCAATACTGATAACCCTTATCTCTACGTACAGGGTATTTTCCTTTTCATTGGTCCTCCTGGCCTTGTTGGGATGCCCTTCTCTCAGACCTGGCAGTCTTAACTCCTAGTTGTTATTTTCGTTGTTCCTTGCGCTCTACAGGGCATATGGAACATATGGTCGACCCGCTGGTCTTGACTGAATCCATCACCATTTCCTCAATATTTAATCATATCATTTAAATAGGTTTCCCCCACTAGGCATACGTTCTGGTGATATTCTACTAACACTATTGAATTCAACCTTGCCCTTCGGCTAGGTATCCCAACTCTACTGGCTCCTTTTCTTCTGGGGCTTTGACATTTTCTAATAAACATATACTTTGATGGCATTGACACTAGTTGCCTTAGTCGCACCTCCCATTCACGCTAGGGTATTCCACCCACGAGTCAATTTCCACTTACGAACCCCTTTTATCTTTCGTGACTCCTACTTTGGTTACGAAGTTCGCTTACCAGGTTAACTCATCCTTTACGGCCGACCCCTTCCCGATCAACTGGTGGAAGATTAAACGGTCAACTTGCACCTAATATCTCGATGTGATTGACTATTCTTACTCTTTGCCGTTTCTCTGAGCTAGAAAAAAAAATTATTCTAAATTTAAAATTCTGAGTGTCACTGCACTCTACTTGCCTTTGGATTAGCTCCCTTCATTGTCCCATAACACTTAGATATTAATGTTGGTGACTTCTACTACGATCACCATTCCCCGAGTGCTTCACAACTTTCAATTGTTTTCCTCCTCATGCAGTCCCGCTAATGGCATTCACTGGTCGTTCCATATTGTTCGGAGTATAAAGTCCAATCCCTCTCGCATGTGGATTGGATTCACTAGACTAAATCGCAGGAGATCGTGAGTCGCATACGCAGTGGAATACAATAATCCTAGAATAAGTATCTACATCAAAGAACGCTAAGCTAAAACGTATAAGCCGTACAGATCCTAAAGGACACTATAACCTGATGCTCTGATACCACCTGTGACACCCCACCCAATTAAATATCGGGTGATTAGTCCTTTATAAAATTTATAGCAGAATGTTCGGTTGGTTCATTCTTAGCATCACTGTCGAAAACTTAAATCCAATTAATTACCTAACATTTAATTAAGCTAGTGTCAAAACATTATCCAATTAAATTTGAAACCAATTGATTTAATAAATTTCTGAACATGTAATTATAAACCATACACAAGAATTTAATGCGGACTGAATGAATTATTGAATAATTAAAACTGGATCAAAACCACCAGTTCAAAGTCACAAACCAAACCATAATAAATACTCAATCCAACTGAAAAGAACTACAAAGGAAACTGAGTACAACTCCACTAATGAGAATGGGAGATACATGCCCGAATTGAGATATTTGAACTAAGAACTGAATTAACTGAGAGAAGAGTTTAATCTCAATGACCCGCAACCTCCACAATAGCTACAGCTCGCCAAACCATCCAAGTATCTAGAACCGGTGTCCCTGTGACTGGTCACCTGTACTAATGCATATATATATAGAAAAAGAGAGAAGAAACAAAAGAGACGGGTCAGAGCCCAATGTTTTAAGAAGATTTATTAGCAAGTATTTAAAACTGCATTAAAGCAAGTATCATATGCATATTAGTTCAAACTCTCACATGATATTCTCACCTCTTGACTACTGTGCACGCCTAACGTACATCTAATCCAACCTAGCCATATGACACACTCTTAACTAGGAAAAGGCTTATCCTACTAGTTACCCCTCGTAGTAGTATCCCGTATTTGATCTCGACATTTATCATTTTAAATAAGTGTTGTCACACTAAAGTAAAGTATTTACTATTTATGTTACGGAAGATTTCACTATCTTAATAATCTGATATTATCTCATTTTAGGTATACCAAAAGCATACATATATACCTTTCATTATTATATATGTATTAACCCAATCTTAATAGCCTACAAATATCACATTGTAAGTATAACACAAGTATATATAAATATCGACCACTATTATATATATATACTAAAACAGCACCCCAAGGATATACCTGTAGTGCATTGCATACTCTGCAATCATGTCCCGGTACATCTCGTACTCAAACAAGGACTATCGGTTCGGAAATCTCCCACGAACCATATCAATAAATCACACGTATTGGAGGCGAACATAGTTCACATAATTATGGGTCACGCACATACCTACGCTCCCATAGTAAGTGACTTATCAACTGATATATAAGTCTTCACAGTCCTATGTTCTGAGATACAAGTCAAATATCCCCCCGAAGGTCACTCAGGATAAGAATGTCTCTACACAGCCCCCTGTGATAGCAAGCAGCTAGGTATGTTATACACATAATATCAAATATAGGTATACACACAACCCATCAAATCAAACGGTATACACACAACCAAATGTCATATTCCATACGTAGTATTACCATCACTAAATACTATCAACGTATTTTTAAATTGATATTCCCCCTCTCGTAATATATATAAGGATAATATGTCACCCGAAAATCCTTAATACATAATCATAAGAAGTCCCAAAAGTAACCACTAATTTTTATTCTTATACGTTCCATATCGTTGGAACTAATATCGTAAGTATTTTTCACTTAATACTCTCGACGTAATTACAATTACGATTATCTCTCTCCCGCAATCTTCAAGGTAAATTCACCGTTCCAAATATTTGAGTCATTACACTTAAACAACTTCCAATAATTCTGCACTATTTTGGGTTCATCGAACACTAATTTTTCTCACTCAAATTGACTGTTTACGCAAATAGGGGAAAAATAGGAAATTCTCTGAAAATTAGAAATCTCGCTCGAACCAGAATGGATCTCGCTCGAATGACTTCCACATGTCGTTCGAACGACTTCGCCCGACAACCAATTTCGCTCGAACGACTTCGAGCGAGATCTCGCGACCCGGGCTGTTTCGTCTTCAACCTTAGACAATCTCGTTTTTCACCACTTTTCAACCCTAAAAGCTCTAAATATTAAGCCCAAACTTCCAACAATCAATACCAAATATTATTCTAACATGTATGTGAGATTTCCCATAATCTAACATCATTAAATCGTCACCAATCATCGATAAAATTCGAAATCCCCAATTTTATTGTCAAGAACCCTAGTTCTTAAATTAATATGCATAACTTCTAAATTAAGCCCAGATTAGTTCATAAAAATCACTCTAATTTCGTAGGCATCATCCTATTAACACATGGTATTCAAATTCTCATCAAATCAGCCCTAGTTTATGATATAGTTCTCCAATTTCACCCAAATTAACTTTCATAACAAAGGTTTATTAACCTAGACTAACATGAACATAATTATCGCTAAAGGAAGCAAGAAATAAACCCTTGCCTCGATTTTGAAGGTCTGATCCGTTGGTGTTATTGGTATGGATGCGTTCCTCGCGTTTTGATCTACACGATGGTGGTGGTGGTTGTGCAAGGTGGTGAACATAGCTTCTCCTCCTTTGGAATTTTCTCTCCCTCACCCACTGTTACTCTCTCTTGATTTTGGTGTAACCTAACCCTAATTGTCCCCAATTAGATGATATATTATTTCTCCAATTTTCCTCCATTTAATTCCTCCAAAAATTCAAATTACAAAACTACCCCTACCGGGTGCCGGCTTGGCCTAAAAATATCCCAGAGTCCAAATAAAATACCCGGATAGAGTTTTCTGACTATCTCGACCCTTCCGGACTCAACGTCGCACTCAAAAAGATCATACGAGTTACTTAAAATAATTTATCTTTTTATTCCACTTAATTAGTCCTGACACGACTCACACGCGTGTTCCGATTTAATCTACCAAACTGTCGTATTTCTCTCTCACGACAAGTTATATAAAATCGTCATTCCATATTACTTATTCTCACAGTAATACTAATAATTACTAACTTCTCGTCACGCTAGTAAATGTTCAAATTTAATCCAAATTAATAATTAATTCTCATATTTTAATTTAATTAATTCCACAATAATAATAAATCACATAATTATTTAAATCTTCGAAAATACAGGGTATTACAGTATGGTTGCGTCCCTCGTTTCCCGATCTACGCAATGGTGGTGAAATCCGACAAAAGTGGAGTGAGTTGGTGGTTCTCCTCCTTAAAAAGTTTTTCTCTTCTCTCTAACTTAACGTCTCTGCAACTCTGTAACTCCTAACCCTCGATGACTCTAATTTCCATCAGATTTAACCCCATAATTTTTGTCCATAATTCAGCCTAAAAATGTCTAATTACTAATGTGGCCATCCCCGATCCTCGCCTGCGGGTGGGCGTATGAAGGAAGGATCCTCGGGTCCCACGCGTCCCTCTTGGGAGCGCTTTGGCCGACGTCGTTTCAGATGAGGTGTAAAAATGTAGAGAGATTTATAGTCGCCAGTATATTTTACTCAAAACAGACAAAAGAAAAAAGGGAAGCCATCCCGAAGGATGGCATCCAAAGACATACTGGTGCATACGAAACCAAAATGATTCGAGAAGGGTTCAGAGGCTAAGTTACGAAATGGGAAGGGTTTAGGCATCCATTCCGGCCTTTCGGTCTCTCATGGATATTTGCTATTTTCCTTAATTTTCCTCGTGATATGTGTGCATGTGTATATATATATAGCAGAGATAGGAATCCTCGACTTGTATCATGGAAGAGATAAAGCGAGTCATCCGTAGGAAGGTACAAAAGATAATATTAGAAATTAAGATTTACTCGATTACCCTTACGTTGATCGTTATAACGGAACGATAACGCATATGGGGTAATATGTCACTAAGAACAAGTATATAGAATATAAGAAAATTGGATTTAGAGAAGATGGAAAACGAGAGAGAAAGTGAGAATAGGACTCGAGTCTCGGGTTTTACCCTGAGACACCTACGTAGCCTATAAAGGCATCAACGTCCACGTAGTTCGCATATAAAACGAGGGGTGGGGTTTATACCATAAATCCAAATGGGGGATCTCTTATTTGTGAGTGTGTGTGTGTGTAGAAAAAGTGTTTTAGTTGTGAGAAAAGTGTGAGAAAAGTATGAGAATTCCTATTTGGAATTTATGAGCAAACCCTCTTTTTCTTATTTTTTGGGTTTTATTTATATGAAAATAAGAGATGTGCAATAATAATAAATAAAAAGTATATTAGGATGTGTGAGATAAGATAATATAAGTGCTAAGTAATAAAACAAGTTATTGAGAATTTAAGAGAAAGTTGAGAAAGTTGGACCTTCTTGAAGATCTTGAGCTTGATCTTGAATGTTGGAGAGCAACCCTTGCACTTGGATGATGATGGAGAGTGGCTAATTCACCAAGTTTGATGAAAAGGATGATGAAAAGTGGAAGTTAGAAAGGGATTTGGATGTTAAAATCGCGCTGTCTTCGAGAGAGGTTTTTGGGATTCGCTGAGAGTGATTCTTATTAGATCTGGGCTCCCCTTGCAAATGAGGTGAAGGACTACTTTTATAGGCCCAGGTCACTGCCGATCGACAGGGTCTGGAACCTGCCATTTGGCAGTGTGTTTCAGGCCTTTTCGGAAAATTAGCTACCGAGAGCAAACCGTTAGTCAAAATCGCGCAGGGGCAGACCGTTGGAAAGGTAATTTAGATACCTTTGAAAGTACTTTGGATCGCTCCCGGGTTCGGGAGTTAACTTTGGGTCAAATATGGCTCGGAAGCGTTTGTCGGTCCATTGGACGGGGAATTATTCGGACGTAAGCGGATCTTTCGTCCGCATGGTAGGTCCGAATCGTGATAAGGGAGGATCGTTGGTAAGGTTAGGAGATGTACTTTGACATTTTAAAGAGTTTGACCCGGCTTAGGGAGTTGACTTTGGTCAACCGGGACCTGGAAGCATTCGGTGACCACTTGGAGTCAAATGGATCATTCTTCCGCATGGTAAGTCAGAATCGTGCACGGAGCGGACTATTGGGAAGGGGTTTTAGTGCCCTTAGAAGATTCATTTAACCTCAGTCGAGTTGAAGAGTTGACTTAGGTCAAATAGAGCCCGGGAACGCCCTGTGGCCTCTGGATCAAGTTACGGATGCAAACGGATCGTTTGTCCGCATGGTAAGTCAGAATCGCGCACGGGATGGACCGTTGGAAAGGGATTTGAGTGCCCTTAAAAGATTCATTCATCCTCAATCGAGCTAAAGAGTTTGACTTTTTGGTCAAACGGATCCTAGGAGTGCCCGATGGCTTCTAGGTCAGTACTCGGGGTATGACCCGGGGTTTGTAGTGATGAAGGGAGGTACTAGGGACCTAAGTAGAGTTAGGGGGTAACAGAATGGGGTGCCTACAGAGCCCCTCGACGGGTGAGTTTGGAATAAATGATAACCGTCGAATAAACACCGCATGATGCTTTTGATGGAGTATGACCGATTCAGAGGGTCGAGGCCGATTCTGAGGACCTGAGGGTTGTGCTGGGGATGACAAATTTAATGGGTTAAAGCCAAATCTACGGGCTTAAGTGATGAGGGTGACCGATTCTATGGGTCAAAGCCAATTCTGTGGGCTTAGGGTGAAGATCTAATAACTGAGGTCAATTCTGACCTAAGAGTGGTGACAATCGAGGATTGAGGTCAATTTTGACCTACGAGTGGTGATGATCGAGGATCGAGGCCATTTTTGACCTAACTCAGGTGACAGTCTAAGATCGAGGTCAATTCTGACCTAAGAGTGGTGACGACCGAGGACTAAGGTCAATTCTGACGTAACTCAGGTGACGATCCAAGATCGAGGTCAATTTTGATCTAAGAGTGGTGACGACCGAGGACTGAGGTCAATTTTGACCTAACTCAGGTGATGATCCAAGATCGAGGTTAATTCTGACCTAAGAGTGGTGATGACCGAGGACCGAGTTCATTTTTGACCTATCTCAGGTGACGATCCAAGACCGAGGTCAATTCTGACCTAAGAGTGGTGGCGACTGAGGTCGAGGTTAATTTTAACCTAAATCAGGTAACGATCTAAGATCGAGGTCAATTCTAACCTAAGAGTGATGCCAACCGAGGACCAAGATCAATTCTGACCTAACTCAGGTGATGATCCAAGACCGAGGTTAATTCTGACCTAAGATTGGTGACGACCGAGGACCGAGGTCAATTCTGACGTAACTCAGGTGACGATCCAAAACTGAGGTTAATTCTGACCTAAGAGTGGTGATGACCGAGGATCGAGGTTAATTCTGACCTAACTCAGGTGATGATCCAAGACCGAGGTAAATTCTGACCTAAGAGTGGTTAAAGATTAGATTTTGATTCTGCTGGAGAAAGTGCCTTGTGATTTTGATTTGAGCTGGGGAAGCTTTTGTTTCTTTAGAAGGCCTCGCAGGGGGGAATAACCAATTTTGGTGCTGTAAAAACTCTGTTGGGGAAGTGATAAGGCGATCCTTAGAGATCCTCCGGTGCTTTGCCGGGAGGAGATTCACTTGGTTTTTGAGGATTTCACTGGGAAAGAGGGGTTTCGCTTGAGGGAATGTGAAAATTTTCTGGTGAAAATGTTCTGAATCCTTCCTGGGATTTTTTAAAATTTTCTGAGGATTGTTTTGGGCTTTCTGGTATTTTTTGGGAATTTCTGTATGAAATTTAAGGGGAGTGTCGGTCAGCATGGTATGAGGGGTGCCATTTGGCAGTGGCACAGACTTTTGGGCTACCTCGAGAAGGTAAGGAGTCAGTGTCGATCGGTATGGTTGGGAAAACTCCCAGTGTTGCTGCTTCGTTTGTGGTTCTTGCCGTACCTGAGGATATTTTCGAACATCCCTTTCTATAATTGGGGGAGTCTGACTTTGGCGACCCTTTACTCTTCTCTGGATGCATTCAGCCGGTGCTGCCAGTAGACTTTTACTGGAGCCACGTACCTTTTTAATGTATTCTTCAGTTTGCGCATTTCTTTTCATGCATTCGCATTTTCCTTTCATGCATTCACATTTTCTTTATGCGTATCTTTTTGTTTGTGAATTCTTATCTTTGACAGACGTGATTTTATGAGGTGATTGGGTGCAATACCCCACTGATCGCTCTGAAGGAATACACCGTTGGGGACTTCTGTCAATTGTATCGATGGCACAAGGCCAATCGGCAGTCGAAGAGATCTCTCTCTCTCTGGAGGCGGTGCGTCAGGTCTTGAATGACCTGACCAGTGGTAGGGTAAGACTCTTTCCATCTTCAGTCTTAGTTTTTGTGCCTTCTGATCTTGTATTGATTTATGCCTGCTTGGATATTTTCAAGTGACCTTTTATCCCTGGGGGACAACCATTCAGGATGCGGGGACGACCGGGGTGAAAGCGCTGAGGCATTTGCTAGCGTATGAGTTTGGCCATTCCTGGTATCTCGGGGAGAGGGTGGTTCACCAGATTGCTGAGGAGGAGGTGGTTGTGCCACCTATGCAGCCACCTACGTCTATGAGGTGGGAGTGACTGCTGTCGGAGGATGCGAGGATCGCAACAATGATCGACGAGTCCTACTTGTTGTACACTGATACGGCTGCGCCGTATGACTATATGGACTTTGTGACGAGTTGGTTGATGGCACCCAGCATATATGATGCATTGCCTTTCCCTCCTGCGGGTTCGAGTCAGGCTGTAGGATCTTCCCATAGTGGCGGTGGTCCGATGTCATCTGCGACGGTGACTTCAGAGGTTCCTTTTGTGCGGTTGCACACTCCTTCATACAATATCCGACGAGCTGATGGAGTGATGTTGCCTATGTTGCATCGTCCTCATGCGATGGATCCAAAGGAGTTGGGTTTGACAGAGGAGGTCCTCCGACCTGCAGTATACCTTTTCTGTTCCTCTCTTTCTTTCTTTTCTGTTTTGATCATCTCTGCTTTGATACTGATTTTGCTTATTCTTGCAGCAAGTCCGAGTGTCGACCACTTGGCTAAGAGACATCAGAGATTGGATATCTTCGACAACTGCCCATATTCGGGATGCAGTTCCTGTTCCTTCTTGGTTGGTGCCGTCTTCTTCGTCAGGAGAGAACTCTGGATCGGGTAGTGGCGGTGCATCGTCTCGCCGTAGGGGAAAGAGAGCACGTCGTAGGGGTGGAAGCTCTTAGAGAGAAAGGTGGGTGAGAGAGAGAGAGAGAATGTGGGTTCGGGCTGAGTCCCGTTGTTTTTGCTTTTTCTTTTTATTTCCTGCAAAATTAATGTAACACAGAAACAAATATATGCAATGCAATGGAGTTTTTTATTATCTTTTATTAATGAATGAATGAATGCACGCACATGCGCTTTTTACTTTGCTTCTGAGACCGTAAAAAGGAGTATTTTTGGAATTTTTTTGAAGGAAAGTTTTTAATTAAAAGTGGAAATTATATAAGGAGGAAAAGGGATTTTGAAATTCTGTTGAGAATATCAATCTATTTTTATTTGGTTTTCTGATTTGACAAAAGAGGAAAAAAGGGAAATTTCTAAAAATGGGGGTTGCCGATCGGTAAGCACCCTGTCCTGCCTATCGGCAGTTCAGTCTAGTCCCATCAATTCAAAGCTTAGAATGTTACTCTCTTAAGACTTTTGTATTTTGTGGGATAGGATTTCCTCCGATTTTTGCAGGGATTATGTCCCTTGTGAGGGTTCTCAAGTATAAAAAAGGGGTAAGGGTGGAGTGTTTTCATCACACCTTTGCAATCTTACTTACTTGCCCACTATCTCTTAGCCTTGTAAGATGGCTCTCCCTGGTAGCATTGAGTTTGCTAACTACCTCGAAGCCTTGGAAGCAATGTGATCTTATAATATCGACTATGATGCCTTCAACATGCGTCGAGTCTCCTTGCGGCTCAATCGACCTATTGAGTGGAACATGCTGATGTCGGCGGTATAATTCTGGTACCCCGAAGACCATGTATTTCGCTTTGGGTTAGATGAATTTTGTCCTACCTACGAGGAATTTTCTGTCATGCTGGGTATAAATCCCAGTGTTGTTGCAGCTTTACCCGAATTTTTCTGTTCTCCCAGGGATTTGTTGGCCGGGCTTCTTCATATTTCGCCTTCGACGGCCAGATCATTAGTTACTGGAGGAATGATCTCCCTCCCGGCGGTACTGCAGTCTGTGCAATTATGGGAAGTAGGTAATGCTGGCTATGCTGGAGCCGTTGTTCTGGGTCTGGTTTCAAAATTGTTGCTGGTGACTGGGGAACTGCTGGCGGACCCGCGACTTACAGCCATTACTCCATGGATGTCATACCGTCGTAATCCTGCGACGGTGATACTGGAAGAGACGCTGAATGGTCTGGATGCTTGGAGAGAAGGTCGTTCTGACTTTCTGAGGGGTAGCCCCGTGATGCTGTTCATGTGGTTGTCTGAAAGACTCCGCTTGGTGGTCCCTCCAGAGTATCCTTTGTTGGCTGTACCCAACTTCTTTTCGCGTTACTTCATCCGCATTGGCTTGGATATTGCGAGCTGGGAGAATTGGTTTGTGGAGCATGGGGCTCAGAATTTGTATTGGTCAGTGCCTTGGTGGGGTAGTTGCAACCTATTCTGGAGCTAGTAGAGTACTCATATGTGCGGCTGGTTGGTCTCAGACATACCTCTTTTTATTTCCCTTGGCGGCTTCTGCGGTAATTTGGCTGGGCACAAGTCGTGCCACCTCGGACCTCAAATTTCTTTCCGGTAGATGTTTTGATCGAGCGCTTGTGTCTATTGCTTGGATATTTATGGGGGAATCGACGTCCATCGACTCGTCCCTCTCAGTCTGTTGGGAGAGTTTGGCATGTCCCTGGGGATTATATGAAGTGGTTATGGAGGAGAGTAGTCAGCAAGATGTTGGCAGTGGAGACTGGACAAAAGTGGTTTATTTTATTTAACACCATGGAAGGGGGTGTTGTGGTTTTTTCGAAGCTGGTTCGGGCTTATCGGTCCATGGAGTATTTACGGCACTCTATTCAGGCACGGGAAATTTTAGGGGTAGATGATGAGGGTGTAGGCTCCTCTTGTAGCTGTGGGTAGGACTCTTGGAGAGTTTATTTGTGTAATAGGGAATATATGTGGAGATTTTATTTGGCTTTTTATGGTAGTGGGGGGAAGGGAGTTATCCGTTCCTTTTCTTATGTAATTCGTGCTGTAATTTCTTATTAATGAAATAAGAAAGTTTCTGATCATCCAGCCGTGCCTTTCGATGAATTTTGTAATTTTGAATTATCTATACCGATCGCTAAGGCATACATAATCCTTTTGTTCAAGTTTTTATTAGAATGAACTACTGTTCTCGGAGATAAGAAAAGAATAGTAATTTGTGAAAAAAAGGGCTGTGCTCCCGTAAGATGTATGAGCTGCCTAGTTCTGGGTAGAGGGAAATGAAGAGAGTTTTTTTTAAAGAATAGAAGGAAGATGAGAAGAGTCATAGCGCGCCGAGATTTCAGACTAGGGGTAGAATTTCTTGAGACGGTCCAGGTTGACTGGACGAGCCATCTCTTCCCCATCTAGGTCAGTGAGCATGGCGGCCCCGCCTGATAAGATTTTCTTCACAATGTATGGGCCACTCCAATTGGGCTTGAATTCCCCTTTAGGGTCCCAGATGGGTTCTATTATCTCCTTGAGGGATAAATCCCTCTCCCGGACACCGCGGTCCTTGACTCTCTTATTGAATGATTGTGCTATTCGGCGATGGTACCCCTGTATGTGGTAAAGAGCTTTCAATCTCCTTTTATCTAGGAGGGTCAGCTTGTCGAGACGGCTTTGGCACCACTCTTCTTCGCTAACTTAGCGTTCGAGCATGACACGTAGCGAGGGTACTTCCAGTTCCACAGGTAGGACTACTTCCATGCCGTAGACCAAAGAGTAAGGGGTAGCCCTAGTAGAGGTTCGGATTGAGGTTCAATAGCCCCAGAGGGCATACGGGATTCAGTCGGCCCAATCCCTACATATTTCGGTCATCTTGCTGATAATGGCTTTGAGGTTCTTGTTGGCGGCTTCAACTGCACCATTGGTCTGAGGTCTGTAGGGAGAAGAATTATGTCTCTGAATCCCGTACTCGTTGACTACTTCCGTGACTTCTGTTTCGAAGTGCAACTCGTTATCTGACACTAACTCGTACGGGACCCCATATTGGCAGATGATATTTTTCTTGAGGAATTTGGCCACTTTCTTGGCGTTCAATACTGCGTATGACTCAGCTTCGACCCATTTGGTGAAGTAATCAATGGCAACTAGGATGAACTTATGTCCATTTAAAGCCTTCGGTGTAACCTTCCCTATGATGTCGACACCCCAGGTGGAGAATGGCTAGGGAGAGTTCATGTTGTATAATTCTCGCGGAGGCAGGTGTTAAATATTGGAGAACTATTGGTATTTGAGGCATCTCCGGACATAAGTGGTGAAATCTTGGACCATAGTGGTCCAATAGTAGCCCTGTCAGATGATCTTCTTGGCAAGCATGTGACCGTTCATGTGGGGCCCTCATTCCTCGCTGTGGATCTTCTGTATTATTTTTTCAATCTCAGCCCCTGTGATACAGTGTAGATGAGTTCCATCGAAGTTCCTCTTGAGTAGAGATTTATGACAGATGATGTACTGGGTGGCCAGTCTTCAGAGGTTTATTCGGTCTTTCTTGTTGGAACCCTCGGGATACCTACCATATTTGAGGAGGCACCGGATATCATAGTACCAGCAATCGGCTAGTTCGAGATCTTCGGTGGATACAAGATCAATATGGTAGCAGTGGGTTGGTTTGTCTTACTTTTGAACTACGAAGGGGGTCATTATTATTCCTTTGAGCATATCGACCATAGAGGCCAAGGTAGCGAGAGAATTGGCTAGGTTATTCTTTGCTCGAGGTAGGTAATGGAAGGTGATATCTCGGAATCGGGAGGCTAACTCTTCTAAGTAGGCATGGAAGGGTTGGAGCTTTTTATCCTTGACTTTCCACTTTCTGAGCACTTGACCGATGATGAGGGAAGAATCCCCGTAGACGTCAAGGCATTGAATACCTTTCTTAAGAGCAGCTTTGAGGCCTAATGTGCATGCCTCGTATTTCGTCATGTTGTTGGTGTAAGGGAAATCCAATTTGATGGCGATGGGAGTGTGGGAGTCATCAGGGGCGATTAGAAGTATCCCAATGCCATATCCCTTTTTGTTGGCAGTGCCGTCAAAGAACATTTGCCATCGAAGGTTGTCTTGAGCGGTGCAGAGGATATTTTCATCTGGGAATTCGGATATCCAGACATCTGCTTCTTCTACGGGATAATCAGCGAGGTAGTCAGAGATGGCTCTTCCTTTAATGGCTTTCTGCGTGACGTACATGATATCGAACTCGGTTAGGAGCATCAACCATCGATCCATTCGACTGGATAAGGCAGGTTTCTCAAGCAGTTATTTGATAGGATCCATTTAGGATACAAGTTTGATGGGGAAGGCCAGCATGTAGTGTCTCAACTTTTGGGTGACCCAGATAAGTGCTACACACGCCTTTTCCAAAGCAGTGTAGTTGAACTCGTACCCGACCAATTTGCGACTGGCATAATAGATGGCTATTTGTTTATAGGAGTCTTCAAGGTATTGGGCTAGCAAGGCCCCAACTGCAGTGTCGGTTATGGTTAGGTATAGGAGCAAAGGGAGACCGGGCTGTGGTGGCATGAGAACTGGAGGTTGGGTTAGATATTATTTGATTCGGTTAAAAGCCTTTTGACAGGACTCGTTCCAAACCTTGGTTGAATCCTTTCGGAGGAGCTTGAAAATCGGTTCACAGATGGAGGTTAGCTGTCTGATGAACCGGCTGATATATTATAATTTTTGAAGAAAACCTCAGACTTCTTTCTTTGTTCGGGGCGGTGGCATCTCAAGTATGGCCTTTAGCTTTGCAGGATCTTCTTCTATCCCCTTCTCACTGACCATGAATCCCAAGAGTTTTCCCTTTGTAACGCCGAAGATACATTTCTGTGGATTGAGTCTCATCTGATACTGTCGCAGTTGTTCGAAGAACCTCCGGAGAGTGGGAACATGACCTTCTCTAATTTTGGACTTGATAATCATATCATCCAAATAAACCTCGACTTCTTTGTGAATCAAATCGTGCAGGATGGTTGTGGCAACCCTTTTGTAGGTAGCCCTAGCATTCTTGAGACCAAATGGCATAACAGTGTAGAAAAAGGTTCCCCATGGGGTAATGAATGCAGTTTTTTCTTGGTGGTCTGGGTGCATCTTGATTTGGTTATATCCAGCAAACCCGTCGACGAATGACATGAGAACATGACTGGATGTGTTGTCCACGATCATGTCGATATTGGGTAGAGGATAATCATCCTTTGGAGAGGCTTTATTTAAATCTCGGTAGTCCACACACATCCGAACCTTCCCTCCTGATTTCGGCACAGGTACTATGTTGGTTAGATATGTGGGATATTCGATCACACGAATGAAGCCCACGTTCAACTGTTTGACCACCTCTTTTTTGACCTTGAGCGACCATTCAGTGCGGAGTTTTCTCAATTTTTGTTTGACGGACTTGTAATCTGGGAGAGTGGGGATCTCGTGACGAGCTATTTCAGGATCAATACCGGGCATATCATCATAGGACCATGCAAAGACATCCACGAATTCCTTTAGCAATTCTTCGAGTTGTGCGCGCTCATGCTCATCAAGGGTGGCCCCTATCCTAATCTCACGCAGTTAGCTACTAGAACCGAGATTAATAACAACAATCTCTTTTTCATTAACTTGAACGTGGTTATGTTGTTTATTATTAACCTTATTTAGATCAGTTAAGAATTGTTCATTTGCAAAATCATCATCATCAAAAGTTCGATTAGAATCCAAATAATTAATGTAAGGTACAACAAGATACTCAAAATCTTAGTTTATTTCATTGATAGGAAAAACAACATTGAGAACCTTATCAAAGGAGGTCTCGATTACATTTGAACAAGGATAGACAACAACAGAAGAAATAGGGTAAACATTGGGGTTAGGGAGATTTCAAGAGGTAAAACTGGCGCAGCATGTCAGTTAAGGAGGGGTGTATCATCAGCTTTAATCAGATGGGATGGATCCATTGATGTAGTGCCTGAATGAACCATGCAGAGTGCTAGCCCTAGTGTCTGTAAGTTGAAGGAATCTTCAGAATCACTTTCTTCAGTCTCTTCGATATCTTTGATGAGCGGTTGTACTCGGTGTTGGAAACTTTCGGACCATGGGTAGCTATCTTGGAAAAAGATCTCCATTCCAGGCTTCATCTTCTTGTTTGTGTGGTCATACCATAGTTCTGGAAAACCGCAAAAGGGGAAGTCTTCACCTTCTTTGGTGAATCGTCCATTCAAGGAGTCTCCTGGGATAGTTGGGATGTAGTCTAACCTTCTCTTTGGTCGATACTGGTGGATCATTCTGAGTTCTTGTTCTGATGGTTGGTACCCCAAGCCACAAGGAGGGAAAGATTTCTTCAGTTCGATGGGCTCAAGTATCCCTTGCTGCCTTTGCCCTAGCCCCAGTCCGAGCATAAAGTGCATGTTTCTAAACATCTGAATCACATTGACATTGTTATGAGGGTCATATCCTGGACAAACCCTTTCTTTGAAATCGTCCCCTGCCGAGAGTAGGAGTGGTTCATCTTGAAATCTTGATAGGAGCATATCATTTGACCCGTGCTGTATCTCAAGGATTGGACTGCTGGTGCTTGCACCCTCAACATTTTTGTCGTCACCCAAAATGGTGATGACTCACCCGTTGGCGAAGAACTTTAATTTTTGATGGAGTGAGGAAGACACACCCTTGATATTGTGGAGCCAGGGTCGTCCAAGCAACAAGTTGAAACAAGCTGGGATGTCTATGACTTTGAATTCAATGACAGGGTTTATAGGGCCAACCCCTATTACAAGTTTTATGGATCCCATCACCTCCCGACGGGTATTATCGTAGGCATGTACAACGACGGAGGTTGGAGCGAGGTCGCTTTCTTTCAGGCCTAAACACTTAAAGGTTCTCAGTGGGCATACATTTAAGGCAAATCCGTTATCGATAAGAGAGAGTGGCACGACCTTCCCCATAACTTCGACGGAGATGTTGAGTGCATGATTGTGATTTGGCCCAATTCTGGAGATTTCTTCTTCAAAAAATGACAGCATTCGGGTAGAGGTCAAGGATCCGATAAGATTTATCTCCTCTTCTGGTGTGGTAGAAGGAGGAACTATGGGTCCAGTGAGAAGCTTGATTAAAGCATTTCTGTGCAGCTGGGAAGACATGAAAAGCCCCCATAGAGTGATGTTAGCTTGAGTTTTCTTCAGTTGATCGAGGATCTTGCTCTCCTCGACGATCATCTCTGGCATAGGAAGGTTTTCAATGCCCTTTCCTTTGTCATTTGCTGGTAGTGATCTTGGAACCTGGTAATGTCTCCCTGATCTGGTCTTGTGATTTACTAAAGAAGGGAAGAACATGAATCCCGTTTCCTCGTCAATCTCAGGTTGTTCTGTCACCCTATTTATTTCTCCTAGGAGTTCTACAAATGATATCATCCCATATATGTTGGCTACTGGGCCAGTTCTTCCCGAGGCTTATTTTTCACTTGAATCTTCGAATTCTTCCCCCCATCCGGTGGCAACAATTTTGTCTTTCCATGTAAAGTCAATGCATTCCACAACTTCAACGACTTCTTTATACAGGTCTTCCCATTCTGTGGGGATATGTATGGTTGAAGGGACCAAGCGCCCTTGTAGCTTCAAAATGTCAAGTAACCCGGTGATACTACAAATGCTGTTGGTTTGTTCGAATAATTTTGCCATAATCTGGACAACATCATTTAGGCTGACTTTATCGGTTAGTACCACCCACTTGTTTGAATCTCGAGCCCATTTTCGTGCTTCCAAGAACAACGTACTGAACCTTTGGCAATCGACGACCATCTGTGAGGGCAATTTCAGTCCGAACTCTAGGAGTTGGTTTAACACCTCTGATAATTCCATATTTCTATTTTCAAAACGGGTACGGACAATGATGCATGCTCTGGTAAGGAGTGACAGTGCCTGATCAACGAGGCTAGTAGGGTGTAGGAGGAAATATGGGGAAATTTGAAGAGGTTTAGGAGAGTATATGGGTGTGATTGAGTTGAGGGATTGAAATCTGGATTTTCTTCTAAGAAGATGCTATTGGTATGATTTGGGAGTGGATTGTGAGTAGTGTTTGGCTTAGGATTAACTGTTGGGGCGATGGTACCCCGATCAATGAGATCTTGGATTATGTTTCGGAGGTGAAAGCATTGGTCGGTGGTATGGCCAGCAGTTTGGCGAAAGGCACAATAAGTGTCGGCCTTAAAGTTTCTTGGGAGTGGATTTGGAAATGGACGAGGATCCAAGGGTTTGATGAGGTTTCGGCTTAACAGGGCTTGGTAAACTTTGGAGAGAGGAGCATGGAGCTTAGTGTATTCCCTTCGAATGGGGGCAAGGCAGATTTTTGGTGCCCATGATGTAGTTGGTTGAGAGATCTTATTGATGGTTGAGACTGTAGCACTGGCAGGCTTGTCATACTTTCTAGGGGTGAACTGTCCGGACACCTTCTTCGGTTCAACCTTTATTTTAACAAGGCTTTCCTCGATTTCTTTTTCTTCTTCTCTGAGAGCTTGGAACTGGGGATAGTATTATCCTCCCATCATCGCTCGAACATGGGGCAAGAAGTTCTTATTTACTATGTTGACCTGTTCTTCCTCAGATGGGCGATTGGTCATGGTAGCTGCCTGCTCCCTCCACTGGGTTATGAAGTTACTGACTGATTCCCCAGGGTTCTATTTGAGAAAATCTAAATCACGATGGGTGACCTCAAGCTCTTCGTTGTATTTGTACTACGACATGAATTCTCGGGCTACATCCTCCCAACTACGAATTCTGGATTCCTCGAAAGTTAAAAACTATCGGAGGGCACTATCCTTCAAAGTTTGCTGAAACAATTGGGCCATCACTTCTTCATAAGCCCCTAGTAGAGTCATGGAATAATGATAACTGAGAAGATGAACAATCGCGGGTCCACTCCCTTCGAACTTCTTGATATTTGGCATCTTGAACTTCTCGGGTAACCTCGCTTTAGGATAAGGAGACATGTGGGTGTAGTCTATGTAATTTCCAGAGATTCTGACTTGGTCGAACTTCTTGGTGAGCATACTAAGATCCTCTTTGACTTTATTCAACTCCTCATCTTTTGGATCAATGGCTATAGGCAGGTTAGCCACAGGCTGGGCAATGTTTGGCATCGAAAGCTGGGCAGGCGACGGCCCATTGATAGGAGGGGCACGTGGAGTGTGTTGATATTCTTAGGGAACCCAGATAGGCTCGGGAAAACCCATAGCACGAGGGAATAGGGCCTTGGGATCTTGAAGAATAAGAACCTGGTTTCGTTGCATCTTTCGGACCTCAGTTTGGAGGTTGTCAATCTTGGACACGAGCTGAGCTAGGACTGCCGTCAGATTCGGCTGTATGACTGGTACTTGATCTATATTCTCCATGGAAAGTGGATGGATTCCGGACTCGAAAGAAGTAGTAGAGGAATGGGCAAAACTCCGGGGTGATTTGACTGAAGACCGAAGCCAATAGGGAGCCAGGCCAAGGGCTTGCGATTGAGCTGAGAAGGCGTAGAATGGGATTTATTTTTGAGAAAAAGGGAAGAAAATATTTTTGGATTTTTGATAAAGAAGGGAGAAATTTTTTTGGAGACGAAAATCAGCATGATTATTACGATTATTATGTTCTCACTTGTATTTAATTATCCTAAATGCAATGCCGGACGGGACCCGAGCCTGAAAAAGTGGGGTTTTTAATATATGCAAAGGTACGGCTGGACTTTTAACCAGGCTCACGGATAGGGTCCCATTTTAAAAATGTGCGAAAATTTTGGGCGGCAGGCCGACCCAGAATTTCGGCAGAGTTTTGGGTTGAAACCGGTAATCTAAAGTGCGTGTCTTAGGTTTGACACCTATATGCGGGTATGCAGTTGGTTGGGTGAATCGGAATGGGTTCCCCCCTTTGGCGTGACTTCCACGATATACGTCTTGCTCTTGCGGGAAATCGGTACGTGTGGACAAGCCATTTGATATAACTGAGTGTACGTGAAATGCCTCACTATATACCTCATGGGGATGGTACGTGTGAGAGAGAATTCGATATACTCGGCGTACATGAACGAATTCCTTACGATATACCTCCCATCATGACTTTGGTCAAGCGGTACGATGCGGGGGAACCGATCGATATACGTCGAAGGTACTTGGCCAATGGAAGGTGAGAGCCATATCTCTTAGGCTAACTGCGCCCTGTCGGACCAACACCCATCACGAAGTGACCCACCAGTTACTGGGTAAAATTTGGTCAATAGAAATTCTCTTTGGTGATATCGTGTGAATCATGCATGATACTTTTATTAGTATCTTATGACGAGAATGCTTTTCTTGATTATGCCAAACAGGGAACAAAGTATAAGTACCAAAGGTACACCTAGGGTGAATGGGTGATGCGTGCAATATAAGGATATATGTGATCCTAGGTGCACGTGGTGTGAATTGTACATGAAGAATTTTCTACAAGTGTGTGAATAAAAGCATAAGCATGGGATATACATGAAAAGGGGGAACATGAAGATACGGGAGAAACATAAACAAATATAACATCCATGTAAATAGAGTCAAGTCCTCAAAACATATTAGCTCCCCAGTAGAGTCACCACTGTGGCCATCCCTGATCCTCACCTGCGAGCGGGAGCGTGAAGGAAGGATCCTCGGGTCCCGCGCATCCCTCTCAGGAGCGCTTCGACCGACGTCGTTTGAGATGAGGTGTAAAAATGTAGAGAGATTTAGAGTCGTCAGTCTATTTTACTCAAAACAAATAAAAGAAAAAGGGGAAGCCATCCCGAAGGACGGCATCCAAAGACATACTGGTGCATACGAAAATAAAATGATTCGAGAAGGTTTCAGAGGCTAAGTTACGAAATGGGAAGGTGTTAGGCACCCATTCCGCCCTTTCGGTCTCTCATGGATATTTGCTATTTTTCTTTATTTTCCCCATGATATGTGTGCATGTGTATATATATAGCGGAGATAGGAATCCTCGACTTATATCATGCAAGATATAATGCGAGTCATCCGTAGGAAGGTACAAAAGATAATATTAGAAAATAAGATTTACGCGATTACCCTTATGTTGATCGTTATAACGGAACGATAACGCATATGGGGTAATATGTCACTAAGAAAAAGTATATAGAATATAAGAAAAATTAGATTTAGAGAAGATGAAAAACGAGAGAGAAAGTGAGAATAGGACTCGAGTCTCGGGTTTTACCTTGAGACGCCTACGTAGCCTATAAAGGCATCAACGTCCACGTAGTTCGCATATAAAACGAGGGGTGGGGTTTATACCATAAATCCAAATGGGGGATCTCTTATTTGTGAGTGTGTGTGTGTGTAGAAAAAGTGTTTTAGTTGTGAGAAAAGTGTGAGAAAAGTATGAGAATCCCTATTTGGAATTTATGAGCAAACCCTCTTTTTCTTATTTTTTGGGTTTTATTTATATGAAAATAAGAGATGTGCAATAATAATAAATAAAAAGTATATTAGGATGTGTGAGATGAGATAATATAAGTGCTAAGTAATAAAACAAGTTATTGAGAATTTAAGAGAATTTAAAAGAAAGTTGAGAAAGTTGGACCTTCTTAAAGATCTTGAGCTTGATCTTGAATGTTGAAGAACAACCCTTGCACTTGGATGATGATGGAGAGTGGCTAATTCACCAAGTTTGATGAAAAGGATGATGAAAAGTGTAAGTTAGAAAGGGATTTGGATGTTGAAATCGTGCTGTCTTCGAGAGAGATTTTTGGGATTCGCTGAGAGCGATTCTTATTAGATCTGGGCTCCCCTTGCAAATGAGGTGAAGGCCTCATTTTATAGGCCTAGGTCACTACCGATCGGCATAGACTTGGTCCTGCCTATCGGCACCTTCCAATAGGCAGGGTCTGGAACCTGCCATTTGATAGTGTGTTTTAGGCCTTTTCGGAAAATTAGCTGCCGAGAGAAAATCGTTGGTCAGAATCGCACATGGGGTAGACCGTTGGAAAGGTAATTCAGAGACCTTTGAAAGTCCTTTGGACCGCTCTCGAGTTCGAGAGTTGACTTTGGGTCAAATATGGCTCGAAAGCATTTGTCGGTCCATTGGATGGGGAATCCTTCGGACGCAAACAGATCGTTCGTCCGCATGGTAGGTTCGAATCGCGCACGGGGTGGACCGTTGGAAAGTTTAGGAGATGTACTTCGGCATTCCAAAGAGTTTGACCCGATTTGGGGAGTTAACTTTGGTCAAACGGGCCCTGGAATCATTCGATGACCTCTTGGAGTCAAACAGATCGTTCCCCCGCATGGTAAGTCGGAATCGCGCACAGAGCGAACTTTTGGAAAGGGGTTTCAGTGCCCTTCGAAGATTCATTCAGCCGCGATCGAGCTGAAGAGTTGACTTAGGTCAAACAGAGCTTGGGAGCGCCCGGTGGCCTCTGGATCAAGTTTTGTATGCAAACGGATCGTTTGTCCGCATGGTAAGTCAGAATCGTGCACGGGATGGACCGTTGGAAAGGGATTTTAGTGCCCTTCGAAGATTCATTCAGCATGGTCGAGCTGAAGAGTTTGACTTTTTGGTCAAACGGAGCCTGGGAGTGCTCGATGGCTTCTAGGTCAGTACTCGGGGTATGACCCGGGGTTTGTAGTGATGAAGGGAGGTACTAGGGACCTAAGGAGAGTTAGGGGGTAATAGAATGGGGTGTTTACAACTAAAATATCCTGTCGGGTTGTCAGTTACGCCTAAAAACGTCCCGAGACCCAAACGAAACTCTCGGGTATACTTTTCTGACTATCTTGACCCTTCCGGAGACGTTGGCGCGCTCAAAATGACTATATGGGCGACTTATAATTTATTCACTTTTATTATAATAATTTTGTCCCGACACGTCACATGCGCGTCCCGACTTAATTTTCCATATTTGCCGTATTATTTACTCGCGATAATTTTTAATAAATTCAATTATATATATTACTTTACTCATTAAGTAATATTCAACAAATTTACAATAATTACTAACTCTCGTCACGCTAGTAAATATTTAAAATAAATTCCAAATTAATATTAAATTAATTTATCTTAATTAACTTTAATAATCCCCAATTTTATAAGCCATAAAAATAGGGGTATTAAATAAAACAAGGTTTTTGGAGATAACCTGAATAAGTGTTTATGAATCTTATTCATCCATGGCTAGTTATAACGTCGACCAACAAGTCAATCTTCGTGAGATGAAAGTTATCGTTAGGACATGCTTTATTTAGGTCAGTGAATTCTATACAGACTCTCCACTTTTCATTGCTCTTTCTGACTTTGATCGAATTTGAGAGTCATTTAGGAAATTGGCTTCTTTTATGGACCCTACCCTTAGAAGTTTTTCTATTTCCCTTTCCACTATCTTTTCCTTCTCTGAGGTTTTCATTGTGCCTTCTCTGTGACCGACGAAACAATCAGGTCTATTAAATTATGTGGCATATCACTTCGGGATCTATGCCAATCACATCATACAACTGCCAAATAAACACATATAATTTCTCTTTGAGAAAATATACCAACTCTTCATTTTTCTGATCGAAGAATAACTATCGATCATAAATTATTTTTTCAGTTGAGAGTTGTGTAACACGAATTCTCACAAAGGGTCCACGACTCTATCTGTGGGAGCTACCGTTACGTCTTCTACCCCCGGTCTTCCATAATTTAGTTACTATGTCTCCTTTTATAATTTTCATATTTTATTCATTAGTTTATTATTTAGGTTTGATCGCGACGATAAATTATTTCTGATCAGAAGCATGATTCCCATGTATCTCCATTACCCCTGGTCAGTGATGCATTTGAGCTTATGATGGTAGGTGGATGGAACACCTTCATGGCATGAAGCCATCCTCTCACCAGAATCACATTATATGGCGATTTTATGTCCACTACTAGGAATTTTATCAACTTGAATATGCTTCTAATTCGTTCTAAGAGCATGATCTTTCGAAGATGCCTTGTCATTTTTCATAAAAAGTCGACTATAGGGATGGTTAATTGCTTTAAATCTTTTATCTTCATGTTGATCTTGTTGAACCACTTTAAATACATGACCTTCGAAGAACTTCCCTGGTCCATTAGTAGTTTGTCCATATCCCAATTGGCAATTTGGAAAGTGATGACTAGTGTGTCATTATGTGGGGTTCTGACTCTAACCATGACTTCCCATGTGAAGATAATATTCTTGGCATAGTCAATATCTTATGATCGCTAATGTTTCTCGACTATGGTTTAACAGGGTATATCTAAAAATCTTCCAAAAATGTAATAACCTTATCTTATTCCATAATTATGGCATTGCCTTAATTCTGTTTGGGGTTAGAGGACCCATGGATAACTACTACCTTATGTCCTATCTCATCGTCATTTAGGACATTTTCCAGCTCTTGTTCGCACTCAACGGGGGCCTTTGCATTCTTTTTCTCCACATAATTATTTAGATTTCCTGCTTAAGCGGTTATAAATTTTACTCGCTTAAGGGCTAGGGGTTAAGGACGTGGCATTTATGTTTGTCTGTATGGAGATCCTGTTCCATTCTTTCTAAGCAATGTTAGAGGCGAGAATTCTCTTCTTTTTAGTGGTGTGTGGCATCCTCTAACCGACGATCATAATTTACAGACATCCATAAGCAGTGATATCTGATTAGATGGTGGTGGCTCATAGCTTTCCACTGTTTAATCTTCTTGCAAATGATAACGCTAGCTACAGGTGTTATGGCTCCTATTAGATTGGATCATGGACCTGATCCTATGAGCCTCATCATCATTTAGGTTGTTTCGTTGACCATCGCAAGGTGAAAAGTAGTGATTATGTGAATGAGACATGATTAGGTTCTAAATGTATTTGTTTGGTTAAAGAAGAAAAATATCTTCCCACAAACATCATCAATTGTAGATGCTTAAATGCTATTAGTATTTAAACAACGCAGTTAAAGTCGAGCATAATGTAAATATGCATAAAAATACACAAGAACAATATGTATATGGTTCAAGAATGGGCCTACATGCACGGGGTGTTTCTCTCTCTTTATTATACTTCTCTTAATAACAAAGGTTATATTCCCCTTTTCCATGGGGTAAGGGTTATAGAGGAAACACAATAGATTGTATCATGTGGGACTCATTGACCTTAGATAGTAATTTGCATTTGGTCGATTGTATTTAATACCAAGATTTTTGCTGAGCGGGCTTATTAACCTCTATATTCTCCCTTGAAAATCTTTGACGAGATTTTCTGACAAGTTTCCTCCTCTTGACTATGACTATATTATGCCTCTAAGCAAGTATGTCATTTTTATGGCCCGAGAAAATTTTGATGAGTTATATGATTTGGAGGACTTTAATGTTCCTTCCACGGACTTGAGAATGTGATTCATTCTTGCCTATCTTTAAACATAAGGGAGGAAGATGAAGATTACTTTCATGCTAAATATGTAAAGCTTAATAATAAGTCAATAAAGCTTAAAAAGTGTAGCATAAAACTCTCCACTATGTTATCCAATATTGAACATGAAATGGCCATGGCGAGTCATAGTAGTTTGAGCATTGATGCTCAACTTTTGGTGTTTGATGAACCAATTTTTGTAGGGAAGTGACAATGAGTTTCTTCGTCTCAAGGTTTATTTTATTAGAAAGTACTTGTTTGAGGGTGAAATATCTATGATGGACTTATTAAAGAAAATCTCTTTGCTTGAGATTAAGATTTTGTCCAAGTTTACTTTAAAGATAGACTTGTCAGAAATATCTCAAAATTTGGATAAGATACTTCTTGGACCAAAATAATCATAGAAAGAAAAATGTATTCTAGGATTTCATTCAAACTATCTTTGCATCTTATTATACTTTACCATCATCCCTTATCATTTATTTTACCTAGGAGTCTATCCAAACGAACCAAAGGAAGATGATATTATTGTTCTCCTATTGTAACAAGGGAGTACACTTTAAAAAGTTTTGCTATAAGTTAAAAACATAGTTACCCGAATACCTCATCATTCTCGTAGATCCCAAACCCTTTATGCATACCCATTGCCACAAATTAATCATATTAGATAATTTTGTGTTAAGCCTTAACCCTCATCACCTTCAGAGCATTTTAGGACTAGTAGGAAGGTTGATAGGAAGGGGAATAAGAAGAATAAGTAAGGATCCCCTCAAAAGGTTCCTAATGGAAAGATAACTAAAATTGTTCCTCCCATGATGGTTTATTAGCATCAAATATTGCATTTTAATGCCCATTTTCTTTGCAGAATTTTAGTCCCATACTCGTTAAAACTCACATTTTATACTTATTTATTGTCTAACCTTAAATCTTCATGGTTAATCGCCTGTACAAGGTTTATTTAAGTATTTACGTAGTTTTTGAAGCTAATGGTGAAATTTGGATACATTCAGAGGAACAATATTAACACGTGCACTTTTAAGGGAAAAATGGTAATTTCAGGTATCAAATTCGGACTCCTACTCTTCACGGAAGTTGTCAACCTCTAAATAAGGAACATACGAGTTCAAAGGACGAATAAATCCACTTTCAAATGAAGAAATTATGATCGTTCAAATATTAAACCTGAAAGAAAGTCAAAAGTCAAAGCTCTAGGTCAATTTTGAACTCAGACCTCATAATCCAAACATTTATGAAATATTATTGGCATCGAAATGAGGGTCGAATTTATTCAAGTGGTGCAAGAATCCAATATCATATGGAGAAGATATAAAGTTTTGGGATTTAATTGAGCTCAAACAGGGGTTTTATATTTAGGGGGATATATATATTATTCAAAGTACACTTAATTTAACGGTTAAAATAGGGAAGTACGAATGGGGAGACTAGGGTTCGAGGTTCAAGGTTAGGATCCGACAACGAGATGCACATCACATGGTAGTGCGATCCGGCATCCAAATTCGCACCATGTGGTAGTGCTTTCCCCCTTCCCTAGCAAAGCCTCTTTCGTCGCGTACTCTATCTTAGCCCTTGTCAGATCGGCCTTCCCAAGCCTGTAGCCTTTTTCGTCCCTTTTTGTTTTTTACCCCATAATTCAAAGTTTGTGCTCCCAAAAATATAGAGAAATTATGCCAAAGATACTCAAGTTTTAAGGTATGTGTTCTCCCTTTTTCCACTAGCTACCAATACTTATATATTTAATTCCCACCGTTAATTTTTTTAACCAATTTTAACCCTATAATCTCAATTTCTCATCCTATAAAATGAGCCATTTTGGTTTATTATTTGACATATCGGATAGTAGACAATTGACACCAAAAATTTATTGTAGTCCCATTATTTGTAATTTATTTAGTTATGTTATTATAGTTCCATGATTTTGGTGCCATTATTTCTAATTTGTTTCGATGAAGATTAGGTGATTATAATACGAGGATTTCAGTGGATTTTCAACTGTTCATCCTATAATATTCTTATACACATTTGTCATCTGTTCAAGTAAGTCTTAATTACCATTTTAGTAATTATTATGAGCATGAATTCCATTCGTATTTGCGTTTAAATCGTTATTAGCATCATGTTAAATATGAGTAGCTAAGTTTATAACGGTTGCGGTTTATGAACCCACTTAGAATATGTATATTGTTATGAATTAAATTATGTTTTAAGATAAAATCATAGATAATATGCTGAAATAAATACGCCGTGACTTCATAATTAATGTCACGCTTTAATTATTGTTGAGATCCGAATATATATATTTCAACGTGCTTACGGACTTATTTTCGAGAGGTTTAGCTAATTTTTCATCTTTTATGTGACGAATTGTTTTACGAGACTTCAATTTTATAATTGAATATTAGAACTAATTGAGTTTATAATAATTACAATTCAAAGTGGGGGTTTAATCCGTAACCTTTGTTTTTTCTCATAAATACAAAACTCCCTTTTCAACTTTGTTAATATTTCCATAAAACTTCTAAAAATCCAATTTGTCCAGTTTTCTAGAATTAATCAAAAAACACAACAAAAGCATCATTTCTTATTTCATTTAGCGATTTACTTATGAACTGGATTAGTATTAATTACTCCCTTTAAAATTCAACCTCTATGTATATGATACCCAACCTATCACTACACTCCTTAATGAGTAAATTATGGAAATTGATAAAGCATTTTCACAAAACAACTTGACGATATTATTTCTCGCCATGCCTTTGGTTAGAAAATGATCTTTTCATATTCTAGAAACAACGAAAAGTGCATGCTAGTGGCCACCAAAACCACAACTCCATGTGTTAATTATAGTTGGATTAGGAGACACGTTATTAATGTAACTATGTCAGAACACTTGGAGAATATTTTAGTACAAAATCGTCATTCTCTTTTCATTAGAGTTAGGTTCTTTGGATTTACTTTGGAGTTCTTCTTTAACTCCACTGTGACGTTTATAGTTGATCCCATTTTTCACTTTTGGGTGATATTCTTTAAGTTCTTCATATCGAAGGAATTTTTTTTCCTTGTACGATATTGGGATGTTATGTTTGTAGGTATACATATACCCCATATGCTTAATATAAACTTACATGTTTAGTTATTTTAGAGTTAGTTTTATTTGTAACATATATACTCCATGTTCAGAATTATATAACTTGAGAAATTTCTTGGTAAATTAATCTTGATATTTTATAATACTTGTCATAACTCATGAACATTACACCACACTATAACTTCAGCAATTTCCATGCAAAATATAACGAAGGTATTTGTTTTATGATTCTAAAGGAACTTAAAGTTTTATGTGCTTTTGGAAAAAGGGGGTCATTTTAAATTCGGTGTATGAGAGTTTTATCCTCATGGATGAAGTTGTAAAGGAAAATGCTAATATGATTCATAAATCATTAAAGATGACGTGGTTAGGTTTGTGACTTTGGGAAGAGTGAACCATATTCGTCGAAAATAGTTCCTCGCCCTTTGTAAAGAAATAGAAAAGTTCTCCACATGCAAATTTTTCTTAAAAAGCAATGTATAAAAGGTTTCTATCTATCCATAATTGAATGGTATCAAGGATTTGAGACTTAGAGGTTTTAATTACAAATAACTATTGAGGAAGAAAAGAGTGGTAGTTGAAAATTTTAATTTTCAAGAAATATTGAGGCTTTCAGTTCGTTACCTTACACCAAAATTTTCAAAAGTGAGTTAAAATATTAGTCTTCATTCTTGATTTTTTGGGTTTATGCTCATATTATTCACCTTTTCTTTATCATGGAGTCTTGTCTCTATTTCACTCTATCTATATATGGTTTCAATTTGACCTAGGCATTTAATACTAAATCATTCTTTTTGTTAAGTATTTGACATAATTAAAAACCTTGAGTATGAATTTTAAAAGTGTTTTGATCAGATCATTATTTTTTTGTGTTGGTGTTGTGTGTGTGTGTGGGGGGGGGGGGGGGGGGGGGATAAAATGTACCTGCTTAAAAAATAGAATATCATTAATTGAGTATATCGAGTTTGTGCATTTGTTTTTGCACAATTGTTCTTTTATTCTTCTCGCAACCTGGGATCACTTAAAGTTCGCTACCACGATTCCGCGACCAACGAAGCTTAACGTTGACCTTTACAACTTGTGCCTCCCTACCTTCCTCCCATATCCATACCTTGGAAGAATTTAGGAATTCTTATCCTTCATCTAGTGGTAAATAATCTTCTTGGTAACTTTTTACTTCATAGATATTATGGCTTCCCTCTTTTAGATTTAGGGCTTGGTGTTTGATGTTATTATAGGTTGTTGATGATTACTTGTTAATAGTAGATGAGTTTTTCTTGTCTTTAGAGTATCTTTTTATGTGTATATCTTATTATTCACTTACTTCGCCTTAGTAATTTTTGAGGTCTGCTACTCGTATATCAAGTATGTGTTAGAGTTTATAAATGTATGGCTTAGAGTTCATAAACGTTTGGCCTTTTTCCATACATGAAACTCTTTCTCATATTTCTAGCATAGGATCACTGGTACATCTTTTTTTCATATCCGCTTTCTTGTAGGATTTTTGTGCTTTTGTCTTGGTGTGTGATTTTCAGACTATTTTCATGGCTCCTAAATCTCGTTCACATAACACAACTTCCTCGCCAGATTCCTCCTGATTTAATGAACGTTTTACCATTTGCTTCATATATGGGAAATGTCTATTAATTTTGACACTCTCTATGAAACTCCTGTACCAATTTTAAAAAAAAAATAGAGGATGGTGTTGTATTTGCTCTCAAACCGATCCTTGCTACCCTACACTGATTAGAGAATTATATTTTTTTTCCTTTGGTTGGTGGTAAATCTCATTATGATAAGTTACAAAGTTTATGATGTGTATGTTAAGATTACTTTTGAGTGGATTCACAAGCACTGCAATAACCGAAAAAATATTATCCCCACTATCCATATGGACGGAATGATGGTGTTCTTTCCAATATGGATTGTCAGTTTTGGGTTGAAAATAAATTTTCTCGAGCTTACTTGGCTAAGAAATTTTTTATTCCTAATATGGTTGTGTTCTCTTGTCTTTTGCTAACTTAGCACCCACGTGAAGTTACCTTTAAACATGCACATTTTTTGTGTGCAATCACAAAGAATGTAAAGATAGATTTGGGTGACCAAATGTTTGACTTGATTTCAACTCACTTAAAGGATGATAAAAAATATCACGCTCTGCCCTTCGGATGTAAAGATATATTTGGGTCACTCAAATGTTTTACTTGATTTGAAGGTTTCCATTTTTTAGGATAGAGTTTTAGAAGGGCTTGAGCTTACATTGACTCTCTAGTCTTATTCTCGATCGATTACTAAGCTTGGTGACTATAGTGATCTTCTTGTTCAACCTCACATTTCTCTTTCTCGTGTTCTAAGTCCTACTCGTACAATAAAAAAATATGGTTCAAAATATAATTCTCTAGAAGAGTTTGATATGCTTGTAACTCAAATGTCAAATTGAGTGTCTTATAGATTATTGCCCACCTTCGATGCCTCCTCAAGGTATTATTCTTCCTTGAGTTTGGCCTATTCATCTTATTTGGAGAAATTTTGACGTGACATGGACACCTAGTTAGCTAGTGTTAAGGACGCCTTACAATATGCTCGCATATTTAAGATACGTGTGCAGTGAAAAAGATTTGGAAGAAGAATTTTTTTTTTTAGGTGGGGCCTTTTTTTGTTTAAAAGTACTATGATTTGATATGTAATTATTGTCATGTGTAGTTCCTAAATTGAGTTTGTAAGGCTTGTTATTCACATATTTTTTATTTCCTTAACTTCACTTTAAATTCTCACTCAATATATGGTTCATTCTAATTTTTTTAGTTTGGTCAGCATGTTTTGTCCTCTTAAAAAGTTTAATTCCATATTATTATGTGCTTAGTTCTTCCCTTTGTCATTTTTCGTGATAAAAGGGGGCGAAGTTTGTAGATAAGGGGGTATTTGGTCTTATCCACGTTTAGGATCAAAGAGTGGTGCTATATCATGTTTATTGTGAAGTATTGCATAATTGACGGGGAGTTACTTTTTGATAATTTGATGATAACATGTACACGTTCCTTACCTATCTTATTATTCATATTTTCTTTGTTATAATACCCGGTGATTCCTTTAGCCATTAAAATATGTTACAAATTAAATATTTCGATAAAATAATTTTTGGAAATTAATAATTTTAGGATGTAAAAATGTTGGTTTAGGTATATATAAAGTAAGATTTTAAATGGAATTTAATTCGGGGGTAAAATTTGATTTTCTATTATTATATATAAAACGTGGGTAGATTGGGTCCGTCAAGCCGACCGAACCGGTTTGGCCCTGGGGGCGAATCAGTTCGCGCTGCCAGTAGGTGCGAAGGTGTTTTTTAAGTGTTATGTTTAACTCAAACTCTCCTACTTTACCCTACTAATTAAACTTGGATTTAGGATTTTTAAAACACTTTTACATCATTCCAAAAAGCAGTAGCTTCCCATAATTTTATCTCATTTCATCTAGAAAACCTAAACCCCATTAAACACAATTTTCAACCCAGGATTTGATGATCTAAATCAAGTTTTCTCAAGAACAACCAAGAATGTGTCTTTGTTATTTTCGCTCGTGGAACGCAACCGTGTAATCAGATTTTCAAGATGACTTCTTTACAGGCATGAATGCTTCTATTGTTCTGCTTAAGTGTTATGCGTTTTAGATATTCCATAAACTTTAATAAATAATATTTTTCTTAAAAGAAATTAGAAAGACAAATTAGGAAAACTGAAAGTAATTCTCGGGATGTTTTCATTCAAATCTAAAAATATATTTAAGAGTTGAAATAATTTCATTCTTAGATTAGACATTGGTATTACGAGAGAATTGTCGGACGTTTCGCATATTAAAATTAAAAAATTGAATTTGTAATAATGTTTCGATTTGAAAAATCACGATTTTTATGTGTAGATTGTAGAAGGAATTTATTATGGTGTAATAATGTGTATATGCATGTTAAAAAAGGAATCTTGTGTTAACTGGAAAATATCACTTGTATGTAAATTATGAAAATTTAACAACTTGTGTGACATTGGTAAGACTTGTTTAATTATATAATTAAACAGATGTAATTTGGACAATTAATTGGAAGAATTGTAGCTATAAATTGAAATTATACTTTGTGTGAATGTTGCTTGTGCTAGTATTTCGACACCGCATGGATGTTGAGATTTTTGGGTAGTAATGCCTTTACCCTTATTTGTAATTTGCTTTCTAGGTATGGGATTAGTAGCTAGGCCTCGTGGTTGTTAACACTTTTTAGGTACGGGACTAGTGAATGTAGGTTCGTACGGTTGGGTATTTCCTGGGTGGGACTAGGTAGGACGACGTCACGTATTTTCTTTTAGCCTAAGTGAGAGACTATGTGGTGATTTATGTTAGGTATTCTTCCAAAGTGATAGGGTAGGAAATACTTGTGGTTTTGGTGGTCTCTAGGTATGAGACTAGGGATGATTTAGGCTAAATTACCCGAATAAAGGGTGAGGCTAATAGAGAAAAATGAGAACTTGATAATAAATTGATAATTAATGCTCAAGACAAAGAACAGGTGTTAAAATGGATTTGCATTGCTAATACGTGCCGAACTAAATGAAAATTGGGTTGGCTGGCTATAGTGACGTGTGTGTGTGTGTTGGTGTCACCAATATATGCATGGCTGATCAAAATTGGATCGGATGGATATAGTGATGGGAATTGGGGTCATGTATTTATAAATTTAGGCGGGCCCAAATATGTGCAAGATCTATAGAAATGTCGACTGGCTATAGTGGTATCGCTTTAACAATAAATTGATTAAACGCATTAAATTAAGTCAATAGCTTTGTAATGATAAGATGTTGTAATTTTGAATAATTAAACCTGAGTAGTGGGGGTGGCTTAGTATGTGGATAGTTAGTATTGTGTTTCTTTACTCACATGTAATTATATCGTTTAATTTAAAATACTCTATTGTGATATTTATCACGTATGATGCTTATGTCTGGGTTCACGGACTCTAATTGGGAGGAGGAGCCAGTGTTCATGTGGTGGGCTCTCACCCAATACTTTTACTAACATTTTAGGTATAGTTATTGGAGTAGCTGTATAGGATGGGTTAGAGATATTTGGAGTGCAGCTAAAGATTTATCTTTTTATTTTAGTAGTTTAGATTATTTTTATTCCGTCATTTTATTATAAGACAGTTATTAAGGATTTGGTGAGCCTTTAGGCTCCACAGTTGTTTATGGTTTTCAATCATAGATTTTAATTCGATTATTTATCTAGAGTTTTAATCTAGTTTGGAATTGTATTTTATATTTGGAGATGGATTTATTTGCATGGATGCATATATCAGTTGGATTTATTCAAATTATATTGTGTGGAAAATGCTTTTAATATCTCATATTTCTGTCACATGCAGAGAATGATATTTTTTTTAGTGATGCTCGACGCAGTTTAGTAGTGGCGGCGGCTGGTCACCTCGCTCGCCTGAATGCGCGGGGTGTTATAGATCGTATATGAGCATGGACTTAGGTCTCGTAGGTTCTGAGTCTTTTTAAGCTTTTGCATTGCCTATCTTTGATTCTTTTAGATGATTTTTACTCTTTAGTTATTCTGAGTCTGGTTGTTGTTTGTTCTTGTCTTTTTAGATGGTGAACACTAGGAGATCTAGAGATAGGAGAGAGGTTTCAGTTTTTGGTCCTGAAGTTCAGGAAAGGAAGGGCCAGTTTATTTTAGGTGCCAAGGAGTTAACATCTATTGTTCGTGAGGCCACAACGGTTGGTATTGAGATGGGGAGACAGAGGTGGGGAAACCTAGAGGCGCAGTAGAAGGGTACATCTGCTTCAGTTTGGGACAAGGCGAGAGCCAGTTTCCACAAGGGCAATCCTCCGACTTTATCTGGCTGATCTGACCCAACGGTTGCTTACTATTGGAGGCATGATATAGAGAGGCATTTGAGGATTATAGATTTTACGGATGTGCAGAAGCAAATATTAGCACGTTTAAGTTGACTGGGCTTGCATTGTAGTGGTGGGAGAGCGTCACCACATCTAAGGATAGGGATTGTCTGAATTATGGAGACTTTTTTGTGAAATTTAATGACAAATATTTTCCTTATTCGATTAGGAGTGTGAAGAAGAAAAAGCTTTTGGATTAAGAACAATGTTCCAAGTCAGTTATTGAGTATGAACAAGGGTTCACAAATATGTTAATGTTTGTACCAGAGGAGGTGGATATTGAGGCAAAGAAGATGGAATGTTTCATTAAGGGTCTGACATGGTCAATTAAGCCAATGGTTTTAGGGGATTTGACATACATTACTTACACTCAGGTAGTGGACGTCATACTGTTGTTATGGAAGGAGAAGGTGAATTATCAGAAGAAGTTGGGTAAGAGATATGATTCGGGTGGTCAAGATGGGGCCAAGACAGGTAGGGAGAACAAGGGTCGCAATGACCCACGAGCAAGTCAAGAGCAACAAGCCTTTTGGCAAGGCAATAACGTCCCACAAGGCCTTCAGTGACAGGGGCAAGGACAGTAGGGTGAGCGAGCACGAGGAAGGCATTCAGAACCTTCCCAGTGTGTGTGTTTTATTTCTAGAAAGGTAGGGCGTCGAGCTTCTAGGTGTACGAAAGCACAAGGCCACCATGGCCAAGGGAATTTAGCACCAGGTGCATAGGGAGCACCAGCAGCACCAGTAGTGCGTACGCAGGGACCAATTATGCGTAGGCATTATTCACTTTCGACTCGAAAGACTTAGGCATGGCAGGGTTAGCAGGTGCCAAAGCCTGGCTAGTGGGATAACCTGGTACATATTGTTTTCTCTCTCTCTCTCTCTCTCTATATATATATATATATATATATATATATATATATATTGTATTTTTGTTCATGGGTTAAGTGCGTGTAGGATTGGGTGTATGGGTGATATGGCTAATATAGTCCCTGTTATTGAGGTAGAACTAACAAGGAGCCGCTGCCTGGGCTTAAATAAGATGCGACACCACACCCACTAAAAGAAAAATTGGATTTAGCGACGTTTTGTAAACGTCGGCATACACTCTAAAAACGTCGGGAACAAAAATCCCGACACTTGGGAAACTTTTTAAAAAGCGTCGGCATATCTACAGTCGGGAAATAAACATTGTTTAATAAAAACATCGAGTAAACATATTTCGACGCTTCCTGCGACGTTTATTAACCGTCAGAAATTGTCCCAACTTGTGGTATAAATGCTACTTTTTTTAAAAAACGTCAGTTTTGTCTCAACGCTTCCCAAAAAGCGTCGGGAACATTAAATTAAGATATTAACACATAATTTAATCATTCATTTGAAAACATCAGAATGTTAACTAATTTTTCCCATACTATATTCCAATATTTTTTTGTAAGTGTCATACAATATCCAAGTACACATCATTAATATTATAATGGCGCCCTCAAAAAAATTCTCAATCAACCAAAAAAACTATATACAATAATATCTAATCATCCCCAAACAAAATGAAGAAAGCACATCTTCATACATCCCAAATTTCTCTACTAATAAGCCAAAAATTTGTACCCAAATATTCCAAACAAAATATGAAACATATATTATCATAACAAAAATGCTAGAGTAATGTTCAAAACAGTTAATACAATGTCTTCGCGTCCATGGGCATGACCGTACCACCTGTAAAAATAAAGAAAATAAGTATTAAAAAGTAAATAAGTTAATGTAAAAGTGATGCATAAAAGAAAAATGAAAGGTGGTTAGGGACTTACTTCCAAATTCAAACTTTTCAATTAGTTGGTGTTTTTTACCTTCTTCATCCACTCCTAAAATTTGAACAAAAATATAGTTGGAAGAGGGATAGTAAGTAGCTTCAATGTTTTCAAATCAACAACTTCTACGATCAAACTGAAAAATAGTGATGTATATAAGTTCAAAATATATTTTCAAATATAAAAGAGCTAAGAAAATATAATATGTTAGCAAATAATATTTCCATATAGCTTATGAAGTTTGCGACTCGACCCAAATAAAAAATGTAAGCCACACAATCTAGGTTGGTAATATTTTTTATGTCCAAGTTATAAGATTAATTTTCAAAAGAGATCCCTAAAGTTTTAACATTTTTTATGACAAATTGTGGTCAACGCATTATTATAAGATTTATAAAAATAGACGTAATATTTTATAAATTACTTTTTTCGTTGTTAGCTACTATAATATACTCTGCCTTTTTCCATGCATTAGAATAAGTGAAATGATAATAACATGTGGATGTTGATAAAGTAAGTAGTTATATAGTAGCAAAACATGTTTAGCACGCTTATTATTTAAAAAAAAACCAACAGAGTTTCCTTTGTTTATTCATGAAACCCAACTTGTTTTAACATTTAAAATTAACTCAACAACAACAACAACCACCAAATTAAACCACAAATAAATCAATCCCTTCCACCAATTTCAATTAATTGCCATTGGAACGAGTATAACTATCATACATATATAATGGATCTTATATGCATCGAACGATGAAAATATTAATGTTCTTGCTTTAAAATGTGCCATGAAGAATATTAGAGGCAAAAATACTAACCCCGCAATTGTTACAAAGTTGAGTTTGCGATATGATTTGTGGTGGTGCCTTCATTGAGGATTACGATCGACGTTGCGATTGAACCTTGGATGTTAACGGTTGCAACTGTGGTGATGCTACAGGATCAACATTGGCGTTGACAGGAACCTAGCAATTAGAATATACAAAATATTAGATGTAATCCATGAAATTAAGAAATTGTACTCATACATCCAAAGATTGATAAAAGTTGACCTATTTAGCATCTAAAGAAACATCTTGTATAAATTGGATAAAATCACCCATAGAATGCATACGAGACTCCATAAAATCCTGTATATGAGCTTCCACCTATTCATTCATCCTAGATTCCATAGCAAATATATGTCCTTGCATTTGAGATTCCATTTTCTCTTTCAATTCATCTTGCTTCCTCTCATATTCTGCCTCTATCTCACGTCGCATCCTCTCATGTTCAACCTTCATCTCAGGTCGAATCCTCTCTAGCTCTTGATACCGTGTCTCAATATCTCTCAACTCAGATTGGGATTTCTTATATTATGATCCAAATATCAAACTCGGAGAGACACTGAGTCCAAATGTGCGCACACACCCATGTCTTTCGGGTCCCATAACTTGACCAAATATATCCTCCCGTGCAACACCGGTCTCCACTGTTTCCGGATGTTGCGATTCTAGATAATCCATCCCTTACTGCAAAAATCAACCCCAATTCTTATACAAACTTCAAATTAGATTATACATATGTAACAATCCCTATATGCATGATTTAAGTTTCCATCAAAACGCACATATGTATAACTATCATATATATATATATATATATATATAATGGATCTTATATGTATCAAATTAGGCTTTTGATCTTTTGTTTCAAACCTAAACAACAAGATTTGATGCTTTTTAAAGAGAATCCACTGGGAAATGGTGTTTGAAATGAACCAAAGTATAAAAGTTAAAGTAAAGGTGGAAAAGCTTAATGATATCCTGCAATGTAGCCTCATTTATGCTAACTGCAATAGAAATGAAAGGTCATTATGTGATTACTTAAATGTTACCAACACTTCATCTCCATGGTGGATTAATGGAGATTTCAATATTGTAGCAGATGTGTCTGAAAAAGCTGGAGGTAATGAAGTTAATTTAGGGGCAATGTATGATTTCATAGAATGCATTGAAGTGATATAATGACCATAAAAAAACTACTGGCCACTAATAAAACCAACTATTAAACAGAGATGGATAAGTGCCAGTTTGATCTGTTTAACAATAATGCACAAATGTATGTCATAAATAACAAAAGATAAAATCCGTCCCTTTTTTCCACCTCCTTTCCCTCCACGTGTCTCCTGGAAGGGGGTATATGCAATTAGTGTAATAGTGTACGTGATATTTTCAGTTGGAGAATACTTTAATTAATTTATTTATTTTTGCATTTTTCCTTTTATGATTTGACTTTTATAGTCTATTCATGGCTGCCTAAAAAAGTGAGAACAGAACAGAACTAAACAGAAGATGGATTCTGTGGCAGAGGCCAATTTCTGAAATAGTTCAAGCCAAAGCAAATATGCGCTCTACACGATGAAGATGGAATGTCTCACTCGTACTGTCTGATCCGTGAGTTTATCTCAATGAAATCATTTAGACTCAACTCAAAACAGTTTTTCTAAATTATTTGGGGTCGGCTTGGTGTCTCTGTAGCTCCTTTGATTAAATTAAATGTTGGTAATGGTCAATCATCGAACACCTAATACAAGAATCAAATGATCGCCAGGTAGTATTTTAGATCCCAATTTCTCAATAAAAAGATGATTATAAAGGTTTTCCATCTTACGTATGATGCTCTAGTAATTCCACGGTAGCCAACACATACAAAGGGCATATATCAGAAGATACTACATATTTGAAGTAATAGAACAAAAGCCCTGCAGATTAGATTCTGTAAGTACTGCGGCATCAGCATTGGGGATCATTTTAGGAAATTTATGTTGAAAGAAAAATAAAACCCTAGTTATTTTAGGAAACAACATAGGATACTTAAAGAGTGTCAAGACGAAGTCATAAGTGAAAAAATAACTAGTACTTATTTTAATTACTATGATATTTACCCTGAAACTTTACATTGATACTTGTGTGCATCCGATTTAATGATTCTTGTAGAATTATTTGGATAAGCGTGTTACACGGAGAAAGATATAACATACATTACCATTGTTTTACAAACTATCGACATGAATCGTAAGAAATTTGAATTTATAACTTTTGGATTCATGGAAAGAAAAAAACTCGAGTAAAATGATCCCTTAACATTAGTTTACTTTCTTTTAATAGTTGTTCTGTTCTATTTTGTTTCCTGCAGGGTTTCTAAGCATTATAATTTTTTTAGAAGATCCTCCATTGCATTTGCACCGAACAGTATTGTACCAACCTACCGATCACAATTACATATATATAACAAAAAATAATAATAATGAGAAGTGGAATTCACAAAAAAGGTTTTTTTTCAGTATTACAATATATATAGTCACTTCTTGAATCACTTGAAATGGATTAATTGATACAACATATTTGTAATTCTTGTGAATACTCTAATTGAAAAGAAAAAGATAATATATTTTAGATGGACAAAAGATAATAAATAACATGCAACCTGCAGTCTGATATTCTGTATCCTTACCAGTAATCATGTAATTATTATTATTGTACCAAACTTAAAAAATACATCTTCGATAGGTACTCACATGTAGATCGGTGGTTCCTAAACCGTTTATATGTTTGAATCATTTGCTATATGAGCTTACAATTATTATTCGAGGCAGTGTTATTTGGTTAACAGTACTACGAGGATACATTAACAACACCAAACATGACCTGTTCATACATGTATGTGATTTCCAAATAGACAACTAGCTATTATGAATCGTGTAGATGAATGGCTTAAAGAATAGGCATCTTGGAAGGACTGAAAGACACAATCTAAAGAAACTTGGATAAATTTCAGTTTCATAATAAATATTGGAGCATTTAACCCAACCCCAATTGGTAACGGGTGGAGAGGCCCGTGATCTTATATACTATGGAGCATGAATTTTGACTTTGAATGAATTGAATATTGAATCTTGATGTCTCCTCTCTAAGTATTTCCTCTTCTCTATTCTCTATTCTTATTTATTCCCTTCTCCTCCCCTTTACATCTTGTCTAGTTCATGCCCTATTTTCTTCTCATAATCAGACATAGGGAGTGCAGAATTCAAAGCCTCTACCACATAATCAATATCCCATGGGTTTACCCTAGCTAATAAATATCCCATGGGTGAATGAAGAAATCAAAGCCAATTTTGAAATCAACAAAGAGATTCAATCAGAAATCGTCAAGTGTTCTGAAATGGAGACCGAATTGGTTGTTAGGGAATCAGAGATCACCAAGATACTCTATCTATTACATTTTGAAATTACTGGATTCATGACCCTTGCTGAACATTTGACGCCATTGTTAAATGCAAACTATAACAACGATGTTATCTTAACCATATCCAATGGTATCAAAAAATTTATAATAGAAATGTAAAAATAAAAAACTTATCTAATGGAGAATTGTATTTCCATACCGATATGACATGGGGGGTCAAGATACAAAAGATACTACTTTGAACTTTTCTATTAATCTGAAAAAAGTGACACACCACATATATTTTTTTTAAAAGACATTGACACATAGGATAAAAATCACCAACCATTGGAGATGACCTTAAATCTTGGGATTATTATTACCAAACTGTAAGAGGTGACCGACGCTAAGAACCCTGCGTAGGCACACAATCTCTCTCAAGTATAGGGTGGCCATATGCAAGGCTTCAAAGGTGTGGGTACATGGGACAAAATGTTCCATAATAGAGAAATAATCAACAACCACATATATAGAGTCAAAGCCCCGCGAGGAGAGCAGTAGGCCCACTACGAAGTCTACGGACACATCCTCCCACGGATGCTCGAGTATTGATAGAGGAGTTTAAAGATTGAGATTAAAAGGCTAAGAGGTGTGTCAATGACAAATATAGGCATTAGTGTCCCTCCGCATGGATGGCCAATATAATTTGATTAATAAATAGTCGCGATGATAACAAACAAAATAGAACAGAAAAACTAAATATAGCCTTCCTATAACAAGCATTCAAATTTAACCTTGGGTGCTCGTAAGATACGCTCGATGTCTTTAGGGGGGTTCAAACATAGAGAATTGGCACGTTCCCAACGAGCCAGTCTACTCATTCCAAGGCAGGGCCCAATTATGCTAATGCACTTTCGTTCATTTGCTTTTGTGATCATAACTAAATTTCAATTGTGCTAATTATTGAAGTGCACTTGAGATTGAATGATATGAGTGATAACACTGGTATTTCTTCAAGTTATGGAACAAAGATTGTACTTAATTGTATTACAGAGGACTACAGTACGAAATCAACAAAAAAAAAACAATCAAATTATAGTACTAAATTACATTATGTTATGTCCAAGGTATCACTCTTGTGAAAGGAAAAGTCTATATGTATCATTTTTTTTTCAAGTTTGTATCTCAAGTGCATCAAAATACTTGATATACAAACTTGGTAAAAAAAACTTCGTACGTATAGCATTATTTTTTGTGAAATCAACATATTTTAATCATTCATGTGTACATGGCAATTATTAATGTTTGGAAGATGCCCTAATTATGACTTCTAAACTTTTTATACCGCGGATCTTATATAGGATATGAACTCGAACATGACAGACTTCGAAAACTCACTTGTCAGTAAATAGGGCTATAAATTAAGGTGTTTTTGTGAACATCTAAAGCTCCGCTTATTTGTTAAGCTCGATCTCAAATCTCAATATTTAGCTCATTCAAATATCAATATCTTTTATAATTAAGTTATTTTTATTAGAGCTTGATCATGCAAGTCTCGGGTCCGGTTGTGTTTCCTACAGTAATGGGATCAAGTGGTATGTTGTGATTGTCATAGTGTGAGTAGGGGGTGGTTGGTTCAATGTTGGGTTATGGGTGGGCGATGGCTCATGGGAATTTGGTTGAGTATTATGGGAATTTGGTTGAGTATCATGAAAGTCTCTTAGTTTTGAATAATTTGGAATATTTCCAAAATTTATTTCATAAGGATACGAGAGATTTATTTCAGGTATCATTTTTTTCAGGTATATCATTTACAGAATCATAAGGACCCTGGGGTTGTTCCTAATAGTCCTAGCACTAGAGGGTAAACCTAATAGGTCACGTGTATAGTGGATGAATGTGTTACTAGATGAACCTTTGAGCATTCTAAGTGCAAACATAGTAAACACGAGGGATGATTTTGTCCCTCGTCTTTTTAATGCATGTATTGATTTATAAATAAAAAATGAATGCTACCCACTCCCTTTGCCCCATGAATATAGGCTAATCCATCCAAACCACGTATATATGGTGTTAATAATTAGTACACAAACCAAAGTCTTTTTGAAGTCTGTTTACCATTAACGAAGGAGCTCTGTATAGCCATCTAAAAAAATCACAACAAAAAAGATACATACAATCGTTCAGGCAGCTGTTTCATTAACTGGCCCCTTCCCTTTGGTTACACATGTATCCTTGTACACCATCCTATGAGTTGGTTTGAATTCCATCACTTTAGTCATCTACAAGTATAACATATTAAGTGTCAAAACATAATAATACAATAATAACAATGAACTGGTAAGTACAAAATTTATACCGTGTGTCTAACTTGAGCATGAGTTTTTCTACCAGATGTGTGTAGTGTTTGCAATGATGCACGGATGGCTTTGTTCTTTTCACTTTTGGCCTAATACAATGGAAATACAGTTAATCATATAACAAATTTTAAGTAAATCCTAATATTAATCCTTTTAATAAATTATTTCATTTCATGTTGTTCTTTATACGCGAGATAAACATAGTGTGTACATGTAATTCACAACTAGACTCAAAAACTAGTATATACATGTGCTCGAGCGGAGTCCCAGTTATAGACGAGTGTTTTCCAGTGACTTTCCTCGACTCATTGAGGACAATTTGCCAAGCGTTCCTCATTAGTTCTATACTTAGTATAACCTTGGAGCTTTGCTGTGGCCTTCCATTCCTTCCATTTTCTTCCGACGTATTGCATCATAAATTTTCTCATCTCTTCCGTGGCATTCGTATTCTCCTACATTACATTAACAAGTTAGATAAATAAACTGGAAAATATATACACTATTTTTGTTTTATAAACATTATACCTTGATATGAAGCCAAATCATGTTCTTATCCTCTTTGGGTACTTATATCCAATCAAAGTAGGCCAATGGAGCTAGTTGACCATTGCGTGCTAGATCCCCTAAATTTGAAGCAAGTCTAGACGCGAGTTCTTCAATTGGTTGGCCAAGCTCATTCACCTCAATTTCTAAAATGCCACCATCTTTACCCCACCCTTCATGCATTAAAGTGGGGCCTCGAACTCTCCTATGCTCCTCCTCTTAGCCGGAGCTCGGATTTAAGTGTTAAGTAGTATTGACAAAAAAAATCATCAATGATTTACTTAAATGTCAAGAATAAAACTTTTCATCGATTAAAAATATAAAAAAGTCAACAAAAAACCATACATGTAACTTCCTCTTCTTGTTGTTCGTTGTTGCCCGACAATGGAGGGATCAATGGTGTAATAGGTGGCCAATTCGATGGAGGTTCAGGCATGGCAGGGTTGGCTCCTACATGCTCCTGTTGTTGCTTAGGGGTTGGCATAGCTCCTCTAATATGTTGGGTTTGAGATCTATTGATCGTCATAGTACTAAATGAAACAACATGAAAAAAACATTAAATTATCAAAGTCATAAAATGAAATAGGAAACTTGGGATTTTATAATCAACCCCATTAAAATTTAAGACCAAGCCTAATATTATTAATGCTATCTTTATCCCTCTTAAGAAACCCTATAACAATATTTGAAAGAGAAGAGATGTGACCATGAAAATCTTCAGTAATACCTTTAGCACCCAAGTTAGCCAAGAAGTCTGCAACAATGGAACATATATTATCAACCACGTGAGACAAGATAGAATTCTATAACAGTATTTGATGAACATTTCTTATCCTCTTGATAGAAGAACACCCCCTCTTCTAATAAATAATTTATTATTGTACTTTGCCTTCATGAAATTTTCCCATAAATCTTGGCCAATTTTATGCTTCTAGACAAGTCTCGGGCTATTTGCATTAATAATATCTTCTACTCTTCTAAAGCTAAGTCCACTTTCATTAAATGAAAAACATATCTTCTCCCAACTAATCTACTGAAATTTCCTTAGGCGGGTACATTTTAATGAACCATTTACTTATAAAAAAAATTACTACTGTCAAGCCTTTAGAAACCCATATTAAGATTTCTTTGATAAGCCTTCAAAATTACCTAATTTTCAGTTATGATATATGTTTTGTAAGTAGATTAATTATTTTCAAAAACTGATTCAAACCAAACATATTATTTTAACCGGTCATACTAGTGCATACATTTATGATGTATACAAATAGTCACGTGATATCATATTCATCATTAGAAGAAAAAGTAAAGCACTAACATTGTTACAGCTAATGTGATATGGAAATATAAATCTAATAGATTCAAGAATGAAACAAACCAAAAAAATCAGTAGCAATATAACATGAAAGGTAAAAAAAAAATAGCAGCAAAATGACAGAGTTTTTGACTTAAAACAGCTCACTCGTTCTGAATGTCATAAGATCTTCACATGACTAACAAATATAGATAACCCATATCATTTAGAAATTAAAATAACATAAAAGATAAAGTTTTATATCACAGTGTTTCAATGTAATTTAATATTGTTTCTTATCACATTGCTACAATGTAAAGTTTCATATCATATCAAAAACTAATTATCAAAGTCCCATTTCATATCATAAATCTTCATAATTATGGGAGAGATGTGTGAATGAGATAGTTAGAAACATACAATAGCCTAGATGAACATATACTATCCTAGCATACAATAGATTCGAACATCATAAACAAATAGTGATCTAACACAGATTCTAACATCACAAACCTGATCAAACCAACATACGCCTACCTAGATGAACACTGAAAAGAATCTTCACTCGTAAACCAAAACTTTGGATTTGAGCATGAAAGAAACAATAAGGAAATGAAGCTAAGAAATAAGGAAATGAATCATTAGAAACCAAATTGGGAATGAAGATGCAGTATAATAACAGTAAGGAATGGAATTATTAGAAACCAATATTGATACTTATTCAATACTGTAAAAAAGTTCGAACCAAAAGATTAATAAAACTATGTTTGAATTGGAATCACAGTGAAATTAGTTTAAGATTTGAACTAAATTCACTCAAATCCTAAAGCATGAATTTGCCACTGGATTGTCCATTGATGCTTACGGTCCCATTAGTGACAATGTTGGAGGCATTGTTGAGATGGCTGGCATGAGCCATAGTATCCGCGATAGAACCGATGCCCTTGATGCTATTGGAAACACAACTAAAATTATGCACACATACTTAATCTCTTAAAACACACACACACACACACACACACACACACACACACACACACACACACACACATAATGAAAGTTTAACAGTATTAAATCAATACTAGTTAACATATTATACAAAATACATTTTTTTTTATTTGAATGAAAAAATCAGTAAAATCAATACTAGTTAACACATTATACCATTGTATGAAGCCTATATAAAAATAATAAGAAAATGGAATAAGAAATACATATCCACACAAGTTATTAATACATATTCAAATGCCTAGCTAATCAATATTTCTATTCATCTTCTTCCATCTGCCCCGTGGTTTCCTCAGCAACTAATGCTCTATCCACACCTTGTCTAACCCATCTAACATCATCATCATCAGATGTCAATGTTGTATAATCCAAACATTGATCACTCCATGCCTCTGTTTCATCATTCATAGTGCTCTCGCTTGTTAACTGTTGCCCAAACACATAAAAAAAGTCTCGGGGTTTTGTTTTAACAACAATATGCCAATATTTCTCCACTAGGTCTTATGCATAAAATACTTGCTTTGCCTGAGATGATAGTATGAATGGTTCATCGGCTTTTTGATGCCAAGGATACAACAAATGGTTGAAGTTTATAAGTGTGAATCCAAAGTCATCTTGCTCAATGAGACCTCTACCATTGTCAACCCAGTCACACTTGAACAACATGAACTTATAGTCTTTTGAATAATTCAACTCAATGATATTTGTTAAAACTCCATAAAAATTGGCATCTCTAGATATGGGATTTATGTCTCTTGCACTTGCGTAACTTCCAGTCATTGCATTTAACATGACTCCACTATTTTGCGTGGCTCTTATCCTCTCGCGAGCCTTAGTGTGATACCTAACGCCATTGATAATATACTCATTGAATCTTTTTGCCTTTTTTAGGGGACCCATAGATAAAATTTGAATTTCTTGTGATACATCTGTGTTATTTGCCTTGACTAACGTCCTCACCTATTTAATTACAAAAAAATGTCATTACAAGACATAATTATTTAATAATACATTTAAATGTAAAACATTGTTTTCAATGTACATTTTGCTTACATGATCATTAAACCTCAAATGAAATGTTTCCTTATGAATGCGGTCCACATCAGTGGTCTAAGATGAGAATCACTCCTAATTGACGCATGATGAGTACTGCATTAAAAGGAATAATTACATTATTCTTTGCATGGCTAAAAAACGAAGGAATTTTATTCAAGAAGATACCTTCTCTCCAAATGGAGTAATTGCATTTGTGTTGACAAGCACATTTCGATGTGATTGTACATATGTATTGTCAACAAGCTCAAATCCCTCCACTTTTCCTAATTTACGACCACAAAAATGATCAAAAGAACTACCATCATCATTCCTTGTTACGCGACTAGACTTCGTCTCAACATCGTCATTTAAGTACCTTGAGAAAAATTTCAAAAATTCTTCTACACAATATCCTTATTCAATTGAACCCTCTGGATGACTGCAGGTCTTCACATAATTCTTCAATATGAACAAGAATCTATGGTGAGGGAAATTTCAATTAGTAAGAAAAAACTATTGTGAAAAATAATTAATATATATATATATATATATATATATATATATATATATATATATATATATATATCAACTAATACTGCACCTCTCAATAGGATACATCGATCGGTATTATGGTGGTCCTCCAATCTTCGCTTCTTCTGCTAAATGAATAACCAAATGCTCCATGAGATCAAAAAATGAAGGTGGAAAAATCCTCTCAAGTCGGCATAGCGTGAGCTCAATGCGAGATTGAACACGATCTAAATTGGTTACATTCATCACTTTCGAGTACATATTCCTAAAGAAGTTACTTAGCCCAACTAATGGTTCAAGCACGTTCTTAGGCAACACATTTCTTAAGGAAATGGGAAGTAGTTCTTGCATTAAGATATGGTTGTCATGACTCTTGAGTCCCGATATCGTACGTTGTTTAAGGTTAACACAACGTGATATGTTCGAAGCATAACCATCTGGGACTTTCACCTCCTTCAACATTTTACAAACTACGTCTTTACCCTTACTGTCCAAGGTGAAACATGCAGGTGGCAAATAATATTTATTGTGTGCTCGTTTCTGAGGATGTAGCGTCTTACGAATACCCATATCTTCCAAGTTATGACGGGATTTTAAGTTATCCTTACCCTTTCCATAAATATTTAATAATGTCCAAAGCACATTATCACACACATTCTTCTGAGTATGCATTATATCAAGATTGTGGCATAACAAATTATCCTTCCAATAATCTAACTCAAAAAATATACTTTTTTTCTTCCAATTACGTGTTAAGGTTTCACCTGTCTTATCAACCCTTTTCCTCTTACCTCCTACCCCTGGATCCTTCCCAAAATTATTATTAAATTTTTTTATATCATCATATGCTTCAGCTCCAGATAATTGGGTGGGATTTGTATCCAACTCAACTGTTCCTATAAAGGAGTTTTTATTTGTTCTAAATTTAAGCGTTTCAGGCATCCATCGACGATGACGCAAGTAGCAATGATTACCTCCATTAAACAACCAACGGGATTGAGTGTACTTATGACAACATGGACACGCCAATCTACCTTTTATGCTCCACCCCGACAAATTTTCATAAGCTGGAAAATCACTAATTTCCCATAGCAACGATGCACGCATTTTTAACATCTGATTACTGGCTACATCATAAGTGTTTAACCCAGCCCATAATTCCTTTAATTCATCAATTAAAAGGCGCAAATAAACATCAATGTCATTTCCAGGGCTGCGAGGACCATCAATAATTATTGATAATATCATATATGGTTGTTTCATACACAATCATGGAGGTAAGTTATATATTATTACAATTACGGGCCACGTGCTATGGACAATACTCATACTCCTAAATGAGTTGAACCCATCATTGAATAATCCAAGCCTAACATTTCGCAGTTCTAGTGAAAAATTTGGATGAATATCATCAAATGTTTTCCAAGCAAGTGAATCAGCTGGATGCCTTACATTTTCATCATCAACACGCTCATCGGCATGCCATCTTATCTGTGATGCAATCTTTGATGACATAAAGAGCCTTTGAACTCTTGGTATCAAAGGGAAGTATCGTACCACCTTTGCAGGATTTTTTCGATTTATAATAATGGCATCAACATCTGATTGACCATTTACTTGTTTGTACCTTGGGTATGACACTTTCGTCATTCATTCTCTCATCCTATCTCATTCCAATAGAGCATGCAATCGTTAGGACATGCATGTATCTTCTTGTACTCTAGCCCTAAGTTTGCAATTAACGTTCTCGCTTTGTAGAAAGACTTTGGCAATGTTGCACCATCAGGAAATGCATCTTTTAATTATTCAAGCAACATTGTGAATGTCTTGTCACTCCACCCACCAAGGCACTTTAAATGAAATAATTGAACAAGAAATGAGAGAGTTGTATACTTCTTACAATCTGGGTACAACTCTCTTTCAGATTCTTTTATCAAATTGAAGAATGTATTGGTTTCTTCATTAGGGCCATCCATATGTTGATGCATATCACCACCACCCATAAAGTTAAGTTGAATTGTAGGAGGAATTCCAAAAGCATCATATATCATCTCTTTCATTTTGTCACCAATAACCGCTTCAGAAAAAAGAACCGAAGATGACGCAGATTCCCCGTGATAAGTCCAACATGTGTAGCTATCTAAAAATCGATTTAGCAATATATGTTCTACAACATCATCTTTCTTCTCATATAGCATATTTCGGCATTTCTTAGACAGTTACAATATTCTTTCAGCATTCGGTCTATTACCAGAGGCAAACTTAATGAATTCTTCTGCTCCTTTCTCATATAAAGGATGACCTCTATGTGTTATATTAATCCAACTCATATCCATCTGTATGAATTAATTAACCTAATGAAATTAATAAGTAAACATAACAAAATTTTGTCAATTGGCAAGTTCAACACAAAGGTAACAAAAAGTAACATGCAATATGACTTTTGTTTCTTAACAAACATCATGGTCTAAGGTTGTCAAATATAAAAAATAAAGAGCAGAAAAAAGATGGTCGACTTAATATTATTTTTATTTTTTTTAAAATAACATAATAGAATGAAAAAAAGAAAAGATTACACAACTTGTCAAATGCAACAGAAATATATAAAATCTACTATTGAGATGAACTTTACAAAATTGGACACGACTTACGATAACAAGATTCTCTACCAAAACATCACTTCGTCTCCACAATAAGCATAATCCAGGATTTTTAATTAATTCAACCCCTCCGATTAAACACACCCTAATGGCGTAAAACCTTATTTTCCATTACAAATAAAAATTCTTACATATTTTCTAGCTTCCGAGTGCTTTTGATATCATTTGTTCGCCTTCCAAATTACATTAATGTATTCTTAGTCAATGCACATTTTAAACATGCGTTTGATATTATGCATTCAATACTATTTCATTGGATATAGTCGTAGGAGTAAAAATGATACCTGAACGAGAGGTCTCTGACGGCCGATATTAGAAAGAGCTCGAGATAACCGATTTCATATGCCTATTGATATCCAAGTCACGTTTGCTTCAACAAAGAATACGACAATATAAGAAACATAATTTTATTCCATCACATTCAAAAGACCATACCCATATCTTTGATTGTTGAAAGGTGATTGTATTATTAATTGATTCAAAAATAATTTATTTTTTGGAATCAAATTTTTTTACATTCTTGAATCATAAATGTTTAACAAACTAACCCTTAAACCAATGTTAAAGAGGCTAGTTTTAATGACACGTATAAGAATAAATCTACATTCAATATTAATTTTTTATATATTTTTTGAAGAACCAAACATGCCATATAATGGAATTCAACCAGAGAATAATTCACAACACATTAATTACTAGGATTAAATACCCAAAAGTCCCTCAAATATTTTTTAATACACATTTAGTCCAAGCCTTTTTATGTTGTTCCAAAAGTCTCTCAAACACCTGTTTAAGCAATATTCTATTGTTTTTAAAGTCCGCGCTAGCGGCATATTGAGGGACTTTTTGAAACAAATAAAAAGACTTGGACTAAATGTGTATTAAAAAATATTCGAGGGCTTATTTGGGATATGCCCCTAACTACTAACCACAAGTGTTTGATTATACACACATTAATCAATACAAATTACCAAAAGACAAAATATATTTAAGAAAACAGTTTGAAATCTAATAATTACCAAAATTCAATCATTAGGTCAAGAATTAAGAAGGTTAACAATTCCCATTTCTGTTCTCATTCCATAATAGAACAGTGGAATCACTTCTTACTAATTCACAATACCATCATCATTTACTTTCTGAATAGTGATGGTTCTTGATTAATATTCGATTATAATTCCATTGTGGAATATAAAATATATATATCTATTAAATAACCACAATAAGAAAAACAAAAGGAAGAAAAAAAACCAAAGAATAATAACCATTTGAAAGAAAAAAACTATACCCCGTGTTAAAAAAAAACTATAACGATTAGTGTTCAGAAAAATCAAGGATTTACCTCAAACCTTGAATCCTAGATGTAGAAGCAGCCTTGCGTCTCAATCGGTATGTCTCGATTTTGGCTTAGGGAAACTAAGAGCCGTATGTGAGAAAAAAAATTGAAAGCCGTATGTGAACACAATAGTGATTTTCTTTGGAGGGAAACGAAAAATTAGAGGGAGCAGGACGTCCAGAGCTAAACTAATTCGGGACCCAACGTTTTTATCCCAAAATGAGGGGGAATAACCCACGTTTTTGTAATAAATGTCACCATTTTTTGACGTTTTTAATAAAATGCCATTAATATTTTGACACTTTTATAAAATGTCGATAAATATCCCACGTTACTAAATAAACGCTGGCATATACACTTTATACCGACATTTTTATAAGCGTTGCAAAAAAACTCCGCTAAAACCAAGTTTTCTTGTACTGACCATTAGCCTTGACCACAATTGGTCACTTCCTGGACTCAAATAAGTCGTGGCACCCACTCTCTTCAAATTGGCTTCTTCCTGGGTTCAAACAGGTCGCAACCCTTACTCAATCCAGCATACCCAGCCTTGGTCAGAATTGGCCGCTACCTGGACTCAGACAGACCGTGGCACCTCATTCGAGATGGCTACTGCCTTGGTCCAAATGAGAAGTAACCCTATTTGTATGCAACTAGCTATTGTATAAAGGGATTCATTCTTTATCCTTATCCACACGCCACCTGTCCTAGGCACGTGACACAACTTTTGTATATCTTATAAATAGAGGAGCTCACCTCACAATTAGGAAGGAGGAAATACTTGGCGAAGCCCCACCAAACTCTCATATCTCTCTAGAGATCACCATACTCGAGAGCTTACCTCGTTGCCTTAGTCGCAACCACAACTGGATCTATATCAGGCAGGCCACATCTCCATTCATTTATCTAGCCAGTTACATGTATTCTCCTCTATTCTCTATCCTGTACGCCTCATATGGCCTTGTAATCTTGTATTACACTACATACATAATGAGAGTGAATCACTAAAGTGGATGTAGGCTCATTTTTATAACTTACCACTCTATATATTGTGTTTATCTTCTTTTATTCACTTCATTTACATTTTAGTACACTTGACTTGATGTACGAGAACGACTTATGGGGGATTACTCGTATCATTAATCCGGTGTCATCTGTGGGAAATGGGGTATTAGAATCTTGTTTCCTATACCTTTTAGGGTTTTTAGTACCTTATTTCATCCATGAGGTCCCCTGGGCAACCATCTCTTGAGTGAAATCTAGGTTATAGAACTCGTGTTTTTACATATGTACCCCTATTTAGGGATCGTTTATTCTTAGATCTACTCATTGGTCTCCTTTTTATGACCTTATATCTATATTTATATACCCCTATGATGATGCCCCACCAAAGTAATGCTAAAAGAATCAAAGGCTATAGCCTTATAAATTTGGGTAATTCGGGATGAGTTTTGTTCACCCGATTCTGCTATTTTGCTCCCATGATCTAGGGTTTATTGCCAAGCTTGTGAAATAATTTGCGCCTAAAAGGTTATTTGGACCTTACTAGACTCCTGTTAGGTAAATTCTAAACATTATCAATGGGCCAAAGCTCACTTTACATGACCAATTTCTGGAATTTCACCCCTGACTCAGATAGCTTACGGTCTGGTAGTTATATTGCCTATTAGCCATAACCCTCCTATCGCAGCTGGTGCACAACATCAGGTCACCGGGGAAAGGGACTTATCATTGCGTCCTCAGGATCAACCTTGGTAAAATTACTTTTAAGGCCATGATAACACATACATCGTGCATTCTTGGCCGCAACCACAGCATTATAACGTTGTAGATTGCCAAATGCTGCATCCTGATTTCCATACTTGGTCTATGGTTCATCCTCTATATGCTTCCATTACTCACCTATGTTTAGTCTCAGAATATATATATTTTAAAGACTAACAAATCAGAAATAGAGGGAAGCTCTGGAACAAATTCAAGACTGAACAGAGAGATTGTTCAGTTATACAACCACCTCAACCATCTGTATGACAACCATGCCTCACTTCAGACTCAGGTAAACTTTCTGACTCAAAGGGTTCTTATGTTGGAAGTTGCATCACCAAAGGTTTTTGCCTCAACCATCATAACCGCAACCATAGAAGCAACTATCTCAGAGGTTGCAGACAAAAACCAAAATAGGAAGATGGAGAAACGAAAGACAGAAAGAGGTTATGACCCCTACACCCCATTGATATACTAAATTAAAGACATTTTTGAGTTCATCAAAGAAGACAAATTGATCCATTGGCCTAAGAAGTTGAGTTCCCTTCCTCATAAGAGGGACCGACCAAATGGTGTAACTTCCACAACGATCATGGCTATGGCACGAACAGTTGCCACGCCTTGAAGGATGAGATTGAAAGGCTCATTAGGAAGGGAGCGCTCCAGCAATTCTAGAAAGATGCTTATGGAGTGCAACCGATACCTGGGAAGCCACTTGCTAGATTCTAGCCTTAGTATCAACTTGTTTACATTTTCCTTTTTCGAACTCTAACTATGAAGCTTTTGTACCTATATTTCAAAGACTTTTGTGTTTTGTTAAAATCAGAGGAAATATATATATCTATTTATATAAATGAATGGCAATTGTTAGTAATTTTATTCTTGCTTTCTAATTTGAAAATTCTAATGAAAGACCTTTGTCTTAAGCAGATTTAATGGAACTTGAAGTCCAATTATCCCAGAGATTATTTGCTTGTTTCGGGAGGAAAGGTCTATTGAAACTGGATTGTTTAAGAAATCACATTCCTCTTAACACAATGCCCGTTCTTAGCTTTCGAGATTCTTTAATGCGCCACGAGGGCTTATAATGCCCCTTCTTAGCTTTAAATATGCTTCAATTAGCAACATGGGGCTTATAATTCCCGTTCTCAGCTTTTGGAATGCGTCATTAACCGTGAGGTTTATAATTCCGAGTCAGGGATGGATTTTTTTTATATATCTATAGCCGTGGGTGGCTTGAAAATAAACCCTGCCTAGGGAGGCTTGATAGTTCCCCCCCAAAAAGAGATGACAAATAGATAATGAACATGTACCAAGGACAAATGTCTTTGGTAATTGAAGGTATTTCTCAATCTCCTAGTCTAGAAATCGCTGTTATCCTCTCTAAAAAAACCTGCAGAAGATAACAAGGAATGTACTTCAGTCAAAATATAAGAAGGGGCCGAGGACTAAATCATCCATGGACAATCCTATATTTTTGTAGTAACACTCCCAAAAAGGGCCAATGACTTGAGTGTCTTTGGCATAGGAAGTAGTTGGTCCTAATTCACCTAGCATATGCCAGCATTTGAAGACCGCAACCAATTTTCAAGGATGTAAAGATATTGTCGCGAGCAAATATTAAAGAAGGCATATAAAAAACAAAAGTAGCTGCAGCCTAGCATTGATGGTCTCAACCTGATGGAGAACATGCAAGATTCAGTGTAATATGGATGCAATAACCCTAATTCCTATTTTATTGCCTAAGAAGATATGTGCCGCAACCTCTTTCCTATCCTTCTGTTGGAGCCAATCAGCCATCATACAAACCTTGCTACTAATAAATCACCACATTCAAAATAGTTCTAGGCAATAAAATATATAAGATAAATCAAAGAAAATAAGACATTCACGTAAATAAAATACAGAATATGCAAAGTAAAGGTAGTATCTAGATGTATATTGATTCATTATCGTAACTTAGCAAAATATAATCGCAACCCATTTCTTACAGCGTTTACAAGTTTGTAAATGGCAGTGTTTATCTTGGGACGCAACTCAATATAAGTTGATCAAAGTTACAGAAATAAAGGAGGGACGCAGTCCTGTGTAAAGTTCAGAATCAAAATACAAGTTACAGAATTAAACTAGGATGCATCATCTTCATCATCCCCATCATCACTACTATCAGTTACAGTCTCCGTGGCATCATCATCTACCACAACCTCTACTTCGAGCCTCTGTCTTGCCCTCTCTTCTGCCGTAGCCCTCATTTCAGCCACACACTCTAAATGTTCAGTATCACTGAGCCCCAGGCAAAGATGGTTTCCTTTGATTCAGGAAAGTTTTTGACAACACTGTGCCTGAGTTATTGGAATCCATAGAAATAGGATTTATTATTTATGAGAAATAAGTCCCTCGATTTCTTGTACGCAGCTACAATATCATTCGTAGCGTGTGTTAAGGCAGTGACATGGGATTCCTCTAAATGTTTCAAGGTTGTGGCATGATCACTATCATTTTATTGGAGTGCAGAGGAGCTGCTTTGCTCCAATTGAATGTACTTCTGCTGAAGAACATTGAGCTTGCTTTCACAGGAAGTGGCATGCCTGGCAGCTTCCACAATCTTAGCTTCTGTGTAATGAAGGGATTTTGCAGCCGCAGAGAAATTTAGTTCAACCTCTTCCTTTGCTTTGACAATAGTTTCCAAGTTAATCTTTGCCAATTCAAGGGTCGTGATAGGTAATTTTTTGCATGTCTCAAAGGAAAAGGCTCTGGCATTTTCCAAATCAGTCTTATGAATTGATGTCGTGGTCTGATGCAGTTTATATAGGCCTTCATATTTTTACCATTGAGAGATAACAATATCCGCAACCTGAAATTATAAATGTTATCATAAAGGATACTATACAGAAAAATGAAGTGAAATGATGTAAAGTGAAGAAATTCTTACCTGAAGCAGACTATGGAGGGCGTATTCCTCCAAATCGTCATGGTATTCCTGCATCAATCAGTCTAGGTAAAAAATATTTGGAATTTTTCTCATCCAGTTGACCGCTATGGATGTGGTATCCTGAGAGGATGTATGATTGGGTTGTTTAAGTTGAGGCCGCGGACGACCATCAGGACCAACCCTTTACCTGCTTTGGGGAGTTGGCAGGTTAGCATTCACTGCCACGATGTTCTATGGAGGAGGTGGAGGAGATCCAAAAGTAGAAACACGTAGGGGCTGTGCTCTTCTTGAAAGTTTATAGAGGACATAATACCAGTCGCGACAAGTTATGGAGCAATGTCATCATCCACAGGGCCTTCTTGCCTTTCATTGGCTGCAGCATCATCATCATAGGTAATATTTGTTACGTCCTCCATTGATGGATTGGTTGCGACAGTCTCATTAGCAACATTTGGCAAAAAAATGGGCTGAGTGGGGGGACCTTCCACTGCGTCTATAACGTTTTTGGATCTTTTTATTTTCTTTTCCTTCTTGGAGGCATTATTAAGGACACTTGCATCCTCGTCCATCTCTACAAGTTAATCATCTAGAAGTGTGTGGTCAATATCCTCACTTATTTAAAAAAAAGTTTAGGAAAAAAGGTTGCGATAATATATATCAAGTAAATGAAAGGTGTGAAATTACCCTCTGAAGCCATTCTGTGTGGAATATGTTTGCCGGGAAAATATCCAAACTTGTGAAAATTTGCTGAGGTGGCCAAGACAGAGAATCATTTATAAGTGTCACTAAATTGACCGCGTCCTCAACTTTTTTTTACCCTGTTATTGAGTTTTAGATCATCAAGGGCTATACAAATCATCAGTATATATCATAGCATAAGAAATTAAAGAGGCAATGTGAATAGAAGTTACAAAGTAAATTGAGATGAAAAGGTTAAGAATGTGAAGCAGACATAAATTATCTAATTTTGAAGGCCGTCCCCATCGCCGCATCATTATATACGATTTCTCTCTCTCAGACTCCTCCGGATGGATTTCCCATTCCTCTCCATAGATATAAAAATACTTGCCTTTCCAATTTTTCACACTGGAAGGCCTCTCAGTATACAAGTAGTCTTCATTGTTACGTAGAGCAAAATAGTAATACCAGGAAAACTTGACGGAGTTCTCCTTTGGTCTACAAAAGTGGAAAAACTCTGCGAGAGTAATATCTCTGTTCAACTTTTCCTTACAAAGTATCAACGAGGCAAGTATAGCCCTCCAACCATTTGGGTCTAATTGGGCTGGTGCTAAGTTCATGGCGCTGAAGATTCTCCTGATGGGAAATGGAACACGTAGCCGCAGCCCATAGATGAAGGCATGTATAGGAAAGCATATCCCATCATTAGGAATGGCAGAGCATGATCTTTGTTCTGCTGCAGGAGTGGAAACTATAACTCCATGAGGAAACTCAAACGTTGCAGTAACTTGACCTATCCACTCATTGGTCATAATGCAACAGACATTTAAGGTTGCAGGAACAGTCTCAGTTCTATTAGAAGGACCAACTGGCTCATTTCTAGTCTCAGAAGGTCCACCTATCGCAGACTCCACTTCGACAGGAGGATGGTTGCTAGAATTAAAATCCCCCTCTATAGACACAACCTCACCAGTATACCTACAATTTGAGGAGTCCGCGGAGTCAGAATCAATAGTGAGGCAGTTAGGGTAGTCCTTAAGCAAGCAAGGTCTAACAGTTTTCAAAGGCCTTACAGAAGGAATTTTAGGAGAAGAAACGTTGAAGTGAGTTTTCTAAAAGTCTCCCAGAAACTCCCGAAGGTTCCAACTCATAGGGCCGTAGCAAGACCTGAAAAGCAGAAGGGCTCCGCTGTTAGGTGTTGCAACCATTATGTTTAGAAAATCCTCCTAGAGGCTACAACAGATGCAAATAATAATAATAAAGAATTGACATATCAAGGCTAGAACCAACTGACCTCAAAATTATGTGATACAAAGAAAATTTTCTAACTACAAACTGCATCCAGTAGGAGTGACAGGCACAAGGAGTGAGAAGCGTTCCACCTGCCGCGGCAGGACACCCAAACAAGTGATTTGTTAAAATTTGTGTTCCAAAAGATTGAAAACCCAGAATTCAAGGGTTTTGATCAATAGCGTGTTCTTGGTCAAAAACAAGTTTCAAAGTGGGGACAAGGTGAGGTTTAAACCTAGAGAATCCTTATTCCTAACTCAAATCCAGTTCAAATATCTAGAATTACCCAAAGACCTGACATATGTCAACATGCTCATCAAATCCCAAAAACTCTACCTAATAGAAACTAAATTGTTCATTGCTATATCCAAAACCCAGTCATACAATATAAAGCAACCATATTGAAAATCGATTGAGGTGTGATTACGAGATACAAGGATTGAAGAGCAAAAGTATGAAGCCCTAGGTTTCTACCAAAAATCAGAAACTAAATCAAGCAAAAAGGGATTCAGTTAGCTTGTTTGGATAATTCATTAAGTAGAGATTACAATATGTAGATAAAAAAACAAGTTCTAAAAAATATTGAAGAATAATGAGAAGTTAGTTCGAAAAATTACCTGGGAATCAATAGACGAGGGAGTTCTGCCTTAAACAACCACCAAAACGCCTTGAACAATCACAAAGAGATGCCAAAAAACTTAAAGGGAAAAATTACAAAGTTTGGCTTTTGATTTGCTCTCAAGATTTGGAAAACGTAATGAGGGCCACAGCCAAAACCCAGTTATATAAGAGGGTACAGGAAGTTAATGTGTTGCTTTGCAAGTAGACGTGATTATCATAGGACATTGACTTCAGCCCAAACCCCAACTCACTTTCTTGTCACTACGACTTGAAGGCTTATTGAGATGGTCTATATAGTCCCTACTACCACGAAAGAGATAATAGGAGCCTGTGTCTGGGCCCAGATAGGTCGTGGCACATTACAGTTAGCCTTAGCTTGCATTAACTGCTCTGGCCTTAGACGGGCCACAACATCATCCTTTATTTGGCCGCCGCATAGGATCAAACAGGCCTCATCCCTTACTCATACTAGTATAATAAGCCTTGGTCAGAATTGGACGTTGCCTAACTCAGACGGGCAGTGGAACATCCTTCAAGATGGCTACTGCCTGGGTCCAAATAGACCGTAGCCTCTACTTCAGCACAACTAGCTGCTGTCCAGAAAGATGCATTCTCTAGGCTTGTCCATAAGTCACATGTCCTAAGCACATGACCCCACCTTTATATCTCCTATAAATAGAGGAGCTCGCTTCATAATAAAGGGGGACCGATAAGGGAATTACCCTGTGAAGCCTTTCCAAACTCTCAACTCTCTCTCTCTTTAGAGACCACCACACTTGGGGACTCCTATTCTTCGCCCCCAAAGCAAGATCAGCCTCACAGGCCAAGTCCTTAGCTATTTTTCTAACCAATTACATGTATTCTCTTCTACTCACTCTCTTGTACGCCTCTCATAGCATTATAAGCTTATATTACAGTACATACATTATGAGAGTGAAGCACCAAAGTGGATGTAGGCTCATTTTTATAGCCGAACCACTATATATTTTGTATTCCTTCCTTTATTGATTGCTTTATGTTTATTCTACACTTGATATGATGTTTGAGAGCGACATGTGTCCGATTTCTCGTATCATCACTATGGTCAGGAAAGTCTCTTAGAGGCCACGATAGATGTTAATGAATTAAGGCCGTAGCCAATTAAATTCTAAATGGTGAACTACAAAGTGGATTTTTCAACTCCAAGATACATACTACATCTAAGAGGAGTGATAAATACAAGGCGACACAGTCGCGAACAAAAACATAAAACAGGTAAGTTGTGCAGTCAAGGCCTAGAAATCTAGTACATCCTACAAGCAACCGTAGTTAGTTGATTCCATAATTAAAGGCTGCAACCATAAAGTTCAAAGACCAAAGGCTGCAGCGGGGGGAATTATAACTACCAAGGAACGACAAGAGTCCACAACGAATTATGCAGCCACGACTAGACACACAAACAAGTTATTTATTGAATTGCATGTACTTAAAGATCTAAAAGGATAAACCTTAGGGTCTTAAGCAAGAACATGAAGAACGTTGTAATACCCCATAATTTTTTTGATTTTTAAAATACGGGTAATTCATAATTAATCCAGATTTAAATAAATATTAACTAGTGAGACAAGGGTTGGTATCTATTGACAAGAATTATATTGAATATTACTGAGCGGATAAAGTAATATATGATTGTGAATTTATGAAATTTTCGCGAGTGAGAAATGCGACAATTATTGTAATTAAGTCGGGACGCGCGTGTCAGTCGTGTCAAGACTAATTTAAGAAAATTAAAAGTAAATTATTTATAAGTAATCTAAATCGTCATTTTGAGTGCGCTAATGAGTCCGAAAGGGTCTAGATAGCCAGGAAAGTTTACCCAGGGGTTTAGTTTGGGTCTCGGAGAAATTTTAGGCCAAACCGGCATCCCGGGAGGGCATTTTGGTAATTTTATATTTGGACATTAATTACCTATAAAAATTAAGGGGATAAAATATCATGTACATGGGTTAGATTAGGGTTATCATTTGTTATACACAGAGAGGCCAAAGTAGGAAGGAGGAGAAGTTTCAAGGGTTGGAACCACCACTAGTGCACCATTTACACCACCAAGACCACCACTAAGTAGATCGGAGCGCAAAGATCACAACCATACCAACTGCACCAACGAATCAAACCTTCTCTCTTGAGGCAAGTGTTTAATCCTTGTAATTCTTTAGCAATAATCATGTTCATGTTAGTATAGGTGTATAATACCCATGTATTGTTCATAATCTTGATAAAATTTGAGAGTTAAGACGCTCAATTAGAATCTGAAATTGAATTAGGTCGAGGCCTTCTTGTAAGTAGATTAGAAGTCATGAATTGATGATTAATTGTGATGAACGAATATGGAGTTATGATGTTCTTGAATGAAAAGTTGAAGAACTAGGGTTTAATTAATTAATTTGGGGATTTTGGAATTCATCAAGACTTATGCATGATTTAATGATTCTAGGTTGTTAGAAATCATATATTAGAATTAGTTTAATTGGTGTTTGGTAATGATATGTAGAGGTTTTTAGGATAAAAAGTGGTGGAAAAATGCTAGTGTTAAAGGTTGAAGACGAAACAGGCCAGGTCGTGCGAAGTCTCGTTCGAGCAAGATGGTTGTCGCACGAAGAGGTCGTTCAAATGACATGATTATCTCTTTCAAACGAGATACAATACTCGTTCGAGCGATGTGTCAGGATTTCTGGAAATTTCTTTTTGGTTCCAATTTGTGCGACGTAGTTAATTTGAGTGAGATAAAATAAATATATAGTGAATTCAGTATAGTGCAGAATTATTGGGATTTATTTGGAGGCAATACTTTAAGGTATTTCAAGCAGTGAGTCATCCTTGGAAATTATGAGAGAAAGAATATTCATAATTTAATAAATATATCGTAAGTAGTAATAAGAGTAATACTACGTATGAATTACAATATTTGGGTTGAGTATATACCTAATGATCCTGATAGGTTGTTTGAATACCTATAGTAGTATTTATTATGTGTATGGCATACCTACGCTGCTTGCTATCGCTGGAGGTTTTGAAAGGGGACAGTCTTATCCTGATGAGCCCATTAGGGGGATTTTAGATCTGGTGCCTCATAACATAGAACCTATGAACGACTTATCTATGAGTTGATAAGTTAGCAGTCATATGGGTGCGTAAGTACGTGTGTAGTCCATAGGCTTGAAACTATATTTGCCTCTAATATGTGTGATTTGTATTGATATGGTTAGAGAGAGATTCCAAACCAATTATCCTTATTCAGTACGAGATGTACCGGGACTTGATATTAGAGTATGCACGCACCGCAGCTAACTCTAGGGGTGCCTCATTAATATTTATTTATAATAGTGTGATGAAAAATAAATACTTGTGATTTAATCAATCGTGTGAATATGTAGATGAGAATGTTAATGGAATTAAATTAAGTACCTTCACACTTAACCTTATTATGAAAACTCTTACTCGGGATAGTAAATGCCGGAATATTTAATAACATATATATATATATATATATATATATATATTATGTGGGGATATACGGGGTATTACCATGAGTGATAGTTAGAGAGTCTATGTCTATAATCTAGTTAGGTGTGATGACGATGACTAGAATGGTTTAGCGGTACATTGGGCGTGCACAATAGTTGAGGGGTGAGAATCTCAAGAGAGATCCGTAAAGCTAACATGCATATAGTATTTGTTTTACTACAATTTTTAAATACTTGCTAAATTGTTTTAAAATATTTTCCACTCAGGCTCTGGCCCGTTTCTTGCAAATCTATTTTCTCTTGTACATCTATTTTAGGTGTCCAGCCACAGGGACGCCAAGCTTAGACCGTTGGACCACTAGACGTGCTGCAGCTAGTGTGGGAGTTGAAGGTCCTCATATTTAGATGTCTCCATTCTTGTCATCTCAGTTTCATGCTTAGTCATTTCAGTTAGAGCATGTATCACCCGTTCTTAGTTTCCATTTATGTCAGAGAGATGTTGTACTCATTTTACTTCAGTATTCAATTTCAGTTGGATTCAGTTTTATATTGGTTTGTTGGATTTGAGATTTTTAACTGGGATGTTTATTCCAGATTTCTTTGATTCAATTAGTTAATTCTCATTTATTATCCTTGTTAATGGGATTGATGAATGTGTTAATGATTTAAGTTGTTAAATATAAATTAACATATTAAAAGTTTTTGGCACTAGCTTAATTTATTATTAGGTGATTAATAAAATATATATTTTTCGACAGTGATGCTAAGAATGAACCAACCGGATACTTTGATTTAATTTAATAAAGAATTGATCACCCAATATTTAATCAGGCAAGGTGTCACAGGTGGTATCAGAGCATCAGGTTATAAAGTCTTTTAGGATCTATGCGGCTTATTACATTTCAGTGTAGCGTTCTTTGTTATAGAGCCTTATCATAGGATTTTTGTATTCCTTTTATGTTTACGACTTACGTTCTCCTGTAATTAAGTATAGTTGATGTGATTCATATACGAGTTCGTTTGGGCTTCGTACACTAAAAATTTATAGGACGACCAATAAGGAAAGTAAGAAGGATTGCATGAGGAAAAGCCCAGTAGAGGACATAGAGTATTCTGGGAATGGTGATTGCGACAAGAGTCACCATGACCGTTATTCAAGCGAGTGATAATAGGAAAATCACTGGAAAGCAGTAACTTCCCCAAATACCGTCATAGTTAACATTAGTACTATTTCAGGCTCGCCTAACTTGGTCGGAAAAGTGTGTGGGAGCCGAAAGAACTATTTTGAAGAGCCATTTATAAAGATGTGGGGAAGATAGAAAGCGTAATGGGCCAATGGAAGAAGAAAATCCAAAGGCAACTGTATAGGGTGAAGTACAACAATAAGTATGTATTAAATTCAACGACAAATCTGAGTACGGTTTAACCATGAGGTCTTCCATATGTTGTTCTAACAGAGATGCGAATAGAATTTTAAAACTTACCACAAGTGGATAAGATAGAGACCGATCGTCAGAGAAAGGATGATTTGCTTAACGAACTTCGTACCTGGCGAAGGGGCGTAAAATAAAAAAGGGTTTATAGTTGATAAAGGACCCGTGAGTAGAATACAAAAGTATGGATGAGAAATCCAGTTAGGATGACTAAAGTCGATGTCGTCAAGGTTGTACGTTTACAAGGTTATATCAGCACTTCCAGAAGAAGTGAGTTAGGAGGGTTAGAGAATCTAGCCGAAGAGAAAGACTAGACTTAACGGTCTTAGTGAAGCACCACATGAGAGTATACCTAGTTGGGAACCCATTTAGATGATTTTGATTGATTGAATTCCTACAAAATGACGATAGAGTTAATCAGGTCCATAGAGGCCAATAATAAGTTCCATAGCGCCAACATAGCCAGAAGGACAGCTGCAGTAACAATTGGGCCCAAGACCACCAAGTTTGAGAGAAGGACACCCCAACTGGCCAGTGCGGCTAAAGATGGGGGGATAGCACAGGAAAGTGTCCTCTGTACAGAGATTAGGGTCACATGTGTTGAACTTGTTCACCGCAAGATAGTGAGACCAGTAAAACTGGGAACTGTGCCAGTAGAGCACAATAACAGGAGGAACGGGATTTTCGATAAAGGAAATCGGACTAAGAGAGTAAGGTTAGGGGTTACCAACCCAAGAGTGGTGGGTTCGAGTAAGACCAATAAGGTCTGCAACATATCCATTGCTCAGGGCCGTTGGGACTAAATAGAAGGACGGAGGAGGCCAACAGGGCCAGGGTTAGGGACATGGGCATTTCTCTAATGGTTGTTACATAGAGAAGAGATTTTTGGGTCGATGCTTCACTTAAGAAAGTGTAGGCCATAATAAAAGAAGGAAGTACCTAAAGCGAGGCATGGGGTAATTACAGGATGATATCTTGGATGTACAACCATTGTAACATATCGGGGGCCAGTTCTGGTACGGGAGTACGTTCAGGGAGTCGACGATTAGGAGAGACATATGCCAAAGAGAGGTAATATTTTTGGTTCGCCCTTGCAAATATGGGATTAGCTCGGGTGACATGCATACGCCACAAGGTTTGATTGTTAACACTAATATTCAAGAGTAAGTCGGGTTTAGTTGATGTGTTGGCAATATAGGCCTGGTTGTTACAGATAGGGCTACCCCGGGGATCACTTATGTGTCCCCCATAGGGGAGCGGGCGTGAGCACTAAAAGAATTTGATGTTTTGATTTTTTTACTTTTAAGCGTTAAAAACGTAAGACTTGTTATAACCATGTGTAGTGATTGGATACCGAGAGTTTAAGCGGTAATATGTTATGTGATAATACTATCGTGCTTGTTATTCCAGGGTGAGATTTATTATTATGTGAGGCATAGCCTGAAAGAGGGTTGAGCCTACTTTCATATATTGTATGTTATGTGATGATCAAATATAAAGAGCTATATCTTCAATGTTATATATGGATACGCAAATATTATATACTTCGGTGAGTATTTAGTCTAGTTGTAGTTGATCCCGGTGCGTAGGGGCTTTTCATTGATGAGATTCAATGTGCTTTATGTTCTTTGTCGAGCGAAGATACATAACTTGTTATCTTTATAGTGCTAAAAACTTGTGATAGTAAGATTGCCGTGTTGTTTGTCGTCTTTAGTGGCATGGGAGTGGACAAGTAGACTTTTATGTCAGTAAATGAGGATTCGGGGGTACATATTATGGACTGAGAACCTAACGAATCTCGATGAAGAACAACAATGTTAGATAGTAGTGTATCGGGGGGGGGGTTCCTTATTTGGATTTCGCTTTATAAGACATCCCACGTATGAAACTTAGCGAACATTAGAAGTGGGAGAGAGGTTTGGTCTTTAGTACATGGATTTAGCACCTTGGTTATTATACATATACGTGAATATAACTGAGAGTTGGTAGTTCTATTTTGATTTAAGGCCGGTAGAGCCGTAAAATCCTAATGTGAAAATCAGTGTAGAACTTCATCGCGAATAGATTTAGTAGGGTAACCTAGAAAAAAAAGGAGTTAAAACTAAGTGGGTGGTTGAGTATAACCTTATAGTATAGTCATGCCAAGTATATTACGTTAAATGCAAGTATATTACGCTCAGTTGATTTGTGCTAAAGTGAACATGACGTAGGGTGTATGGGCACCCTAGTTAGTTGAAATTTTCAGTATCATACTCAAGGAGAAAATGTGGAACTATATAAAATGAACGTAGATGCACATTTAATATAAAGATGGGACTAAAATAAGATAAAGAGAATATATTTTCATTGAGAATAAGGCGTGTCACCAGAAAAGGGAGAGTAAACAGAAAGGGAGTGATTAGAGTGTTAAAAAGTACAAAGAATGTACATTTTTATTTTCGGTGATAATTAAAAACTCCTCCGCACAGAGGAGTAATATGACGAGAATTACATCATAACCAATTGAAGGTTTAAAAGTCTGACTTGGGTAGATAAGAAATGATTAGTGATATACCTACATGGGGACGACCCCTCATCAGGCTCAGACGATCCCGCAAGGGGCCAACCCCTCATCAGGCTCAAACGACCCCTCAAGGGGCCGAACCCTCATCAGGCTCAAACGACCCCTCAAGGGGCCGACCCCTCATCAGGCTCAGACGACCCCTCAAGGGGCCAACCCCTTATCAGGATCAGACGACCCCTCAAGGGGCCAACCACTCATAATGGTCCGAATGACCCTACGAGGGTACGACAGTACGAGGCCCAAACTAGGCCAGGCTCGCTGCCAGCATGAACTTTGTCCTCGGCCTCATATCATAGGCCGAGGGTGACATCATCACAGCGCGTGGTTTGGGAGATGGGTGGAACAGTGCAAGTGGGACTCATATGGCACGTGGAAGACCGTTATAACAATATCACCCCTGTCACGTGAGGGAATATTATGTCATCATTAATCACAGTTGGCATCTACAGGTGTCAGCGGGGGATTGGCTAGATCATCATTCACATGCACCATGCATTTTTTGGGGGTGCACTACACCCCCCAAGACCTATATATACTTGTCACCTACAACCCTTCAAAGGGATCGAGAATTATAACCCTAGCTGAAACTCTGCTTGTACACACAGTAGAGAGAGAGAGTGAGCTTATGTGCATTGTATCCAAGGCCATTAGTGCCCATACTTAGTGGATCACACACACATAGTGGATGTAGGCCATATTGGTTGAACCACTATACATTATTGTCTTATTCCTCTTATACTCACCCCCTTCATTACACCTACACACATATACATCTATGGATTCCATTGTTATTACTGTTTGAGCTCATCATCACTTATCTGGTGGTGCTAGGTTTCAGCATCATCAGTTTGGCGCCGTCTGTGGGAACGAGAAGACATCTCTTCCTTTATACAGCTTGACCTCACTGGGCACTCTGATGGTGAACAAGATCTCCCCCTTGTGGATTTGTTTCACCATTGAAAGAGACCCATTAGGGTTTCCAAGCTCTTCAGTCTTTTGGTCATTCAGCTCTCTATAGCTCAAACACATAGCACTGGAGATGCCACCACCACCTCTTCCTCCACCAGATAGTGGAGTAGGACCCAGTTCCAATCAACCACCACCTCAGTCTGAAATGGCTGATGTGGCAGCCTCCTTGAAGTCTTTGGCATCAAGCCAGCGGATTATGCAGAAGCAGTTTACAACTCTTAGCCAAAACATACTAAGACCATCGGGAGTCTCACCGGAGATGATTACTCCAGCGACAGCTCCAGGGCAACATGAGGCCAGGGGACCACCCCAGGCACCACGCAAAAACTTTCCGCCTCCCCAGCGGTAGAGGGATATTGCTGACCCCCGGCGTTTATGCCTGGGGAGGCAAGGAAACACTTGCCCAGAAGACAAGTATGATGATCTGGAGGGGGGGAGGCCCCCATAGAGTGCTGGGAGCCGTATAAGGTCTCCAACAATACTGTGCGACCTCTACAGGAGTGCAAAGGGAAGTGTGGAAGGCAAAATCTTGACGATCGCCCGAGGGGCTCTGCTTTCGATCGTCTGAGCAGAGGGTCGGCCTTTGAGAGGCTAGGCCCAGTAAATGATCTGCGAGAAAAATTGTCCAGATCAAGGAGTGCTGCAAGGTCCAGAAGGGAGGCAACAGATGGTCGACCCCACGGGGGCCGACCCCAAGGAAGGGACGACGGTTAAGGGGAAGTAAACAGCCGACATAGGCCTGCCGCAGTAGAACCCTCCGTCCACCTAAAGAGGCGGCAGGGGATAACATCGACCAGGCTGACCCTACGAGGACCTAAAATGACTCGATCCAGCGACTGAAGGATAAGATTGGCGTTATTCTGAAGAGCCGGGACCCTCTTCAGAGAGGATATTCCATAGGCTCACCCTTTGTGGTGAATATAGTCAACTTCGCCACGCCATCCAAGTTCAAGCCACCAACGGTCACCCCTCGGTATGACGGGAGTACCAACCCTGTCCACCATATTGATATGTACCAATCAGTGGTAGATATATACTCTATCTCAGATGAGATGAGGTGTCATGCCTTTTCTGACACTCTGATTGGGGCTGCACATGTCTGGTACATGTCTCTTCCAAAAAACTCCATTGAAAGCTTCAAGTATTTGGCAAACCGGTTTATCCATAACTTTTGCTTTGGGGTGAGGCCACAGAAGAAAACCACACACCTGCTCTATATTAAGCAGGGGAAGAATGAGAGCCTAAGAGACTACATAGCCAAATTCAACAAAGAAAATTTAGAGGTTGAAGACTATGAGGAGAGCATAGCAATGACCGCTCTCATTGGAGGACTCCAGAAGGGAAAGCTATTATGGAAGCTTGTTGAAGACCCTCTAAGGACAATGGCTGAATTGCTGTCGACAACAGGAAAGGTGATGAACGCCGAAGAGGCGATGGCTGCAAAATATAAAGATGAAAAAGGAGGCACTAGTGGGGGTAAGTACCATAAGAAGAACAAAGAGGGGAAAAGAGGTATACATACGACAAGTTAGGTGATTACACCCCTCTGACGGTCAGCTGCGAACATATTCTCAATGAGATAAAGAGTGATCGGTCCCTGAAGTGGCCTGAGAAGTTGAGGGCATCCCCCCATAAGAGGAACAAAAACCTATGGTGTGAATTTCACCAAGACCATAGCCATGTGACAGACAAATGCTTTGTTCTGAAAGATGAAATCGAGAAGATGCTAAATGAAGGGAAGTTAAGGAAGTACGTTGACAAAGGTTCCTTCAAGAGGGGCTGAGGGCACGACCCCAAAAAGAAGCAAGACGATGCATGTAAAGAAGGTCCTCCAAAAAGAGGGGACGAACCTTCTGATGATGAGGACGACCTTGACCTCCCTCCAAGAGATGACCACGGACCTGTCAAGAGACTTAATATGATCTCGCTCAGTGTGGGAATGATCTCTGGGGGTCTAGCAGGAGGAGGGTCAGAGGTCGTCGACAGGAAGGCCCATGTAGCTGAAGCCAAGGCAGTGACGAAAGCTATACACTCAAACTCTGTTGAGGTAAAGTCATAAAAGAGGAAGAAGGTCGATATGGATACTATGATAGTGGGGTTCTCAATAATGGACTTCAAAGGCCTCTTAGCCCCACATGATGACCCTTTCGTCATCACTACTAGGGTGTACGGATGTGAGGTGCCAAGGATCTTGGTAGATGGGGGTAGCTCTGTAGATGTGATGTATTGGCCGTGCTTCAAAGTCGTAGGCCTCAGTCGTGCTAGACTCGTCCCATACCATCACCCATTTATTGGGTTCAGTGGGGAAGAGGTTCATCCCCTTGGAGTATATGAGGCCGACATTAGGATGGGAGGTGAGTGGCCGAGATGGCTTACCAAGAAGGTCAGCTTATTTGTAATGGATGAACATGTCTTCTCGACCTACAACATTATACTGGGGCGAGTATCCCTCAAGGGGTTTGAAGCTGTGCCATCTATGGTCCATCAAATGATTAAATTTCTAACCCCTTACGGGGTAGGGGAAGTCCAGGGAGACCAGACGACAGTGCGGGAATGTTATTTTAACTCCGTCGAAGAAAGAGAGGCACACAAGAAGGCAACAACCACTTACAATATTGACACCCTTGACCCCAGGGATGAGAAAAAACTCAAGAAAGGAGAATCCACGGAAGAGGTAGAATCCATCATCCTCAACGAGGATGAGCTGAAAAAAACCGTCCAAGTCGGCAAAGCTATGAAGATAGACATAAAATAAGACCTCATCAAGATGCTAAGGAGAAGACATAGTGTCTTTACATGGAGTCACACAGATATGCCAGGGATCGTCCTCGAAATTTTGAGCCACAAGCTCAACGTGGTAGAGGGTACAAAGGCAGTGAAACAGAAGAGGAGAATTTATTCTCGAGAGAAGTATGAGGTCATTAGGGATGAGGTCAAGAAGTTGGAAGATGTAGAGTTTATCAGGGAGGTCATCTATCCCGAATGGCTGTCCAATGCAGTCATTGTTCCAAAAGCCAATGGGAAGTGGAGGATGTGTGTAGACTTCACAGACCTCAACAAGCATTGTCCCAAAGACAGCCTCCCTCTCCCCCACATTGATCAGATGGTAGACACTACCGCAGGCCATGAGCTCATGAGCTTCATGGATGCCTATTCAGGGTACAACTAGATCTTCATGAATATTGAAGACTCGAAGAAAATAGCCTTAATTATCGATAAGGGGACATACTGTTATAGGGTCATGCCCTTTAGCCTAAAAAATGCGGGGGCAACATATCAGCGCCTTGTGAATAAAATGTTTCAAGACCAAATTGGGAAGTCTATGGAAGTTTATGTAAATGACATGCTGACCAAAAGTTTAGAGGTAGAGGATCATGTGGCCGACCTCGAGAGGACCTTTAACACAATGAAACGTACCGAATGAATCTCAACCCAGCCAAATGTGTCTTCGAGGTCGGAGAATGGAAGTTCTTGGGGTTTATTGTCAACTAAAGAGGCATCGAGGCCAATCCTGAAAGATAAGGGCCCTTATAGAAATGAAGACCCCGCAAACCATCAAAGACGTTCAAAGGCTCACAGGGTGGGTGGCTGCTTTGAATAGGTTTGTGTCCAGAGCTATAAACAGGTGCTTACCATTCTTCAAAATTCTCAAAAAGTCTTTTGAATGAAGTGAAGAGTGTGATGAGGCTTTTAAGGAGCTAAAGACAACTTAGGGTCTCCCTTTCTGTTGTCACGGCCAGTACAGGGTGAACGGCTATATGTGTACCTAGCCGTCTCAGAATCAGCCATCAGCGCAGCCATTGTGAGAGAAGAGGACGAGGTACAAAAGCCCGTATATTTCAACAGTAAGGCACTCCAGAGGCTAGAGAAAAAATATCCAAGGATGGAGAAGTTAGCCTATGCCTTGATCCATGCATCAAGAAAGTTGAAGCCGTACTTCCAGTCCCATACAATGGTCATCCTCACTGACTCTCCTCTTAGGCAGGTCTTGCACAAGCCAGAAAAATCTGGGAGGCTAATGGCCTGGGCTATAGAGTTGGGAGAGTTTGACATTGTATATCAACCGAGGACGGCCATTAACGGGCAAGCATTAGCAGATTTCGTGGCTGAATTTACTTGGGAAGATGATGAGGCTGAAGAGGAAAGCCTCTATAAGACAGATACCCGGCAAGGTAGAGTCATTGATCAATCCAAAGATAAGGCTGAGACAAGCACCATTAGAGAACAAGTGACTGTAAACGAAGAGGGAAGATATCTCTTTAGACAGGGGTCCCTCACCGAGGGAAATTTCTCAGAGGAAAAGAAAGTGTGGAACCTCTTCGTTGACGGGTCCTCTTGCGAAAGCGGAAGTGGGGCTGGATTAATAGTATCAGCACCAGACGGTATAGACATCGATTACGCCCTAACGTTCAACTTCAAAGCCTCCAACAACGAGTCTGAATATGAGGCTCTGATAGCAGGCCTCTCATCGGCTAAGTCTCTTAGTATCTTCCAGATCTTAGTCCATAGTGATTCGAGGCTAGTGGTGAATCAGATACTAGGAGCCTACGAGGCTAAGGATGAGAAAATGGCCAAATATCTTGAAAGGGTAAGGGAACTATTAAAGATCTTAAGAGAGGTAAAGTTGAAGAGGGTACCTAGGCATGATAATGGCAGAGCCAATGCACTTGCTAGGCTGGCCTCAGCAACTAGGGCAGAAGTCAGGAGGACAATCCCAGTAGAAATTTTATTGCGACCAACGATCGAAGAAGAAGAAGAGGGAACACTTGGATTTTTCTTAAGTATCAACAAAGAAGCTTCATGGATGGACCCTCTAATCAAATACATTAAAGAGGGGGAGATGTCGGAGGTAAAATAAGAAAGGAAGAAGTTGAGATACAAGTCCGCAAAATTCACTGTCATCGGCGATACCTTGTACAAAAAGGGGTTCTTGCTCCCATTACTTAGGTGTGTGCACCTGTCTGAAGTCCCACACATCTTGCAATATGTGCACGAGGGGTCATGTTCAATCCACGTTGGAGGCAGGTCATTGGTGAAGAGGATAGTAACCCAGGGGTACTGGTGGCCGACCTTGGCGAAAGATGCCACGGCATATTTAAAAAAGTGTGATAAATGTCAAAAATTTGCCACCATCCCTCACTAGCCCCATCAGCCTCTTACCTCCATTACATCCACATGGAAATTTGCAGTGTGGGGGATTGACCTGGTCGGACCCTTGCCTAGGGCCGTCAATAACTATCGGTTCCTCATCGTAGCAATTGACTATTTTTCAAAATGGGTGGAGGCGGAGCCGATGGTCACGATTACAGAGGAGAAGACTTTCCAGTTCATCTGGAAAAATATTATATGCAGATATGGTCTCCCCAACACCCTCATCTCAGACAACGGGACTCAATTCAAGAATACCTCTCTTGAGAAGTACTGTGAAAGGGTGAGTATCAAACAATTCTTCTCGTCCCCAGGCCGACCTCAAACCAATGGGAAAACTGAAGTAGCAAACAGAACAATCCTAGACGGGATCAAGAAAAGACTCGAGGAGGAAAAAGGAAGATGGGTTGAGGAGTTTTACACTGTATTATGGGCCTACAGGACGACGACGAAGACTCATACTGGTGACACCCCGTTTATGCTAGCATATAGCTCAGAAGCCGTCATCCCCACCGAGATTGGGTTTCCTACCCATAAAGTCCAAATGTATGACCCCTAGAGAAATATGGAAGAAATGAGACTTGACTTGGACCTGATCGAGGAAAGGAGGGAAGACGCTGAGATAAGGCAAGCTGCCTACCAGATGAGGACTGCCAGGTTCTACAACCAGAGGGTGAGAGAAAGGCCAATCGCAGTAGGGGCCTTAGTCCTAAAAAAGACTTGGCAAAATCCTAACAAGCTCCACCCAAATTGTCATGGCCCATATAGGGTCACTGATGAAGTTATACCAGGAACCTATAGACTAGAAAACCTAGAAGGGGAACCCTTTTCCAATCCCTGGAACGCAGATCATTTGAAGAAACACTATCAGTAGTGTTGTAACGTCCTATCGGACCGCAGTTGTAATAAATGTGTTGCTCCAACAAAACACTTAGAATGTTAATGAGAATGTCACATTGGTCCCTCATTTAGTGTTTGATTAATTCTAGTATGATTGGGGTTATACTCGTTAAAACCACCATCGGATATGATGAGGTCAAATGATGGGGACAACCCCTCATTTACCCTCAAGAAAGACGAGGGGGGACTTAAAATTTAAAACTATTAGATTGGTGGTAACCACCCTCGGCTATAATGAGGGTCAATGGTGGGACCGCCCCCCATTCACCCTCAAGAAAGACGAGGGGGGACTTGATGGAAAAAACCATTAAGTTGGTGGTAACCACCCTCGGCTATAATGAGGGCAAATGGTGGGGACCAACCCTCATTTACCCTCAAGAAAGACGAGGGGGGACTTGAAATTTAAAACCATTAAGTTGGTGGGAAACAACCCTCGGCTATGATGAGGGAAAATGGTGGGGACGACCCCTCATTTACCCTCAAGAAAGATGAGGGGGGGGGGACTTAATTGAAAACATCATTAAGTTGGTGGTAACAACCCTCGGCTATGATGAGGGAAAATGGTAGGGATGACCCCTCATTTACCCTCAAGAAAGACGAGGGGGGACTTGAATTTTTAAAACCATTAGGTTGGTGAAAAACCACCCTCGGCTATGATGAGGGTCAATGGTGGGGACGACCCCTCATTCACCTTCAAGAAAGACGAGGGGGACTTAAGATTTAAAACATCATTAATTTGGTGGGAAACCATCCTCGGCTATGATGAGGGCAAATGGTGGGGACGACCCCTCATTTACCCTCAAGAAAGACGAGGGGGACTTGAGATTTACAACCATTAAGTTGGTGGAAACAACCCTCGGCTATAATGAGGGAAAATGGTGGGGACGACCCCTCATTTACCCTCAAGAAAGAGGAGGGGGGACTTGAATTTTAAAACCATTAAGTTAGTGGAAACCACCCTCGGCTATGATGAGGGAAAATAGTGGGGACGACCCCTCATTTACCCTCAAGAAAGACGAGTGGGGACTTAAAATTTAAGACATCATTAAGTTGATGGGAGACCACCCTCGGCTATGATGAGGGCAAATTGTGGGGACGACCCCTCAAGAAAGACGAGGGGGGACTTAAAATTTAAAACATCATTAAGTTGGTGGGAAACCACCCTCGGCTACGATGAGGGGCAAATGGTGGGGACGACCCCTCATTCACCCTCAAGAAAGACGAGGGAGGGGTTAGTGAGATTGTTAATTTAAAAACATCACAAGGAAAATCATACAAGAGACAAGTATAGAAGACAAAAAGAGGAATTATATTACAAAATGTTAATATTTGTTCAACAAAAATGTGGTACATGAAGAGGGTATTGGCTACAAACAGCTACCCTATTGAGCGGCATCAGAGGGCAAGGCCTCAACATCTATGGGAGTTTCTTCTACGACCAAGACAGGCCGAGCCTCAGACGTGCCAGTTCCTTCTACATGCACTTGAGATTTCACTTGAGCTAAGGTTTCAATAATAAGAGGATCATCCAGTTGAACTGCCTCAAGAGAGGGGCGGACAGACGATACTGCATCAGCGAACTTAGGAAGACCCACCGACAGGCCGTCCTAATTCCCCTCTCCAAGTATTCGAGACCGAAGCCTTGAAACTCGTCTGAGAGTTTGTAGGCCTCCACAGCATCGGCCCCAGCCTTCTTTACTGCCTCGGACAGGTTGCTCTTGAACTAGGTGTTCAGGGCTTCTTCCTTCTCCTTGAAGAGGTCATCCATCGTCTTCAGATCAGCATCATGTTGCTTTATCAGCTCGTCCAGGACCCTTGCATGTTCAGTCCTCGCACTCTCCAACTCGGCCCTTGCAGTCTCGAGCTCGGTCTGCAGGTTAGCCTCGAGCTGAATGGCCCTCTCGGCTTCATGAAATTTCAGTTGGTTCTCAGCCATCCACTTGGTAACTGATGTGAATACACAAACAGACTGCACATAAAAAGACACTTGTTAATGGGCCGAGGAAACAGTTAGTGAAAAATTCAACTAAGGAAATGAAGTAAAAATAAATACCTGGGACAGAGTGTGCAGACCATAGTCATATACCTTTACTGGGGGCATCTTTGATAAGAAGTCATAGTCAGCGACCGATGGGGCAGAGAACATAGAAGCCTTGGCCACCCTCAAATTGGCTATAAGGTAAGACGGCTCAGCCTTCAAGAATGTTAAGTTCTGGGACCAAAAGGCCCCGATGATGGAAGAGGATCTAGTCCCCTCAGACGCCTCCACCCTCGCCCTCATCCTAGAATCCGACCGAGGGTCAGTAGGAACTTCTGGGCCCTTTCTTTTGTGGTGCTAGTGCCCATACTTAGTGGATCACACACACACAGCGGATCACACACCCATAGTGGATATAGGCCATATTGGTTGAACCACTATACATTATTGTCTTATTCCTCTGATACTCACCCCCTTATATACACCTACACACATAGACATCTATGGCTGCCATTGTTATTACTGTTTGAGCTCATCATCACTTATCTGGTGGTGCTAGATTTCGGCATCATCAATTAGGATGTCATTTTTGTAAAATTCAGGAAGGTGGTGAAAGTATACCACCATACACCAAGTTTCAAATTTGATATAAGTGCTCATGGGTGGTTAGGACTGTTCCCAAGGAGAGAGTTATGAGATTTAACATCAAGAGAAATGGGCACCTGGGCAATATGGCATTTTCCAACACAGATGATAGAACCAGTAAAGTGTAGGCTCATCTTTTTGAAGCATTATTAGTGGGTTCATGACAATACGATGTGCTATTGTATAGGCGATACTTAAAGAAATATATCATCATATAAGAGTGGAAATGACTGGTAGCTAACTTGGAGTAGTTAGGAATGGACTTTCAGCCAAAAAGGGTGACACTGACATAGGTATAGTGGAAGTACCAAAACATTATTATGAGTTAACTTTGAATACGTTCGGATGAGTTGAGTGTTAGAATTCGAAGTCTTAGTGCCAGGACATATCCAAATTTTAGGGACGAATCAAATGTTGGAAGATACACTACGAGTGTTCATACTTGACTTAAGTGGAGGTTGGAACAATATATTTCACTAGTGGAGTTTGCGTATAATAACTCCTATCAGTTTATGATTCGCATGACACCATTTGACGCATTTTACGGTAGGCCTTATCATTCTCCTCCTTATTGGCTAGAGGTGGGCGACAATAAGTTACTAGAGCCAGAGTTGATTCAGGACACTACGACCAGGATAAAGATAATTCGGGGTCGTATACGGCTAGCTCAGGACCGATAGAGAAGCTACGTTGATGCTAAGCGATTCTTTCGTGAGTTTACTATGGGGGACTAGGTTTTTACTACGAGTATCTCCTTTGAAGGGGATAATGCGATTTGGGAAGAAAGGGAAATTAGCCAAGGTACGTTACGCTATTTCCTATCATCGAGCGGATTGGTCCAGTTGCTTACAGACTTGGATTGCCGCAGCACTTGGATTGTATACGTGATGTGTTCTATATTTATTTGCATAGACGGTATCTCTGAGAAGAGTTGGCTAACACTCACATCGCGCTAGAGCAGATTGACTTACAGTCTGATAGTTCATGCGAGTAGAGACCGATGGCCATCTTAGACCATAACGAAAGGAGATTGAGGTCAAAAGCAGTCCCACTTGTGCGTGTTCAGTGGGAGCAGCATAATGTCGAGGAGTCTACCTGAAAGCGCGGGAATTAGATGCGTGAAAAATATCCAGAGTTGTTCTTGCCGAGTATACCTTTATTTTTTGAATTTCGGGATAAAATTCCGTTATTAGGGGGAAAGTATGTAATACCCCGTAATTTGTATAATTTTTAAAATATGGGTAATTGATAATTAATCTAGATTTAAATAAATATTAGCTAGTGAGATAAGGGTTAGTATTTATTGACAAGAATTATATTGAATATTACTGAGTGAATAAAATAATATATGATTGTGAATTTATGAAATTGTCGTGAGTGAGAAATACGATAATTACGGTAATTAACTCGGGACGCGCGTCAGTCCTGTCAGGACTAATTTAAGGGAATAAAAAGTAAATTGTTCATAGGTAATCCATATGGTCATTTCGAGTGCGCCAATGAGTCCATAAGGGACAAGATAGTCAAAAAAGTTTATCCAGGGATTTAGTTTGAGTCTCGGGGCAATTTTAGGCCAAACCGACATCTACGGAGGGTGTTTTAGTAATTTCTATTTTGGGCATTAATTACTTATGAAAATTACAGGGATAAAATATCATGTATGTGGATTAGATTAGGTTTATCAGTTGTTATATACAAAGAGGCCAAAGGAGGAAGGAGGAGGAAAGGTTTCTAGGGTTAGTGATTAAAAATAATATATGATTGTGACTTTACATATGATAATGACTTTATAAAATTGTCGAGAGTTATAAATACGATAATTATGGTAATTAAGCCAGGACGCGCGTGTGAGTCGTGTCAGTACTATATTTAAATGGATTGAAAATCAATTTATTTTCATGTCATCCAAATGGTCGTTTCGAGTGCGCCAAAGTGTTCGTAAGAGTTTAAATAGTCAGAAAAGTCTACCCGGGAGATTAATTTGGGTCTCGGGTCAATTTAGGACCAAACCGACACCCTAGAGGCGTATTTGGGTCATTTTCAAAATTAGGTAAATGGTACCTACGAATTTGTAATGGTTTTATATAAGTGTAGAGTTTGTAGAATTGAGGTTCATTCATCAAAATCGAAGGAAAAGGCTTAGAGGAGAGTGAGAGACTTTGCTAGGAGAGGAAGAGGCTTTTCTAGAAAACCAAGAGTCAGGAGTCACCTTGCACCACCACCACCGGAGGTTGATCAGAAAAAAGGAGGAACATCTCTAATTCATCTTCCCCAACGGTCCATACCTTGAAATTAAAGGCAAATGATTAATTATTGCAATTATAGCATGTATATTGTCCATGTTAGGCTAATAATGAAATTCAGAAAAATTACATGAATCAAAGATGAAGTTTGATGATCTTAATTGAATCCTTGAAATGAAAACTAACTAGGATTGATCTCTTTTTTAATATATAATCAACTCCACGAAATTTGGGTATAATTGGTGAAGAAATTTGGGATTTGTGATAGTTCTTGAATAAGGATGATGAATTAAGAGTTTTCTGAATTTTAATAGAATTAACTTGATTTAATTGAAACTTCTTGATGATTTTGTACTGTTTAGATGTTAGAAATCGTTCACATATCTTGATGTATCATTTGGAATGATTTATGGGGAGTTTGGGATCATTTGGTGATGGTCTTGAGGATGAAAAAGATTTAAACCCGTAGCCATTAAAATGCAAAATTTTGCAGACATGTAGTGCCGAATCGATTCGGACCATGCCGAATCGATTCGGTTGCCTAGATTTGGTTAAATTTTCCCTTTCGATTAGTATTTTTATGGGATCATTTGGGATTTGATTATGGGACTAAATCCTTAAAATAATGGGAGTATAGGGGTATACCAGTAGGCCATGTTAATGTATGGTCTTTGTCCTATGAGATGGAATAAATGATTAAATTGAATTAGGGATTATCGAGGAATAAACATAATTTGAAGATAAATTTAATTTATGGAAATTTGGGGATTATAATGACATGGACCAGTAGGGTGTAGATGCTTACCTACTGAATTTACATAAGGAAATAACGATACCCTTCGAGTGATGAGAAAAGCTCGGGAATATAATTGAAGAAGTAAAGTCATAATCTATGAATATATAGGATATTCGAGATATAAATATACTACGTATGGGACTTATTATATGGGTTGTGCGAATTTCCTATTGTTATTATATATCAAGGTTAAAAAAAACGCGGGGCGTGACCGAGGCGTGGAGGCCAAGCCTTAGAAGCCTAAGCGGGCCTTAGGCTTAAAAATGCATTAAAAGGCATTTAACCCTTTTTAAATATATTTTAAATTTTTTAACGATAACAAGGCTATTAAAAATACTAAAATGGTACATACCTTAAATTTGTCTGAATATATGCAAACTAAAGTACTATTTTTTTAAATATTAAGAAAAAACAAAAAAAAATGCCAATTTTTTTGGACGAGAGGGAGAGAGTTTAGGATACCATTTGTCTTTTGATTGTTTTGAATGAGACATTGGTCCGTTTTAAAAAAAAAGTCTTAAAAGGAGATATCATTTCATTAAAGTGTTTTTCTTTAAAATAAAAAGTTGACCTTAAGCTTTTTACCAAGAACAAGGCGTAAAAAGCTTAAGGCGGGGCGTTTCGTCCAAGCCTCAAGCCTAGGCTCGCCTTTTAAAATACTGTTATATATATAGGTGAGATGAATTCCTATATGACGATTTATATTGTGTATGATATACTTACGCTGCTTGCTATCAGGGTGGAGGTTTCGCGTTGTGGATGATCTTATCCTAATGAGTCCATTGGGGGGATTTTAGATTCATACCCTGATCAGAGGACCTTGGACACGTGCTATCGGTGAGAATGATAGTTTCGACGATTGAATGGGAACATAGGTATGTGCGTGACCCATTTGGATGGGGAGTATGCTCACCTCCAATATACGTGTTATGAAATTTATGGTTCGTGAGAGACGCCGAACCAACAGTCCTTTGTACAGTGAGAGATGTACCAGGACATGATAACAGAGTATGCATGCACCGCAACTGTATCTGGGAGGTGCCATATTCGTATATATAATATTGTGATGAATATACATACTGTGATTTATTATACTGTGTGAAATTAGTAGATGTAAAAGAAGAATTGAATCCGAATTAAATTAAGTAAGTGAATACTAAGTCCTAAAGTCTTGAAAAGTCTAGTTTATATTAAAGAGAAATGAACATGTATAATTTTCATACGCATTGCGTGGGAAATAGGGGGAAATGATATGAGTTAGAATCATAATGACTCTTATTTCAAGCTAGTAATTGGGAACTTTAACTAGGAGGATTATGAGATACGTTAGGCGTCCACTCTAGATGAGTGGTGAGATTCTTAAGCGAGAGCTCGAGAAGCTAACATGTACATAATAATTGCATAATTACACTTGTTAATCACTTGCAATTATTTAAAATATTTTACAATCGGACTGTGACACGTTTTCTTGCATATTCTCCTCTCTCAAATCTTTTATATTAGGTGTCCAGCCACAGGGACGTGATAAGAAGCTTTTTTGCGTATGGTCGTTTTACGGCCGTTGTCTTCAAAAGACACTCTCAAAATTCCCTTGAGTACCTTCAAAACTTGTCTAAAAATAACTCGTATTGCGGTAAGTACGGATATCAATCCAACTTTTAAGGTGAAACAATTAATGTGAAAACGTGCAATTTTAATTTTTTGTTAATGAAAATATATTTTTTAAACAATGTCAAAGGAAAAGATAACTAATTAAATGCTAAAATTACTAAATGACTAAATAATAAAAAAAAGAATGTGAAACCGAGTGTGAAATATGTGAGAAGGTCAAGAGATGAGATTACACTGCATTTTCAATTATTTTAATTTCTCAATTTATTAATTTTGAAAAATTTCGAGATAATATTAAATCGATAATCTAACACTCGTTAAAATTATAAATTTAATAAAATCTTTTTCAGAAAATTAATTTAAAAATGTCACACAATGAAAAATTAGGACTTATACTATTTTCAGAAAATTACCCTCTAGGATCAATTTAACGAAAACAATAGCAATCTTCAAGTTTCAACACCGAATTAATATTCAAATTTCGGAAAAATCTATCTCTAGTTCGATTCCTAAATTCACACATTAATTCGTTCAATTAATTTACTAACTCTCGTTACATAAATTAATCGGTGACAGTTAAAAATTAATTTACCTAGAAATATAAAATTAATAAAATCAATTAATTAAATTAACATCATTCGCAGTGCATCCCACCCCTTGAACGAGGTGTTTAGCCAAATATTCTCACGTGTGCTCAAACAACAATAAATAGCATGTCAAGAAGGAAATAAATTGAAAAGAGAATGTAGAAATACAATACGCAATTTTTTCCACAAATCTGTCTTGAAATGCACCTCGACATGCGTCCAACTTCTTCACAATTTTCAGCACTTGATTACAAAAAGAAGAGTAGAAACTAAACCTAAAAATTATTCTAAAGGTAAACTAATTTTTTTGTATTTTTCAGGAAATTTTTTATGACCCTAAACTGTACATAATATACAGTCTCTTTTTCTCTCTCTACGCGTCTCCTTGTTTTTTTTATGAAAAACTCTATTTGCACCGAGATCCATGGACCGAGCTGTGTACGTAGAGCTAGAAGACAAAAAATAAAGGAGTTATTTGTCTAAATGATTCTTTTTAATAAAAAAAATTATATTTTTAATAAAAATGTTTTTTTTAAAACTGTTTTTAATCAAACAGTTTTTAACTTTTTATAACTGTTTTAAAAAACAAAAAAAAACATTTAAATGATATAGGTCCGTGTCAGCGATACTAACCAATCGCGATAATAATGTTGATCCGCGTCAGTGACAAGGATTGGCAATTCGGGTCAACGGGTCGTGTTTCGACCCAACACGATAAGATTTTTTCGGACACGAACACGACACGATACGAATTCGTGTTTTTTTTAATTGACACGAACACGACCCGAATAAAAAATAACACGGCACGACACGACACAACAACCATAATTTCTTAAATTTCAGGGCTAAAAAACACGATAACACAACACGACTCATAATTAAGACACGAACACGACACGACTTCGTGTAAAAAAAACTCGACACGAACACGAAACATCGTGTCAATTTTGTGTCGTTTTTTCGTGTCGTTTCTAAAATTGCCACCCCTAAGTGACATTAATCAAATGCGTTGATGATGTGGGTTCGCGCCAGCGGCACTAACCAAACGCTATGATGATGTGAGTCCGCGTCAGCGGTACTAACCAATCGCGATGATATTATGGGTCCGCGCCAGCGGCACTAACCAATCGCGATGGTGATGTGGGTCCACACCAGCGGCACTAACCCATCGCGATGATGATGGCTCCGCGCTAGCGGCACTAACCAAACGCGATGATGTTGTGGATCTGAGCCAGCGGCACTAACCAATCGCGATGATGATGTGAGTCCGCGTCAACGATACTAACCAATCGCAATGATGATGTGAGTCCGCGCTAGCGGCACTAACCAATCACAATATTGTGGGTCCATGCCATCTCTTAAGAAATTGTTTTTCATATTTTTAATAAAAAAAAATATACTGTTTTTTAAATAAGAAACTGTTTATAAAAATAAAAATAAAATTATTTTTTTGAAAATAAAATAAGATTTCCATTTTTTTTTTAAATAAAATATTTTTACACTATATCGCGATTAGTTAGTGATGTCGGTGCGAATTCACATCATTATTGCGATTGGTTAGTGATGTTGGTTCGGACCCAATTTTTTTTTAAAATAAAATATTTTTACACAATAAAAAAACTATTTTTTTATATTAATAGGAAAGCAATTTTTTTATATAAAAATTTATTTTTATATCCATTGTTAAAAATAAAAGAATAAGAATCTTAAAAAAAAAAAAAAAAAAGAAAGAGAGAGAGATGGATGATATGTGGCCACATCACTATGTACATATTATGTACAAAATATCTCGGTGCAAATAGAAATGCTCTTTTTTTTATAACTGAGAGTCTCCTTTAATAAGCTCCTTTTCACTTGTTTTATAACCCACGAAGTGTTTTATTGGGAGATTTTGTTGGGATTTGATTTTGGCTTGGGGATGATATCCGATGTTTTTGGGATTTTGGTGGAAATGGCTAAATGGTTGGGGTTTAATCTGAGTTAGACAAAACCCGAGATGGGTAGCGGGTTGATCCGGCCGCGGGTAGGGTCGCGATCGGAGGGTTTTTGGGCGCTGAAATGGGTACAGATCGGGGCAGGTTGGCACGGGTCTCGGGTAAACCCGTTTGGCTCGCGGCTGCGGCAGAGGTGGCCGGTTCGGCCGATCACCGACGGCAGGGGTTTGGTTCGGTTTGGCAGGTCTCCGGCGGCAGGGGCTACAGCTGGGTCGCGACTGGTCAAGGGGGTTCAACGGGTTTTAGTTTATGGCTGAGTTGTGTTGTTGGGTGTTTTAATGGAAGGATAGCTATGGTGGTTAGGTGAGAGAGTGAGGTGAGGTTGAAGATGAGTGTAGGGTGTTTTTGGGTGAGGTAGGGTATATGGGAATATGGTGGGTGTGAGGTGGCATATGTGTGTATGTGTTGTGTATAGAAGTAGGGTCTGAGTGTGTATGGGGTGTGTGTATTTAATTTGGACCCTTAAATAAAATAACATTACTAAAAAAAAAGTAAAACTAGACTAAAGATAAAATAATATCTAAAAAGACTAAAAAAACTAACATCTCAAACTAAAAAATAAAAATTGAAAATAAAAATAAAAAGAAATAAAATAAAACTCTATTAAAACTAAAAATATATAATCCTACAATAGAATAAAACTAAAATAAATAAAAGAAAATTTATAAAATGAAATCTAATAACTAAAAAAAACAAATTCTTAAAAATTTACCGTATTAAAATAAAGATTAAAAATTAAAAACTAATAAAAAATCAAAATCAAAATAAAGAAATAAAAGAATAGAAAATAAATTCTAGAAAATTCTAAATAAATCTAAAATAAATCCTAAAAATAAAATGACTCAAAATAAAAATCTAGAAAAATAATAAAGGTACAAACTAAACACACACCAGGCTTGGGGAATGCCTGGTCTCGGTTTGGGCTAGATTAAGGTTACGAGACTGTTTCGGGGCATAGGATCACATCGGGGCAAGCTCAATGAGGACTCTGACTTCGCGGTCTCTTTTTGATTTTTTTGTTGCACGCTTTTGACCGCTTTTGAGTCGCAATTGTACTGATTTAGCATTATTTGTACCGCAACTGCGTATTGACCTGCAAAATGATAAAATACGAATATAAGGTAACGAGCGACTAAAATGCATCTATTCGGGGTATAAAATAGACAATTTTGGGTGCTTATCACACCACCCCCAAACAGAACATTGTTAGTCCTCGAGCGAAAACTAGAGAGAAAACAAAGATAAGTAACAAAAAGTGTGCCACTTTCGCAGGCACTGACGATTGTACTTAGCATGTGCAACAAGCCGTTAAACCTGTGGGTTGCCCTACAGGACGAGTGGTGTCTCGTGAGGGTTTGCAGTGAATGTACCCACAAAATTCAAAAAATTATTTAAATGCAGTATCTAAGTAGATGATGAAACGCTATACAACCCAACCTTAAAAGGACGTCAAGGAATACCGTATTCCATTATCAAAATGTGATGAAATTACTTAACAACAAAAAGCATAATCCTTCCTAAAACTCAGCATGTGTAGTGTGAAATAATCTTAAATATCATTAGAGTAATTCCAAGATCGTCTTTTAAGAATCAATGCTTTGACTTCAATTCTCACTGGATATAACTCTCTGAATCGAATTATCTGAGAATTTGGGTAAGTGTTTCTCTCTAGTGTGTGAGGAGGTGAGTAAATGTAAGCAAGTTCAAACGTCTTACACACTTTATTGAAAATGACGGATACATGAAAAAAATCTGATCTCATGAAGGAATGCTAACCACTATGTTGAGATTGTCAAGTTATTCACCATACAATCTTCTCGTTTGCCCAAACACTTTACCAAAGGTGAAAATGGGGTTTATGTAAGGTATGTAGGGATAATGAAATGAAGAAGATGAATGATGGGGTGTTTTGAGAAGAGTGAAACACACTTTGACTGCCTATTGTCTTCATCATTTGAACTTATGACCGCATCTTTCTTTTTCTTCTTATCTATTTTTTTTTCTTTCTTTTTTTCTATTTTATTTTTGCGATGCATTTTTCTTTTCATAACGAAAATGAAGACAATTTACATTGATAATTTCAAGCACTCTTTTTCTCAAAAAATAATGGCAATGATGGATGGTATTTAGGACATATATGGATAAGGGTAATATGGAAAATGATAATGGGTGAATGATAATGTGATAGGGAAAATGGTAAGTGTATGGCAAAATCGGTTTAGTGCTCGGGACAAACTACAAGACACATGTTTCTTATAACTCGAAAGTAATGTCATTCTCAGTGATTAAGTCAAATTTGAAAAAATAATGAGATCATTCAACGACTAAATGCGGTAACAAAAAAAATTGAGTCAACTTGTGACTCGGAGATACGTAAAAACCCTCAAAAAGGTGAAAAGCTCAAATCACACGGGTTTAAGTCGCCACTAGTGATCTTTTAAGGCTCTCTTGAGAATATCGTTACTCTTCAACTTTTGATTGTAAATGTGATAGTGTAAAATTGCCGAGTTTAAGAATTCATGGTGCAAGTACGCTTTAAGAGGTAATAATTAATTTATTGTAAAAAGCGTAATTTTTGAGTCAAACACATATATTCCGAGATTTCTAAAAGAGGGATGATAGACAAATCATGTCATAAAAATTTATTTTAACTGCACAAAAAGTTTAAAATCGCTTGTTTCTGAAAATTTTCAAAAGAGGTACAATTTTAATAAATTTTCCACCCCCAAACAAAAGAGAACATCGTCCTCGATGTTTAAAACCATATATAAAAATTAAAGCACAAGGGAGGAAAGATATTACCATAATGAACCGCTGTGAAAATGTACCACCTGAGGGAGCAGATATGAAACCTAAAGAACATAGGCGATACAAAAGTATTCAAAAGTCTATAAAGCATGTGAAAAGCATTGGGTGGTGTGAAACACCACCCCCAAATAGGATAAGACTCATACTCAGAAACAATGAACGATGAGATGCCTCCCGGTAGAGCTAAGTTTAATGTTTTCAGCCAGACCGAACCAATCTCACCCTAAAGACAAGATCTATGAAAGTACGGGGCGCCAGAAAATTTGGGGGATGAGAATCACCCCCAAACAAGACTTAAGTGTCAGTCTTGTTGGATAAAGGTGAAAATGGGTCAATGCACTTGTATGGCAAAGTGCATCGTGGACCATGGGTGGTTGGGGAGTAGGTTATATAGAAGAATGTTAAGGGAGAAGGTGAAGAGGCACCGATCATGGGACTTATTGAGCGTAAATGTGAGGGCAACAAGGGCCCTATAAGAATGGTGCTCTTGTTGTATGGGGAGGCAAAATGGTGTGGCAATAGTGAAGGGGTGGGCCTCGTAGAAGGTGAACGATCGTTCTATAAATGGACGATGATAATGGTCGCGCCGTGACACGCCAGGGAGCTCTAAATGGAAAAAATCAACACCCAAAAGAAGTGGCGTGCAGAGAGTAACAAGCTCGGTGTCACGTATGGGGAGAGTAGCATGCATACTCACACGGATAGTGGGGTCGATGAAAAGTGCACAAATGGGATCGTGGAGTACTAGGGTGGAGGATGGATGTAGGTGAGGACCTAAATACGTAGATGGGAACAGGTGAGGTGCAATAACAATGTCCAAACCAAGTGGTGGGGAGGAAAGGACAGTAGGTGGATCGGGTGGGACAAAGGGTGGGGGAAGATGATCTAAGTCACGAGTAGGAGACACACACTCCTCATGAGGTGCAGAGTGATCCTCAAGGTCAATCATGGGAGGAAGTATGGAAATAAACGAGGGAGTGATCAACTTATCCATCATTACATCATCATCCGAGGTGGTGAAAGGGTCTAACGAGACTTTAAGATCCGAGATAGATGAATCTACATCAATATTCGGCTCAAGGGGAGCCAAGCATGGTGGGATAGGATCCATATCCAGAGAGGTAGAAACCATCTTAGATTCAATCTCAGGACAGTGGGTAGCACTCGCAGCCGGAGCTAACCTATGATGAAGTGGTTCCTCGGAAACACACGCAATGGGCTCAATAGGTGTAGGCTCTGGCATAAATAAGAATTTTATGGAAGGGAAAAGGCGAACCTCTATGGCGGGTTTGAGAGGGTAGGGCGCTGTGGGATCAGTCTCACAAATAGTGGATATGTCAACACAATTGTCAACTTGGTGCTCGGACCACGGGGTGGTCTCAACGTCAAGATTCTTAGGATAAGAGGGTTGGTCACACTCAAAATCAGTGGCATAAGACGACACATCATCGTCCCACATGGGTGAAATAATGGATTGACTTGTGGTGAAATCCAACCCATTCGCACACTCAAATGCAGTAAACCTGTTTTCAAGTCGTTGAAGGGATTCCTTTTGAGATTGAAGAGTGTGCGCGAACTTGTGTAAGAGGCTCTCGAGAGCGGATGTGAAAGGTGGTGGGTGAGGTGGACACAACTCGCTAGAAACACTAGGGTGTGGAGAATACTCATATAAAGTGTGTGGAGCAGGGTCAAGTGTAGCATTCACGGGAGAAGCATCTCCGTGAGGGACAAAAGTGTAATCAGCATAAGGAGCATATGAAGGGGACTGATATATATGAGGTGCACGAGGTGGCGATGACGACTGTTGGAAACCGTAAGGATCCACAATATGGCGTTGGGATTCATATTGCATGGAAGGATGATCAAGCCTCCATGAATAGCTCGGGTACTCATACCCCTCGACATTAGATATGTCGTGACAATACGTCGAGGGTGGGTCCAAAACAGTGTCATAGGAATACACATGCTCCAAGGTGGATTCAGATGGAGAGAATATAAATGGACACTCATGGTACAAGTGATCGCTAAGAAAGTATTGTGCACGGAGAAGCATGTGATGGGTTGACACTCGTCACCAGAGGCGGTGGAAGATGAGATGTGTGCATGGACAACACAGGAGTATCAACGGTGTGCGTTTGAGAGTTAAAGCCCTGGATTAATGAAGCAAGGGTCGATTCGGGCTTATCATCAAACAAACTTCGAGAGAATGTGAAATGGCTAAAGTACTCCCGTAAAGGACGTTCTTCGGCCATGACAAGAGGAATATTTTTCGATTTTTAAATATTTTTCAAAAGAAAAGAAAATCTTTTTGTGATTTTTGAAAATAGGAAAAGGAAAATATTTTTGGCATTTTAAATATGGAGAAAAAAATATTTTTAGAATTTTTGAAAATATTTTTGGGATTTTTTGAAAAAGAAGAGAAAATGGACTAGTGATTTGGTCGAACTAACTAAAACCGACTACCTAAAGAATGGAATTGGACACACACGAGTTAAGAAAAAATCCTAACGAGCACATAGCCAATTATTATCTTTAAAATGAGTGAAAGGGGTAGTCAAATTTTAATTAAGTCTGCGGGCGACGAAAATTCACGGAATTTATCTTTGTGATCGCCTGTTGCAAAAATGTGTTCCTACGGGGCTATCTAGTTGATTGATTTTAAATTTAATGACAGCTAGGGTAGCACACAATGGATAAGCGAGTGAGTCGGGTGATGAAATCCCTTCTCGTTGTAATGACCGGGTCCAGGTCTTAGGTAAATTAATTCATCAAATCATTCAATTTAAGTGCGATGCAGAAATTAAAAGCACACAGGAGCAACTAATCACACAAAAAATGAACTCGCTGGCAGGAGAGTCGCGAGGGATAAAGAAATGTACCTCCCACGATTTTTACACACATGGGGTGAAAACCGAGCTGAGTCGACCGAGGGGAGATCTCGCTTATCTCAGTCGTCCCCGGGAGTCCTACCGACCCAAAGTAGAGAGGCTTCAAAAATCCTCGCCTTGGACGCCCTCTCTCTACCTTGCCCGGTTTCCCTTTTCGCTTTTGTTTTTTTATGGAATAATTATTATAAAATAATATGGTGTCAAAATGCACTCTAAATAAATACAAACCTTCAAAAATCCTATACAACCAGTATAATGAGGAGGGAGGGGGAATAATAATTACAAAAAAATTACAAGTCTTCAATTGCTTCCAGGCCAAGCAAGCGGCAACGACGCCATTTGATAAGAAGCTTTTTTTGCGTATGGTCGTTTTCTTCAAAAGCCACACTCAAAATTCTCTTGAATACCTACAAAACTTGTCTAAAAATAACTCGTATTGCGATAAGTACGGATATCAATCCAACTTTTATAGTGAAATAATTAATGTGAAAACGTGCAATTTCAATTTTTTGTTAATGAAAATCTTTTTTATTTTATTTTTTATTTTTTTAAAACAATGTCAAGGGAAAAGATAACTAATTAAATGCTAAAATTACTAAATGACTAAATAATAATAAAAAATGTGCAACCGAGTGTGAAATATGTGAGAAGGTCAAGAGATGGGATTACACAACATTTTCAATTATTTTAATTTCTCAATTTATTAATTTTGAAATACTTCGAGATAATATTAAATCGATATTCTAACTCTCGTTAAAATTATAAATTTAATAAAATCTTTTTCAAAAAATTAATTTAAAAATGTCACATAATGAAAAATTAGGACTTATATTATTTTCAGAAAATTACCCGCTAGGATCAATTTAACGAAAACAATAGCAATCTTCAAATTTCAACACCGAATTAATATTCAAATTTTGAAAAAACCTATCTCTAGTTCGATTCTTAAATTCAAACATTAATTCGTTCAATTAATTTACTAACTCTCATTACATAAATTAATCGGTGACAGTTAAAAATTAATTTACCTAGAAATATAAAATTAATAAAACCAATTAATTAAATTAACATCATTCGCAGTGCATCCCACCCCTTGAACAGGGTGTTTAGCCAAACATTCTCATGTGTGCTTAAACAACAATAAATAACATGTCAAGACGGAAATAAATTGAAAAGAGAATGTAGAAATACAATACGCAATTTTTTCCACAAATCTGTCTTGAAATGCACCTTGACATGCGTCCAACTTCTTCTCAATTTTCAGCACTTGATTACAAAAAGAAGAGTAGAAGCTAAACCTAAAAATTATTCTACAGCTAAACTAATTTTTTTGTATTTTTCTGAAAATTTTTTATGACCCTAAACTGTACATAATATACAGTCTCTTTTTCTCTGTCTATGCGTCTCCTTATTTTTTTTGTAGCTGAGAGTCTCCTTTAATAAGCTCCTTTTCATTTGCTTTATAACCCGTAAATGTTTTATTGCGAGATTTTATTGGGATTTGATTTTGGCTTGGGGATGATATTCGATGTTTTTGGGATTTTGGTGGAAATGGCTAAATGGTTGGGGTTTCATCTGAGTTAGACAAAACCCGAGATGGGTAGCGGGTTGCTCCGTCCGCGGGTAGGGTCGCGATAGGAGGGTTTCTGGGCACTGAAATGGATACAGATCGGGGAAGGCTGGCACGGGTCGCGGGTAAACCCGTTTGGGTCGCGGCTGCGGCAGAGGTGGCCGGTTCGGGCGATCGCCGGCGGTGGGGGTTTTGTTCGGTTTGGGAGGTCTCCGACGACGGGGGCTACAGCTGGGTCGCGACTGGTCAAGGGGGTTCAACGGGTTTTGGTTTATGGCTGAGTTGTGTTGTTGGGTGTTTTAATGGAATGATAGCTATGGTGGTTAGGTGAGAGAGTGAGGTGAGGTTGAAGATGAGTGTAGGGTGTTTTTGGGTGAGGTAGGGTATATGGGAATATGGTGGGTGTGAGGTGGCATATGTGTGTATGTGTTGTGTATAGAAGTAGGGTGTGAGTGTGTATGGGGTGTGTGTATGTAATTTGGACACTGCCGGCCCCAAGCCCGGATAAAGGAGGAGGGTTGCGTTAGGTAGCTGACAACCAGTGTAAAACTTTGTGAGATCCTTATGAACATGAATCATATGAATATACGTGTTAATGCTAGGGCATTCCCCTTAAGCGATGCATTGCGCCTGCCATCAAGTGTCTCGAAAAATAGGCAAGGGGCGTTGCGCCTGCCACTGGGTGTCTCAAAAAATAGGCAAGGGGCGTCGTATTGGCGCCCGGATGCGACAATAAATATGCCAGGGTTTCTGCAACAAGCTGGACATGTGCGGGTAAAGAAGCTAGTCCAGGATACTAGACTTAGGTTAGCAACTTGGAACATAGGGACTATGATAGGAAAAGGGATGGAGTTAGTAGATACCATGATAAGAAGAAAAGTTAACATAGCTTGTTTACAAGAAACTAAATGGGTCGCTGAGAAATCTAGAGAAATAGAAAATACAAGATTTAAATTTTATTATACAGGAAAACATAGAAATAAGAACGGAGTTGGAATAATAGTAGATATGAACTTTAGGGACGATATCGTAACCGTTATTAGGAAAGGTGATAGACTTATACTTCTAAAATTGATATTAGGTGAAAACATAATTAATATTGTTAGTGCTTATGCACCTCAAGTAGGATTAGATGAGCACACTAAAGTACAATTTTGGGAACAAATGGATGAACTAATTCAAAAAATACCCGTAGGTGAGAAAATCTATATAGGGGGAGATTGTAATGGCCATGTAGGAGAAGATCGTGTAGGATATGAGATAGTGCATGGAGGATATGGTTTTGAAGATAGGAACGGGGGAGAGTATATATTAGATTTTGCGATGGCTTATGATTTTGTATTAGTAAATACATGTTTTAAAAAGAGGCTTGAACACTTAATAACTTATAAAAGTGTTACGTACAAGAGCCAAATAGATTTTTTCATTACTAGAAAAGGAGACCGATTAACGTGTAAAGATTGTAAGGTTATCTCGGGAGAGAGCTTAACCTCACAACATAGGATAATGGTGTTGGATATAAATATTAAAAATCAATCACGAGTGCGAGAAGTGAAGATTAACCCACGAACTAGGTGGTGGAACTTAAAAGGAGAGAAATTAGAACTATTTAAAGATAAATTATTAAATGAAGCAACATGGAATACTGAAGAAGAGACTAACATAATGTGGAATAAGATGGCCACATGCATTAGGAGAATATCTAACGAAATTCTTGGAGAATAAAAAGGCAAGGGGCCACAGTCTAAAGAAACTTGGTGGTGGAATGAAGAAGTACAAAATATAGTAAAAATTAAAAGGGAGTGCTTTAAAACATGGTAAACAAATAGAAATGAAGAAAATTTTGAGAAATATAAATGGGCTAAAAAGGAAGTTAAGAAAGTGGTAAGATATGCTAAGTTAAAAGCGTATGATGATCTTTATTCAAAATTAGGTACACAAGAAGGAGAAAAAGTATTTATAAGCTTGCTAAACTTAGGGAAAGGAAAACAAAAGATTTTAATAACGTTAAGTGTATCAAAAGTGATGATTCGAGAGTCCTAGTCAAAGATGATGAAATTATGGAAAGATGGAAAAACTACTTTGAGAGGTTATTAAATGGAGATAATGGAGTAGATTAGATATAGAGGAACTTAGGGAGATTCGAGAAAATATATTTTTTCGTAAAATTAGGACAATAGAGGTCAGGATTGCTTTAAAAAAGATGAAAACAGGGAAGGCTTTAGGACCAGATGGTATCCCTATTGAGGGTTGGAAGTTCTTAGGGGAGGATGGAGTATCATGGCTTACAAAATTATTCAATAGAATTTTAATGACTAATAGGATGCCCGATGAATGGAGAAAACTGTTTTAATACCTATTTATAAAAATAAAGGGGACATACAAAGTTTTTCAAATAATCGTGGTATTAAGTTAATGAGTCATACAATGAAACTTTGGGAGAGACTGATTGAATATAGATTGAGATTAAAGACAACAGTATCTGAGAATCAACTTGGGTTTATGCCTGGAAGGTCAACAATGGAAGCAATCTATTTATTGAGGAGATTAATGGAGAGGTATAGGGAGAAAAAGAAGGATCTTCATATGATTTTTATAAATTTGGAGAAGGCGTATGATAAGATACCCAGAGATATAATATGGTGGGTTCTACATAAAAGAGGAGTGACTCGCAGATATATTGATGTAATCAAGGATATGTATGCTGGTGCGATGACTACAGTAAGAACATAAATCGGAGAATGTAGTGAATTTTTAATTACGGTATGTCTACACCAAGGTTCATCATTAAGTCCTTACCTCTTTGCGCTTGATATGAATGAGTTGAATGGACAAATACAAGATGAGGTGCCATGGTGTATGCTATTTGCAGATGATATTATTTTAGTGGATGAGACTAAGACATAGATTAATGCTAGGTTGGAATTGTGGAGAGAAACTTTAGAAATAAGAGGATTTAAAATAAGCAGAACTAAAACAGAATATTTGGAGTGCAATTTTAGTAGTAATAGGAGGACAAATGGAAATGTGGTGAAATTGGAGGGTCAAGAGGTACCTATAAACAATCATTTTCGTTATTTAGAATCGATTATCCAAAAAGATGGAGATATTAGTAATGATGTTACTCATAGGATTAGAGCAGGCTGGGTTAAGTGGAGAAGTGCTACCGGCGTTTTGTGTGATAGGCGTATACCTTTGAAGTTAAAAGGTAAATATTATAGGATGGCCATTAGACCCGCCATGTTATATGGGACAGAGTGTTGGGAAATCAAGAAACAAAATGTACAGAAAATGAGTGTGACGGAGATGCGAATGCTAAGATGGATTTGTGGTAAAACTCGAAAGGATAAAATTAAAAATGAACAAATTCTTGAAATGATAAAAGTAGCTCTTATAGAAGATAAATTGAGAGAAAATCGACTTAGATGGTTTGGACACGTCAAGCGTAGACCAATGGATGCTCCTATAAGGAAGAGTGATTTAGTTAGTATTGATGGTAACTCAAGGGATGGAGGTAGGCCTAAATTGACTTGGTGGGATATTATAAAAAAGGACATGATGTCATGTGGTTTAACTGAAGATATTGCACTGGACATAATGGAATGAAAAAATAGGATTCAAGTAGCCGACCCCAAATAATTGGGAAAAGGCTTTGTTGAGTTGAGTTAAATAAAATAACATTACTAAAAAAAATAAAACTAGACTAAAGATAAAATAATATCTAAAAAGACTAAAAAAAACTAACATCTCAAACTAAAAAATAAAAATTGAAAATAAAAAGAAATCAAATAAAACTCTATTAAAACTAAAAATATATAATCCTACAATAGAATAAAACTAAAATAAATAAAAGAAAATTTAAAAAATGAAATCTAATAACTAAAAAAAATAAATTCTTAAAAATTTATCCTATTAAAATAAAGATTAAAAATTAAAAAGTAATAAAAAATCAAAATCAAAGTAAAGAAATAAAAAAATAGAATATAAATCCTAAAAAATTCTAAATAAATCTAAAAGAAATCCTCAAAATAAAATGACTCAAAATAAAAATCTAGAAAAATAATAAAGTACAAACTAAACACACACCGGGCTTGGGGAGTGTCTGGGCTCAGTCTGGGCTAGGTTAAGGTTACGGGACTGTTTCGGGGCATATGATCACATCGGGGCAAGCTCAATAAGGACTCTGACTTCGCGATCTCTTTTGATTTTTTTGTTGCACGCTTTTTACCACTTTTGAGTCGTAATTGTACCGATTTAAAACTATTTGTACCGCAACTGCGTATTGACCTGCAAAATGATAAAATACGAACATAAGGCCAATTTTATTAGAAACGAGCGACTAAAATGCATCTATTCGGAGTATAAAATAGACACTGTTGGGTGCTTATCAGGACGCCCAACATAGATTATTGGATATTACATCTGCTATGGATGCTATGGGAGTTGCCGAATTTGTATTAGACGATTTTATTATATTTATTCAGACATCTGTACTATCTATTTCATTTAGGGCATGTCGCCCAAAATTCTCGTTATTCCCTTTCTATCTCAGACATTGTATTTACTTATGTCGGTATTATTATAATCGGTTTTATTTGGATGATGGTATTGAGGCATTTAAACTGGAGAGTTGATTCGAGTTACATTGAGTTCAATTGTGATGTCACTTAATTATTATTCATTATTGTGGAATGGATTTCATGATCAATTGTTTACATTGTTAGGATGGATTTTATTAAATTAAAATTGAAGGTTTCGACACTAGCTTAATTAACTATTAGGTGATTAATACGAACGTTATTTTTTCGACAATCATGCAAAGAATGAAACAACTGGATATTCCGATTTAATTTAATAAAGGACTGATCACTCTTCTACACAAGTTCCAGAAATTCTACACAAGTTCCAGAAATTCTACACAAGTTCCAATAATTTCAAAACCCTAACTTCTACACAAGTTCGAGAAATTCAGCCAAACAGATTTGAATAAATTGATTAAGCAGATATGGATTGAAGCAACAAATTCCAGAAAAACAGAAGAAAATAAAAAGTTGGTTCGATTGTTACCTGGAAAACGATGAAAAGAGAAGTACCACTAGTTGCTCAGCCTCTACTCGCCTCAAACAACCACCAGGAAGTCATCGAAAGACTTAAAAGGCAAACAAATAAAGTCTTACTCCCAATTTTCTCTTAAGGGTTGGGAAAGGTAACGAGGGCCACAGCCAAAATCCATTTATATAAGAGGGCACGAAAAGTTGAAACGTCACTTTGTAGTGGCTGAGGCAACCTATGATATTGAATTCAGCCGCATCCCCAACTCATTAATTGGCACTATAACTTGGGGGATTATTGATATAGCTAATATAGTCCTGTTACCGCAGTAGAACTAATAAGGAGCCACTGCCTGAGCCCAAACAGGTCGTGTCACTACACCATTAACCTTGACCACAATTGGCCGCTGTCTGGCCTTAAACAGGTCGTGTCACCTACTCTCTTCAGACTTGATTCTGCCTGGGTTCAGACATGCCATAACCCTTACTCATTCCGGTATACCTAGCCTAGGTCATAATTGGCCACTGCCTGGACTCAAATAGGACACGACACCTCATTCGAGATGGATGGTGCCTTGGTCCAAATGGGTCGCAACTCCTATTTGTATGCAGCTAGCTAATGTCCAGAGGGATTAATTCTCAAGCCTTATCCACACGCCACGTGTCCTAGTCACATGACACCACCTTTGTATCTCCTATAAATAGAGGAGCTCACCTCACAATTAGGATGGAGGAAATACTTGGCGAAGCCCTGCCAAACTCACATCTCTCTTTAGACATCACCATACTTGGGAGCTTACCCCGTTGCCATATCCACAACTGGATCTATATCAGGCAGGCCGTATATCCATTCATTTATCTAGCCAGTTACATGTATTCTCCTCTATTCTCTCTCTTGTACGCCTCATATGGCCTTGTAAGCTTTTATTACACTACATACATAATGAGAGTGAAGCACCAGAGTGGACGTAGGCTCATTTTAATAGCCGAACTACTCTATATCTTGTGTTTATCTTTTTTCATTTGCTTTATTTATGTTTTACACTTGACTTGATATACGAGAACGACTTATGGGCGATTTCTCGTATCATCAATGGGCGCCCAATCGTAACTTTTTATGGGTAGGCATCTATAAACCTTATTTTATTTATGCGATTTACGTTTGACGTGTACGCTTCATCGAAGTTCGAGGACGAAAATCCTATGTATGGACAAATTTCCAATTGAGTCAATTTATATGTGTTGGCTCAATTCCGGACAAAACTCATTGAGTCATAAGATAAAACTTATTTGTGACCTTTCAAGCCTATGAAATTAATGTTTAAGACGTAGAGGCCAAGTCAAAGAAAATCACATCCTATACCATGTTCCGTGCCTCGTGTTCGTCATCAACAGTCCAAGGATCTCTAAGGTATGAATGGTTATATTATGTTGCGACTTGAAAATTTATTATTGGGTGTTAGAATTTTTGTCATTTTTTTAATTCATATTGTCTAAAGATTTTGTTCTCAAGCACCTTTTCGTTAAAAATCATAACTAATAAAAAAAAAATGTGAAACTGGTGGCTAAGCGTTCGTATCAATATTATCTAGATTCATGGTCAAAAATATTATTCAAACGACCAGGAAATCTCATTTGAACGAGATGCCATTATCATTCGAATGAGCTATCTAAAGAGATAATTTTTTGGTTCTTTGAATTCTCATTCGATATGTCGTTCAAACACCTCTGATATCGATTGAACGACCTGCCAGTTTTATGCAAAAATGGGTCATTTTTTGGCAATTTTGCCCCATTACTGCCACTACTTTTTCCTAACCTTTATGTAGTGCGGGAGTTGATTTTTTTGCATAGACCTTTTCCAAACTTTGAGAGAAAATACTCTTCCAAAAATTCCCTTGAGTTTTATTAATCTTTAGTGATTTATCTCTCAAAATAAAAAACCAAGATTACACCCAATTTGTTTTGATGATCCAAGTTTCTGCACGATATATGTTTGAGATCATTTTTGGTACCGAATTTTATTCTCTACACTATTGATATTGTTTCTTGCGGTGGATTTCATGTTCATTGTGTACATACCCCATCGGTGGACTCCAAGACGTAGATATACTCCTACGTTGTCACTAGGTAGAGGTTAAAGGAATGAAGAGCGTCACGGCTTGTGGACTTATGGCTGGACCGTCCGAGGTTTTTTTCATTATGGGTTTTTCCTCGTACATCACGACGTTGTGGTTGCGTTTATTTTATCTTGAAAATTCATCTAGATGCATGCTTAGGTTCATAACAAGATAAAATTTGGTTTAACAATAAAAAGTTATTTATTTGGTGGTTAATTAAATTGGGAAATTTTAGTTTACTTTAATTCAAGTCGGAATCATTAATTTGGCAAAATTCATGTTTGGTTTGATTTGCATAATTTAGAACTTAAATTGAAGTCTTGTTTAAGAAGTATAATTTAATTTTGAAAGAATTTATAAAAATCAAAATATGGTGAACCATCCCCTTTGAAATTAAAAATTGGTATTTTCTGACCCCTTACAAGTGGTATCAAAGCGGATTACACTAAGATATCATGTGATCTTGATTTTTAAGAATTCTTTTTAAGTATTTATCATGCTAGATCCTTTTAGGCTTGAATATGAAAATTTATCATTTTCGAGGTTTATTATTTTTGATGGTTCTCACTACGCATACCGGAAGCGTGTATTAATGTTATAAAGCTTTATTTTCGCATGTTTGCACAAGACTCTTCACTTGCTATATCTTATGGGTAATTGATTGCATGTTTTACATATACTAGTTTTTATACTTCATGATATATGTGTTTGTAGTTGTATGTATTTTGAGTCTTTTGTATTTTTTTTCCTTTATTGAGTCCTATTGTAATATATAAAAAGATTTTAGTTGTCCTTTGAGTTATCTTTGTTTTAAAATTTGATTAAAAATTTGAAAACTTAAAAGGTTTTTTTTGTGTATTTTAGTTTTACACATTATATGTAGCATATCCTTGTGTTTGAATCCTATATCTCTCCATATCCATGTGGCTAGAACTTTTGGTTATGAATTTAAATTCTTAAATTGTTCTTTATCATGCTTGCATGGAGAAGTTTGAGTTTAATTTTCTTAATGGATTCTCTTTTTATACGCCTTTTCACACACATGCATAGGCTGTTTGGAACTTTAACTTCATATGTACATTTAAGCTAAGTGAGATATGCTCCCATCAATTTTGTCATCTATATGTTTTGTGACTATGGAGGGTTTGTGCATGTAAGAACCGTTGCCCAGATTGAGAAAAAAAGATAAATATTTATTCAGTAAAGTTTTGTTTAGTAATGGAATCGCACTGCGAAAGTTAAGTTGACTTTGCTTGAAAATCCACCATTGAAAAAGAGCGTAAAAAGTGTGTCTTTGAAAAATATATCCAAGGCCAACATAGTTTAGTTTGTTTGACCTTTCAAAAGAAAGAACTTCAAAAGAATTGAAAAAAGAAAAGAAAAGAAAATATATAATATGTTTATCTTTTGAGGATGTTTAGTTGAAGATCAACGGGTTTTCACAATGAATCCTAGTTATGATAATTTTGTCATGATGATATTGATTTGTAGAATCATTAAAATTCTAGGTTTGTGTGCGTTGTGCTTGTTTATTCTTTGAGTTCACATTATCTTGTCACATCATGAATCTATATCTTAGTTGATAAATTTTTGCAATCAAATAGAACTCCTTAAACATATCTAAGTGTTTGGCTTATAATTCTTTTGTGTATAGTTCACACCTATTCATTCCGTTTACCACATATTTATTTAGACACATTTATGCCATATGAGTGTGGAAAGCTTATTGTGTTTAGTGTCTTGTGTGGTCTTTATACCTATGTATATATATGTGCTTGTGCTTCATTGATATCTTTTTTATATTTATATATATGGTATCATTTGTTTTTGAGTCTTTGCTTTCACATCTAGTCTATGTTTGATTTTTGTTGATATAGCTATCTATCTTATTGTGACTTTTCATTCATATCCCATGCTTATATTAGTACATTCTAGTTAGTATCATTTTTCTATTGTATCTTAGTTGATCTCCATTGTTCTTTTTGTGGATTAGTTGCTTTTCTATTCTTGTATCACTATACACCATTACATGATATAATTGTTTTTTTCTTTATGCTTATCCCTTGTTTCTTTTAGGGGGAGAATTGGTTTAACAGGGGATAAATTAATTAAATCTATGCATCTTAATCTTTGTCTATACCTGAACAAAAAGGGGGAGAAATGGTATCTAACTCTTTTAATTTGGGGATATCTAACTTAGGGGTAGATGACTTTCTTAGGTAGATAATGTTAGACAAATGGGGGAGGATTTAATATTGTTATATTTTCCATGTGTTTAATGGTGTGTTTAAGTGCGCATATTTTCATCCATGCAACAAAGTTCTTAATGCAAAGCTTCTCAACATATGTGTCGGTAAAGCATCTGTATGTTTTTTTATTTTGGGTTGGGATTATGTCGTTTAGTTAAGCTTGACGGGCCATAGGTTTTTATTTTTATTTTGTCCCGGAATAGCCAAAGGGATAGATTTGTAAGGACCAATTCACAATTGAGTTAATTTACATGTATTGTCTCAATTACGGACAAAACTCCTTGAGTCATGGGATATAAGTTATTTATGACCTTTAGAGACTATGCCATTACTGTTGAAGACGTAGCAGCTAAGTAAAAGAAGATCACATCATATGTCGTGTTTCATGCCTTGTGTTCGTCATCAACAGTCCATGATCTTTCAAGTATGGATGCTTATATTTTGTTGAGACTTGAAAATTTGTTATTGGGTGTGAGCGTTTTAGTCAATTTTTTTAATTCATACTATCTAAAGATTTTATTCTCGGACACCTTTCCATAGAACAATCATAACTAATTCAAAAAAATCAGGAAAATACAAAACTGATGGCCATGCATTCGTATCGATATTATCTAGAATCATGGCCCAAAATCTTGTTCAAATGACCTAGCAATCTCGTTCGAACGAGATGCCATTTTCATTCGAACGACCCATCCAATGAGATACTTTTTCGGTTCTCTGAATTCTCATTCGATATGTCATTCGAACACCTCTATTTTCTTATTCGAAAGACCTGGCAGTTTTCTGCGAAAATGAGCAGTTTTTTGACTGTTTTCCCCCATTACTCCCACTATTTTTTCCAACCTTTATGAAGTGTAGGAGTTGATTTTTTTACAGAGCATTTTTTTGAACTTTGATAGCAAAAACTCTTCCAACAAGTTCCTTGAATTTTTGTTAATATTTAATGATTTATTGCTCAAAACAAAAAACCAAGTTTACATCCAATTCGTTTTATGATCCAAGTTTCTACATGATATATATTTGAGATCAGTTTTTGCGCCGGGTTTTATTCTCTACACTATTGAGATTGTTTCTTGTGGTGGATTTCGTGTGTTTGACGACAACAATGCCCTATTAGTGGACTCCGAGACGTATGTAGACTCCTACGTTGTCCTTAGGCAGAGGTTGAAGGAACGAAGAGAGTCAAGGCTTATCAGGTCATCGAGTCATTGTGTAAGTATTTCGTCGTGTCCTTTTGTAATTTCATACTTAGTGGACTTATGGCTGGACCGTACGAGGTTTTTCCCGTTGTAGATTTTTCCTCGTAAATCGCGGTGTTGTGGTTGTGTTTATTTGATCTTGCAAATTCATCTAGATGCATGCTTAGGTTTAACAAAATAAAATTTGGTTTAACCGTAAAAAGTTATTTAATTGGTGCTTAATTAATTTGGGAAATTTTAGTTTACTTTAATTCAAGTCAGAATCATCAATTTGGCAAAATTCATGTTTGGTTTGATTTTCATAATTTAGAACTTGAATTGAAGTCTTGTTTAAGAAGTATCATTTAATTTTAAAAGAATTTATAAAAATCAAAATATTCGGTGAACCATCCCTTCTGAAATTAGAATTTGGTATTTAATTTAGGATGTAAAAATGTTGGTTTTGATATATATGTAATAAGGTTTTAAGTGGAATTTAATTCGGGAGTAAAATTGAATTTGGTAAAATTATATATAAAATGTGGGGAGATTGGGTTCGTCGGGCCACTAGGGGCGAACCAGTGGCTTTTAAGTGTTTGTGTTTAACTTAAATTCTCCGACTTTCCCGTATTAATTAAAGTCAGGTTTAGGGTTTTTAAAGTACTTTTGTATCATTCCAAAAAGCATTAGCCTCCCATAATTTAATCTCCTTGTATTTACTAAACCTAAACCCCATTAACCACAATTTTCAACTCAAGATTTGAATATTAAAATCAAGTTTTCTCAAGAACGACCAAGAACGTGTCTCTGCTATTTTTGCGAGAGGAACGCGACCGTGTAATCAGATTTTCAAAATGACTTATTTACAGGCATGAATGCTTCTATCATTCCCCTTAAGTGTTATTCATTATAAATATTGCCTAGACTTTAATAAATAGTTTTTTTCTTAAAATAAATTAAAAAGACTAATTAGGGAAAGTGAAAATAATTTCGGGACCGTTTCATTCAAATCTAAAAATATATTTAAGACTTGAAACAATCGCATGCTTAGATTAGAGATTTGGACTACGATAATATTGTGGGACGTTTTGCATATTAAAATAAAAAATATGAATTTGTAATAATGTTTTGACTCAAAAAATCACGACTTTTATGTGTAGATTATAGAAGGGATTTATTATGGTATAATAATGTGTATATGCATGTTAAAAATGGAATCTTGTGTTAACTGGTAAAATATCACTTGTGTGGATATTATAAAATTTAAACAACTTGTGTGAGATTGGCAAGACTTTTTTAATTATATAATTGAACGGACATAATTTGAATAATATTGTAATTAGAGAATTAATTGGAAGAATTGTAGCTAATGTTGCTTGTGTTAATATTTCGACACTGCAGGGACGTTGGGACTTTTGGGTAGTTATTTTTTTTACCCTTATTTGTAGATTGCTTGATAGGTATGTGACTAGTAGGTAGGCCTCGTGATTGTTAACACTTTTTACGTATGGGACTTATGAGTGTAGGTTTGTATGGTTGTGTATTTCCTGGGTGGAGCTAGATAGTACGCTGTCACGTGTTTTCTTTAGTCTAGGTGCGATACTAGGTGATGATTCGTGATAAGTATTCTTCCAAAGTGATACGCTAGGAAATACTTGTGGTTTTGGTGATCTCTAGGTATGGGACTAGGAATGATTTAGGATGAATTGCCCGAATAAAGGGTGGGGCTAATAAAGAAAAACGAGAACTTGATAATAAATTGATAATTAATGTCTAAGACAAAGAATGGGTATTAAATGGATTTGCGTCACCAATATGTGAAGAACTAACGAAAATTGGGTTGGCTGGCTATAGTGTTATGAGTGTGTGTTGGCGTCGCCAATATGTGCAGGGCTAACGATAATTGGGTTGTCTAGCTATAATGACGTGTCATGCGTGGAACATCACCAATATGTGCAGGGCTAATGAAAATTGGATCGGCTGGATATAGTGATGAGAATGAGTGTGATGTAATGATAACTTTAGGCGGGCCCGAATATGTGCAGGATCCATAGAAAGGTCGGTTAGTTATAGTGGTGTCGCTTTAATAATAAATTGATTGAACGCATTAAATTAAGTTAATAACTTTGTAATAATTCGATGTTTTAATTTTAAATAATTAAACCTGAATAGTGGGGTGGCTTAGTATGTGGGTAGTTAGTATTGTGTTGCTTTACTCACATGTAATTATATCTTTTAATTTAAAAGAATCTATTGTGATATTTATCATGTATAATGCTTATGTCTAGATTCACGGACCTTATTTGGGAGGAATAGCCAGTGTTCATGTGGTGGTATCTCACCCATTGCTTTGACTAACATTTTAGGTATAGTTGCTAGAGTAGATACATAGGATGTATTGGAGATCTTTGGAGTGCAGTTGGAGATTTATTTATATTGTTTTAGTAGTTTATATTATATATATTCCGTCATTTTCTTATGAGATAATTATTAAGGATTTGGCAGACCACTTGGTTCCACAGTTGTTTATGGTTTTCAGTCAGAGATTTTAGTTAAATTATTTATGTGGAATTTTAATCTATCGTTATGGATTGGAGTTAGCATGGTGATGGGTTTTAATTGCATGGATGTTTATTCTTGTTGGATTTATTCAAGTTATATTTTGTGAAAAAAGTTTTTAATGTCTCAAATTTCGGTCACATGTTGAGAATGGTATTTTGTTTAGTGACGCCCAACGTAGTTTGGCGGTGGTGGATGGACACCTCTCTCGTCAGACTGCGTGGGGTGTTACATTTGTCTATTTATTCCACAATTGTATTTTGATGAGTGTGCTAATGCGTGACAAAAAATAAAAAGTTCAAGAGGTCTTTGAGCAAGCATGCACGTCTTTATGGTTTAGTTACTTGCACATATATTCTCTAAATTTTATACCTTTATCTAGGACAATCATGTCATAGGTTTAGATTTTCTTTATTTGAATGTAATTTATCTTTTTCTATGTTTTGTCACGGAATTCTATAGGGGGGATTTTGTAGTACTTGTATACTCAAAGTCCCCCACGGGATTATGTTGTATAAATTCCTCGACCAAAACATTCTTTGAGTATTTTTCCAAGAGGTCTATAGAAATTCTCATCAACTACAACCCAGATTATTCATGCCAACACCTCAAGTACACCAATTATGAAAATATATAATTTAACTAGCGGACTTAGAATCACCTCCATCATTAAATGTTTTCATAAATTGGAAAAATTTGTTAAAATTTAACTTTGTGCAAGTTTTTTTGGAATGTCAAATACATGATGCAATATATTGCTCTTATATAAATCTATTTCTTACAAAAGTCATTTTTAGTGTATTTTATAATATGTGTTACTTGTTTGAATGCTACATATTTTGGTGTTTTGCTTAAAATATCCTTTTCAACACTTTTAGAAGCAAAATCGAACATTTCTTTATGGGCTATGAAACAACTTAGTTTGCTTCAAATTCACTACAGAAAATCTATACTTCACTACAACAAAGCCTCATCGCTGCTAAGTTTGGTCTAGGTGCAAACACTTTGTCTCATTCCGCGACGTGTTTCGCCACATGTTCACTACATCGAAGCATAAGTTCACTACAACAAATGGACCAGTATTTTCACAAATTGTACTTTTTAAGATATATTTCCTAAAGATAGTGCTGGAAAGCGTGTCAAGGGTAAATCTTTGGTGTATCATCACTAGACTTGACCCTTGGATCTTAGTGTGTTTCACACCTGATCCATAAGCCACCCTACTCTTCCAACTTGAATAAAGAGAAAAGGGAAATCATTTTTCAAATCACACTTAATCAGATTTTGAGAGCATACTTTCACTCTTCTTTTTTTAGTTTTTCAAGAACCTTTTCCCCCTTTATTGAAAATTTTAGAGAAAATTTATAAATTAACTTTTGAGAATAAATATATTTATGAAACATTTTTTATTTAGTTTAAGCTTTCTTCCGAAGAGCTTGAGATTTTTTTTATGATATTTAAAGCACCATACACTTTCCTCCACCTAGTTCAACCTTTAGCACACCCTCACACATCCTAGGTTTAGTTTTTGTGGTTACTTAAGGTTACGAAACTTGGAACAAAATTTGCTTAAACTTAAAGAAGTTTGAATCGGGACAAGGATTTTAAAACATTGGTTGTGACCAAAAGCGGTGATAGTTATGTACTTTTCTCTAGATGTTCAGGCCTTGCTCCGGAGATTGGTGTTAAAGTGTGTCTAGTGAAAGTTGTCTAATTATATCACAATTTCCTTTTGTAAAAATCTAAAACAGTGCATTTGTCGTTCTTATCGCCCTAAGGTTTTCCCATTAGTGGATTTTTCTCTCGTACATCCGATCGTGTGGAATTATTTTACCCTTCCATATTTTTAGAATCACTGTCTTAACTAAAAAAGATAAATTTGGATTATAAACTTTGTAAAACATTTTATATGGGTAGCTACCTCTGATGCTTCACACTCTGATTGTGTTGTATAACACATGATTTCAACATGATGCATAAGTCTTTATACTCCCAAAAATTATTAGGTTCCTAATAAAATGAAAGCGTGATTGTAGATTTACATATGCCCGTTAAACATCCTGTTATGGCCTCACTTATGCTTTAGAGTATACATTTTGTCTTTGTGTAGTTATTCTCTTAGTACTCATAGCAATTAATGCTAATGGGGTGGGGGTGGGGTGGCGTGAGTAGCATCTGCTAGGTATACCGCATATCATATGTGTTGTCATTGATTTCATAGTGGATAAGGGTTATATTACCTTGAATAAGATACTAAAAACGTGACACTTTCCAAAACATCGAGATCGTTTCATACTCCAGTCATTCTAAAGAAAGTGACGCATAAGTCTTTGTACTCCAATAAATTATTAGGGTTACTAATAAAATGAAAGCATGATTGTAGGTTTACATATACCTATTCAACATCTTTACATATCCCCACTTGTGCTTTAGATTATACAGTTGTCTTTGCATAGTTAGTCTCTTAATACTCTTAACAATTATATCCTTGGGGGGGGGGGGGGGGGGGGATAAGTACCATATGCTAGCTAGTACCCCGTATAATATGTGTTGTCATTGATTTTGTAGTGGATAAGGGCCATACTACCTTCAAGAAAATACTAAAAACATGAGACTTTTCCAAAACATCGAGATCATTTCATAATTCGATCATTCCAAAGAAAGAATGCTAAATCCAAATGGCATACGAAGCGACAACCTCCAAGATGATAGTGACAATGCCAATCTAATTCGCCTTTCCATGAATGGGGATAGTTCTTCCATTCCCAATGCATGCAATCGATGCTTCCAATCATCCCAGGGAAATCATGATGCTCGTTCTCAGGTTGTATACGTGCAACACTATTTGTAGTCGGCGTGTGACAATACTAACATCAGAAAACCTCAACTGCGACATGAGAAAACGTGTTTGAAAGTTTCAAAGACCGTCGACTCTGTAATTTTTAAGTATTCGTCCAAAAAATCCTCGCAACCACCTTAAACTAACATACGTGATGCACAAACCACTTTTTGATGTGTACTCAATCCCATCCTACCACGATAGTTTGGCCTTTTCACATACTATGGATCCTTTTTGATTGAATCGCCTCCAAAATACGGTCAAATAATGGTTTTGTCATTCTAAATCGATGCCTAAACTATCATTGTTATAGTTTATATGACCTTAAAATAGTCATGCTGTAATTTTTGGTGTGCCATTTCATAATACATGAAGACAAATCTTTGCTCGTGGATTTCCCCGTTATTGTGGATTATCGATGATTAGAATATGGAAGTTTGGAGTCGTTGATGGATTACTACTTCTTCCTTGTCTTCATCATGGTCGTGATTTTAGGCGATGAATGCTAGTACACTTCTTCTATATCCCCATTGGACATTACTGGGATTTTATGTGAATTTTTTCTTGGTATTTCAAATAAAATACAATGACATGCAAATTGGGACTTCGTAGAACAACTTAGAGTTGGCCTATATTTATAGTAGTTTAGAAAGATGGGACTTGGTTATGAAGTAAAGTAATATATATAAAAAATCTCATTACACCTATTTGAAAACATGAAAACATAAAAAACATAAAAATGAATAATGTTATGATATAATGAATTTTAATATTACAATACACCATATTGAAAACATTTATTATACTACAATACCCCCAACTACAATTCATAAGTAATCAGGAACGTAGCGTAGGATTTTTCAGCAATGATCGTATTCAAAATCACTCAGTATTTTGCATCGTATGCTAACTCCACATTTTCAAACTATGTAGAAAGATAAATTACATAATCTTAGTAATAAAAAATTACAAAAATCGATAAAAAAAAATTAATACAATTACCACATCATTAGGGTCGTCATCTATTCCTAAAAAATCCTCTTGATTATCATGTATTGCGATGAAATTACTAGTATACTTTTTAATTAGAACGAAATGTGCCTAAATGAAATGTTTATTTTATTCCTCCTCTTTTCGATTATTTATTAAACTCACAGGCAATTTGATTTCACAATTTAAAGGAATATGGTATTCCCCGTTAGTATGGTCATGGACTGCATTTAGCCAACATTGCATAACTTCTTATCCTCACATTTTATAAATACATTCATGATAAAAAATATCGTAAAGTACAGATTTGAAAATTCAAGTAATACATGAACAAGTTAAAAATCCATCTAATACGTTGTGATTTATATAAACTGCAGTATTAGACATAAGTTATTTTGACATGTAAATAGTTGATGGGATTAAACAATATTATTTGAATCACCTTGGAAAATATTCAACATATGAAGTGGATAAGACTACACGCATTGGAGTAGTAAGGGAAGAAAGCATTATTATTCGATTTTGAAAATATTTTTCATAGTACACTACATCACTATTTAGCTACTATAAGGACTGGGCATCACCTACTTTAAATATGTTGTATTTTATTATTAACCTGAGTTGGAGAGAATATGAGATTTTTTAGGCAAAAAGTTAAGGATTTTAAGCAACATAGTCATCAGATTACATTGTTTGCATAAGTTTCAAAATATGCTAGTTTTTTAGCATATGCATAATTTTGAAAAAAATAAATCAAAATGGTATATGTGATTAAACACTACGCCCATTAGATTGTTCGAATACGCTAGTCTGTGTAGCGTGTTTATAGGATTGAAAGTGCTGATGTAGGGATATCAATCCTATAATAATACTTAATACCAATTTTCCCATAAATATGAGTGCAATATTAAAACTATACTTAAATATACATAGTTCGGCAGGTTGGACTCCTGGTATTATTACTTTCAAAAGGAAAGGCGGAAGATAACTTAGAGTGCAAGGGTTGCTAGTCGTGAGTCCAAGAAGTGGTTACACTCATATACAATTATATGCTCTTGAACATTAGGTTCGTGTCTATTTATATATATAACACGCCAAGAGTCTAAGACATCTCTAATGTTAATAAACCATCGTTCTTGATCTTTTCTCTAAGGTGGTTGTGTTATGATGAAACTGTATCCTGCCATATTCATTGATATCTTCCTTGATTCGTCTTTAGGTATTCCATGATCTTCAACTGACCAGATCATTATGGATTTCTAATTGCCACATGCCATGCCATGTGGCATACCAGACTCATACTCCCTTCAATTAACATCGAAATGGTTGATAGGATTATACAAGGCGAAAGTGTCACACGTTATTTAATTGTTGTGCAACCAACAAACTGCTATAAATATTATTTATTTGGGATGGAAACAACTTTGCACCCACGAATATAATTCTATTTCAATACCACAAATATATATATATATATATATATATATATATATATATATATATATATATAGAGGCAGGCTCCTGTGCACACTAAATTTTCACAATAAGTTTGCACATTACCTTTTTAAAGTAGTAAAAAAATTAATTTTGAGTTGATTTTTTTTGTGTGATATTTAAACATTTCAAGGAACCCATATAAAAAAAATCAGCTCAAAAAAACTTTTTTTTGCTAGTTTTAAAAAATCGGTCAAACTTTCTATGCTTTTAAGCCTTATAAAAACTGCGAAAGTTTGACCGATTATTAAAAAATAGCAAAAAAAGTTTTTTTGAGCTAATTTTTTTTATGTGAGTCCGTTGAAATGTTAAAATATCACATAAAAAAATTGGTGTGCGCCAGCACTCAAAAATATTTTTTTTACTACTTTAAAAACTTAATGTGCAAACTTAGTGTGCACAGGAGCCTGCCTCTCTCTCTCTCTCTCTCTATATATATATATATATATATATATATATATATAATTTAATATTGGTTATTATTGCTCGTGTGTATGGTTGTCGTGTTATTTTTGTGACATTTAATTACACATTATAATTAAATTTTATTCACGAAAACAAACTATATGTGAACGCATCATAGTTTAATAATAACATTGTGATTTATTTGGTATTGCTACTTTGTATCGTTGAACCGAGCTCTATGGGATATAAAGACCAGAGTGGTGTTTTGGGCATGTCAGATTGGGCCCCAAGGTTGGGTAACACTTGAAGTTAAGGTTTTAGAGCATATGGATAGTGTTTTAGGCTTATTTGGAGGTATTATATTAGACAATAGGATGCCTACGAGAATTAGAGGTTAAATAGATACTTAACACCATATTAACATATTTTAACATAATAAAAAAAACTACTTGCAGAGGAGATAATGGGAGAACAAGATAATCAACTAAAGAACTTAACAAGAGAATCTACCTTCGTATTACACTCAGGAAATAACATGTTTTACTACATATTTACTATAACTTGTTTATGTTTAATTGGTAATATGATGATGTTTAGTTTATTCGCATGCTATAACCAAGTCTTATGAAAAATCTTGGAAGAAACTAAAAGTATTAATGTTTACTACCTAGGAACTACTTAGATTTGTTTTAGGATTGATATGTAATAATGTTTCACACGCTTAGGTTGAGAAATTATGATTAGATCTCACATATAATTGAAACCATATGAAGAACATGTAAAAATTGATTATTAAGCCATTATAATGATAATTTTGATCTCGCTAATGATTATATATTATTAGAAACATGTGTAGGACCCCTTATAGATAATATTTGAGTTATTTTGGGATTGATATTAAGTTAGAAGAACATTTGATTAAGTTATGGTACGAAAAAAATTGAGAAAACTATAGTTTGGCTTGAGATTTATATTACGGTGTCATTTTAGGTTCGCTGGGCAGGGATGACCGATCTTTCATTTGAATGAGGTTTTCCCTCATTCAAATGATAGACAGGTGGTTTGAACGACGCCTTCTAAAGAATTTTAGTTGGGACCTTAGGGTTATGATCTTATTTATATACGTGGAGGATTTATATATGGGATTGAGGTTTAGGTTGGGGAACTTGTAGCCCATATTCACAATTAGGGTGGTATACCATTTTTATTTGCAGTTAGTATAGTTTATGCATTGTGTGATATTTGTGGACATATCAAGCATGTGTGTGTATTTATGGAGAATCTATCGATGGGAAATTTATGGTATTGTTCACGAGACTAGGTATTACGCCTATGGTTGATGATGTAGGTTAGGTATAGGTTTCTATACTGATGCTACATATCATTACTCAATCGTCTTGCAAGATAGAGGCATAAGAGGCTTCATATATTATGTAACACTGGTATGTGATCACATGGTGGTACGACGTTGTATTTATTTTCTCTTATTTTATGTGTGTATGTTCTGCAATCCTTTAGGAGTGGTACTTTCTAAGGATTGAATCGTTAGAGGCACGAGAGGCCAATGAAGGATAGAGTCTTCATGTTATATATGTAGTTAATCCAATGATGGGCATATTCGTACGAAGATTCGAGTTTTGTTACTATTCTTAATGTGATATAGTTACATTATAGTTTACGATGTAAAATATGTGTACTACATATGGTCAAGTCTTAGTTCATAGAAACTGTTTGTAATAATATATAGTGGCTTTATATTGAGATCATGTAACGTGCTTGTTAGACACAAGACTTGGTTCATATATTGAACTTATGTTTAGTATAATTGTACATTTAGTTAGGATATACCTTAGTCATAGGTGAGGTGAGTTATTTTGGGTGTGAATGCTGATGGGGACAACATGAGATGTAAATGAGTCATGCTGGACTAGAAATATGATTTACACATAACACAATAATATAAATGGTGAATAAAGTAAATAAATAAAAATATTAACACCATATATATGTGGTTCGTTCGTATTTACCTACTTCCATTGGGAAAAGGGATGGGGTTGTTGACTCTATTAATTCAGAAGTTGTGAAGGGGTTTCATATAAAGAAATCCATCTTTCTCCACCTTCAACAACACGTTGACTTTATATACTCAGTCATACATTGTTGTTTATATTATTTCTTCCCACAACATGAGAGAGTGGACCACATAGTGGGACACGTGCTCGTCTATGGCTTATTTCCATGTTACACTTTTCTTATCCACTAGGAGAGTGGTTCTCCTTCATGCGGAACGTGAAGCTAGTTTGAAATAACGGTTGGCTGACCAAGTCACCGATACCAAATGATCGATCATACTTTGGTAAGTGAGGAATGGTCTTTGGCTAAAATGGCTAATGAATTGGTGAATTATGGTCGAACTATTGATCATTTGATGGTACATAGTAAGGGAGTTAGGACCTATCCGATCAGAATTCCCCTTATCAACTCCCCCTAGACTCTTTGCATTCACGGAGATGGACCAAAAAGTCTTAATCGTGGACAAAGTGAATTCTCACCACTTGGATTGTTGTTATGCCTATTGGATATTTAGTTTTATGTTCACAAGATTTTTTCTATCATGCTGAACTTTCACAGATATGTCTGTAGCTGGGATTTTGATTCATCATGAGTTCTCTTTAACTCCTAGGATATGTGGTAATGTGTGATCTTATTGTGATGTGATGACTCGTCGCTGTATAGTCCCAATATGATACGTTGTTCGGATGTTGTGTCATAATCATTGCATTTATGATGATACGAGTTCTCTCAAAGTGCGTATGGTCGTGTTTATCGAACTCACGAGCATCGACCGCACATGCGACTCATCGAATGCCTAGATACGTTTGATTAAACTAAATCAGTATGCTGAATTTTGAAAGACTTATTCCCTTTCTATTTAAAAAATGGGTGATTTTCATTCTTGAGTTTTTACACTTCTGAACTGCCAAATTAGTATCCACAGTCGTCTCTTTCAATTCTCCATTTTCTTCCTTCCCAAGTTTCACTGTCTCTTTGGTGTCAAGCCTTGGTAGGATTTCACCTTCCTCTAATCAGAGTTCTTAGAGCACAGTCTTTTTATCATTGTTATCATCCCACCGATATGTTTTTTCTTCCATTCTCTAAAATTCTTAAGTCTGGCTTCCGAATGTCCCGATTTTATTTTCTGTGCAACTAGGATTACTATATTTGTTGCCCATTTCCCCAATGGTAATCCTTTTACCTATGAGTTTATTTCCTTTGAGTATCCCCTACACTAATACATTGTTTGGCTTTAACCTTTTGGCCACATTCTCAGTCTGGCCCACCAAGAGAGATGATGTCATCAATAATGTTTGGAGAATATATTGGAGATAGTTGATCCTTTCCGGCCAAAGCATAATGAACGGATGACTCCACACATGGGCCCTCTTCGTCTGCTATTGGTAGAATTGAACAGTCGAGAAGAGGCCAAATTAATACCGAGGCTATATGACCATCAAACCCTTCTCATGCTAGATCTATCAGAATTAGAAGAAACCCCCAATTTCCCAAGAATCTATAAACTATATGCTTGAATGGACTGTTACCGAGTAGGGTGAGCACCTTACTCTCCTTAGTGCCCTTTACCTTAGTTCGGCTGATGAGACGAATCTGAACCCCAATTTTTGGGATAGGGAAGGATATTCTTATGAACAGTTCACTCAGACATGCCTTAGGATTCCTTTATCTAATCCCATCCTATATGTCCTTTCTTTTATCAACTATGCACGTTCGTAATTGATTCTGAATGCCCGGTGAATTATAGTCAAGTCTATAATGCATTTCCATAATCTGTTTGGATTTTAGGGGGATGGTACGCTTTTGCCTCTAAAAATAATAACGTAGGGTTCATCACCTCCCTTATTTCCTCTAATCATGACTAAAGGCCTCATTTTATCTTCATATGTATTCATGGATGGGAGTGTGATTAACAGGATGACCTCACGTGTCAGCTTTTCACCATCCCACTCATGTGGAACGAGCCAAATAAGAGTGAGTTTCATACCTACGAAAATTGCTTCTTTTAACCTCACTTGTTCATACTGATTATCTTTGTCTTCATCTACAAGAATATTTTCTGATCTTCCAAAGATCTCTAATGCTTGAAAAGAATGGGTTCAGGGAGCTTTGGAGAAAGCTCATCCTTTCAAGGAATCGTCCGATTTGCAAATACTCGGGGATATTAGCTTTATTCCTATGGGTGAAGAGGTCCATAATTGAGACACCCTTTTCCTTCAAGATGAGATCTAAGAATGCCAAATTCGTCTTCTTTCTTTCCAAAGTCCATATTTCCCTGATTCACCGAGTACGATCATCTAAAATAAACCTTATTGCTTCTAACTTACAATTTTTTACTAAAACGATTAATTATTCTTTCTTAACCGATAGAGTTATGTATCATGGAGGTTTATGTGTGGCTCTCTAAAGAAATAATCAGGGGACAAACTCCCCTCAACCCGCTATCTATACCAATCAATCCATTCCTCAATCGATAGCTCCCATGGTTGTTGAACACCCATCCATATGTAGCAGCATATATTGTTCATCCAGTGAACTAGGTTCAAGAGACATCTTTGTTTACACCATATTATCATAACCCAATAAGATTTTTCGACGTGGTATTATAAACCAATAATAATAACTAATCTATAATTATCAAACTAATGGTAATTAGCAGCACTCATACGTGACACCTGTTGTAGTTGGGACATGGTATAAAAATTAGAGGAAAATAACCTACATGGGAGCGTTAATGTTACTAGGTGGAAAATATTTTAACCCAATCAACAGTTATCAAAAGAAGTTATGTTGTATAGTAAGGAACTCTATAAATAAGCAACGAAGCAAACAGAGGAAAAAAAGACTCCCTCGCTAAAAACTGCATTTACCAACTTTTATCCTTTCTTTTCTTTTTATTTATTTACTACATTTCTTTCAATTCGAAGAAGATTGTAACTTTCTTTCAAGGTTATTAAAAGTTTCATGCCTTTATATTTGTTTTTTTTACTTTGCTTTAAATTTTGTACTATAATCCTTTTACTATTCAACAATTACTTTTGTTATATTTCAAAGCTTTACTTTCCTTTTAGTTTATTCACATCATCGTTTATTTTGTTCCAGTTATTCATTGTAATTTAGAACTCACCTCAAAGTCTTCCTTAAGGGAAGTAAAAGTCTTTTTAATTGAAGCATTGAACGATACAAAATTATCTGACCATTATCTCAAGGCTAAGATCTTTTAGTTGGCAAAACACAACCTTTCTTGGCACGCTTACAATTAAAGTTAGAACCTATTAACAAATCGAAGTGAAAATAACCCAAAAATATTTTTGGCATGACCAGTGGAACTCATAGTACTGAATTGGTATTTGAAATAGCTAGGACACGTCGAAGTGGGATGTAAGTGAAAATGTTGGTAAAATTAGCTCAACCTGACAACATATGACCGCTTTATAGCAATTAATGATCGAAACAACTCACGAGTTAGGACCAAATGCCCATAGTCAACATTTGAATATGGCAATGGCTCCAAGAGCCAATAATATTCACAAAACACTTGTTGTTGCACCCACAAATGGCCAAGAGCAATTAATCAACCAAGTAAATGCATTATTTGATCATCTTGGGAATATGTGTAGAACATTAACACTATGATCACCATAGTGATAAGGTGGTTTGCTACACCTGTTAATGACGTGTCCAATGGTTTGGGATATGTGCCTTAGTTTTAATGTAAACTCAACAACTCAAACTAATCCTTATCACCCAATCTATTATAGACCCAATACTGATGAGATTAACTATAAAAATAACCTTAGAATAAAAGGATACCCTAATATGACTAATCTAGACATTAATAACACAATGGAAGTTTCAGGACCATCTAACACCTACAATAATTGGGTTATAACAACACAGTAGGGAAGATCTCTCCTGAAGGTAGGAAAAACTAGGCTTTACCAAAATAATGCCAATCTAGGTTTCCTAGGTGCCTCGAATTATGGAATTATCCGATGTTAGAAGAAGAGCTCAAAGGGGTTAGGGAATAATAGGATATTTGATAACCAAATGCCCCAGGTCCCTCAACCTATGGCCTATCAAGCACAATAAAATGTGTCTCCATAAGTGCCATCGTTATTAGTGTAACCAACTCCCTTAATAAATCAGAAAATTGATCCATAAAATAGGCAACTATTTGGGGAATGGGGAGCAATGAGATTGTAAATCTCATTCATGAAATATTTGGACCACTGACTCAGGGAATCCATATCCTGAGTGGATAGATAGGATCAAACTCCCAAAAGGTTTCAAATTTACCCTCTTTGTAGGGGATGAAAGCCAGTCCATTATGGAAAACATTGTTAAATTCAATAGTCAACATGTTGATGCTGCCACAAATGAGTATCTAAAGTTGTGTTTATTTTCTAGTTCATTAACTAATGCAACTGTTACATGGTTTATAAGTTTACCACCTAACTCTGTCCAATATTGACAACAAATAAAAGATATGTTTCATGCACAATTCTTCCAGACCGAGCCAGAAGTCTCTTGGGCTGACTTAGTTTGGTTAAGATAAAAACTCGATAGAAAGTCTAGTGCCTTTATAAATAGGTTTAAAAGGGATATAAAAAATGCAAAATAGTCCTACCTGAGTCAGAATTTAAAAAATTGGCACATAATGGTCTTGAATTGAAGCTTACGTGCCGTTAATTTTAGATATTTGGTAGAGTTAGCTGCTAAGGTATCTAAATATGAGGCTCTCTTAGAAGAAGAGCATGAAAGCAATACTTATTCTTTCAAGACATACTATAAAGATCCTAACCTCGAAATAAATGCTACTAAAATTAAGGAATTGGGCCTATAGTTTGTAAACCATTGGTTCGAAAGGACACAACAACATAGTATTTTTCTCCTAAAGCTAAGGGAATAATAAAAAAAGTATTAATTTACCTTTTCTAAGTCTGATTAGATATTTTGATTATCTCTTTAATTATAAAATGTTGAAACCACTTGATGATGCTTAAAAACCACGTGAGACTAAAGGGAAGAATTATTCTAAATGGCACAATATTTTCTCTCACTCAACTAATGCTTGTTCTGTGTTTCACGATAGGATTCAAGAAGCAATCGGTAGGGTAAAATCAAATTCATTGGTAAAGAAGAAATCACATAGGGTGTATATGATAACCCATTCCCCAGTAGTAAAGAAGTGGGGACAAATATGCAGTCCATTCAACTACCTAGAAACAAGGGGTATATTGAGTTTAAAATAAAGACTAAGTCTAAATCAAAGGTTTCTAAGCCTGAATTGACTGAGGATACAGACCATAAGGCCGCGAAACACATGCGTGTAAGGTGTGGGGAGAATTTTGCAAAAAAATTGCCAAATGTGTCTTCAAAAGGAAATCATCAGTTCAATAGCAACAAGAATGGGATCAATGGTTATGTTGCCAAAGCCCCAACACTCCAAAATCAAGTGGAAGTTCAAAGCAAAGCCTTTGGAAAGCTGAGGTCATTCTTCAATCCTTACTACCCTCAAGGGTATACTAAGATGCCACACAATAGCCAATATATTAGGCTTGGCTTCAAAAAGGCCAAATCACATCAGTATGTTGGGTGGTGCTAGATTGGTTTGTAGTACAAAATCCAAATGTGGCACAATAGTTTAATGAGATGCCTAGGAAACTAAAGGTGGTGAAACCTCCAAAGGTGGCCCTAGGTATATAGCATGGGGTGAAGCCACCCATGTCAAAGAAAAGGGAACTAGGAGTAGTGATTTCTCGAACCCAACAAAGAAGGAGGCAAAAAAATTATAGGGCTTGATAAGAAGCCTCTGAGATTGCATATAACAGTGGATCAGAAGGATTAATCTCATCATCATCAAAGCCAATCTAAGGTTTCACAAAAAATTAGAAGCAAGTAACTCCTCTCCTGACCTGTTGGTTGAAAGGCTTAAAGAACTTGAGAAGGCCAAGAGTGTGGATGAAGACAGTTCATCTGGAGATAATTCTTTCAATGAATAAGAAAATAAAGAAATTATGGTTGTAGGTTCCATAGTTTCAAAAATAAGGTTAAGCAACAATAGTTTATACAATTTAGGTCTTACCCCAACAAATTCCAGTCAATATGGTTATGATCCTCCTAAAGAGTCTCAAAGTTGATGAAGGACAGGATATCCTTATGATGGAAATGGAAGAAGAAGAAGAAGAAGAAGAAGAAGAAGAAGAAAAGAGAAATTTCTCTTGATGAAGGAGGATGGTATTGTGGAAAAGGTAAAAGATGCCCCATTGCCTGTGTGGAAGTGTCGTTGTACTAAGACAATGTAGGATTAGTGAATGTATAAGCTTTGGTTATAGAAGAATAATAAGGAGAGGTCCCAAATAAGGCTTGGGATGAGTTAATTTTCAGCATGATAGGGCCAACTAAAGAGAACAAAATAATTATTTAATGGATAACACACCCATTAACATGGAGTAGGCCAATGAAAGCTTGGCTACGGTTCTGTATAAGTTTAAAGATTTGGAGTTGAACACAAGAATTAGTGAGGAAGAAACCATTTTTTGAGAAAATTATGTTTTCAAAGAAGATATGGAAAATTAAATATCTCAATACAGTTGTGAAGTAATAAATTCACCAATAGAATATGAAGATCTTATGGTGAATCAATTCGATCCCTTAATATAAATCAATTCGGGAATAAAAAAAATGAGAGAGTCACCTATATTAGTTTCAATCTAAGTAAAGATGACAATTAGTTAGTTACACACCTTTTACATCAATACAAGGACAATTTTGCTTGGGAATGTGATGAGAACCCTGGTTTAGACAGGAAATTGGTGGAACATAAACTACCAATCAAGGAAGGATATAAAATTGTCAAGAAATTGCTAAGACAAATGAATCCAAAAGTCACAACTAAGATAAACAAAGAAATATAGAGGCTGCTGAAGGCTGAATTCATTCAAACTGCCAGGTATGTAGAATGGATCTCCAATACAGTGTCAATAATCAAGAAAAATAGAAAATTCATAATACGTATTGATTTTAGAAATCTAAATGTAGCCAATCCAAAAGATGAATATCCAATGCAAGTAGTGGATCTATTAGCTGATAGATCAGTTGGTCATGCTATCATGTATATGATGGATGGTCATTCTCATTACAACCAAGTATGCATCGCTGAAGAATATGTGAATAAAACTACTTAGGTGCCTTGGTAATTTAGGGACTTTCAAATAGATAAAAATGCCATTTGGATTGATGAATGCAGGAACCACATACCAAAGGAGAATGAATACCATTTTCCATGATATGGTTAGCACCTTTTTGGAGAGTTATATTGATGATGTAATTATAAAATAAAAAATAGTAATCGATCATATAACACACCTTAAAAAATCTTTTGAATGGATTAGGCTTTTTCAACTTAAAATGAGTCCTTTGAAATGTGCCTTTGGAGTTTGTATGGAAAGTTTCTTAAGGTATTTAGTACACCAAATAGGAATACAAGTTGATTATAACGAAGCTAAAAACATAATTGAAAGCACAGCTCCCTAAAATAAGAAGAGTTACAAATTTTTTTGGGTTAAGTTAGTTTCCTTCGTAGATTTATATCTAATGCAGTAGGAAAACCTGAAGTGGTCTCTCCTTTATTAAAGCTAAAAAACCAAGAGGAGATGGATTGAAAAGAGGAGCATGGGAAGTCTTTACAAGCACTCAAGAGATACCCAGTCAAGATAGCTATTTTGGCACCTCTAAGGGATGACAAGCTACTGAAGTTGTAGATTTTAGCCTCTGATGAATCAATTGGTGTACTATTAGCTCAAGATTGTGAGAACCACTAGGAGCACGACGTGTATTACCTTATCAGGTTTCTAAATGATTGTTAATGTAGATATCCATAGAAAAACTATGTTTAACTTTTTACTTTGCATCTATGAAATTGAGAAATTATATACTACCTAGATAGGTGTTTGTTATTTTGAAGTTTAATTTAATCAAATATATGTCGACTAAACCTATTTTGTGCAATAAAATTGGTAAATGGGCATTACCTCTATATGATTTTTGCCTGCATTATACACCTCAAAGAGCAATAATGGCCAATCTTTGACTAATTTTTTGACAGATCATCCACGTGAAGATGACATATATAGGGAATATGAGATAGGATACATATCTCTAAGCCCGTGAAAGTTATGGTTTGATGGTTCAAAGACTGAGATAATATAAGGCACGGGGATAGTAATTGAATCCTATGAGAATATTTAAACCAAACATGGATACGAGTTAGAAGAAAATATATGTTCCAACAATCAAGGGGAATATGAAATTGTGATAATGGGACTAGAATTCCTTCCAATATGTTATGCTTAGGTAATAGATATTTTTTATGATTCCTAACTAGTTATAAAATAATTAGCTAGTGAATATAAATGTGTTTATGATGATTTAACCTGATAAAATCAAGTGGCTTTGAATTTTTTTTCTAAATTCGATGGCGTCATGCTAAACTATGTTTCTAGATTTCTAAATGAAGAGGCCAATGAAATGGCTTAAAAATCTCCAGGCTTTAAGTTGGATGATAACTTTGAAGCAAAGTTAAATCATAGTGCCATTGATGGCTTCTTAACTTTATTGCATGACAAGTGTCCCTTGGTTGAAATTGAGAATATTGATATTCAAGAAAATTGGAGCAAAATCATTAATTGCATATCTAACTTAACCAAATATCAAGAGTGATAGGGATGTGAGGTTAAGAGCAACCAATTATGTAATGTATGTCGCGAAGATATTCAAAAGAGGTGCTAATGGCATGATCTTAGAGTGCCCAAGTAAAGGTGAAGGCTTAACAACCATAACACATGTCCTTGATGGTCTTTGTGGGGCTCGTCATATTGGTCATAAGATGAGGTTGCTATTAAGAAGGCATGTATTTTATTAGACATCTATTTTAAAATACTATATTGAGTTTGTTAAAGGTTGCTAAAAATGCCAGCAACATGGCCCTTTTAAACATATGTCTGCTATAAATCGACAGTATGTAGTGAAGCCATGGCCATTTAGGGGGTGGAGTATTGATGTCATTGGAGAAATATATCCTCCATCCTCCAAATCACATGGTTTTTTTATAGTAACAACATACTAGTTTACTAAATGGGTAGAAGCAAAGACTTTAAAGTCAATACCTAGAATGAACTGGTCAAGTTATTACAAGACATTGTATATAGACTTGGGATCCCAAGAACCATAACCTAATACGATGGAAGCATCTTCGAATTATAAACGGTGCTAGAATAAATTAGGAATTATTTTGAAAATAGTTGCACCTTATTATGCTCAATCAAATGGTCAGGCAGAGACTATTAATAAGGAAATCAAGAACGACCCGAGCAAAATGATTAAGAAAAATCTGTAGGATTGGCACGATACGTTACTAAAAGTTTTATGGGCTTATAGGACCTTTAAAATGTCAAGTACTTGGATAACTCCATATGCCTCAACCTATGGGAATGATGTTGTTTTACCATTTGAAATCACTTTTATTTCATTAAGAGTGGTAGCCCAAAATGAATTAAAAGTAAAGAGATATGACCAAGCTGTGCACATGGGATTAGAAAATATAGATGAGGATAGGGTAAGAGATTTAAATAATATATTAGTACAAAAGAATAAAATAGATGATAACTATAATAAGAAGGTGAGGAAATGACTTTTAAGGAAGGGAATTTGGTTCGAAAACCCATCTTGCCTTTCGGATTAAAAGATCGACCTTACGGGAAATAGTCCCAAAAGTGTGAAGGACTGTTCCAAGTCTATAGATCATTCAAGGGTGGATCATACCATTTAAGAGATATCAATGGTTACATTCACATGAAAAAATGGCAGATTTTTAAAGCCATATTACCCAACCATTTAGGAAGGAATGAAATAAGAACAAATTGCATAATTTCATTAAATATTGATAAAATTAGATATTAATGAAAACGTTTAAATAAGAGAGACCTAAAATTGGTCTAAAAGGTTCTATAAGAAACCTTATTGATTATGATTTGGACCTACCTTGCATCAAACTGAGCAACATCCTTGGTTGAGACATGTATCGCTCCAATCAATTGGCAAACCAAATTCTCTGCTGATAGTCAGCCTCTTTCATGCTGATCATCTACAGTGCAATATTGACTCTGGCCAACAGTCTTTCCAATTCTTCTTTCTGAGAAAGAAGGACAATCTTATTGCTTTAAATATCTCCCAAGTCATGCAAACCCTTGGCAATTTTAACTCTATAAAATCAGCTCCTGCTATGCTAAAGGTGTTTTGAACCCTACATTGAACTCAACCCCTACTATGTTAAAGGTGTCTTGAACCCTATAATACTTAGAGAACGTAGGAAATACATAAAGATTTGCTTGGCTCCTCATTAGGATTGGAATATATTGGTTAACCAAGTTACTTTGCAAATTGTCCAGGAAATTATAACTCTCCCAAGACTTAGAGTTAGGGATAGTAGGAGGTGATGTTCCATAATACAAATCCCTAGGAATTGAGAAACTTCCATAATATGGATCAACTTATGGTGTAATGCTAGGATTCTCTAAATTTGGGATTAGCCAAAGTGGTGATTTAATCGTAGTAATAGGGATTGCAATTAGATCATTGGTATATTGGCTGGCAGACTCCTAAACATGGCAAAGAGAGCTTTGAAGCTTTTATGTCCAAGAGTAGATAAATAATAACCCAGCAATGTCTAAGTTAGAGTCATATTTAGCATGTTCAACATCTAAAAAAATATGCATGAAACCAAATTTAAAGAGCCCATAGTTGACCATCTTGTTTGGCATTAAAAGGGTCCTCGACGAGCTCATAACAACTTTTACAAAAAGCACTAGAAGATACGGATCAAGATAAAACCTCATTACCTTTCATGAGATTGGGAGATAAGAAAGAGTATTCTAACTGTTAACGCAAAAATTCTCCATATGCGAGGACCAATCAGAAAAGGACACGTGTCATCCTACGTGGCAATATTCGACACTCGAGGAGTGTTAGTCGGCACCCGAGGAGAGTTGGTCGGTACCCGAGGAGAGTTAGTCGACACCCGAGGAGAGTTGGTCGGCACCCGAGGAGTATTAGTCGGCACCCGAGGAGAGTTGGTCGGCACCCGAAGAGTGTTGGTCGGCATACCAACCAGGAATATCAAAGGATAACTACGTATTTAAAGATCATTAATGTACATTTATATTGTAGATGACAACATATAGCATACCAAGCAATTAGATTCGTTGAATGTAGACATAATGTATAAATGTCTACATACAATGAATCTCTTTATCCCCCACCACTATAAATACATGTATTCCCTTAGCCAAAAGGGAGAGAGATCCAAGAGATCCAAGAACCGAGAGACACCATACACAAGATCCATACCTTTTTCTCTCTCTACACCACATTGTGCTATTGTAAACCCCTGGGAATAAAATAACAGTGGACGTAGGCTTTTCCTTATAGCCGAACCACTTTAAAAATCTTTGTCTCTCATGTGCTTGATTGGATTGCTTTTATCTATTTATCTGTGATCATAAAAATCGGATTCGGTCCAGTTTTTTGCATCAACAGATTGGCGCCGTCTGTGGGAACGTGTTACAAGCGTTGTTCTCCACTAAAAGCTAAGTTTTTATTTTCTCTACGTATAATCAATTATACATACATCTTTTGATTCAATCATGATTTTTATGTTTATATACATAAATTAATTGTCCAATTTTTATCTGCAAAATGTTGCATATCATGATTTTTAAATCATAACTGTTAGATTAATTCTTATTTAGAAATCTGAAAAATAGTAGATTTCATAAATCATAATTCTTTGCTTGATCCTCAAGTTTTAATTTTATATCATGAAATAAATATTTTAAATTATTACATATACCAATATATACGACGATGATAAGATTTAATCATTTTCATTGTTGATTTTGAAATAAATTTTGTAAGATCTTTGATGTCTATTCAAATTCCCATCATATTTTTAATAAAAGAATGGGAAAAGGTTAAAGACAATAAAAAGTCTTCTCATGGAAATCATGACCCAGATCTATTTTCTCTCTCTTCAAGTTTGAGTCTCTTTGCATTCACTTTTATGAACTATATACTTAATTTGGTTCATCTTCCATCTATGTCAATAAAGTCTCATTGATTGATTTTTTTTTATAAATTTGGTAATAACTTTAATCATTCACCATATTTTTATCTCTCCAAATTGGGAATAGGAAGGGATCAATATAAAAAATAATTTTCTCTCACCTGAAAAATCATTACCCACCTCTTGTAAAAGACTCTGGGCACAAATTTGATATGTTGGCCCCTCGTTCATCACATCACAAGGTTTCTTTGTTGAAATCACACGATATAGTGGATTAGATAATTATTCATTTAATTAACATTATTAATGCTTAAATTTTACATCGAATGTTATTTTTTCATCTAAAGATTCGAGATATTCTAGTCATCCAACCATATATTCTATTGCTTTAGATATCCTTAAATGTTGGTCGGCAACATCCATGTCGTTTGTCGGCAGCAGTAGAATCTTGGGGTATTAAAAAATGCTAAGCACCCCTGATATTTCTTTAAACACGAGTTCGGCTTGGGGACAAGCAGGGGGCTTAAGTTTTTTTTAACTTGTGATCACCCCAAAAATATTTTTAAAACCAAGTGATAAATAATTTTCAAACAGCAACTTATACCTGATTAGTTGTTGGAGATTAAATAAATTTAAAAAAAACTTTACGTCTTATCTATGATGCATATTTGATAATAATTTGTCCATCTCACACACATTTGGCATAAAACATATTATTTTATATTTTGAAATTAATATTTTTATTTCTCAAGCATATACATATCATATATTGATTGGATGAGTAAATTATTCTCATGACTAATCAATTCAGCCTACACAAATGGTAGAGCAAGATATTAATTTTTACAGGTACAAGATTCAACTCCGACGAATGCTCGGAAATAATCTTACTCTTCTGAAAAATATTATCATAGCTCGGCAGTATGAAATTTCACCTCAGCGAGGAACTATTGATTTTATTATTGCTATGATATCTGCTCAAGCACAAATCATTCTCAATATCCATTCGGATGCATATTATATATTCATCTCATCATGGAGCTCAACGAGATACTTATTCAGTTCTGAAGGAAAAGCTACAACATTTATTATATTTCACCCCCAACGGATAGTTGGTCGGGGTAATTCTTATTTATATTCAGGCCCATATATATTGGCTCAAGCACAAATTATTCTATATATCCCTTGGGATTCATATTCTATATTCATCTCAATATGGAGCTCGGCGAGATACTTATTATCATATTCAGCTCTGAGGAGAACTATAACATTTATTATATTCCACCCCCAACGGATAGTTGGTCGGGGTAATTCTTATTTATATGCAGGCCCAGCAAAGTTCTCGGCCATATTCTTATGTTCTGGAAAATATTATTCTTATTCGGCATTCCGCAATTATGCCTCGACAAGATACTTATTCAGCTTTAAGGAGAATTACAACATTCGTTCGGATAATTCTTATTTATATTCAGGCCTGACAACGTTCTCGGCCATATTCTTATGTTCTGAAAGATCTTATTCTTGTTCGGCATTATATGATTCTACCTCGACTGATCGGCGAGGCACTTTATTATTTTTAATTATTCTTTATATCTATTTTGATGCATATTCTATTCTCATTTCAGCATGGAGCTCGACAAATATTTATTATATCTTATTCAGCTCCAAGGATGTCTCCAACATTTATTATATTTTATTCAGCTCCAAGGATGTCTCCAGCATTTATTATATCTTATTCAGCTCCAAGGATGTCTCCAGCATTTATTATATCTTATTCCCAACAATCTGTTGGTCATCGCCGAGGAGGTATCCTGCATTTATATTATCTTATTCCCAACAAATTTGTTGGTCAGCGCCGAGGAGGTCTCCAGCATTTATATTATCTTATTCCCAACAATCTGTTGGTCAGCTACGAGGAAGTCTTCATCATTCATTATCAATTACCACCAACTCCGATTGGTAGATAAAATCCAACTCCGGTTGGTAGACAAAATCCAACTCCGATTGGTAGATAAAATCCAACTCCGGTTGGTATTGGTCGATAAATCTCATTCAAAGTTCACATTCCACAGTTGGGGGCTTCTATTACAGATATATTTGTTCATTTGGTGGCACATTCTTATATCATCATGCAGTCGAGCATCAAATTCAACCCCGACTAATCACTTTCTCAGGAATTACTTTTGATATTGAAGTTCAGGAGGAATATTGAAGTTCAGGAGGTATATTGAAGTTCAGGAGGAATATTGAAGTTCAGGAGGTATATTGAAATTCAAGAGGTGTATTCAGAAGTATCAGGACATGATGAAAGAAAGCGAAAAGTATTCCACCGAGGAACTCTGTCATACCAGAAATTAGAAGACAAGTTGCCTATATGTAGATGGATCATCTTTCACTACAGGCTGTGGGGGCAGGGATCGTTTTGAACAGCCCAGATGAGGTCGACAGGGAATACGCCCTACGTTTCTAATTCAAAGCTTCTAATAATGAGGTTGAGTATGAGGCCATGATTGCAGGTCTTAATTTGTCAAATACTATGGAGGCACAGCAGGTTATTGTCTTCAGTGATTCTCAATTGATCGTAAATCAAATGTTGGGAATATATGCAACCAAAGGAGAATTTATGATCAAGTATCAAGAAAAGGTGATGGAGTTGGTATCAGAGTTTGTTGCTGTTCAACTGGTAAGAATATCAAGAATGGAGAATGTGAGAGCATACGCCTTGGCCCGATTAGCATCAGCTACTCGTACCGAGCTGCGAAGAACGATACCAATTGAAGTATTAGAAAGTCGGAGCATGGATGAAGACCTGACGATGAATATTATTACCCTTGATTTAGGACCATCTTGGATGGATCCCATCAGAGCATATATTGAGGAGGAACAATTACCGGAGGATAAGCTCGCTGCCAAGAAATGGAAGTTTAAAGCTGCTCGGTATAATGGTATTCGGAAGATAAGCTCGCTGCCAAGAAATGGAAGTTTAAAGTTGCTCGGTATGTACTAATTAATGGTATTTTGTATAGACAAGGAATTATGGCAGGTTTGCAAAGATGTGTACATCCCTCCGAGATGAAAGAATTGATTAAAGAGATACATGAAGGGTCCTGTGGAGCCCATGTAGTAGGTCGAACACTTTTGCAAAAGGTAATGACGCAGGGATACTACTGGTCGACGATGAAAGCTAACTATATAAGCCTATGCCAAGAAATGTGACAAGTGCCAACGCTTTTCCTCCATCCAAAGAACTCTATAAGCATTGTTGACACCCATAAATTTGCCATGGGGGATTGATTTGGTTGGACCATTGCCGACGACTCGAGGAAGATTCAAATACCTCGTCATCGCAGTAGATTATTTTACTAAATGGATAGAAGCTGAGCCACTTATTGACATGACATACGAGAAGGAAGGTGTACCAGTTTGTTTGGAAGAACATCATCTGCCGATATGGTCTCCCTCATGCCTTCATCACAGACCATGGAACACAATTTGATAACGAGGAGTTTGCTGCCTATTATCATCAGTCAAACATTTTGAAGATTCATTCAGCGCCAGGATATCCTCAGAGCTAATGGACCAGATAGTTCGAAAGAACCAAAAAAATACTCCTTTGGTTAGGAGGCGACACTAGTGTGACCAACTACGGTTGGTAAGATATCTAGTGGATAGCTCGTATGAGCCAAAAAATACTCCTTTGGTTAGGAGGCGACACTAGTGTGACCAACTACGGTTGGTAAGATATCTAGTGGACAGCTCGTATGAGCCAAAAAATACTCCTTTGGTTTGGAGGCGACACTAGTGTGACCAACTATGGTTGGTAAGATATCTAGTGGACAGCTCGTATGAGCCAAAAAATACTCCTTTGGTTAGGAGGCGACACTAGTGTGACCAACTACGGTTGGTAAGATATCTAGTGGACAGCTCGAAAGAGCCAAAAAGCTCGTATGAGCCAAAAAATACTCCTTTGGTTAGGAGACGACACTAGTGTGATCAACTACGGTTGGTAAGATATCTAGTGGACATCTCGAAAGAGCCAAAAAGTTTGAAAGAACCACTACTACTCCTTTGGTTAGGAGGTGTACACCAGCATGATCAATTACGGTTGGTAAGATAAAAATATACTCTCACATTACAACTTATGTTGGTCGGGAGGTAAGATTATTACAAAAAGTTCTTTGAAGAATAAAATATTCCAAAATACACCAAGTATAGTTGGTCGGGGATAAAAGCCCACTAACTATAGTTGGTCGACAAGCATAATTTAACAACCTTGGTTGGTTGGAAAAATTTTAAACATTTTTATACTCATTACTTTATTATTAAGTGATCGAGCAACATTTTTAATACTTGTAATTCTTTTTATTACTAAGTTGGTCGATGAACAACACAATATTGTTATCTTTTTAACAGATACATATGCATAAATGTAAAGTGTTTGATATTTACAAAACAATAGCAATTAAGATTGCGAACAAAAATGAAAGTCTTTCATTAAACTCAAAAAACAAAATACATTGAGAATGAAAATGTATACTGACTATTACATTGAGATTCCTATTCTATTGGTTTCTTTTCCCTCTTCTTTTAAAACAGGTTCCTCACCAGCAGGAGGATCATCCAAAGTATAAGGGGAGTTTATGAAGTTAAGATCTTTCAACATTATGATATTCATCACAGATGATATGTCCGAGAAGCACTAGCTCATTCCCGAGAAGCTCTTGCTCGTCCCTGAGAATCACTTGCTCGTCCCCGAGAACCTCTTGCTCGTCCCCGAGCAGAGGTAGAAGTCAAAATCAGCATCTACAACACTGAGATATTTGCTACTACTGTCTTGACCAATAATGAAGAAGAAATTGTGTAAAAATGTTTCGAAGTCCACCACTAGCTTGGTACTAATCAGATTGAAGAGTTGGGTTCAAAAGCTAGTATGTTACTCGACAAAGTATTCAGAGGATCATAAATCAGAAGAATCAAGCACGTGAAGTTAGCATTCAGTTGCTCGACACAGGAAGCATTTGGTCGGCTGGCGAACCAATCAACATACTCGAAGATTATGACAAGCTATAAGTTGCATACTATGGCATGGCTGCATCCAAATTCCCAGGGGTGATACATAGCACACGGAGTTCCTCAAAAGAAAGATTAGCAACCATCGATCAGCCTGCATCATATGTCGTCCAAGAGATAATGCACTTTGTGTTGAACAAATTAAGAAGGTAGATCAAGAATTTCACGAGCACCGAGCAACACTGCAGAATAAATACTCTATCCTTTCAAGTAAACCATCAAGCATGGAGCATTGGGGGCTTCTGTTAACGCAAAAATTCTCCATATGCGAGGACCAATCAGAAAAGGACACGTGTCATCCTACGTGGCAATATTCGACACCCGAGGAGTGTTAGTCGGCACCCGAGGAGAGTTGGTCGGTACCCGAGGAGAGTTAGTCGACACCCGAGGAGAGTTGGTCGGCACCCGAGGAGAGTTGGTCGGCACCCGAAGAGTGTTGGTCGGCATACCAACCAGGAATATCAAAGGATAACTACGTATTTAATGATCATTAATGTACATTTATATTGTAGATGACAACATATAGCATACCAAGCAATTAGATTCGTTGAATGTAGGCATAATGTATAAATGTCTACATACAATGAATCTCTTTATCCCCCACCACTATAAATACATGTATTCCCTTAGCCAAAAGGGAGAGAGATCCAAGAGAGAGATCCAAGAGATCCAAGAACCGAGAGACACCATACACAAGATCCATACCTTTTTCTCTCTCTACACCACATTGTGCTATTGTAAACCCCTGGGAATAAAATAACAGTGGACGTAGGCTTTTCCTTATAGCCGAACCACTTTAAAAATCTTTGTCTCTCATGTGCTTGATTGGATTGCTTTTATCTATTTATCTGTGATCATAAAAATCGGATTCGGTCCAGTTTTTTGCATCAACACTAACATCAATCTCTAGGACTTAACGTACAATACATGCCTTAGAACATATAAGACATGCCTTGACAGTCAAAACATAAAAAAATAAAAATACTCCTTATCAGTAACACTTGGAGTGTTTTTCATATGTGCATGCATAAGTGTGAAAAATACCAAGTGGATGTTTGCATGTATCAATATCTATGAAACCTCATTTGATAACATAAATGGGTGAACTTCCTCTACCATAGACTTAAACCCAGTCAGTTGACAAATATCCAAAATTGTGGGACCCCGCCATCCCAAAATTGAACTTAAAGCAATTAAATCCCAAATCCTAAAAATAAATGGCAATTGGGATAACAAATGGGTCGACCTCAATATCCATCAAACTGAGTTTAACAGCGTCGAAAATGCCAGATTTATCCATGTATGAGGCTTTGAGGTCCACAATCCCATGCACCCAATTGGACCATTTATCATCCAACTTTTGGTCCAGACCCTAAACCTGAATGTGGGAAGTGTTAAGAGTTTAACGATCTTAAACAAGGAGATTGAGGTCCTCAAACTTAGGGTAGTAAGGAGACACGAGCAACAAAATCTCTTGTATAAAATAGGGACCAACAATGGTAAGTGGTTCCTCACACAAAGATTTGATGGGGAAAATAATACTCCCAACAACAATACAGGGGTTGGCTATAATCCTATTGATGATTTCATCAAATAAAAGATACTCATTGACCTTTGAAGAGCTAGATGCCATTGATGGTGAAATCCTAGAGACAAAGAAAGTATATTTGAGGGCTGTAATGTTTTTGGAGAGAGAAGACGATAAAAAGGGAATATGCACTAAAATGAGCTCAAATAGTCGAAACATAACCGTTTGAAAAGCAAAATGGTCAAGGCAAAAGATGACACACATCTGTGAACATGTCCCCTCCAAAAGGCGGAGTTATGGGGAAGTGAAGAGGCAAGTGGAATTTTTGGTGGCTATATAAATCCAAATGCCCTTGTGATTAGATTCACAGTGTACTAATGACACAATAATGGAAAATTAAATGGTGATAATTCCAAGATAACCAGGTGCGTTATTTGAATACAATTATATAAAGCTATCAATGTTTGAATTAATTGATCTCAAGTGACAAACAAAAGTCATCATTTGGACGATTTCATGCGTACTGTGGAGATTTGGTGAGACCACTGACAATAAAAAGACATGCACACAAAAGGGTTCTAGAATTTTAACATTTTAGGGATAAAATGTACAAAATTGCTATGAGTACATTTTATACCAAATTTGGTTACGATACAATTATTTACCAGATGGTTGAATTATATTAGATAACAAGGTAATAAAATTAATTGATATTAAATTTAAATACCAAACAAAATAAGAGAATAATTTTCTTTTTAAATGGTTTAATATTAAACCATCAATACTCATCTATAACGATACATTTTCTTCCATTAACTACCCTAAAATGGAAGATTACAAAAGATGAAGATTAAAAACGCCATTGCCTTCAAAATGAGCAATAATCTGGGAATGCATAGGTGACATATTGATGAAAGGTGTTCCACAAAGAAGGGATATGATCTTATTCTGCTTACAAATAGGAAAAATCTTATGACATTTTCAGAAAGAAATGTCTAAAATGTTTGTTGGAAAATATTGTGTTTTTACACAAATTATTTTATGACCAAATTAATATATTGGTCAAAGTAGGACCAAGTACGTGCGCATTCCTTGTAGCATGACGAGTCACGCGATATATTTATTTGTTTAAAACGGATAAATGATGAATAAGAAATTTGGTATCAAAGTGCCCCATTTATGTATGAAGTTTATTAGGAAATTTTATTTATTTTCTGGAACAGATTTTCGTAACTGTTGCTAAAGGTTGTGACTGTTCGCTATATAGTGACTGTTTTTCAGAACCGTCCCTAAAGGTCGTGACTGTTCACCATAAGTTGTGACAGTTCATGAAAAACGTCGCTAAAGTGACTGTTTTCTAAAAGACATGTCTTTTCATGAAAAAACACCTTGTTTTCTATAAATACAAGACTTGCCTTCATTTTTTAACAGAGAGAAAAAGGAGAGAAAATATATTGTCAATACTTTTCATTCCCGATCGAGTCGGATAGAGTATCAAACATAATTGGTTCGTGGGACACGCACACTGAAGTGCTTCTTGCACGTGTCGAGACCGTTTTATCCTGGGAGGCAAACACTCATTGTTCATTGCCGTAAGCATCTTCTTCATTTGTAAGTTTTCTAGTAGTATTAATTTTATTGCATAAATATGATTTATTTCATATTTTAAATTTAATAAAATACAAAAGTATATATTTTAAATAACAATCTTAAGACAAAATGAATTTATTTTATGTTACTTTGTGTTTTAATTTTATGGATAGTTCTCATGTGTGAAAACATATTTGTCCATCCCTTTAGTTAATGTATTAAATCAAACCTTTCGTAATACATTGATGAGAATGTATTAATATATTATTTCTTGACTTTTAATATAATCAATAGCCTTTTATTTTGCTTCTTGTATGTTATGGGAATTTTGAACAGGTGTATTGGAATGTTTGTATGCACATGAAAATTTTGAAAAGTGTTTCATTTGATAATAATGAATTGACTACTGGATGTGTGGTATTATAACTCACCATGATTTATTTCATGATTTGTCACTTTTGTACATAATTTTTTATGTGGCTTAATGTTTCTGTCTTTTTACTCTTGGTGGGTTAAGTGTGATACTAGTAATAATGCAAATGATATCACACCTGGGATAAAATATAATGTTAATAGAATCTAAATGCGGGTGCATTGTCTTTAATTTTGGAAGTTTTGTCCGTAATTGTGCATACTGAATGATGAGAAGGCATTGTTTACTTTTGGTAATTGTATATTGCCATCATCTACGTTGCAAATGGCAACTGAGTGACCATTCAAAATATTACGAAGGCTTTGTTTGATTGGAATTGATTATAAGAACGTTTCAAAGTTTTGTTGTCGGATCATAATTGCTACAAACGTCTCCTTCATTTATGTTAAAATTATTGAAGTTTTGATGTCATTATTGAAGATATAATTTTTTATTTTTTTGAGGTATTGGTTAAATTTGGAAACTCAAATTTGATATATGAATACTTGTGGTGTCATTTGGTTTTTTGACAGTTTGAATCCATTAAGTATGAGTAATGTTCATATGCAATTAACTTGTATCTTTTCATCTTTAGTGATGTATTTATTTTTTATGTCTTTGACATGGACTATGGCATAAATGGCATAAAAAGTGATTAGTTTATGAATAATGCATTTTTAATATTTAATTTGATTATTAGACATTGCATGGCGTGCGATAATTTTAGCGATAAAATTAACTATTTTTTATTAGCATTCTTTTGAATGTCTAAAATTAGAATAGTGCATCCCAAATAAGGTGATTTTGAATACATTCATTCATATTTGTCCAAATGAACAAAGGGACAACAAGAGTGTGTTTGATTCATAGTATACTTAAATAATTTATATATTGATGGTAGAGCTAAATACCCTCTTGGATCGAAAAATAAATTAGTAAATAATGATGTGATGTCACATGTGTAATAACGTGCATTTATGTATATTATCACATGATAATCAAATGTCTGATTATGCGTTGAGATTTAGTCACATCTTTGGTAATGATATTCACATTATTTTCAAAGTGCACTTTATGCGAATTAATGTGAAAATAATATATGCGATTATAGTATGGTCTCTTGTATGGTTACATGTATACGTGTAACAGTACTATTTTAGTGTGACTAAATTAAAATAGATTACATGAACGGAAATGTGATATATTTAGAAACATTATTTGAGTTGCATTCATTGTAGAATGTCAATATTTAATTATTGTGATAATTTATGTAATCTTGATATTACATTAATTTTTTTTTTAATCTCCCGTATCACGAAAAAGAGAAAAAGAAAATATAATGCATTGTCCATTATTGTTGGTATGTATGTTAAACATTGCAATGCACGCATTATATCGACTCTTAGAGATATGAATATGCACTATTATTTAAAATGATGTGGACCAACATGTTGAAAATTTGAGAATATTAAATTCACTCATAATAAATTAAAAAGTCCTATAGGTTAGGAATTTATTATGTTTGCATAATTATTACAGTTGATGGCATGGTTACAGATTTATTTATTGAATTTATGATTCAAAATTCAGAACCGAGCGGTTTAAAGACTGCTTTAAAGATGGTATAGAATTAAATCATAAATCCATATAAATGATCAAGGGATTCAGAACCGAGCGGTTCCACAACTGCTTTAAAGAAGGTAGAATCAAATTATGATCTCATTGGAGACTTAGGCGTAATCTCAAGACACCACAACTAGTAAACTCAAAGAAGGGAAAGTAACCAAATTGTATATTTTATATTATGATATTTTTAAAGTCCATAATCATAGAATATGTTGAAATGATTTTGAGGCATATAAATTATGTGTGACACAACTTTAGTTTAATACTAAGAATTGTGACAAGTGCATTTGTAGGCCTATGGAACAATAAGGAATATACCATTAAATGTCGAAATCACTAAAGTAGAGAAACTTATCTCAACTAAATTTTATTTAGAATGAAATGAATGTATACCTTCTAAATGGACATATGTGTTGGTCCAAATATACATTAATATCATTTCATTTTAAAGAAAAATAAAGCGTTTGGAGGTTGAGAATAAATGTATCAATTTTGTATAATTTCAAATTTATGTTTGAAATTGTGGGGGAAGTATTGTGTTTTCTATGAGTTATATTCTCAACACATTAACCCACGATAAAAAAAAATTATGGGAAAGGTTGAGAACCTTTGTATGAATTATGATAAATGTGGGGGTATTTATCTAAGGCGATAATTTCTATCCAAAAATAGAAACAAAGGTGATTCCTATTGAAAATAGGATAAACACTACTGAAAATGTAGTATTTGATTGCATTTCCTATTGAAAATAGGATAAACACTACTGAAAGTGTAGTATTTGATTGCATAAGTACATTTAATGTACTATAGTATTTCCAATGTGCATTTGTCTAGAGAAGTGTATACTTCATTGATTGAACGATAATTAATACTTAAGTACTTTGATTATATTCCAAGGATGGAAATGATTAAGAGTGTACACAAATCTTTAGAATAAAGATAATGGATCAAAGAGTCTAAAGTATAAATGAGTCGTTCAATATCGATACTAAGATATAAGTGACAAATGACATAAACATTAGGAAATTATGAATATATTTTTAAAAATTATATGACTTTCGAGACTCGTATTCCAAGTGATATATTAGCACGATTAGAGGTGTTAATGTTTGTAAATCCTCTTATGATGGAATATGAATATTATTTCCTAGAAAGCAAGGTATCTTGACAATTTTAAAGAGGATGATTTGAGATAACAAGTCTAATGCATGTTCTTGCAATTGAAAATCATTGCTTGAAAAGGCATAAAGCAATTTGGCAACTCACGACTTATTATTCATGACATAAGACCATAAAGAAATCTTTCTTTGTTAGTGATAACATTAGGCCTAATAAAATCATTGCGGATCCGCTAACAAGAGAGTAAGATACGTACATCAAGGGGAATGGGCTTACAGCCGGTTAAAACCTAAAAGAATTGTCATAATGGAAACCCAACCTAAATGACTGGAGATCCCAAGAATTAGGTTCAACGGGACAACCTAATTATGTGCGATTCAGTTAGCACTGAGAAGAAAATAAATTATTTCTCCCATTCCTAGGATGAGTCAGTGCACTATCTGCCGCGTGTAACAGGATAAATTTTATTTTAATGATTTTTATATCTTGAACATATGGGTCAAGTGGGGTATTAGCAGGATACTCTTTATAGAAATCACCTATGTGAGTGAGAAGGGGCCACTTCTATGAGAATAACCAACGGCTACATTGTTAAATTCTCTAACACACTCATGAAACCAGGAGGTGTCTAAGGCCAAAACGGACACAACAGTGAGAAACAAAAATGTTCGGAGAAGGACTGTGTGAATTCTATTATCTCGGTTTACACATAAAGGTTGATCAATTCAAGACATCGCGTTCATTGATTGACCAGTAAACCCGATAGTCTTTCACTAGGAAAGATTCAAGGCCAAAAGTTATCTTTACCGATGCAGATCTTTTCCACCGATACTCTGTCTAATTTGTCTTCATGTTCATTGATTCTTCACCCAAATTTCATTCATGTGGGGGATTGTTGGAAAATATTGTGTTTTTACACAAATTATTTTATTACCAAATTAATATATTGGTCAAAGTAGGACCAAGTACGTGCGCGTTCCTTGTAGCATGACGAGTCACGCGATATATTTATTTGTTTAAAATGGATAAATGATGAATAAGAAATTTGGTATCAAAGTGCCCCATTTATGTATGAAGTTTATTGGGAAATTTTATTTATTTTCTGGGACAGATTTTCGTAACTGTTGCTAAAGGTTGTGACTGTTCGCTATATAGTGATTGTTTTTCAGAACCGTCCCTAAAGGTCGTGACTGTTCACCATAAGTTGTGACAGTTCATGAAAAACGTCGCTAAAGTGACTGTTTTCTAAAAGACATGTCTTTTCATGAAAAAACACTTTGTTTTCTATAAATACAAGACTTGTCTTCATTTTTTAAGAGAGAGAAAAAGGAGAGAAAATATATTGTCAATACTTTTCATTCCCGATCGAGTCGGATAGAGTATCAAACATAATTGGTTCGTGGGACACGCACACTGAAGTGCTTCTTGCGCGTGTCGAGACCGTTTTATCCTGGGAGGCAAACGCTCATTGTTCATTGCCGTAAGCACCGTAGCGGGAGCGGATTTTGTCTTAAGGAGAGAGTGTCAAACACTTGACTCGGTCATCTTCTTCGTTTGTAGGTTTTCTAGTAGTATTAATTTTATTGCATAAATATGATTTATTTCATATTTTAAATTTAATAAAATACAAAAGTATATATTTTAAATAGCAATGTTAAAACCTTCAAAATGCTTCCTCAACTCCCATGCGATGCTAGATTCAAGAATAATTCCTCTAGGAGAAAGGTGGTTAAGGCCACAATCATCAGGAGTTCCTTACTCACAAATATAGACAGAGGAGGATTAGTTCCATTACTCAAAGGCATTATTGGCCTTTGTAAGAAGTTTAGCTTGAAAATCCATATGGCTATCATAAGTTCTGCAATCTATCTCATGCTGTCTTGGCCTCCAAATGAAAGAAGGCTAAGTCTTGAGAAAGAATGATATTTGGGCCTAGGGGATTGGATGAGTGTCAATGAAGTGCTGAACTGACATGGTTGCCCATAACAAGTTATCTAAAGTATTACATTTAAAAAAAATCCATGGTTAAAGGTGGGAAAAATAGTGGATAAGGTCCAAGGCCTTGCCAACAACACTATTAGTAGATATCTGAGAAGTGATGTTATAACCAATATCCCGACCATCTTAGACAAGATTTTCTAAATCCCTGATGGGATCCCCAGATAAGGTGTATGGTAAAACAATCATCTTGGAGAGGATAGAATTAGAGAAATTGGTTATCACCACCTGCTTCTGAAAGCTAAGAGTGTGGAAGTTAGCCCCAACTAAGATAAATGAGGTAGAAAGGTCATTAGAAAGTTAAAAGGGTGTGCGATACACAAATGTGTTATAAGGGCAATGGGTGTCATCAGGCTTATATTTTGCCTCAGTGCAGGTTGAATGATGTTAGGTATCCAAAAGATTCAAATACGCATTATTTAACTATTGAAGGGAATGTAAGGTCACGTTAGAGTTGATCAGGCATAAGCCTTGCTAGGATGAGTGGTGTAAGTTGGGAAGATCACTTGTGTATGATGATCAAGTGAGAAGCGAGGGCACCCAAAGGTTAGTTTATGGCCAATGCTTGATGTATCGCGATATATTGACGCAGATGTTCCCATGAACATCGTGGTGGGCTATCATGAATAAGGGTAGGAAACTCCTCATAATGATTCGTTAAATTGTGACGCATGGAGTTATGTGTATGCACAAACTTCTTCACTGGGTCATCAACATTCAGGTTCATGGCATCTTCATGGTCTTTCTTCACTTTGTGTCGTGATGATCTATTAGATGGTCCGATAATGTAGAAGTCAGATCCACTATCAGCTAATGGAACAGAAAATTCATAGAACTATTTTTTAAGGGTTGTTCCACTCCGGGGACTGGCATAATATAATTCATCATCACAAAACTGATCAATATAAGGAATGTCAACTCCCCACGGATTCACATCAGCATTATTTAAATTTGAAGATAATTCACGAAGACGTTTAGAGCTAATATTGCCAGAATATTAAGAAGCCATTGTAATGAAGAAGAGAAAATAAGGCGAAGAAATGGGTGGCTCAACTTGGAAGACAAAAACATTGATTGATTGGGATAAAATGTTCTCACCACCACAAAGTGCATACTTATGTTGCAGAAGTAACAATGACCATGCGTGGAGTGGTGGCGTGAGAATATTATGAGTCCACTTATTAATTTTTCTCAAAAAATAATTAGTGCAGGAGTATGTTTACACCATATTTTCACAGCTCAATAAAGTGTTGCCACATTGGATTATAAACAGATGATAACAACTGAACTATATTATACAAACTCAAATGTATTTGGCAGCACAAATGCGTGTCACAATTGGGATATAGTGTATAAATTAAAGGAAAATAACCTATATGGGGGCGTTAATGCACCCAAGTAATTGAATCCAACTAGCAGTTATCAAAAGCAGCTATGTTGTATAACAAGAAACTCTATAAATAAGCAACGAAACATTCAAAGGAATAAAATACTCCCTCACAAAATGTCATTTACTTACTTTTATCCTTTATTTTATTTTATTTACATTTATTTACTGCATTTATTCAATTCGAAGGAGATAGTAAAGTAGATTGTAACTTTCCTTCAAGTTTATTAAAAGTTTTTTGCCTTAAATTTGTTTTTTTCCTTTCTTGCTTTAAATTTTGTAGTGTAATCTTTTACTTTCAAGCAATTACTTTTCTTTAATTTTAATGCTTTATTTTCCTTTTAGTTGATGAACTTTATCGCTTCTTTGGTCCTAGTTATTCGTAATAATTTAGCACTCACATTAAAGTCTTCCCTAAGGGAACCTTGACCCTTCTTAATTGAAGCATTGAACGGTACACAATCGTCCGATCATTATCACAAGGATTAGATATTTTGGTTAGCAAGACCTAACCTTTTCTAAAATGCTTGGAATTAAAATTAAAACCTATGAACCAAGTCAAGTGAAAACAACCCAAAATATCTTATCTTGAACTTGTAGAAGACTATCCTCTACAGAGGCATGCTGGGAAGAGGCCTATTGTGGCTAAGACCACCCCTACCTCAGTTTATAGGAGGCTAGTCACTAATAATGGATACACCAAAGCCAAATAAGAGAACAAGCAATCTCGCCTTCATTACCAAGATATAAAGGAGAACTACTTTGCATTCTTAGAGGCCTTGGGATAGGAAAACGTAGGCAATCTTAATGGTGGGACTCTCTGGTGTGCTAAGGAGATTATTCACTTGGGGTCTAAGGTAATAATAAGTTCGATTTTACTGTTCCTAACTTACTTCAGATTCAATTGACTAACCTATTTCTCTATTAGGTGAGCATTATTAGTGTATATATGGGTAAAAAGTAAAAGGCCCAAAATACGATGTGAATGTCGTCCTCCCAAAGTTGAACCCCAATTTAGAAGATTATGGGTCCTTAGAAGAAGGATGAAGAAGACCTTAGACATGCCAAGTCTGAGCTTGAGAATGAGAAGAAAGATAAGGACACGACTATGCAAAAAAAAAAACTCTTCCTACAAAGAACACTCAGCTACATAACAAAGTCATTGAACTGAAGTAGTAGCTGACAGAGAGTGATAAGAAGAAGGACGAAGCCATTCGAGCCGAGAGGGACTTGACCCCTTGATTCGGTTTAGGTATCTATGGCCTTTCTTGTCGATTTATACTTACTACGGTCTAATAATGTATCAACCATTCCTGAACGGCTATAAAGAGTTGGTGAATTGGGTTAAGATCATTCTCCCTCATGTGGACCTGTCCATTTTTTACCCGTTGACAATGAAGGAGCAGATGAAAATCTAATGCCTTCCCTTATTTGTACGAATCAAGACGGGCATACTGATTACGAGGGACTCCTGTAAGGACATTTTTGTCCATTATCAATTTGTATGTCATACGCCGTTACACCGTTGAAGAAATTCAAGATTGCATCTACATCAACGGATCCGAATATCAAAGAGTCTTCAACATCATAGCCTCTGCGAGAATGAACTTGGTAAAATTTTGTTTCTACGTTCCTTAAAGTTCATATTTAGTATTGGGAAATTTTTATAAAATGTTTTTTATAAAAATAAGGCGTAAGTTTTTTCAAGCAAAATGAGGCATTTATTATCCTGGGTCAACCGGACCGATCCGGTCACAAACGGACCGATCCGTTTTGCTGAAGGCCAGTATACCCCGGGCCGATGGCAAACCGATGAGGAGATATAGCCGAACCGATCCGACCTCATTCGGACCGATCCGCCTCTTAATAAAAGAACCGATCCGGTCAAATCGGACCGATCCGCCCTCAATCCGGACCGATCCGACGGGGATAATCACTGCCAGATTCGCTGCAGATTTTTTAGGCTCAAAGACTTCTTATTTAAATCCAACTTCGGGGAGTTATTTTTTTAAGACTTTTTAACACGATTTTCAGAGTTCTAAATGCTCTAAGTCTTCACCTTTTTGATGTGCCAAACATCTTTTTGATTCACACCAAAAATCCCAATTACTTTTGTGAATCTTTTGGAACCCTAGAACACAAACTTTGTTGTTGTTCATCTTTGTGGAGAGATCTTTGCAACCGAGGGCTGCGTGTCATTGCTGGGGGAGTCTCTACAAAGTGTTATGGCTGCGTGTCATTGAGGAGAGCTGCGGTTCTTCCTTCGTTGTTTGGGCTGCGAGTCCTTGGAGGGTGCTGCGTGTATTCTCTTGCTGAGTTCAAGACTGCGTGTCTTTGTGGGTTGGCTGCGCGTTAATCCATTGCAGATTTCTCTATGTAATTGTAAGTTGCGGCTTGTATATTCATAGTGAAATAAAAGGTTTTGCCCTGCGGGGATTTTTCCTGAAATTGTTTGTTTTTATCCTGCATGCTATATTTTATTTGATAAATCATCTAGATGCATGTCTTAGGGTTTTAACTAAAATTTGGGATTAATTGAAATTGGTTTTTTATTTGAGAAGTCGCAATATTTCCGCTGTTGCTGCACTCTCAAATTGGTATCAGAGCCTGTTGCACTAAGTTATTGTGCTTTGATCCTGTTTTTGCAAAAATGGCTTTTGATGGTTTTGATGATCTTCGATGTCAAATTTTTGAAAAAATTAATTGAAAAATTCGCACGAACTCTTGTTTTAAATCTTCTGTTGAAAACGAATCTGAGAGGTGTCCTTGTTGTGAGGGTGTTGGTCACACGTTACATGAGTGTACCACAAATTTAAAGAAGAAATTGAATAAACCGATTTCTCATGTTTCTACCCTTAGTGATTGTGATTCGGAAGAAGAAGTTTTTTATGCTTCTAGGCGAGAGTTTCCCATCCATGTGATTAGTGATAGTGAAGGTGATGGGAGTGTGGATGAAAGTGAGGAGGAAAGTGTAGATGAGCATGACTTGCAAACTGCTTTCAATGAACTTTATGCTGAAACTTTGAAAACAAAGAAAGAAAATTTGAAATTGAAAGCTCAATTGAAAGAGTGTGCCATAAAAAATAATGATTTTTTAGTTGAAGAACTTAGGGCTCATGTGAAAATTTTGAAAGAGAAGCTTGAGTACGTCGAGGGTGAGAGAGATAGTCTTAGAGGGTTGATGGAGACTATGAAAAAGGAGCTTTTAGAGTTTGAGGATTCTAAACGAGTACTTGAATCTAGGATAGGTGAACTTAAGGTGAAATTGAAAGATTCAAGTAAAGTGAAATTTGATTTGGAGTCTAGGTCTGAAAAACTTGATAAGATTTTAGGCACAGTCGAGATCAAAACTGATAGGGGTGGGATTGGTCTTGAAAAATATGTTGCACCCATTCCCACACGTGTGAGAGAGCCTCCTAGGTTTGTTAAGAAAGAGACACCTGCGGGTGTTAGGAAAGAGCCCCCTAGGAACATCGTGAGAGTGCCTCCTAGGATCATTAGGAGAGATCCACCTAAGCAAATTCAGAAAGCGCCACCTAGGAAATTGAGGAGAGGGCCACCTTTAGGTAACACACACCGCCCGATTTACACTTGCACACATTGCGGTAGGCAAGGTCATCTTAGGAGATTTTGTTACAAGCTTTTAAATGGACCTAGGAAGGTTAATGAAAGAATAAATTCGATTCCCAAAACCCCCACACTTCGTTACACATCAATTTGGGTTAGAAAATCGGATTTAGAGGCTTATGGTTTATTTGTCCACGATTCCCGTTTGCTTGCACGTGATTCACCCCATGTGAAATCTTTTGGTTGATTGTGATTGCATGTTTGTCATACACTAGTTGTAGGTTCATGATATATTTTTACTAGTGTGATGACTTGTACTTTTTGTATAAATTCTTGTTTTTGATTTTTTTTGAAAAATACAAAATGATTTTATTTTGATAAAACTTTTGAAAAATCCAAAAAGATTTTTATTTTTTTAGTTTACACCGTTTATGGATGAACACTGTGGATGACCGAGTCACAACATCATCCCATTATTTTCATGTGACTATTTGATAGTGTTTTGAGACAATAGGTCAATTCATCCATGTGCTTTATAATGTTTGGAGTCATTAAGATGTAATTAAGTGTTACTTCCTACATGTTTGACTCATGTTTCCTTTATTGCACACATGCACGGATTTGTTTGATTATTGTGCTTGTCTTATCACATGTTGGTTGGGTGTTTTCACTTCAATCCTGTCCTTAAAACGAACCAAGCGCGATATATTTGATAAGGAAATTGTGCATATAAAAACCGTTTTGTGAGTTTGTGTGCTTTGTTTGAAAACGGGGAAGGGCTGCGAAAGGTTCTTTAGCCTTTGCGAATACTAAGCCACCGTTAAATTGGACCTAAAAAATGGAGGAATTTTATTATCCGAGGTCCAAAGAGGTTCAAAGAGCCCGAAAAAATTGAAAGGCAATAAAAAGAAATTCATGCCAAATATGGGCCATTTAGGTTTTTGCACCAATTCTCCAAAGTTTGAGAATTTAGATTACCTCTAAAAGAAAATTTATATGAGGGAGTTTGGTTGGAGAATTGAAACGGGTTTGCACGTCCTTGAAATTCTTGAAAATGCGCTATATAGTTTTGGACGTTATTGGTGTGAAAATCATTTGACTTTGATTTGTTGATTTGCATAAGACGATGTCATCTAAATTCAACAATCTTTTCACCTAAGGATACTTTTGATGTTCATTCGTTAGGGGTACACATATGCATCATGCACATATGATTGATTGCGTTGATTTACCTATAGAATGTGTTCACACCCATTCATTCCGTCTCCATGACTTGGTTGTTTGAGTCTAAATCCATGGTGTGATTTTTGTATCATATTTGTTCAAATTGGTATCCTATCTTTGTATGAAAAATTTGAAAAATCAAAAATAGTTTGTATTTGTTTTGTACCGTGTCACCCCGATTCTGCTTATTTGATTCATTCTTCTCATTTGTCTATTTGGGGACATCATAAAAAGGGGGAGAAAGAATTATCATATTATGGGGGAGTTTGAATTTTGGGGGAGTTTTTGAGATGTTGCTTATGTTTTTATCATATATTGATATCCATGTTTATCTCATTTCAAACTCGATATGTCACGTGGTATTTGCCTTGTCTCATGTGTGTAGGTATGAAGATTGAAGATCAATATGTTGCACACCCTGATGAGAAAAGCTTTGAGATTTAATGATTGTTGAAGATTGAAGAACAAACGATGAAGATTTATACCTTTTTATCTTTCCATCTTTAGGGTTCATGGGAGGGTAGATTTGTATAGGTCATAAGTTGATAATTCGGATATTTTTTATGTATGTACCGGCATAGACATAGGGGGAGATTTGTAAGGACATTTTTGTCCATTATCAATTTGTATGTCATACGCCGTTACACCGTTGAAGAAATTCAAGATTGCATCTACATCAACGGATCCGAATATCAAAGAGTCTTCAACATCATAGCCTCTGCGAGAATGAACTTGGTAAAATTTTGTTTCTACGTTCCTTAAAGTTCATATTTAGTATTGGGAAATTTTTATAAAATGTTTTTTATAAAAATAAGGCGTAAGTTTTTTCAAGCAAAATGAGGCATTTATTATCCTGGGTCAACCGGACCGATCCGGTCACAAACGGACCGATCCGTTTTGCTGAAGGCCAGTATACCCCGGGCCGATGGCAAACCGATGAGGAGATATAGCCGAACCGATCCGACCTCATTCGGACCGATCCGCCTCTTAATAAAAGAACCGATCCGGTCAAATCGGACCGATCCGCCCTCAATCCGGACCGATCCGACGGGGATAATCACTGCCAGATTCGCTGCAGATTTTTTAGGCTCAAAGACTTCTTATTTAAATCCAACTTCGGGGAGTTATTTTTTTAAGACTTTTTAACACGATTTTCAGAGTTCTAAATGCTCTAAGTCTTCACCTTTTTGATGTGCCAAACATCTTTTTGATTCACACCAAAAATCCCAATTACTTTTGTGAATCTTTTGGAACCCTAGAACACAAACTTTGTTGTTGTTCATCTTTGTGGAGAGATCTTTGCAACCGAGGGCTGCGTGTCATTGCTGGGGGAGTCTCTACAAAGTGTTATGGCTGCGTGTCATTGAGGAGAGCTGCGGTTCTTCCTTCGTTGTTTGGGCTGCGAGTCCTTGGAGGGTGCTGCGTGTATTCTCTTGCTGAGTTCAAGACTGCGTGTCTTTGTGGGTTGGCTGCGCGTTAATCCATTGCAGATTTCTCTATGTAATTGTAAGTTGCGGCTTGTATATTCATAGTGAAATAAAAGGTTTTGCCCTGCGGGGATTTTTCCTGAAATTGTTTGTTTTTATCCTGCATGCTATATTTTATTTGATAAATCATCTAGATGCATGTCTTAGGGTTTTAACTAAAATTTGGGATTAATTGAAATTGGTTTTTTATTTGAGAAGTCGCAATATTTCCGCTGTTGCTGCACTCTCAAATTGGTATCAGAGCCTGTTGCACTAAGTTATTGTGCTTTGATCCTGTTTTTGCAAAAATGGCTTTTGATGGTTTTGATGATCTTCGATGTCAAATTTTTGAAAAAATTAATTGAAAAATTCGCACGAACTCTTGTTTTAAATCTTCTGTTGAAAACGAATCTGAGAGGTGTCCTTGTTGTGAGGGTGTTGGTCACACGTTACATGAGTGTACCACAAATTTAAAGAAGAAATTGAATAAACCGATTTCTCATGTTTCTACCCTTAGTGATTGTGATTCGGAAGAAGAAGTTTTTTATGCTTCTAGGCGAGAGTTTCCCATCCATGTGATTAGTGATAGTGAAGGTGATGGGAGTGTGGATGAAAGTGAGGAGGAAAGTGTAGATGAGCATGACTTGCAAACTGCTTTCAATGAACTTTATGCTGAAACTTTGAAAACAAAGAAAGAAAATTTGAAATTGAAAGCTCAATTGAAAGAGTGTGCCATAAAAAATAATGATTTTTTAGTTGAAGAACTTAGGGCTCATGTGAAAATTTTGAAAGAGAAGCTTGAGTACGTCGAGGGTGAGAGAGATAGTCTTAGAGGGTTGATGGAGACTATGAAAAAGGAGCTTTTAGAGTTTGAGGATTCTAAACGAGTACTTGAATCTAGGATAGGTGAACTTAAGGTGAAATTGAAAGATTCAAGTAAAGTGAAATTTGATTTGGAGTCTAGGTCTGAAAAACTTGATAAGATTTTAGGCACAGTCGAGATCAAAACTGATAGGGGTGGGATTGGTCTTGAAAAATATGTTGCACCCATTCCCACACGTGTGAGAGAGCCTCCTAGGTTTGTTAAGAAAGAGACACCTGCGGGTGTTAGGAAAGAGCCCCCTAGGAACATCGTGAGAGTGCCTCCTAGGATCATTAGGAGAGATCCACCTAAGCAAATTCAGAAAGCGCCACCTAGGAAATTGAGGAGAGGGCCACCTTTAGGTAACACACACCGCCCGATTTACACTTGCACACATTGCGGTAGGCAAGGTCATCTTAGGAGATTTTGTTACAAGCTTTTAAATGGACCTAGGAAGGTTAATGAAAGAATAAATTCGATTCCCAAAACCCCCACACTTCGTTACACATCAATTTGGGTTAGAAAATCGGATTTAGAGGCTTATGGTTTATTTGTCCACGATTCCCGTTTGCTTGCACGTGATTCACCCCATGTGAAATCTTTTGGTTGATTGTGATTGCATGTTTGTCATACACTAGTTGTAGGTTCATGATATATTTTTACTAGTGTGATGACTTGTACTTTTTGTATAAATTCTTGTTTTTGATTTTTTTTGAAAAATACAAAATGATTTTATTTTGATAAAACTTTTGAAAAATCCAAAAAGATTTTTATTTTTTTAGTTTACACCGTTTATGGATGAACACTGTGGATGACCGAGTCACAACATCATCCCATTATTTTCATGTGACTATTTGATAGTGTTTTGAGACAATAGGTCAATTCATCCATGTGCTTTATAATGTTTGGAGTCATTAAGATGTAATTAAGTGTTACTTCCTACATGTTTGACTCATGTTTCCTTTATTGCACACATGCACGGATTTGTTTGATTATTGTGCTTGTCTTATCACATGTTGGTTGGGTGTTTTCACTTCAATCCTGTCCTTAAAACGAACCAAGCGCGATATATTTGATAAGGAAATTGTGCATATAAAAACCGTTTTGTGAGTTTGTGTGCTTTGTTTGAAAACGGGGAAGGGCTGCGAAAGGTTCTTTAGCCTTTGCGAATACTAAGCCACCGTTAAATTGGACCTAAAAAATGGAGGAATTTTATTATCCGAGGTCCAAAGAGGTTCAAAGAGCCCGAAAAAATTGAAAGGCAATAAAAAGAAATTCATGCCAAATATGGGCCATTTAGGTTTTTGCACCAATTCTCCAAAGTTTGAGAATTTAGATTACCTCTAAAAGAAAATTTATATGAGGGAGTTTGGTTGGAGAATTGAAACGGGTTTGCACGTCCTTGAAATTCTTGAAAATGCGCTATATAGTTTTGGACGTTATTGGTGTGAAAATCATTTGACTTTGATTTGTTGATTTGCATAAGACGATGTCATCTAAATTCAACAATCTTTTCACCTAAGGATACTTTTGATGTTCATTCGTTAGGGGTACACATATGCATCATGCACATATGATTGATTGCGTTGATTTACCTATAGAATGTGTTCACACCCATTCATTCCGTCTCCATGACTTGGTTGTTTGAGTCTAAATCCATGGTGTGATTTTTGTATCATATTTGTTCAAATTGGTATCCTATCTTTGTATGAAAAATTTGAAAAATCAAAAATAGTTTGTATTTGTTTTGTACCGTGTCACCCCGATTCTGCTTATTTGATTCATTCTTCTCATTTGTCTATTTGGGGACATCATAAAAAGGGGGAGAAAGAATTATCATATTATGGGGGAGTTTGAATTTTGGGGGAGTTTTTGAGATGTTGCTTATGTTTTTATCATATATTGATATCCATGTTTATCTCATTTCAAACTCGATATGTCACGTGGTATTTGCCTTGTCTCATGTGTGTAGGTATGAAGATTGAAGATCAATATGTTGCACACCCTGATGAGAAAAGCTTTGAGATTTAATGATTGTTGAAGATTGAAGAACAAACGATGAAGATTTATACCTTTTTATCTTTCCATCTTTAGGGTTCATGGGAGGGTAGATTTGTATAGGTCATAAGTTGATAATTCGGATATTTTTTATGTATGTACCGGCATAGACATAGGGGGAGATTTGTAAGGACATTTTTGTCCATTATCAATTTGTATGTCATACGCCGTTACACCGTTGAAGAAATTCAAGATTGCATCTACATCAACGGATCCGAATATCAAAGAGTCTTCAACATCATAGCCTCTGCGAGAATGAACTTGGTAAAATTTTGTTTCTACGTTCCTTAAAGTTCATATTTAGTATTGGGAAATTTTTATAAAATGTTTTTTATAAAAATAAGGCGTAAGTTTTTTCAAGCAAAATGAGGCATTTATTATCCTGGGTCAACCGGACCGATCCGGTCACAAACGGACCGATCCGTTTTGCTGAAGGCCAGTATACCCCAGGCCGATGGCAAACCGATGAGGAGATATAGCCGAACCGATCCGACCTCATTCGGACCGATCCGCCTCTTAATAAAAGAACCGATCCGGTCAAATCGGACCGATCCGCCCTCAATCCGGACCGATCCGACGGGGATAATCACTGCCAGATTCGCTGCAGATTTTTTAGGCTCAAAGACTTCTTATTTAAATCCAACTTCGGGGAGTTATTTTTTTAAGACTTTTTAACACGATTTTCAGAGTTCTAAATGCTCTAAGTCTTCACCTTTTTGATGTGCCAAACATCTTTTTGATTCACACCAAAAATCCCAATTACTTTTGTGAATCTTTTGGAACCCTAGAACACAAACTTTGTTGTTGTTCATCTTTGTGGAGAGATCTTTGCAACCGAGGGCTGCGTGTCATTGCTGGGGGAGTCTCTACAAAGTGTTATGGCTGCGTGTCATTGAGGAGAGCTGCGGTTCTTCCTTCGTTGTTTGGGCTGCGAGTCCTTGGAGGGTGCTGCGTGTATTCTCTTGCTGAGTTCAAGACTGCGTGTCTTTGTGGGTTGGCTGCGCGTTAATCCATTGCAGATTTCTCTATGTAATTGTAAGTTGCGGCTTGTATATTCATAGTGAAATAAAAGGTTTTGCCCTGCGGGGATTTTTCCTGAAATTGTTTGTTTTTATCCTGCATGCTATATTTTATTTGATAAATCATCTAGATGCATGTCTTAGGGTTTTAACTAAAATTTGGGATTAATTGAAATTGGTTTTTTATTTGAGAAGTCGCAATATTTCCGCTGTTGCTGCACTCTCAACTCCTAATTGAGTTTGGCCTCTGGTAGTATCTGAAGCTGAAGACCTTAATTTATCTATGTATGAATAACTTAGTCGTCTCCTTCCTCCTGCCTCCTGCCCCCTGAACAGTCTGAATAAATGATATATTTCTGGTGAGTAATACCCCTTAGTTGAATAATGTTCATCAGTATGAATAAGTCTCCCACGGGTAAAGCACGAGACTTAAGGTGTTTGATGAAGATCGACCTTTAGTTCACATGTGAAGGTGACCTATATTTTTGGTGCAGACCAACCGTCAATTTGATATAAACGAATAAGTCTTCAATATGTGAAGCTGATTAAGGTGTTTCGTAAAGACCACCCGTCAGTCGGATGTAAATCTAATATGAATAAATAAGTTAATTATGCTCAATTGATGTTAACCGAGTTTATTTATACTTGATGTGATCGAGTTGTTTATACTCAACAAGTTTATGGATAACCAATTATCAAATGATTTGCTTTAAAAAGTTCTCCCACATCATTACTATAAATCCTTGTACCCCCCTGTTAAAGTCGATGAACTGAATTGTCGAGACCTTTCCTTCTTAACTTAGGGTTGGTTGATACTCACATCAATTGTGCAAATTAAATGGATCGGGTCCGAGGGGGATGGGATTTGAATCGGTGATCAACCGAGTGTTCTTTCGAGATTTATAAGTTTGGAAAAGACATATCGGGACCTGATCCTGGGATAAGACCTGGTGTTAGCCTTTATCCGACCATATTTTTGGTGCATAATCTAGTTATTATCAAACAATTTAGGTGGGCATCCAATCATTTTATTGGTGCATAAAGGAGTATGCTCCTAAAAATTTAGGTGGGTAAGTAGATAGACTATTATATAGAAAACATCATTTTTTATTCAAAACGGATGTTCAATGCTATATAGAGCTAAATGGCAAAGAAGAAAGGAAACAAGAAATATAATGATAAATGATAAAAGAAATAAATGGATACAAAAACTTCATAGATATCTGAGTGTGAACTGCTGATTGATTTCTCCATTAGATGGCATTCGTTCGGTCCACTACTAATAGTATATTTTTAAGTTCTCGACATTCGAGAGGTAAGGAAGAGCGTGGCCTTCATGATCCCTTAACCCATAAATTCGTGATTGTATTATTCAGAAGACGACGTAGGTACCCACTTAGTTGTCAACCAATTTTCCTTGACTTGGGTTCATGGTCGAGTGAATTATTTTCCAAACAACGAGATAATCGACGGTTTCTGCGGAGATTCGACCATGCTTAATGTTGCTTCTTCTCTTTTCTCTTCGAGGAGGTCAAGATTGGAGTTGATCTTCTTATCGTTTTCCTCCCATTCGAAATAATGCACTAGGAGGCTTAGCAACTCAATCTCAATTGGTACAATCGCCTCTGTACCATTGGTTAGGATGAATGGTGTTGCCTTAGTGGACCCCAACTTATTGTTTGGTATGCCCATAGCATTGAAAATAATTGTTCCAACCACAACCCTTTTGAATTTTCTAGGTTTATCTTTATCCAGTGTAATATCATTTAGTTCGTGACTTCTACTTAACTGTTAGACTCGGGATTCTTGAAGGCGGATAAATAGTGCCTTACCCATAATTGATCGCATAGTTTGTTGATTCTCACGCTATTAAATTATCGACCTTTATTTGTGATTATTGTGTTTGGGACAGTGAACCTACTAATTATGTAACTCCATATGAATGGGTGCACGTTCTAGTCAGTGATCCTAGCCAACAGTTCTGCCTTTACCCATTTCATAAAGTATTTAATAGCTACCAAGAGTAACCTGCAATGTCCCTTTCTTGTAGGGATCGAGCTTAGGATATCCATCCTCCACATAATAAAGGCCCAAGGTGATACAATCAATGATAATTTTTCAGTATGCTGATGTATGAAGAATTCGGCATCCTTGCTTATCATCATCCACTAGAGCCCTTACGTCAGTCCCCTTTGTGCTAAGTTTTTTTCCTGGATGTCCTCCACATATGTCTCCATGCATGTTTCTTAGGACTGTCGTACCTCCATTGGGTGTACATATTGGAGGATTGGAATAATGTATTTCCTATTTTACATGACTCCATCATAGATAAAATACTTTATTGCTTTGACCCGTACGTTTTTATCTTTCACGCGATCTTCAGGAAAGGTGACCTCCTTGATGTACTGGACGAACTTATCCATCCAGTTATATCCCCAATCCGCTACACATGTTACTTTTTTTCCAACTAAATGCAAGGTTAATCCAAATTTTCAACGAGAGGATTCCCTTGGTCTATCGATGCCAACCGAGCCACATGGTTCTCTTTTACATTTTTTCTCGTGGAACATGACCGATGTTGAAAGCCCTAAATCGGCTCGTCGACTACTCAAATCATTTCACATATGTCATCTTCCTCTCTTTCAAATTCCCATATCACCTGTTGAACGACCACATTTAAATCATTGATGAACTCTACTCAATTTTCTTGGAAGGGATACTGCGGCGCGAGCTCAAGTAATCCGAGCCTTACTCGGCCTCATTATTCGATATTCAAAAATTAAATCTCAACATATATTCCACGCTAGATGCGTATGAAGTGTCAATGATAAAACCACCCAATAACCAGCTTCGTTGGATGATCCATAAACATGAATGACCCGTATAAGTTGTCAAACGCCCACCTTATGATTAAACTTGTTGTCTTTAGAGTTTGTGAACTCCCCGAGGGAATCTGAGACCACCTACCCCTTAACAGACACTCTTGTCTTGTATTGAATATCGAACTCCCCAAGCTCTACAAACCACTTCATCAACACTCTAGAGACATCTTGCTTGTGGAGGAATTGTCAGAGTGGATAGTCGGTAAGAATGCCTATAGTGTAGGGTGGCAATTTGTGTTTTTGGCTCGTGTTTCGAGCTGACAAGACACGATACGACACGATAAGGATTTTTTATACAGGACTCGACACAACATGAATTCGTGTTTTTCAATTGACATGAACACGGTCCAAATAAAATTGACACGTCATGATACGACACGAATAACAAGATTTATTAAATTTCACACTAAATTGAACATAAACAGGCACGATAACCTGAATAAAAATACGATTAACAGATAAGATACGATAACACGACTCATAATTTTGACATGAACACGACACCACTTCGTGTTAAAAACTCGACACGAACACGACATATCGTGTCAATTTTGGGTTAATTTCGTGTTGTGTTTTCATGTCATTTCTAAAATTGCCACCCTTAATATAATTTGTGCTTAGAAGTACGATCTCAATTTTTGGGATGAGATGATTAGTGAAAATGCTAGCTTCTCAAGCATAGGGTACCTTGATTATTCTACTTTGAACACCCTATTGATGTAGTACACTGGTCGTTGAATCCCATTATCATCTCTAATTAGAGTTAAACTGACTACTATGGAGGAAACGACTATTCTTTACCCGGAATTGGCTTCGAATTGAGCAAGGTCTCAAAAAGGAATGCCTTAAAATCTTAGAAAACTTGCTCGCATTCATCGTTCCAGCAAATGCCTTTTTCAATGTCCTAAATAAAAGGATGCACTTGTTAGTTGCTTAGCTGATGAATCTATTCAATGCTGCGACTCTCCCTATAAGAGATTGTACCCCTTTAACCTTTTATGGGATCTTCATAACTGAGATCGCCCGAATTTTCTGTGAATCTGCCTCTATCCCCTACGAATAACCATGAAGCCCGATTTTTTTTAATGTAACTCAAAAAGTGCATTTTTCTGGACTCGACTTCATCTAATTTTGACTAAGGATTTTGGAGGCTTCCTCAAAGTTAGCAATATGTTCCTCTTCCTTCAAACTCTTTATTAACATATTATCAACATTAACCTCCATCATACCCCTTATCTACTTTACAAACATCATATTGATAAGCCTCTAATATGTTGACCCATCATTCTTCAACCCGAATGGCATCACACGATGACAGTATATCTACTGGTTGCATTCAGATCAGGTTGTATCCGAAATAAGCATCGATGAAAGATAACATATCGTATCCAACTATGGCATCCACTAACGCATCAATTCTTATAAGTGGATACGAGTCCTTTGAATAATCCTCATTTAAATATGAATAATTCACGTAGAGCAGGCATTTCCCATTCGTCTTCTTGATCATCAAGATATTTGATAACCATTCGGAGTATTTGATATCACGAATAGACTCTACGTCTAGTAGATTTCCCACCTCAATATGGATTACTTGATTACTTTTCGGGGTGAACACCCTGTTCTTTTGCCTTACTTGATACTTAGTCGGGCTAATTTGTAATTGATGGGTTACTACCAAGGTGCTCATACCCGACATGTCTTCATGGCTCTATGAAAATGTCTTGTGGTGGTTTATCAGAAATAAATCCAATTACTCCCTTATCTTGTTAGTTGGTGATGACCCTACATATAGCACCCACTCTAAATGATTTTCAAATAAAGGGGGCAAGATATACCTTCGACGAGCGAACCAGTGGTCGATTCTTCTATAGGATCCAGCCCACCTATATGGAAAAATTCCTTCTTCTTCTTCAATGATGAAAAGTAACAGCTTCTCGTGTGGGACTAAATCTTGCATATCGTTCCCATCCCATTTGGCATTGAGAACCCAAAGGTTAGTGAATTGATTGAAAGGATGACATTAATTTGGCTCAAGTTTTTTCGTTCGATCAGGGTGTTATGAGTAGAGGGCGACCACACCATCAAAAATTCTATTTTTAGCGTATTAGATTTAGGGATCCCGTGAACGACAATTCAATAGACCCCTTTGGATACACTACTTCTCGACAAAGCCCAATAGTGAGCCTTTAAAAGACTTCAGTCAAGATCTCTCCAACTTCATCTATTCGATGCAGTCGTGGTAGATAATGTCCGTGAAGCTTCTGGTTTTAATCATGATCCTTTCAATTGTCTAATTTAATATCAAATATTTTATCAGTAGGGGATCGTCAGGTGGGGTGATCAAATTCTGGGAAGTCTTTGGTGTGAAGATGATGTTGTTCCAATCTTCCTGCGGCTTTTGTGTCTGGAATTCATTAATTCTCTCTTATGGATCTTACAGGCCTTGTAGGTTGATGTCGATTCCCCTATGGTGGAAAATCCCTTTGAGATCATGTTAATCCATCTATCTGTTTTTGCATTTTCCGCTTCTTTAACCCATGCCTTTGTTCACGTTCTTTCGACCTGCTTCTACATAGATATCCCCTATGTTCGTTGTTACGATTATCTTGTCTTTCACCTCTAACCTTACAAACTCTCGTTGGTGTCCTCTTTGAGTTAATGTCTCCATCTGTCTTTTCAAGTTAATACAATCATTCCTATCGTGGCCATAACTAAAGTGGAACCAACAATATAGGTTATACTTCCATTCGACATACCTATTTTTGATTTGTTTGGCCACCTTAGCATCTTCAGTTTTTCCATCTTGGCCATAAAGTATCTCTCTAATATGTTAGGAGGAGTAAATTGTTCGATCCGTGATTGGTCTCCCTTGTACCCTCCCTTCGGGGGATTCTGTCACCTCTTTTGTTAGTCTCCCGAGCTCTCATCGTGTAAGCCCTCCTTCCCGTGGGGGGTTGCGACGACTATTGATGGTGTCTTCTATGTGGATAGGTTTTTACAGATTTCATATTAACTCTATCATGATGATTGGGAGTGTAATAACATGTAATTTTATCATTAATTAATTTTCGTGTGATTAAAATTATTAATTCTATTGGAAAATTAAATTGGCTTTCGGTATATATTATTTAGCAAAATAAATGATTCATATTTAATATTATTATTATTATTTACTCGCATGTGATAAGCAAATAAATGTGTTATTTGTTATATGTCGCGTATGAGTGAAAGCAACGATTTATTTTTATATGTCGCTAGGGTGTTATATCGACGGATCGAAATAATTTATGGGTGACGTGTACGACGCGTGTGGGGCCTGATTAATGAGGTGTTAGCATATTTAGAATTGGGTCACTCGGATGACCTTTTCAAGTGCACCGGTGATCTAGAAAGGTTTGAAATAGTCCAGAATAGGTGCTCGGGTGTTATGAATAGGTTTCAGGGGCTTTTTAGACATAATAAGACCCATATAAGGATAGGAGGGTCATTTTACACTTAGGATTAAGTGGGAAAATGGGATTAAGGTAATTAAAGGAGTATTTAAGAAGTCGGGTAAGTGGATGGAAGCCCACTTTTGATATGCTGCACAAGGGAGATTGAGAGAGAGTTCAAGAGAAGAGAAAAGGGCTTGGAGAAGAGGAAGGGAAGCAAATTTCGAATTCAACCCGTAATCAAACACGTATATAACATTGGATCTTAATCCACCAAGGCAAGTAGTTACTTGCTTTAATTTGTAATTATGCATTGTAAATTACTTTCATGATTAGAGATAGAAATTTGAGATTTAACAGTATTAAAGATTGAAACCTTATTTGATTAATGTAGGGATTTAGATGATAAGGATGTTCTGATTTAATTAGTTAAGATTAATCGCATTTGAACTTCGAAATTAATAATGGGATTTAGATGATGATCATGTAAAACTTTGTTAAATAAGTTAGATTTTTGAAAATCAAATTGGGGAAAATTTTGAGTTAAATTAAATTGATGTTTGATTTCTAATCTTAGGGGTTTGATATAGGATCCATGGTTATTTAGGTGCTATAATGTTGTTAGTCCCTTAGTATATTGATGCGTGTGGTCGATTTCATGTTTGGGAAGCTTGGGGCGTCCATTGGAGGGGTTTGGAGGAAAAACCCTGAGGAATAAGACACATGTCAGCCTAGAAAACCAAACCGGTTCACGAGGAGAGTGAACCGATTCGCTCACCTGAACTAGTTTGGTCTGCTAGAAAATTGGTTCAGTTTTTTAGACTGCCCAGTTTTTGTTTGTGTGTTTTTTTAACCCGTTAGAGCTTAGAGAAGGATCCTAGAGGTTTCTAGGGTACTGTAGGATTTCTAAGGGAGGCTTTCTAGGGTTAGGTTCATGTGATAGGACAACGAATAGATGGGTTCGAGTGAGGAGAACTGAGAATTCAAGTGAGTGACTACTTAAATAATTAATAGGAAGTTGGTTTGAATTTCGGGATTGGGTGAACCATGCGTTGTGGGATATGCTTAAAAGTTCTATACTTTATATATATATATATATATATATATATATATATATATATATATATATATATTAAAGTGATATGTATGTATGTATGTGTGTATGATAATTGTTTTTATTAAACATTCCTACCCAGTAGTGCTATCATAGGATGTTGTGCATAGTGAGCATTCCACCTTGGCATTGACCAATAGGTGTTGAATTGATTCCTCGGATCATATGACTATTGCATGGATATTATCCATGTGTGAGGATAGATTTGATTTGTAGACTGTTTGGGTGCGATGTGGTATGGTTGTGACCTCCTGACATATGTCTATGACCGTCTCCATTATTGTATTTTTGTTTAGGATCAGTGGTGAGATTTGACTCGGTGGCTTAGTGTGATGCGTGATGCCTTGTATAATAGCACACGATGGATGTATCCATGGCGTTCATGCTCTGGGGATACGATTACATGTATATAACGAGCGATATATATCTTCGTTTATATGATATACTGTATATATCCATTTATAAAAACATTGTAGTTATGTTATGCTTATTATGTGAATATTGATTTATAGCAAGTGTGTCCCTATAATATAGTTTATGAAGGTATACCTAGAAAAGGAAGTTATACTTAGCTAATAGAGAGTATTAGCGGGGATTGTGCTTAGATATCAGTGAGGTGTCCTAGTTAGACTGGGTAGTTTAATTAGGATAATAAAATGAACACGTTAGGTGCGTACTATAGTTAAGGGGTGAGGTAGTATCTCATGTGAGTGAGACATTTAAGTATAAAAGTACTGCACTACAATTTTAATCGATTTAAATCAATTATCAACTTACAAAATATTTTCAACTTTTCGGGTTTTGACCCACAGAAAATTGTTTTTTCTTGTCTTGTCTTTGAACAAGTGTGTAGCAGTAGTCGAGATCGCAGGGATTGACCCATCCTTGCCGGTGCAGTAGATGTGGGAATTACATGACTCAATTTAGACGTCTCAACTTATTCCATCTTTAAAATATCATTTTATTCCAATGTTTATTTTGGGCCTGTTGCCCATAGATGGATAGGACTTTATATTATTATCAGATATTTTAATTATGTGCTCATTTATTAGTATTCAGTTTTATATAGTGGATGATGTTATTTGTTGACCTATGGTTTATTTGGTTCACACCTATTATTTATTTATACATGAGGACTATTCTTCTCATTGTTTTGTATCGCTTATTCATGCTATTTATTTTTATTGTTATTACGACAATGATGTTGACAAAGGACCATACTGAGATTCCTGTTTTATTTTAGTAGAGGATTACCGACACGATATTAGAATAAGCGGGTTGTCATAGTTGGTATCATAGCATCAAGTTATAAGGTCCTTAGGATCTCTACAAACTTATTACGTTATATGCGTCGTGTTTCTTTGATATAAGGGCCCTATATTTCGAACACTTATTTCATTGCCCTTTTACGATCTTCTGCTATTATTTATGATAAAAGTGAAATCTCATACAATTTCAATTTGTTTTTAGATTCCAAATAACGGGAGAGTTAGACCAGTAGCTGTCGCTATAAGGGCCGCGGAGGAGGAGGTTATTCAGCTGCAACCATGTAACCGCAGCAGAGGTCGCAGTTGTTGTTGCACAAGTGAGTAATGCCATAATAACAACCCTAGCAGAGCATTTTCCTCAAGCTCAACCACAACAGCCAGTGGCAGCAGTAGTTTAGATTCATCCAATGCCGTCAATTTGGGAGTGAGTGAGAAAGGCCTTCCAGAAGATCCATCCACCAAAGTTCCACGGGAGTGCTGATGTGGTTGCATCTAGCCAATGGAAGAAGGATATTCATAGGCACTTGCACATTGAGTAAAACGACACTTAGAGGAAAATACAATCTACATTAAATTTAATTGGACAGCTCTTCGGTGGTGGGAGTCGATGACCACGGTAAAGGAGAGGGATACGATGACGATACAAGAGTTTTGAGTGCGGTTCGACCATAAATTCTTTTATCAGCAGTTCAGATGGATATGAGGAACAGGTTCCTAGATCTTTCACTAAAGGGACGGATTGTGGTAGAGTACGAGAAAGAGTTCATGCTCCTAGAAAAAATTATGGCAGATGAGGTGAACACTGAGGAGAAGAGGATTTGCCTGCACTTGTTGGGGAGCCTTGCATTACATACTTACACTAAGGCCGTTAATGTCGCGTTACTCCACTTTTAGGATCACCACTTCCATCTGAGGGGAGAAAATAGGACCAGATAGTCGATCCAGGAATCTAAAACAGGGGTAACGATGCCAATGGGGTATCACAACAGTAGATGCAGCGGGGGCGACACTCCCAAGAGGGAGTCTCTGCTAAGAGATTTAGATCAAGTAATGATAATTTCAAGTAAGGTTATCAGGGTCAGGAAAACCATACCATAGCCTAGCAACGACAGTGTTATCAGAGCCAGTAGGGCCAGAGGCAGACAGATTTTACTAGGAGTTATTTTGTATGTGGGGAGCAGGGACACATGCGACGTACGTTCTTAAACAGGGATAGAGGTTAGGAGCAGGGTGCCCAGTCGAGGCAAGTTACAGTAGCTTCCCGTCCCTCCAACAGTTCTAGCGTTACCGCCTTTGTAGGGGTAGGGGTAATTTGGGCATGTGTATCACCTCTAATGACTATTGTTACTTCCATTGCTTCCACTGATTGAGGGTATGTTTTCTATTCATGCTCATATATGGAAAGTTTTGTTTGACATAGGAGCATCACACTCATTTGTAAGCACTAAATTTGCACATGCGACGGGTTTAGTGGATCAACGTTAGATATTAATATGACCATAAATTCACCATTGGGTAGCGCGATTTTCACTCATTCCATCTGTAGGGGAGTAGGTGTGGACATTGGGAGGTTATGTTTTCGCCGATCTGTTCATTTTATAAATGTACGAGTATGATGTTATCCTGGGTATGAACTGGTTAGCGACAATTAAAGCGATAGTGGAATGTTATAGTACGACTATTGTGGTCGCTATTCCATGGCAGGATAGGTTCCTTGCGGACATGCCTCGTCCTGAGGGAGGGTTAAGCATTCTTTTATATTATACCGAGGAGGAGATTTTAAAGAGTATAATTGTATCTATAAATTTGATCAATGTGTTTAGGAACTTTATTGATGTGATTCAGGAGATATCAGGGTTACCGCCAAGTTGGGAGAGTGAGTTTGTGATCGACTTAATGCCAGGGGTTACGCGATAGTGCAAGTTCAGTATTATATGACTCCTTTAAATATGCGAGAGTAAGGATTTCAGATTTACTAGATTTGGGGGCAGGGTTTTGTCCGTAGGAGTAAATCACCTTGGGATGCCCCAGTACTGTGTCTTGGGCCAACGGATCTTGATAACCGATAGAGCTAAGTGATAGTGTATCGAGGGTTTCCTGTTTGGATTTCGATTGTGATACGTCGCACGCATGAGGCTTAACAAGTGTTGGGGGTTGAGAAAACATTGGGATCTAGACGCTGGTTCATTACATATGTAAATATGTAATGCATCGAACATTGAGCTATTATTTAAGGTCAGCGGGTCTAAGGAGTGCAACGTCGAGAGCACTCATGGATGGTTTCACCGCAAGTTGAATAAGTGGGGAAATCTCAAGAGGAGTTATCACGATTGGTAGGGAAATTAGGTATACCCTTATTGTATTGTTATACATGGTATGTGTGGATGATTTTTGGATATATGCATATTGCGTTGGTAAACTTTGTGTATGTGTGTATGGATTCCCTAGTCAATTCGATATTATGTATTATCTTATGTGGTGTCAGATGCATTGAGTCATATGTCTGTAGGGTAGTTTGAGACAGTTTAGGAGACGAAGTGGGCTGAGATTTGTTAAGAGGAGGAAGTAGTATGGGCCTGTATAATAGTGATGACCGTCCCACCTGAGATCATTCTGAGGGTTGTGAAGGCATAGGAAGGGGATGACCCTTATCATAATAGGATACAAAAATTCTTGGAAAGTGGAGCAGAGTCTTACTCAGTCAGTGATGAGGGTAGCTTACACTTCAATAAAATGTTGATTATCCAAGACGATGAGGACCAGCAGTGCACAGTTGGGAAGATGGCGTATGGGTTATGATTTGTAGTGCATCTTGGAGATGATAAGATGTACCAAGGTAGAGGAGGCAATATTCGTGTACCGGTATAAAGAGAAATATAGCAGAGTTTGTCTTCAGGTGCATCACTTATCAGCTGGTGAAGGTTGATTATCAGAGATTAGTCGAGGTTCTACAATTGTTAAACATTCCAGTGTGGAAATGAGAGAGTATTCCTATGAACTTCATCAGAGGGTTACCGATGTCGCAGATGGGTCATAATTCCAATTGGATCATTGTGGATTGGTTTACTAAGGTAACTCATTTCTTATCAGTTCGGATGGATTACACGTTAGGGTATTATGCACAGATTTTCATAATAGAGATAATGTAATTGCACGGGGTATCGCTTAATATTATTTCAAATCAGGATAAGATATTTGTGTCCTATTTTTTGGCTGAATTTTTAGGAGATGATGGGGATATAGTTGCATTTGAGCATGACATATCAGTCGGAGACCGATGGTTAGACGAAAGGGTGAATCAGATGTTGGAGGATATGCTGAGGATGTGTATTCTGGACTTCAAGGGTAGCTGGGAGTAGTATTTTCCTTTGGTAGAATTTGCATATGATAACTCGTACCAGTTCACTATGAGCATGGCAACGTTTGAGGCTTTGTACGAGAAGCCTTATCGTTCGCCCTCTCATTGGTTAGAGGTGGGTAACAACAAGCTTCTCGGTTCAGATTTGATTCAAGAGACATCAACGAAGATCGAGTTAACCGGGAGTCACATTCAGGGAGCTCATGACCGATACAAGAGTTACGCCGATATGTACCAGAGATTTGTGGAGTTTGATGTGGGTGATCTGGTGTTGTTGTCGGTTCTCCCATGATGGGAGTGATGGGGTTCGGGGAGAAGGGTAAGTTGGAACCAAAATATGTGGGGACTTCCCCATCATCAAGAGGGTAGGGCCAGTTACATAGAGGCTTGCCTTACCAGAGCATTTGCAACGAATTCACGACGTGTTGTATGCGTTATCTTTGACTAGGTATCTGAGGGATGACGAAATTTATCATCATATACCATTAGAGGAGATTGATCTACGATTGGATATTTTAAATAAGGAGAGACATGTTGCCATTTTAGGCCGTAGCAAGTGAAATCTTTAGTCAAAGGTGGTACCGTTAGAGCGTTCATAGTAAAGACACCACAATATTTCCGAGGCGATGTGGGAGCGTGAGGATGACATGCAGGAAAACTATCTGGAGCTCTTCGTGCCAGGTATGTTCGAATTTCGGGGATGAAATTCCGTTAATTAGGAGAAGAATGTAATACCCAGTACTTTTATTATTAAATAATTTAAGTGTGCTTAAAGTTATTAATTTAATTGGGAAGTTAAATTGGGTTTCGATATTAGAAAGATAAAGGATTACTATCTAATATTATTATTATAATTATTTACTTGCATGTGACAAGTAAATAAATATGCGATTTATTATATGTCGCGTATGAGTGAAAACGACGATTTATTTTTATATGTCGATGTTGTGTTACATCGACAAATCGATATAATTTATGGGTGAATACATACGGTATGCACGTATCTGGCTTGATTAATGAGATGTTAGATTGTTTATAGTTGGGTGAATCGAATGATCTGTTTGAATGCACCGGTGATTCGATAAGGATTAAATATTCCAGAATAGGTGCCCGAGTGTTATGTGCAAAATGGGATTAGGATAATTAAGGAAGTATTTAAGAAGCTAGGTAAGTGGATGGCAACCCACTTTTGCTATTCTGCACAAGGGAGATTGAGAAAGAGTTCAAGAGAAAAGAAAATGGCCTGGAGAAGAGGAAGATAAGCTAATTTCATATTCAACCCGTCATCAAACATGTAGAGAATGTCGGATCTTAATCCACCAAGGCAAGTAGTTACTTTCTTTAAGTTGAAATTATGCATAGTTAATTACTTTCACAATTGAAGATAGAAATATAAGATTTAAAGTACTAAAGATTGAAACTTTAGTTGATTAACATATAAATTTAAATGATAAGGAAGTTCTGATTTAAATTAATTATTACTTGGGATTAATCACATTAGAACTTCGAAATTAATTAAGGGAATTAAATGATGATCATGTAGAACTTTTTTAGAAAGGTTAAATTTTTGAAAATCAAATTTGGGAAAATTTTGAGTTGAATTAAATTGATGTTTGATTTGTAATCCTAAGTGTTTGGTACATGATTCATGGTTATTTAGGTGTTATAATAATACTAGAGCATTAGTATATTGATATGTGAGGTCAATTTCATGTTTGGGGAGGCTTGTGACCTCCACTAGGTGATTTTGGCGAAGAAGTCCCGAGAAAGAGGACGCTTAGAAGCCTAGCAAACCGAATCATTTCGGTTTGCCTATGAATCGGTTCGATTCGCTGGTCTGCCCAGTTTTTGTTCGTGTGTTGTTTTGACCCGTTTGAGCTTAGGGAATGATCGTAGGGGCTTTCGGCAATTGTGGGATTACTGGAGAAGTTTTTCCAGGATTAGGTACGTATGATTGGCCAACGAAAAGATGTGTTGGAGTGAGGAGAACCAAAAATTTAAGTGATTAACTACTCATCAACCTTAAATTTGGTTTAAACTACGGGATTGGGTGAACCGTGCGCCGTGTGTGTATATATATATATATATATATATATATATATATATATATAATGTGTGTGTGTGTGTGTGAGATACTTATTTTTATTGAACATACCTCCCCGATAGTGCTATCGTAAGAGGTAGCGTGTAGTGGGCAGTACCCTGGCTTTGATAAGCAAGTATCAGATTGATTCCCCGGATCATAGGACTATTGTATTGCCACTATCCATGTCTAAGGATATATATTATTTGGGAGACCGATTGGGTGTGATGTTGTATGATTGTGACCCCCAGATGTATGTTTATAACTGCTTCCATTGTTATGTTTTCGTTTGGGATTGACGATAAGATTCTGACCCGGTGGCGGAGTGTGATGTGTGATTACTGGAGCTGATAGCACACGAGGGATGTATTCCCAAGGTTCGTGCTCTGGGGATACGGTTACACGTATATAGTGAGCGATATATATATATATATATATATATATATATATATATATATATATATGATATAGCGTATATATCCATTTGTAGCGCAAGTGTAACTATTTCATGTTTATTACGTGAATATTGATTTTTAGAAAGTGTGTCCCTACGATGCAGTTTATGAACGTATACCTAACGAAGGTCGTTATACTTGTCAAATAGATAGTATTAGTAGGGATTGGGCTTGGGTAGCGGTGAAGTGTCCTAGTTAGATTAGGTAGTGTAATTGAGATAATAAAATGGACACGTTAGGCGCACACTGTAGTTGAGGGGTGAGGTATTATCTCATGTGAGAGCGACTGGTTTATTATGAAAATAATACACTGTAGTTTTAATCATTTTAAAATAATTATGAACTTGAAAAATATTTTCTACTTTTCGGGCTTTGACCCGAGAGCAATTGTTTACCCTTGTTTTCGTCTTTGAATACCCAGGTGTGCAGTAGCAGCCGAGACCATAGGGATAGATCCATTATTGTCGTTGCAGTAACTCTGGACGCTACTAGACTCAATTTAGATGCCTCAACTTATCCATCTAGATAAGATCATTTCATTTCAGTTTTCATTTTGGGCATGCTGCCCGTATATGGATAGAATTTTATATTATTGGCAGATATTCAGTACTCAGTTATTAGTATACAATTTTATATAGTGGATGGTGTTATTTTTTTACTAATGGTTTATTCGGTTCACACCTATTATTTATCTATGCATGAGGATTATTTTGATCTTTGTTTTCTATGGTTTATTCTAATTATTTATTTATATTGTTGTTACGACAATGATGTTAAAAATGGACCAGACTGAGATTCATGTTTTATTTTAATAGAGGATTGGCCACCTAGTATTAGAATATGTGGGTTGTCACGGGGGGGTCTTTAACAAAGAGTGAATAGTGAACCTATTATTGAGGTCGTTTGGAAATGATGAGATTGCCACCCTCTCATCCGAGTTATTTATCTGGAGTTGTTCACCGTTGAACATCTTCTGATACTCCCTAAGTATTTGATCCTTAGTCTGGAGAATGTTGAACAGATAGTTGGTGGTCTTATTTTGAACGCGTCTGCCAATAAAATTCCTAATAAAGCATTCAATGAGTTCTCTTAAACATGTGATAGAATTTGGCGCATGCCGATTGAACCAGGTCCTCGTTGAAACGTTGTGGTGAAGTCTGATTAGTCATGAACATTTCATCTATTACCCTTTATTCTTGTGCATTCAATCATACTTATGTCATTTGATTCCTATAATTAAGATTTAATATTGGATAGCCTCTACTATTAATGTTTATATGTTTTCAAGGTTTATTTGACCTTTTATAGGTGTTGGGAATGCTAAGCATGAAGTTTGGTAGCGATTCGGGAAAGTCGCGTCTAGGGATGTGTTTGGGCCGGATCGGATCGGAAAATGCTGTAAGGACATAATTCTATAAATGTCCGGGGTAGAATCTAGGAATTTTCTATTTTCTCCTATATCACATTTCATATGTCTGATACCGCTACATTCGTCACGTCAACACGATCATCCTCGACAGCCTGTATTCGAATTCAATGCAACCACTTTCTTCACGTGCATCATGCTACATGCAACGTGCTGCTCAGCTCATTCCCACTACTCCACTACGCCTTATCAGTAAAATGTTTTATTGGAACTTTAAATATTTGCACAAATATTTGGGAATTGTTTTTGAAAATTATTTTTGAATTCTGGATTAATTTTTTATCAAAAGCAGAATTTTTCTAAGTGTAGAAGCGAATGGCCTCGATCGATGAGATCGCTCGAGCGACTTTACAAGTCATTCGCGCGAGATATCATGTCACGCGATATCATTTGAACGACTTATGTCCTTCACTCGAGCGACATGCTATCTCGTTCGAGCGACATGCTATCTCGTTCGAACGAGCCACCGCCTCAATTTTTGTATAAATATCTTATCTCCTTCTACACGTTTTTCAAGTCTTTCTGCAATCACGAAATTCTGCGAAAACATCCCAGAATAAGACTTTAATTTTAAGGTTTTCTAAACCTTTTTTATTCACAAAACGATTCACATATATGTGTGTGAATCTTTAAACTTCAAGAAGATCGTTTACTCATCTGGAGTACTTTATGAGGAAGCCGCTCTCTTCGTCACTGTTGCCCTACTAAAAAGGGATTGTTTCCAGCCGCCGACAACAGAACCGACACCCGAGGGTATTTCTGTGTCACTTGTATTTTCATTGCAATCCGTTGTAAGCCGTTCTCTTACAAAAATTATTGTGAAATAAAAGGTTTTCCTCCATTAGGGATTTTTCCTCATATATGTGTCCTTGCATGTTTCATCATCGTATTTAATCACATATAGATGCATATTTAGGACTTAAGTGGTAAAAACTGTGTTTAATTAAATAACTTCCTTATTTGAACGCAAGTGCACTCTTCTCAAATTGGTAATAGAGCCAGTTACACAATTTTACCGTGTAATTTTCCACAAAATTTTTCTAAGATATCAATTTTCTGAAAAATTGATTTTTGAAAACGAGTGTGTTCATTATGGAGAAGTTATATAATAAAATGCCATTTTTTGACGAGACAAATTTTGCATATTAGAAAGCCCGCATGAGGTCGGCTTTAAAGGCCATAGATGAAAGGGTTTGGATTTTAGTTGAAAGAGGGTGGACACCTCCCTCAGTCACTGTGGAAAACGTGACCGATTTGAAACCTATCACTTCCTGGACTGAAGATGAATTTAAATGGTCGTCTTTTAATTCTAAGGGTTTGAGTGCTATTTTCGGATCCATCACCCCTGATGAGTTTCGCCGAATTATGACGTGCACCACGTCTAAAGAGGCTTGGGATATTTTGAAACTGACACATGAGGGTACGAACGCGGTCAAAGAATCAAAATTACAAAATTTGGCCACCCAATTTGAGACTATTACCATGTCTGAGTTTGAATGCTTTGATGATTATGCTCGTTTGTCAGACATCGTTAACACTAGCTTTAATTTGGGTGAGGTGATTGATAACACGCGTGTCGTTAAAAAGATTTTGAGATCTCTCCCAAAACGCTTTATTCCTAAAGTCACTGTTTTGAAATCTTTGGGAAATTTGAAATCACTTAAGTTGGAAAAACTTATAGGAGATCTTCAAACCTATGAGATTGACATGTTTCCCAAAACCATTAAGGCTAAGGATAATGGCATTGCTTTAAAGACTCATTTTAAGAAAAAGAAAGAAAAAGTTTTTGAGTCCGATTCTGAGTGTGATTTTGACTTAGATGACTTGGCCCTGTTTGCAAAAAATTTCAAAAGAATTCTCAAATTCAAGAAAAGAGGAAATTTCAATGATAAAAGGAATTTTGAGAAAAATAATTTTGAAAAGAAAAATGAAAAGATTTTAAAGATCCTCCTAAGAAAGACAGTGAGATATGCTTTGAATGCGACGGTAAGGGTCATAGAGCGTTTGAGTGTGCCACTCGTCTGAATAGAGAAAAGGGCAAAGTTGTCCTCAATGCTACCCTTAGTGATGACAGTGAGGTCGAGTCGGTGGACTGTGGAGATGAGTCATCGCATGAGCATAAAATCACCGCACTCATGGTAAGTCATGTGAGTACCTCCAATGCTTCTCACGACGATGAGAATGCTACTTCACAGGGACACCTCGACAGTGAGATCGATGTGAGTGAGGGGGAGGATGACATAAGGGAGAGCGAGAGTGATCTCCAACGCGCCTATGCCAAGTTATATTCTGAGTCATTTGAAACCAAGAAGCGTAATAAAGCGTTAGTTCTTAGGATCACCGCTTTAGAGAGAGATTTAAGATTGTTTGGAGAAAGAGAGAGTTGTGATGAGAGTGGAAAAGAAAGAAAGAAAGAACTTGAGAAGATAAGATGTTTTGAGTGCGATGGGAGGACACAAGAAATTTGAGTGTCCCACTAAACTTAGGAGAGAACGTAAGAAAGATGCCATGCCCACTCCTCTAAGTGATAGTGAGGATGAGGATGGTGATGAAAGTGTGATCCGAAAAGCATTTAGAAAGTTGTTTATCGAAATAATGGAAACAAAAAAGTCAAATAGGATCCTAGGTCTTCGAATTAGTGAGTTAAAGGAAGAGAATGATGTACTAAAAAGGGAAAAAGGTGACTTGACCAACACGGTGTCTAGTCTGACGACACGTGTATCCCATCTCGTGGATGATCTCAAACAAGCACGAGAGGTCCAAGTCACATTAGAGAATGCATCTGAGATGGTTGATAAGATGATTCCCTATCCCGTTTTGAATGATGTTGGAAAAGGTAATGACGGTACATTCTCTACTTTTAATGCACCCGAGCCTATATCCACCTTGGTGAGTGAGTCCCATGGGAGCCCGTCTAGGAAAATTCATCCCAAAATTGTTGACAAATTACTTCCTAGACCAATTTATGTTTGCTCCCACTGCAAGAAGCGAGGACATCTTAGGGAATTTTGTTCTAAGTTGGGTTTTGTGTCACATCATTCCACTTCACACATTCATGCACATGCACCCACTCATGATACCTTGCTTGCACATAATAATAGAGAGTTTCATCACATTCGCAAGCAAGTAAAGTTTTTTATCAAGACCACACATGATCTTACGGAGTTGGTTCAAAAGATGTCACCATCTTTGAAAAACTCCACCGCTCTTCCCGGTTGAGGTCTTGACATGTCTGCTAGCATTGGGTGGTTTTCATCATATCTCTTTTGCCTATTGCTAGCATGTACCATTAATTTGTATTATTCCTTTGAAAAATCCAAAAAGATTTTTTTTATATATATAAAAATTTTGGAAAAGCCCAAAAAGATTTTTGTATTTTTTATGCACCTTTTATGGATGAACATTTAAGATAGCCAAGTCACACCTTCATTCCATTTATCCATGTGACTGTTTGATAGAGATTTGATACGCTACATCATTTCATCCATGCGCTTTACATTGATTGGATTCTTTGAGATGTGATTAGTGATATATTTCTACATGTTTGACTCCTATCTCCTTTATTGCACACATGCACGGCTTTATTTGATTATTGCACTTGTCTATCACATGTTGGCTTGAGTGTTTTCATCTCAATTATGTCTATACAACTAACAATATGCGATAAAACTTGACAAGATTGGATTGCATGTAAAAATCATTTTTCTTGTGAGACTGAGTGTTTGTTTAAGAACGGGGAGAGGCTGCGAAAGGTAATTATCACGTCTTTGCGCAAAAGCCACCGTTCAAAAGGACCTAAAAAATGGAGGAATTTTATTATCCGGAGTCCAAAGAGGTTAAAAGAGCCCGAAAAAATTTAAAGGCAATAAAAAGCAATTCATGCTAAATGTGGGACACTTAGGTTTCACCATCAATTCTCCAAAGTTTGAGAATTTATAAAAGCCTCTATTCAAAATAAAAATCTGAGGGAGTTTGGTTGGAGAATATAAATGGGTTTGCACTTCCTTGAAAGTCCTGAAAAAGCATAAAATAGTTTTGGACGTTATTGGTGTGGAAATCACTTTGAGCTTTGATTTGTTGATTTGATTGAGTCAATATCTTATATTTCCATCTTTTTTTCACCAAAGGAAGACTTTGAGTTCATTCGTTAGGAGTATCCGATATTCATCGTGCACATATGTCATGTTTGTATGCATTGATTTTCCTATCGAATCTGATCACACCCCTTCATTTCGCTATCATTGACTTGGTTGTTTTTGTGATCTTTCATGGTGTGATTCTTTGTTGTATACTATGTGTAAAAAAAAATTTGAAAATATAAAAATAGCAGTTTATTCCCGTGTGTCATTCTCCATGTGCATTCAAATCTGCTTCTCATATTTGTCTATTTGGGGACATCATAAAAAGGGGGAGAAGAATTATGGGGGAGAATTATGTTTTGGTGTTTGGTTGATTTATGAATGATTTGCTTAAGCTTAATTGATCATCAATTTTTGCATATCATTATATTTCAAACTTTTGCTTGTCACGGGTATTTGCTTTATCTCATGTGTAGGTACATCATTATTCACTTTTTGGATTGCACACCCTGATGAGAAAAGCTTTGAAAGTTTCTGAAGAGCTGAAGATTTGGGAGACATGTCATTTAGTATTCTCAGTTTGAGGGTTTAATGGGGATATTATCTTATATGTCATTTGATTGCATAATTCGGATTTTTAATGTATGTACCGGCATAGACATAGGGGGAGATTTGTAAGGACATAATTCTATAAATGTTCGGGGTAGAATCTAGGAATTTTCTATTTTCTCCTATATCACAGTTCATATGTCTGATACCGCTACATTCGGCACGTCAACACGATCATCTTCGACGGCATGTATCCGAATTCAATGCAACCACTTTCTTCACGTGCATCATGCTACATGCAATGTGCTGCTCAGCTCATTCCCACTACTCCACTACGCCTTATCAGTAAAATGTTTTATTGGAACTTTAAATATTTGCATAAATATTTGGGAATTTTTTTTGAAAATTATTTTTGAATTATGGATTAATTTTTTATCAAAAGCAGAATTTTTCTAAGTGTAAAAGCGAATGGCCTCGATCGACGAGATCGCTTGAGCGACTTTGCAAGTCGTTCGCGCGATATCATTCGAACGACTTATGTCCTTCGTTCGAGCGACATGCTATCTCGTTCGAACGAGCCACCGCCTCGATTTTTGTATAAATATCTTATCTCCTTCTACACGTTTTTCAAGTCTTTCTGCAATCACGAAATTCTGCAAAAACATCCCAGAATAAGACTTCACCTTTTAAGGTTTTCTAAACCTTTTTTATTCACAAAACCATTCCCATATATGTGTGTGAATCTTTAAACCTTCAAGACGATTGTTTACTCGTCTGGAGTACTTTGTGAGGAAGTCGCCCTCTTCATCACTGTTGCCCTACTGGAAAGGGATTGTTTCCATCCACTGACAACAGAACCGACATCCGAAGGTATTTCTGTGTCACTTGTATTTTCATTGTAATCCGTTGTAAGCCATTCTCTTACAAAAATTATTGTGAAAATAAAAGGTTTTGCCCCGTTGGGGATTTTTCCTCATATATGTGTCCTTGCATGTTTCATCATCGTATTTAATCACATATAGATGCATTTTTAGGACTTAAGTGGTAAAAACTGTGTTTAATTAAATAACTTCCTTATTTGAACGCAAGCGCACTCTTCTCAAATGCCTCTTCGAAAAAAAATCCAATTTTTTCGAAAATAAAATAACTATTCCGATTTTCGATCCAATCTTTCAAAAAATTAAAAAAAAAAATTGAATTCGGAAAAATCGAAAAAAATCGAAAATTCACAAAATATATTTAAAATCCAAAAATTTTTAAAATTCCAAAATTTTTAAAAAATAAATTATGGATTTTCGATTGCTCGAAATTCTCATTTTAAAGAAATAAGAAAATGGCCTAACCCAACATGTAAATACATGAGGATTTGGCCCATTTTTTCATTTGTGTAGAAGTTAGGAGGATACTCTCCTTTTATAGAGCATATTTTGAATCTCTCTCCCTCTCCCAACCGATGTGGGATGGGAAACTTTCAAAAAATCGAAAAAGAAATCGAAAAAATCGGAAATAGTTGGGAAAAAAATGCAAAAATTTCGAAAAAAATAGGATCGGAATAGTTTTGAAAAAATCGGATCGAAAATTCAGAATTATTTTCGATTTCCAATCTGATTTTTTCCTGAAAAATCGCAAATCGACAAACTAAATTTTATTCCAAATTCGGAAAAAATCGGATCGGGAATCTAAAAAATCGAAAAGTTCCAAAAAAAAACACTGCCCTAGTCGCGTCAAAAGATGAGACTTCAAGGAAATTTTTTTGTTTTCAAACTTTGAAATTCGAACTTTGGGAAACTATGGTCACGTAGCTCTTTAAGTTAGCTTAGCGTAGCCTCTGACTGTGCCATTACCGTGAGATGTTGCTAGAAAAAATCAAAGAGGAAAGAACCCATTATTTTAGTTTCGTCCCAATCCCGAATGATCGGGAATTGGGTGATCGGTCGAGAATTTGGTGAGACCTCTTTGGAATTTTATTTAATTTCCTTTTATTTTTCACGGTATAAATAGAAAGTTGTTTTATATATTTTAGGTGTTTTTCCTCTTGGCATGGAGCTTCACTCCCATTTTCTCTCCTAGGACTTGTATATGTTAACGAGTATCATATATATTTTTCTCTCTCTTCATCCATTGTTATTACTTTATTTTCATTTATCTCTTATTTTATTTCATTATATTGCTGTAGTTAACTTTAATAAGCTTTGTAGGTAATTAAATTGGATTGATATTCATGACCCCATGATGGATTATTTGGTTTCTTTGTTATGGTAGAATGGTTTAGGGAAGTTTTGACCAGTTGTTTGTTAATGGAATTATACCTTAGCACCTTAATGGATGATATCATATATTTTTCATATTTGAAATCTTAGTGTATAATTTCAATAATATTTTTGACTTCAAACTCAAATTTAAAGCTTTGATGAAGATTTAGGGAGTGACACTCGATGTTTGATTGTTTGGCCAAATGAGTTTCAACCTTTGAAAATACTTTTCTTTTCATACGACCATTTATGCTAAGTAGTTCCATTGTGGGGAAAATGATTCTTAATCTATAGGTTCTTTCTTATTAATTACTTTGTTTAAAGAGTTGCTTAGTTTTAATGGTAGTACAAAATCTGTTAAACTAAAAATAGTCTTTTATAACTTTTTTAAGAAGAAATAAATTAATTGAATTCTAAGCATGTTCTCTGTGGTTTTGATAACCGAACTAATCATTATACTTATAAACAATGGTAATTAAAGTTGATTTTTTATTTTTAACAATGAGGCAGGAAGCAAAGTAACGCGGTGTCCTTACATGACCACTCGACGTGGAAAATTATTGAGGTCGTGTTTTCTTACTTGCTCCAAACCCAAACCCAAACCTAAAGAAGAGGTCGAGTATGCTTGTGATCATCTTCGTTACCCCACTAAATATGATGAGCATTATGATCTGTGTTAAACGACCATACACTATACCGAGAAATTAAGCCATATAACTATAGTCACTAACTTTTCCAGATGTTTCAAATGAATTTATTCTTGATTTCTTAGATAAAGGGATATGAAAAATGGAAAGGAAGTTGCAACGGTACCACAAGGCATAACACGCAATGTTATCTATTGGAAACATTCAACAATCTTTTCTTGACCTTTACTACGATAAGTCACAATCCTTTCACAGTTGTAGACACCCCATTCTAATACCCCCTAACCTCTCCTAAGGTCCCTCGCACCTCCCTTCATCATTGCAAACCCAAGTCATACCCCAGGTACTGACCTAAAGGCCATCGGGAATTCCCAGGCTCCGTTTGACCAAAATTCAAACTCTTTCGCTCGATAGAGACTAAATGAATATTCGAAGGGCACTGAAACCCCTTTTCAATGGTTTATCATGTGCGCGATTCTGACTTACCATGAGGACGAACAACCCGTTTTCCCCCGAAACTCGATCCGAAGGTAACCGGACGCTCCCAGGCTCCGTTTGACCAAAGTCAAATCTTCAGATCGACTGAGACTAAATGAATCTTCGAAGGTCACTGAAATCCCTTTCCAACGATTCGCCCCATGTACGATTCTGACGTACGGTACGAACGAACGATCCGTTTTACTTCGAAAGGTCACCAAACGCTTCTGGGCCCCGGTTGACCAAAGTCAACTCCCCGAACCAGGTCAAACTCTTTGGAATGTCGAAGTACATCTCCTAACCTTTATAACCATCCACCCGTGCACGATTCTGACTTACCATGCGTACGAACGATCCATTTGCGTCCGAAGTTTCCTCGTCCAAAGAACCGACGAGCGCTTCCGAGCCACATTTCACCTAAAGTCAACTCTCGAACCCGGGAGCAGTCCCAAGTACTTTCAAAGGTATCTGAAATAACTTTTCAACGGTTCACCCTGTGTGCGATTTGAATCAACATTTTGCACTCTACGATCGATTTTCTGAAGGAACCTGAAAGACACTGCCAAACGGCATGTTCCAAGCCCTGCCTATCGACAGTGTGCCTAAACACACCTGTCGATTGGCAGGACCAGGACTATGATGATCGGCAATGCCCTGGGCCTATAAAAAGTAGGGTCTGACCTCATTCCAAAAGGAGGAAAAAAATTAGAGATCCATCACTCCCAGCAAGCTCATAAAACCCCTCTCGAAGTCAACGAGATATCCACATCCAAATCCCTTTTCAACCTTCGCCTTTCATCACCTTTTTCATCAAAATTGATCAATTAGGTACTCTCCATCATCATCCAAGTGAAAGGGTTGCTCTACAACATCCAAGATCAAGCTTAAGATCTCCAAGAAGGTCCAACTCTTTCTTTAAATTTCCCTAAATTCGCATTAACTTGTTTTATTACTTAGCACCTGTATTCTCTCATCTCAAATATCTTAATATACTTTTTATCAAATATTATTGCACATCTCTTATTTTCATATAAATAAACCCCAAAAACAAGAAAAAGAGGATTTACTCATAAATTCCAAATGGGAATTCTCACACTTTTCTCACACCTTTATCACAACTAAAACACTTTTTTACACACACACACACACATATAAGATAAGTCCCCGAGTGGATTTATGGGATAAATCCCACCCCTTATTTTTCATACGACTACGTGGACTTTGATGCCTCTATAGGCTACGTAGGCGTCTCGGGGTAAAACCCGAGACTCGAGGCCTTTTTCTACTTTTTTCCTATTTTTCTATATTCTTTAAACTTAACTCTCTTAAATTATATGTATTTACATGTATATATATTTGTTCTTAATGGCGTATTATTTCACATGTGTTATCATTCCCTTGTAATGATCGATGCTAGGATAATCGCATAAATCCTATTTTCTAATATTACTTTTAGGAACATTCCTATGGATGACTCGCTTTATCTCTTCTATGATAGAAGTAGATGATTCCTATCTCCACTACGTAGACACATGCACACACATCACGGGGAAATAAAGGAAAATAGCAACAACCCATGAGAGACCGTAAGGGCGGAATGGGTTCCTAACACCATCCCATTTCATAACGTAGCCTTCGGACCCTTTTCGAATCATTTTGGTTTCGTATGTATCAGTATGTCTTCGGATGTTGTCCTTCGGGATAATCTCCTTTCTTTTGTCTGTTTTGAGTAAAATAGACTGGCGACTCTATTTCTCTATATTTTTTCACTTCATTCACCGACGCCGACAGAAGTGCTCCCGAGGGGGATGCGCAGGACGTAGAGGGATCCTCTCCCGTCGCGAGGGGATATATCCGTGGATGGCCACAGTGGCGTCTCTGTTGGGGATTTTCATTTTGAGGGCTAGACCCTATTTACATGGGTATTTTATTTTCTTATATATCCCCCTATTTTCCCCTTTACTACTCATGTGTACCTCATGCTTATGCTTCTATTCACACACTTGTAGAAAATTCTCCATGTACACTTCACACCGCATGCACCTAGGATCACTTATATCCATGTTGCTCACATCACCCGTACTTGGTATACCATTGGTACTCATACTTTGCTCCCTGTTGGGAATGACCAAGAAAGATACTCTCCTCATAAGATACTAATAAGATAATCATGCATGATTCACACGATATCACCAAAGAGCATTGTTATTGACCAAATTTTATCCCGTAATTGGAGGGTCACTTCGTGATGGGCGCTGATCCGACAGGGCGCAGTTAGCCTAAGAGATATGACTCTCACCTTCCATTGGCCAAGTACCTTCAACGTATATCGAACGGCTCCCCCACATCGTAACTTTTGACCGAAGTCATGACGGGAGGTATATCAGAGGGAACTCTTTCACGCACGTTGAGTATATCGAATCCTCTCTCACACGTACCGTCTTCACGAGGTATATAGTGAGGCAATTCACGTACACTCAGGTATATCAAATGGTTTGTCCACACATACCGATTGCCCTCAAAATCAAGACGTATATCGTGGAAACCACGCCAAAAAGGGGAACCCTTTCCAATTCACGTAACCAAGCTGCATACCCGTATATAGGTGTCAAGCCTAGGACACACATATTAGATTATCAATTTCAACCCAAAACTCTGCCGAAATTATGGGTCGGCCTGCCACCCAAATTTTCACGCATTTTTAAAACGGGACCCTGCCCGTGAGCCTGGTTACAAGTCCATCCATAGCTTTGCACATGTTACAAACCCAACTTTTCCAGGCTCGGGTCCCATCCGGTATTTCATTTTGCATTTAGGAGAATTTAATACAAGTGAGAACATAATAATTATAGTAATCATGCTGAGACCCGTCTTCCAAAAACACTTATCCTTTCTTTATCAAAAATCCAAAAACATTTCTCCTTTCTTTACCAAAATCCAAAAATATTCTGTCTTTCAATCTCAAGAAGAAGAAAAAAACGTCAAAAATATTTTCATCATTTTTTGTCAAAAATAAATCCAATTTTGCGCCCTCTCAGGTCGATCGCACGCCCTTGGCCTGGTTCCTTATTAGCTTCGGTCTTTAGTCAAGTCACCCCGGAGATCCGTCTGTTCCCCTGCTACCTCTTCCGAGTCCGGTATCCATCCGCTTTCCATGGAGAACACAAATCAAGCACTAGTTGTGCAGCCAGATCTGACGACAGTTTTAGCTCAGCTCGTGTCCAAGATTGACAACCTTCAGACTGAGGTCCGAGAGATGCAATAAAATTAGGTTCTTGTTCCTCAAGAGCCCGAGGCCTTATTCCCTCGCGATATGGGTCCACCCGAGCCTATCTTTATTCCTAAAGAATATCAGCATGCTCCCACCGTCCCTCCTGTTATTGGGTCGTCACCTGCCCATTTTCCTATGTCGAACCTTGCCCAGCCTGTGGCTAACTTGCCTATGATCGTTGATCCGAAAGAGGAAGAATTTAACAAGGTCAAAGAAGATATCAAGATGCTAACTAAGAAGTTCGATCAAGTTAGAATCTCAGGAAATTACATGGATTACACCCACATGTCTCCTTATCCTAAGGCAAGGTTACCCGAGAGGTTCAAGATGTCGAATATCAAGAAATTCGAAGGAAGTGGACGCCCGGTTGTTCATCTTCGCAGTTATCACCGTTCTATGACTCTCCTAGGGGCTTCTGAAGAAGTGATGGCTCAATTATTTTAGCAAACTCTGAAGGATAGCGCTCTTCGATGGTTTTTATGTCTCGAGGAGTCCAGAATCCGTAGCTGGGAAGATGTAGCCCGAGAATTCATATCGCAGTACAAATATAACGAAGAGCTTGAGGTCACCCACCTTAATTTAGAGCTGCTCAGACAAAACTCTGGGGAATCAGTCAGTAACTTCATAGCCCGATGGAGGGAAAAAGTAGCTACCATGACCAATCGGCTTTCCAAGGAAGAATAAGTCAATATAATAAAGAAGAACTTCTTGCCCCATATCCGAGCGACCATGGGAGCACAATACTATCCCCACTTTCGAGCTCTCAGAGAGGCATGAGTAGAAATCGAGGAAAGTCTTTCTAAAATAGAGGTTGAACCAAAGAAAGTGTCCGGACAGTTCACCCTCAGAAAATATGACAAACTTGCCAGTGCTGCAGTCTCAACCATCAACAACATCTCTTAACCAACCACTTCGTGGGCACCAGAGAGCCGCCCTATCCCAGTCCGAAAGGAATACACCGAGATCCATGCTCCCCTCTCCAAAGTTTATCAAGCCCTGTTAAGCCGAAACCTCAACAAACCCTTGGATCCCCTTCCATTGCCCAACCCACTTTCGAGAAACTTCAAGGCAAATGCCCATTGTGCCTTTTAACAAACCGCTGGTCATACCACTGACCAATGCTTTCACCTTCGAATCATAATCCAAGGTGTAATTGACCAGGGTACCATTACCCCACCAGCCAATCCTAAGACAAAGACTACTCATAACCCACTCCCAAATCATACCAATGTTATCTTCCTAGAAATAACCCAGGATTTGATCCCTCAACTCAAATCACACCCATACACTCTCCCAAACCTCTCCAAACTTGCCCATATTTCCTCCTACACCCTTTTAGCCTCACTGATCAGGCACTGTCACTCCTTACTAGATCATGCATCGTTGTCTGTACCTGTTCTGAAAATGGAGGTATGGAATTATCAGATTGTTAAACCAACTCCTAGAGTTCGGGCTGAAATTGCCCTCACAGATGATCATTGATTATCATAGGTTCAACACGTTGTTCTTGGAAGCACAAAAATGGGCCCGAGAGTGAGACAGTTGGGTGGTACCAACAGATGAAGTCATCTTGGATGATGTCGTCCAGATCATGGCAGAATTATTCAGGCAAACCAACGACATCTGCAGTATAACCAAGTTACTTGATACTTTGAAATTACAAGGGTGTCTGGTCCCTTCACCCTTACATATCTACACTGAATGGGAAGACCTTTATGAAAAAGCCATTGAAGTTGTGGAATACATTGACTTTACATGGAAAGACAAAAATGTTGCCACCAGATGGGGAGAAGAATTCGAAGATTCGAATGAAGAACAAGCTTTTGAGAAAACTGGACTGGTAGCCGACATGTGTGGGATGATATCATTTGAGGAGATCCTCGGAGAAATAAACAAAGTGGAAGAACAACCCGAGATCGACCAAGAAACAGGGTTCATGTTCATCCCTTCTTCAGTAAATCACATGACCAGATCAGGGAGGCATTACCAGATCCCAAGCTCACTACCAGCCAATGACAAGGGGAACGATATTGAAAACCTTCCTATGCCAGAAATGACCCTCGAGGAAAGAAAGATCCTCGATCCACTGAAGAAAACTCAAGTTAACATCACTCTATGGGGGCTTTTCATGTCTTCCCAACTACACAGAAACGCTTTGATCAAGTTGCTCACTAGACCCATAGTTTCTCCCTCTACTAGACCAGAAGAAGCAGTAAATTTGGTCGGATCCCTGACTTCTACCCGAATGCTATCCTTTTTCGAAGAAGAAATCCCGAGAATTGGGCCAAACCACAATCATGCACCCAACACCTTTGTCGAAGTTATGGGGAAAATCGTACCATTCTCTCTTATCGATAATGGATCCGCCTTGAATGTCTGCCCATTAAGAGCCTTCAAATGCTTAGGACTGAAGGAAAGTGATCTCGCTCCAACTTCCGCTGCTATACGTGCCTATGATAATACCCGTCAGGAGGTGATAGGATCCATAAAACTTGTAATATGGGTTGGCCCTATAAACCCCGTCGTTGAATTTCAAGTTATTGACATCCCAGCTTGTTTCAACCTGTTGCTTGGACAACCTTGGCTCCACAATATCAAGGGTGTGTTTTCCTCACTCCATCAGAAATCAAAGTTCTTCGCCGACGGATGATTCATTACCATTTTGGGCGACGATGATAATACCAAGGGTGCAAGTACAAGCAATCCAATCCTTGATATATAGCACGGGTCAAATGATATGCTCCTATCAGGATTCCGAGTTGAACCACTCCTACTCCCGATAGGGGACGATTTCAAATAAAGGGTTTATCTAGAATACGACCCTCATGGAAATGTTAATGTGATTCAAATGTTTAGAAACATGCACTTTATGCCCGAACTGGGGCTAGGACAAAGACAGCAAGGGATACTTGATCCCATTGAATTGAAGAAAGCTTTCCCTCTTTGTGGTTTGGGGTATCAACCATCAGAACAAGAGCTCAAAATGATCCACCAGTCTCGACCAAAGAGAGGATTAGACTGCATCAAGACTATCCCAGGTGACTTCTTGAATGGATGATTCATCAAAGAGGGTGAGGACTTCCCCTTTTACGGCTTTCCGGAACCATGGTATAACTATACAGACAAGAAGATGAAACCCAAAACGGAGATCTTTTTCTAAGACAGCTACCCATGGGCCAAAAGTTTCCACAACATGTACAACCGCTCATCAAAGATACCGAAGAGACTGAGGAAAGTGACTCCAAGGACTTGTTCAACTTACAGACACTGAGGCTGACACTCTGCATGGTTCATTCAAGCACTACATCCCTGGATCCATCCAACTTGATTAAAGTTGTTGATACACCTCTCCTCAACTGGCATGCTGCGCTGGTTCTACCTGTTGAAATCCCACCTAACCCCAATTTTTACCCCATTTCTTCGTTTGTTGTCTATCCTTGCTCAAATGTAATCGAGGCCTCCTTTGATGAGGTTCTCAATGCTATTTTTCCTATCAATGAAATAAACGAATATTTTCAGTATCTTGTTGTGTCTTACATTAATTGTGTAGATTCTAATCAAACTTTTGATGATGATGATTTTGCAAATGAATAATTCTTAACTGGTCTAAATAAGGTTAATAACAAACAACATAATCGCGTTCAAGTTAATGAATTAGGGAATGTTATTATTAACCTCGGTTCTATTATCAAATTGCGCGAGATTAGGATAAAGGCTACCTTGAACGAGTATGAGCACGCACAACTTGAAGAATTATTGAAGGAATTCGTACATGTCTTCGCATGGTCTTATGATGATATGCCCGACATTGATCCTGAAATTGCTCAGTATGAGATCCCCACGCTTCCAGATTACAAGCCGATTAAACAGAAGTTGAGAAAGCTCCGCATCAAATGGTCGCTCAAGGTTAAAGAAGAGGTGGTCAAACAGCTGAATGTGGGCTTCATTCGTGTGATCGAATATCCCACATGGCTAGCCAACATATTGCCTGTGCCGAAACCAGGAGGGAAAGTTCGAATGTGTGTAGACTATCAGGATTTGAACAAAGCCTCACCAAAGGATGATTACTCGCTACCCAATATCGACATGATCGTGGACAACACGACCAGTCTTGCTCTCAAGTCATTCGTAGATGGGTTTGCCGGATACAACCAAATCAAAATGCACCCAGATCATCAAGAAAAAACCGCGTTGCGACATTGTTATGCCATTTGGTCTTAAGAATGCTGGGGCTACCTACCAGAGGGCTGCCACAACCATCCTACACGATCTGATTCATAAAGAAGTCGGGGTCTATGTGGATGATATAATTATCAAATCCAAAACTAGAGAAGGTCATGTTCCCGCTCTTCGAAAGTTCTTCAAACGACTGCGACAATATCAGATGAGACTCAATCCACATAAATGTGTCTTTGGCATTACAAAGGGAAAATTCTTGGGATTCATGGTCAGTGAAAAAGGGACAGAAGCAGATTCTGCAAAGCTAAAAGCCATACTTGAGATGCCACCTCCCTGAACGAAGAAAGAAATCCGAGGCTTCCTTGGTAAATTATAATACATCAATCGGTTCATCAGTCAGCTAACCTCTATCTGCGAACCTATTTCAAACTCCTCCAAAAGGATTTAACCAAAGTTTGGAATGAGGCCTGGCAAGAAGCCTTTGACCGAATCAAACAATACCTGACTCAACCTCCGGTACTCATGCCACCATAGCCTGGTCTCCCCTTGCTCCTATACTTAACCATAATCGACACTGCAGCTGGGGCTTTGCTAGCTCAGTACCTTGAAGATTCTTGCAAATAAAGAGCCATCTATTATACCAGTTGTAAATTGGCCGGATACGAAGTCAACTACACCGATTTGGAAAATGCATGCGTCGAGCTTATTTGGGTCACCTAAAAGTTGCGACACTACATGCTTGCCTTCCCCATTAAACTTGTATCCCGAATGGACCCCATCAAATACCTGCTTGAGAAACCTGCCTTATCCAGCCGAATGGCTCGATGGTTGATGCTCTTAGCTGATTTTAATACCGTATACGTCATAAAGAAAGCCATGAAAGGAAGAGCCATATCTGGCTACCTCGCTGACTACCCCATGGAAGAGGCTGATGATTGGATCTCTGAATTCCCAAATGAAAACATATTCTATGCTGCTCAATATGACTTTCGATGGAAAATGTTCTTTGATGGCGCGGCTAACAAAAAGGGATATGGCATTGGGATACTTCTGATCGCTCCAGATGACTCCCACACTCCCATCTCCATCAAGTTGGATTTCCCCTGCACTCACAACATGACTGAATAAGAGGCATGTACGGTAGGCCTCAAAGTTTCCTTCAAGAAAGAAATTCAAAGCCTCGATGTCTACGGGGATTCTTCCCTAATCATTGGTCGAGTGCTCCAGCCCTTCCATGCCCGCTTAGAATAACTAGCCACCCAATTCCGAGACATCACCTTCCACTACCTACCTCGAGCAAAGAATAACCTAGACGATGCCCTTGCTACCTTAGCCTCCATGGTCGACATGACCAAAGGAATAACAATGGCCCCCTTCCTAGTCCAAAAGCAAGACAAATCAACCCACTGCTACCACAATTGGCTCATCATCAAAGAAGATCCCGAGCTAGCCAATTGTTGGTATTATGATATTTAGCACCTCCTCAAGCACGGTAGGTATCTCGAGGGTTCCAATAAGAAAGATCGGGCAACCCTGCGAAGACTGGCCACCCAGTACATCATTTGTCACAAAGCACTATTTAAGAGAAACTTCGATGGAACCCATCTACACTGCATCGCATGGGCTGACATTGAAGAGGTGATGCAAAGAATCCACAGTGGGGAATGCGGACACCACATGAACGGTCATATGCTTACCAAGAAGATTATACGACAAGGCTACTGCTGGACCACCATGATCCAGGATTACACCGCACATATCTGAAGATGCCTCAAATGCCAACAGTTCTCCAACCTTCAACACCTACCTCCACGTAAATTATACAACATGACTTCTCCCTGGCCGTTCTCCACCTGTGGCATCGATATTATAGGGAAGGTTACACCCAAGGCCTCTAACGGGCATGAGTTCATCCTGGTTGCCATTGATTACTTCACCAAATGGGTCGAAGCTGAGTCATATGTAGTTCTAAACGCCAAGAAAGTGGCCAAATTCATCAAGAAAAACATCATCTGCCGATATGGGGTCCCACACGAGATAGTGTCAGATAACGGGTTGCATTTCATAGCAGAAGTCACAGAAGTGGTCAACGAGTATGGGATCCAGAGACACAAATATTCTCCCTACCGACCACAAACCAATGGTGAAGTCAAAGCCGCCAATAAGAACCTCAAAGCCATCATCAGCAAGATAACCGAAAGTTATCGAGATTGGGATGATCGAATCCCATACTCCCTCTGGGGTAATCGAACCACAATTTGAACCTCTACTGGAGCTACCCCTTACTCTCTAGTATACGGAACGGAAGCAGTTCTACCCGTAGAGCTAGAAATACCCTCGTTACACATTATGCTTGAAAGAAAGGTCAGTGAGGAAGACTTGAATCAAAGCCAACTCGACGAGCTGTCACTCTTGGACGAAAGGAGACTGAAGGCGTTATATCACATACAAGGGTACCATCACCGAATAGCACGTTTATTTAATAAGAAAGTCAAGGATCGCGGTGTCCAAGAAGGAAATTTAGCCCTCAAAGAAATAGTAGAGCCCATCTGGGACCCCAGAGGGAAATTCAAGCCCAATTGGAGCATCCCATACATTGTGAAGAAGATCTTATTCGGCGGTGTCGCCATGCTCACCGAATTTGATGGAGAAGAGATGGCTCGTCCAGTCAACCTGGACCATCTCAAGAAATTTTACCCCTAGTCTGAAATCTCGACGCGCTACGACTCTTCTCATCTCCCTTCTATTCTAAAAAAAATCTCTTCATTTCCCTCTACCCAGAACTATGTGGGCCTGATCCTGTGCAAAAATCATTCTCATAAAAATTCAAAAAATTCAAAAAAAAACAGAGGTACGTAGGCAGCTGATACGTCTTACATGAGCAGGGCCTCTTGTTTTTCACAAAAAAAACTATTCTTTTCTTATCTTCAAGAATGATAGTTCACTTTAACATCTTGAACAAAGGGATTATGCATGCCTTAGCGATCGGTATAGATAATTCAAAATACAGAATTCATCAAAAGGCACAGCTAGATGATCAAAAACTTGTTTATTTCATTAATAAGAAATTATGGTACAATTACATAAAGGAACGGATGACTACCTTCCCCCCTACCTTCCTAAAAAGCCAAATAAATCCCCAAATTTTTTCCCCGGTACAAAAAAACAAACTCTCTAAGATCCCTACCCACAGCTACCAGAAGAGCCCGCTCCATCATCGTCATCAACATCCTGGGGTCCCCAAGTTTCCCCTGCCTGAATGGAGTGTCGCAGACACTCCATGGACCGATAGGCTCGAACCAGCCTCGGAAACACCATAACCCCTCCCTCTATGGTATCAGATAAGGCAAGCCATCTTTGTCCAGTATCCACTTCCAACATCTTTCTAACTACTCTCCTCCACAACCACTTCAAATAATCCTCAGGGATGTGCCAAAATCTCCTAGCAGACTGAGAGGGACGGGTTGATGGACGTCGACTCTCCCACAAAGAGCCAAGCCGCATGCGTAAACGCTCTATCAAATCTTCTACCGAAAAAAATTCTAGTGTCCGAAGTGGTACAATTTGCTCCCAGCCAAATTAGCGCAGAAGTCGCCAAGGGAAATAAAAAGAGGTCTGTCTAAGACCAACCAGCCAGACATACGGGTAGTCTCCCAGTTCCAGAATAGGCAGCAGCCATCCCCAATAAGGAACCGACCAGTACAGATTTAGAGCCCCGTGATCCACAAACCAGTCCTCCCAGATCTCAATATCCAGGCCGACACGATGAAATGGCATGAAAAGAAATTGGGTATAGTTGACAAAGAGTATTCCGGAGGAGTCACCAGGCGGAATCTTTCAGACAACCACATGAACAGCATCACAGGGCTACCCCTCAGAAAGTCAGAACGACCTTCTCGCCAAGCATCCAGTCCATTTAGAGTCTCCGCCAGTATCACCGCCACTGGATTACGATGGTAGGATATCCATGAGGTAATAGCTATAAGTTGTGGGTCCACCAATAGCTCCCCAGTCACCAGCAGTAGTTTTGAAACCAAGCCTAGAACGACAACTCCGGCATATCCAGCATCACCAACCTCCTGCAAATGCACAGATCGCAACACCGGCGAAAGAGAAATCATACCTCCAGCCACCAGTGATTTGGAAGCTGAGGATGAAATGCAAAGAAGCCCAGCCAATAACTCCCGGGGAGAACGACAAAACTCAGGCAGAGCCGCAGCAACGTTGGGATTTATCCCAAACATGGCAGAAAATTCCTCATAATTTGGGCAAGCTTCTTCCAAGCCAAAGTGGAATACATGGTCTTCAGGGTACCAGAATTATACCGCCGCCATCAGCATGTTCCACTCCATGGGACGATTACTGTAAAGAAACTCGACGCATGTTGTAAGCATCGTAGTCGACATTATAGGAGCACATCGCCTCCAAAGTCTCGAGGTAGTTGGCAAACTCAACGCTACCAGGGAGGGCCATCTCACAGAATAAGAAAGTAGGAATGTGAGGGTGTGAGGAAAACACTCCACTCTTACCCCTCTTTTATACTTAAAAACCCCCATAAAAGACATAACCCTTGCAGATCGGAGGAATTCCTTCCCCACAAGGTACCAAAGGCTGAAGAGGGTACCAATCAAAGCTTTGAATTGATGGGACTGGACTGACCTGCCGATAGACAGGACAAGGTGCTTGCCGATTGGCAACCCCATACTTTTGGAAATTTTCCTTTTTCCTCTTTTGTTAAAATTCAGAAAACTCAAAATAAATTGATATTCTCAACAGAATTTCAAAAATCCTCTTTTTATCTTTATATAAATTCTCATTTTGAATAAAAATTTCTTTCAAAATTCTAAAAATATTTATTTTTACGGTCTCAGCAGCAAAGTAAAAAGCGCATGTGCATGCATTCATTCATCATTAATAGAAGATAATCAAAAAAACTTCATTGCATTGCATAAATATGTTTTTGTGTTACATCATTTTGTAGAAAAATAAAGAAAAGCAGAAAAAACAAACGGGACTCATCCCGAACCCACATTCTCCCTTTCTCTCTTCACCTCTCTCTGCTAAGAGCTTCCACCCCTATGATGCGCTCTCTTTCCCCGACGGCGAGATGACACACCACCGCTACCTGAACCAGACTCCTCTCTGAATGAAGCAGATGGCACCAAGCAAGAAGGAATAGGAATTGCGTCCCGAAGATGGGTAGTCGTCGAAGATATCCAGTCCTTAATATCCCTCAATTAAGTGATGGACACCCAGACTTGCTGCAAGAAAAGGCAGAATTAGTATCAAGCAGAAAAGATCAAAAGAAACCAAAAGGAAGGAAAACAAAAGAGAAAAAAGATATACCAAAGGACGAAGAACCTCCTCTGTCAAACCCAACTCCTACGGGTCCATCACATGAGGATGATGTAGTATAGGAATTATCCCTCCATCAGCCCTCTAAATGTTGTATGAAGGAGTATTCACCCGCACAAAGGGAACCTCTGAAGTCGTCATCGCCGCAGATGTCGAAGGATCACCACTGTTGTGGGAGGACCCCACTGGCCAACTCGAACCCGCATGAGGGAAGGGTAGTGCATCATATATGTTGGGCGCCATCAGCCAGCTCATTATAAAGTCCATATAATCTACGGCACAACTGTATCGGTGCACAGTAGGTAGCAATCGCTAATCATTGTCGTGATCCTCTCATCCTCCAGCAGCAGTCTCTCCCACCTCATAGACATAGGAGCCTCGCAGGTGGCACTTCCACCTCCCCCTAAGTAATCTGTCGGATCACCCTCTCCCCGAGATACCAAGAGTGGACAAACTCATGCGCAAGCAAACGCCTTATCTGCGCATTTACTCCAGTCAACCCTGTGTCTTGAACGGTCATCCCCAAGGGTAAAAAGTCACCTGAAAAATCCCCAGTAAATATGAGTCAAATAAAAAATCAGAGCACACAAAGGTCTTAGACTGAAGACGAAAAAATTTGTACCCTATCACTGGTCAGGCCATTCAAGACCTGACGCACCGACTCTAGAGAGAGAGACCTCCTCGACTGTCGATTGGCCTTGCGCCATCTATGCAACTGGAAAAAATCCCCAAGAGTCTCGTCCTTCAAAGCAATCAGCAGGGTATTACACCCGATCACCTCATAGAACCATGTCTGCCAAGGACAAAAAAAAATTTGCAATTAAAAAGAGACGCATAAGGAAAATGCAAATGCATGAAAGGAAAATGCACAAAAATTAAAGAATACCTCAAGAAGATATATGGCTCCAGTAAAATACTGCCGATAGCACCGGCTGAATGCATCCAAGGAAAAATAAAGGGTCGCCAAAGTCAGGCTCCCCCAATGATAGAGAGGGATGTTCGAAAACATCCTCAGATATGGTAAAAAACATAAGTTGACAACGTCGTCGCTCGACGCCACCAAAAATCCCCTCAACACCAGGAAAATAAATAATCGCGCCATCTGCCTCACCTACAACCCATCCACCACATCGATCACTCTGCCCAATAAAACATCCTTCAGCAGCGACAGACGGATGGAGTTCCCAGACACTATCCTCCCCACATCACCAAGCGCCGCACGCACCGCCTTCGGTCTCACCTGCAATGAGCGATCCACCTCTATCTGTTATCCATCACAGTCCAGCCCCAGTAGCTACTGCACATCTATGGGAGTCACAGTCATCTCCCCAAAACCAAAATGAAAAGTGTGGGTAGTGTCCCACCACCTCTCCCTCAGAGCGTATAAGACTGTCGTTGAACGAGGCGTCTCATCTAGCACAGACGCTAACCTCCCAAAGCCTGCTAAGGATACCACCCAATGCACCACAGGTGGAAGATGCTCCCAGACATTCTTAAGCCCCGTCGTCCCGCGGGCACGCATATTCGACAAAGAAACATCAGACTGTCAAAAGATAAAAACCTTGTCAAGATCCAAGAAAAAAGGAAAGCCACAAAAAAAGAATGCCAAAAGTCATTTCATTTACATAACTGCCAGCGTTCACCACCCTCGAAGAGCGATGATGCGACGGCTCCCGCAGTAAAGTCCGTTTATCCGCAACCGGCTCAAATGCATCAAAAGAGTTCTCGCTCCCTAAAGAAAGAGGCACCCTGTCACTCCACTCCATGTTTGCCCAGTCATCAACAGGCAACCATTCCCGGTGTACTGCAGTGCTCGCAAAAGCGGCCATTTTTTAGAGATCGGAATGCTAAAACGGTTCGCAGAAGAAAATCGCAGAAATAGATCTGTGAAAAATGAGGGGAACTCGCCCCCTTTATATAGGATGCCAAGGGTTATGCCGATCGGCACTGACCTTTTACCTTCTCAAGGCAGCCCAAAAGTTCGTGCCACTGCCTAATGGCACCCTCCACACCATGCCGACCGGTACCTCCCTTAAATTTTTGTATAGAAATTCACAAAAAATACCAAAAAACCTTGAAATATCCTCAGAAATTTCTTAAAAATCCCAGAAAGGATTTAGAGCATTTTCACCAAGAAAATTTTGCACTTCCTCGAGCAGAACCCCTATTTCCCCAGTGGAACTCTCAAAAGATAAGCGAACCTCTCCCCGGCAACATCCCTAGAGGACCTCCAAAATATCAAAATCTTTAGGACCATATCCTATTTCCCAAAGGTCTCAAATCTTCCCGAGAAATACGTCCAAAACCTGGACCACCTAATCATTTCCCCAGCATCAGATTGGATGTTTCCCAGGTACAGTCTCTAAAAGACACAAGGATTTCCCCAGTAATCGGCTCCCCAACTCAAATCAAAATCACGAGGTAATTTTCCCAGTAGAGTTCCCCAAGAACTTCTCACCTAAAGCCCGCAGAATTGGCTTTGACCTGCAGAATCGGTCTCCCTCATCTTCAAGCCCTCGAAATTGGCTTCGACTCGCAGAATTGGTCACCCCAACTTAAGCTCGTAGAATTGGCTTCGACCCACAGAGTTGGTCATCTCACCTAAAGCCCGTAAAATTGGCTTCAACCCGCAGAATTGGTCATATCACCTAAAGCATGCAGAATTGGTCATCTTACCTTAAGCCCGTAGAATTGGTCATTTCAACTTAAGCTCGCAGAATTGGTCATCTCACCTAAAGCCCGCGGAATTAGCTTCGACCCGCAGAATTGGTCATTCCACCTAAATCCCGCAGAATTAGCTTCGACCCGCAGAATTGGCCATCCCATCCTTAAGCCCGCAGAATTGGCTTCGACCCACAGAATTGGTCATCCCACCTAAATCCCACAGAATTGGCTTCGACCCGCAGAATTGGTCATCCCATCCTTAAGCCCGCGGAATTGGCCTCGACCCGCAGAATTGGTCATCCCACCTTAAGCCCGCGGAATTGGCTTCGACCCGCAGAATTATTCATCCCACCTAAAGCCCGTAGAATTGGCTTCGACCCATAGAATTGGTCATCTCAACATAATCCCGTAGAATTGGCTTTGACCCGAAAAATTGGTCATCTCACCTAAAGCCCGCAGAATTGGTTTCGACCCACAGAATTGTCCATTCCATCTAAAGCGCTTAAGCCCGCAGAATTGGCTTCGACCCACAGAATTGGTCTTCTCACCTTAAGCCCGCAGAATTGGTCATTTCAACTTAAGCCCACAGAACAGGCTTCTACCCGCAAAATTGGTCATCTCACCTAAAAGCCGTAGAATTGTCTTCGACTCGCAGTATTGGTCACTTTAACTTAAGCCCGCAGAATTGGTCATTTCAAGTTAAGTCCGCGGAATTGACTTCGACTCGCAGAATTGGTCATCTAACCTAAAAGCTCGTAGAATTGGTCACCTCACCTAAAGCTCGCAGAATTGGTTTTGACCCGCAGAATTGGTCATCTTACCTTAGGCCCGCAGAATTGGTTATCTCATCCTTAAGCCCACAGAATTGGTCACCCTCATCATTGTTTTGGTCATCACTTCCTTTAAGAGCATCCCTAACATTTTCCTTTAAGCCCTCAGAATTGGCTTCGACCCGTAGAATCGATCACCCTCGTCTTCAAGCCCTCAGAATTGGCTTCGACCCGCAGAATCGATCATCCTCATCCTTAGGTCCTCAAAATCGACCTCGACCCATCCTTTTTCAAAGGCATCATGTGGTGTCTATTTGATGGCTATCGTTTGTTCCAAACTCACCCGTCGAAGGGCTCTGTATACACCCCATTCTAATACCCCCTAACCTCTCCTAAGGTCCCTAGCACCTCCCTTAATCATTGCAAACCCAAGTCATACCACAGGTACTGACCTAAAGGCCATTGAGCACTCTCAAGCTCCGTTTGACCAAAATTCAAACTCTTCATCTCGACCGAGACTGAATGAATATTCGAAGGGCATTGAAACCCCTTTCCAACGGTCCCTCTCGTGCGCGATTCTGACTTACCATGCGGACGAACGACCCGTTTTCCCCAGAAACTCGATCCGGAGGTCACCGGATGCTCCCATGCTCCGTTTGACCAAAATTAACTCTTCAGCTCCACCGATACTGAATGAATCTTTGAAAGTCACTGAAACCCCTTTCCAACGATCTACCCCATGAACGATTCTAACTTACGGTACGAACGAACAATCTGTTTTACTCCGAAAGGTCACCGAACGCTTCTCGGCCCCGGTTGCCAAATTCAACTCCCCAAACTAGGTCAAACTCTTTGTAATGTCTAATTACATCTCTTAAACTTTCTAACGGTTCACCCCGTGCACGATTCTGACTTACCATGCGGACGAACAATCTGTTTGCGTCCAAAGTTTCCTCGTTCAAAGGACCGACGAGCGCTTCCAAGCCACATTTTACCCAAAGTCAACTCCCGAACCCGGGAGCAATACAAAGGACTTTCGAAGTGTAAAACCCCATAATTTTGAGGATTAAATATTTAATTATTTTTGGGAGTTATAAAAATATTTAAATTGGAGAAACTTAAAATCATGACTTGGAGAATTTAATTGAGTGAGCCGAATTAATTATTGTGGGTACCCGGAAATTAGTATTATAGGCCTGGACGAGTAGCCCAGCCCTAGCGGCCCAAAGTACAGGCTCATCATCTCTTGTATTGATCCGATTTCCCCACGACCCCATGAAGGGAAGTTATAGGGGAGCACGATCCCATGGAGGAAAGTTATAGGGAAGATGGCTAATAAGGAGGAACCCATCATCTCCACTAACTAACATACACATATATAAATTAAACCCTAGGTCCGGGGCAAAGGACAAGTTGTATTCTCTGTACTCATTCTCCAGAATATTGAGAAATAATACTGACTGCACCACCGTGGACATAGGCACATCTTTGCTGAACCACGTACATCTGTCGTTGTGTGATTGGCATTTTATTTTCTTTGTTATTTCTTGGTCATTACTTCTCTCATATTTATTTGTGTTGCACAATCATTGTCTCCACAATTGGCGCCGTCTGTGGGAAACGTTCATCTTTCCCTGAGAAGAGCCTACGCCAAGAAAAGAATCTAAGATGTCTAGTCACAGCAGCAACGCTCCTCAAGCAGGAGATATTCAAGAACCACCTGCTCCTCGCAGGATTAGGTCTGAAGTCCGACGTTCAGATCGTGGGGCTCGCTTGGAAAGGCCAGCCTCAGAAGAAGGTCAAGGACCAGCAAGGTCCACGCAGATATCCAGATTGATTGATGCATACAAGGCAAGGCTCCACGAGCAGAGGGAGACTTCTCGCAGATACGAGGCTGAGAATGCTCGCTTGAAAAGAAGACTGGAAAGACTGAAGAAGGAACTACGTCCTGATACCAGGAGACACCCCTATCGCACTCCTAGCCCTCAGGCGAGCAAATCTCGCATCCGAGGAAGGAGCCCTAGGCGGGAATATCAAGGGGTCGAAGGTGGCGACTCAGACGACGACATCCGCGAACAACTAAGAAGAGCTCGCCGCTACCAGAGCCCTACTCGCAGCGACGAAAACATACGGAACCTGGTCTGCAGAGAAATGGACCAACATCCAGCTCACCGCGGCACCAGGTCGACCAGAGAACTCGCCAGGAGAGCCCTCAAGACCCAGATGAAGTCATCCTTCACGAGGGAAATTGAAGAGGAAGAGGCTCCCAAGAAATTTGCCATTCCAAGGTTCAAGATTTACGACAGGAAGACTGATCCCATTGATATGTCAGGCAGTACCGGCAGGCCATGACCCTCTGGAATCATCGGGATGCACTGATGTGTCGTATTTTCCCCTCGAGCCTCCATGACGTGGCCCAGAAATGGTTCGAAAAACTCTCTCACCGATCCATCAGAAATTTCAAATCCCTGGCCGAGCTCTTTACGGCCCGGTTCATCACCAGCAGCTCCCATCCCAAAAGGATGGATGCTCTATTAACAATGAAGAAAACGCCTCAAGAAACACTCCGAGACTATGCGAAGAGGTACTGGGAGTTATTCAACGAGATCGAGGACTGCGCAGAAGAGGTGGCAGTGGCTTCCTTCAAAATTGGGCTACCTAGCTCTTCCCTCCTTTACCAGTCCTTGACGAAGAAGGAAGCTATGACCATTGACAACCTGATGGCCCGGATTGAGAAATACGCAAAGGTGGAAGATATCATCCGCCTTAATGTAGGAGAAAACGGTCGAGACAAGATCACTACCAAGGGAAGTGAGAAAGTTGAGAACCAGAAGAAAGGAGGAAAGAGTGGGGGCAAGAATGGATCCAAAAACGGAGGGAACCCTGACGTAACAAAATCATTCCAGGCGGTCAACACCGTCTTCAAAGAGCCAATTTACAAAATTCTCGCGAAGATCAAGGATGAGCCATTCATCAAATGGCCCCGGAAAATGGAAGGAGACCCCTCGAAAAGAAACAATGCATTAAGATGCGCTTTCCACAAAGAGGGAGGGCATAAGACCGAGCACTGCAAGGCTCTTAAGTCCCACCTCGAGGAGTTGGCCCAGTTTGGACATTTGAATGACTTTGTGGAAAAGAAGGTAGAGAAAGTGGCTGCCCACAGAGAGGCGAAACCCGACAACGTGCTGGAGGATGATGCCGGACATGAATTCGCAGTAATCCATGGAGTATCTGACGTCAAGCAAATACAAGGGAACCCAGCACGAATGGAGGTAAAGAAACTGACAGCGGTAATGCAAGCTTTTCAGATTGATCCAGCAAAATCACAGTCGGGAAAACGTCGGCGAGCAGAGGACATCAACTACAACAAGCATATTATTTTCACGGATGAAGACCTAGTGGGAGTAAGGACCCCACATCATGAGGCCTTGGTCATTACACTCAGGATAGCCAACTTTGGCATCGACAGGCTGCTCGTCGATCAAGGAAGCTCATCCGAAGTAATGTACATCGACCTGTTCAAGAAATTGAAGTTGAGCGTCGCTGACCTAAAGGGAGCTACTGTCCCTCTGGTCGGCTTCGCTGGAAAAATGACCATGCCCTTGGGCAAAATAGTACTGCCAGTGCGAGCTGGAAATGTTTCCAAGATGATCGAGTTTTTGGTGGTCGACATTGATTCACCGTATCAGGCCATCCTCGGCAGGGGATGGCTTCATGCGATGAAGGCAGTCTCCTCGACCTACCATCAGAAGCTCAAATATGTTACCGAGCGAGGAGTAATGGATATACACATTTGACCAGGCGATGGCAAGGAAGTGCTTCATAGCGACCATCCGACCAAAGCCAGAAAAAAAAGCTGATCAACTTAGTGAGAAAGTGGAGGAAGGTACAATTCCTTCCAAATAGCAATTAAAATACGAAGTGGGGGCTAGGGAAGGCGACAATAGCAGAGTCTTCCTGATCGGAGCGTCACTCACCGACCAAGAACAAAAGGAGTTGTCAACCTTACTCAGAAACAACATAGATGTTTTCGCTTGGGAACCTTATGAGCTACCAGGAATCGATCCCAATATGGTCTGCCACGAGTTGCACGTCGATCCCATATTCAAGCCGATAACGCAGAAGGCACGGCGAACTGCTCATGAGAAGGCCAGAGCAATAGAAAAAGAAGTCGAAAAACTGTTGGATGCAGGATCCATACGGGAAGTGCAATTCCCCAAATGGTTATCCAACCCAGTGGTAGTTCCGAAAAGCAACGAAAAGTGGAGAGTTTGCATAGACTTCACTGACCTCAACAAAGCCTGCCCCAATGATAGCTTCCCTCTTCTAAAAATAGACCAACTAGTAGACGCCACCGCAGCTCACGAACGAATGAGTTTCCTGGACGCGTACTCAGGGTATCACCAAATTCCCTTGTATGCCCCAGATCAGGAAAAAACGGCGTTTATCACGACGGTTGGTTTATATTGTTACAAGGTCATGCCTTTTGTGCTCAAAAATGCAGGGGCAACCTATCAGTGGCTAGTTACTAAAATGTTCAAGAATCAAATGGGAGACACAATGGAGGTCTACATCGACGACATGATCGTCAAGAGCAAGGAGAAGGAGAATCACCTCTCGGACCTGTCAAGTACCTTCGAAATCCTTAGGAAGTACCGAATGAAACTTAATGCGAGCAAGTGTTCCTTCGGTGTCCAGTCAGGGAAGTTTCTTGGGTATTTGGTCAGCAAGCGAGGCATAGAGGCTAATCCGGACCAGATTGATGCAATCAACAGAGTGCAACCTCCTCGCACAATCCGGGATGTACAGAAGCTCACTGGAATGCTCGCTGCTCTAAATCGTTTCATTTCTAAATCCTCCGAGAGATGCAAGCCTTTCTTCCAACTCTTAAAGTGCAGCAAAACAGTAGATTGGAGCCCAGATTGCTCGCGAGCATTGGACGAGTTCAAGTCCTACCTAAGCACTCCACCACTGCTTGTCATACCACAACAAATGGACTCTTTGTACCTCTACCTCTCTGTATCCAGTCATACTGTCAGCTCGGCGCTAATGTGCGAAGTTACAGGAATCCAATATCTCGTTTATTACCCGAGCAAAACCTTATTAGATGCCGAGCAGCACTACCTACCGTTGGAAAAGCTCGCATTCGCCCTAGTAATAGCCTCGAGAAAGCTGAAGCATTACTTCGAAGCTCATACGATCATCGTCCTTACATCACACCCCCTCAAGGCTATCCTAAGGAAGGCGGATTTGTCAGGCAGACTGTCTAAATGGTCAGTCGAGCTCGGCCGGTTTGACATCTAATTTCAACCAAGGACAGCTATCAAGGGTCAAATCCTCGCTGATTTCATAGCTGAATTCACAGGCGAAGAACCCTCCGACCAGCCTAAGCCAACCGAGCAAAATAACCAAGCTACAGTGGAAAGCTGGAAACTATTCGTTGATGGAGCCTCCAACTCAAAGGGGGCAGGGGTAGTAATTGTTCTCATCACTACAGAAAACATAGTCCTTGAGCAAGGAATCAGGCTGGGATTTGCAGCCTCCAACAAAGAAGCAGAATACGAAGCCCTAATAGCAGGTCTCCAAAAAGCGCAAACTCTGGGAGCAAAGCGTTTGCAGGTATTCGGCGATTCGCAACTAGTTTCCAACCAGATAAGTGGAGACTATAACGCAAAGGATGAAAGAATGGCAGCCTACCTCTCCTTGGTGAAAAAATTAATGACGAGCTTTGAAGAGATCAACATCCAGCAGTTTCCCAGGGGGCAAAACAGCCACGCTGATGCGTTAGCGGCCCTGAGTTCGGCAGTTGATTCTAGCCTTAAAAGGGTTATCCCTATCGATTTCCTCAGTTGCCCAAGCATTTACCCCAACTGCGAGCTGCCAAACGCGGAACCAATACTCCAATTGGAATCAGCCCCCAGCTGGATGGATCCCTTGAAGGACTATTTAAAGGACGGAACGCTTCCAGAGGACAAGAGAACTGCCCACCAGATAAGGGTCAAAGCTGCACGCTTTCACTTATCCACAGGAGGCGACTTGTATAAAAGATCTTTCTCCGGTCCCTACCTTAGATGCGTCCACCCAGGCAATGTCAAGGCAGTGCTTCACTAGCTTTACGAAGGAATCTGTGGAAGTCATGTCGGAGGAAGGTCTCTAGCCTTCCGAGCAATGAAGGAAGGCTATTGGTGGCCATACATGCAAAAGGACTCCGCAGTATATGTCCGCAAATGCCTGAAATGCCAACTTCACGCTCCTATGGTCCACCATCCTGCCAGTGAATTAAAATCCCTGACCAGCCCCTAGCCTTTCGCCCAATGGGGAATGGACATCGTGGGACCACTGCCCACCGCTGCCGGCAATCGCAAATACTTGTTGGTTGCAATTGACTACTTTACCAAGTGGATCGAGGCAGAACCACTAGCGAACATCTGAGATGCTGACATGATAAGGTTCGTATGGAAGAATATAATCACTCAATTCGGAATCCCCAAAACCATCATCACTGACAATGGAACACAATTCGAGAGTGGCCCTTTTCAGGACTTCTGTAATGAACACGGGATCAGGCACCACTTCAGCTCAGTGGCCTACCCTCAAAGCAACGGATAACCTGAAGCTTCCAACAAAACAGTGATCGCTGGATTGAAGAAGCGGTTAGAGCGAGATAAAGGCGCATGGGCAACCGAGCTACCGCATATCCTATGGGCATACAGAACGACTCCTAGGCGAGCAACAGGAGAAACGCCATTCTCACTAACGTATGGTATGGAGGCAATCATCCCACTAGAAGCGGGATTGCCAACAATGAGATCCGACCTTGTGGAACAAGGCCAGAACGATGAGGCTTTACTCGCTGAACTCGACCTGGCCGACGAGCGCAGGGAACTTGCCCTAGTGAAACTAGCGAGCTATCAGCAACGGCTCACGAAGCACTACAGCAAAAGGGTCAACCCGAGGAGATTCAAAGTTGGGGACTATGTTCTAAGAAAGGTCCTGGGCAACACAGTGAAGCCATCAGACGGTAAGCTGGGCCCAAACTGGGAAGGACCTTATAAGATAATTAGAGACGACCTGCAAGGTGCCTATCATTTGGAAACGATGGAGGGCAGGGAGATACCACGAGCATGGAACGCAGTTAATCTCAAGAAATTCTATTTTTAGGAATTCTATTATTAAATCTTTTATTGTATTCGTTATGTGAAAGGACAGTTCATTTCCCATTTCACTAATGAAAATCTCTCAGCTGATCACTCCCTAATTAGTAACAGTTATATTTTATTACACATACCTTCCAAATCACAGGCATAATGGTCGACATAGCAGGGGAACACCCCTCCTCAGGTCATCGTCATGAAGCACGACAGACCTCTTAGCATTGCCCCTGGCAATATATGAAGCCCTACAGAGTATTCTTAGGCATCAAACCTACTTTGGTTAAACAAAATCCTAATCGGATGAAAACATCCAATACCAGGTGTGTCCTCGCCAATTGCCCTACTTAGGCCTAAGGGAGTGTGACGACACAACCTAAAAGGTAAAGTGAGGGCACAATGGTATTCTTGCATTATACTGGACTGGGCGGACACTCTTATGACAAAATAAAAAGGATTATGAGGCAGCGAAAATATAAAAAGATTGGATGAACACGTTTAGTCGGCAAAATTGCCCAAAACGCGAACTTTTCGTTAATCTTTTATATTTACAAATAATGATAATACATGTTTAGTCGGCGAAGCTCACCCAAAGCATTTACATTATCAAAAAGAAAAAGAATAACAAAATATCAAGGAGGTGGAAGCCTCCGAGCAAGATAATCAGTAACTTTAGCTCTCTTTCCATCATCAGGAGCGGGGGCTAGCTCTTCCACGACCTCATTTGCATCCAAGTCCAATAGTTGTCGGGGAATAGCATCAATGGGGATCCATCGATCATCCCTCCTGAATGGATTGGGCATCAGAGTGGAGGAAGACATCTCGTGTCGATACCATAACACCGAGTTCCTTGGGACCTGCAGCTCTCTCAAGGCACTCAACCACCCTCTGATGAAAGAAAGTTCTTCGAACTCTGATAGTCTCGTGGGAGCATCCAGCCAGCCCTGATCGTAGCCATCAGACCACACTTGGCGAGGGCCCTTCTTGAATAGATGTCGCAGTCGGGAAACGTCCCTCTGGAGCCCAGCAGTAATTACAAAAGCTCGTCGAACATCGTCGCGCAGCTCCCTAATCTCCCGCTGTTCGACGGCTTCCATGTTCCTACCCCTGGCACTCCTGCCAGCACGCGGGAGGGGAGGCCGAGCAGCTCGCGACGAAAAAGAGCCTTGCAGGAGTATTGGAACGGTGCTCGGCGAATGCTCCTTAAGCTTCGAGACCTCCCGCCTCAGGTCTTCGTTCTCCTGCTGCAGGAACTCCCCAACTTGGTTAATCTTGGTGGCCTCCAGTAACTTTTCTCTCAGTGCACGAACTTCTTCTTGTACTGAGGCACCGATTTCTTCCATTTCCTGGAGCCTATCCTTCAGCTTAGCCACCAGCTCGGATTGCTCCTTATATTTCTGATTCCTAGACCTAAGTGACTTACAAAGTCTAACAAAGGCCTGGCGAACAGCAGGGCTTGCATTAGGACCAAGATTCCTACCCAGTTGGGAGGTAGCAGGAATATAGTCATCAACATCGACCAACTACAAGTAAAAGAAAGAGAAGAGAAAGAGATCAACATAAATAAAAAGGATATCTTTTCATTAATAAGGAATGAGGTTACATCATATTGAAAAAGAAAAAATTACAAAGCAGCCCTATCAATTAGCAACCTCGGGTGGCCCAGAGGTGGATGGTCCCTTGTCCTTATCAGCATCAGTAGGGGCATTACCCTCTGCAGGGGTGTCCTCTGTCCTCTCAACCAAAGGAGCGTCGGCAGGAGTCGCCTGAGAGACAGGATCAGTGCCTTCAGCAGTTGGGGCAGGGCCCTCATCTACGACTGGCCTCGGCCCTGGATCGTGCTCGTTAAAGAGTGGGGATGCAACGTCCACCCCAGCAGCCACGAGAGCCTTATTCCACCCTTTCTTGAAGTTCAGACGGCTGATATAGCCTATCTGAACTTCAGCGTCCTCATACGCAGCAACCCATCCAGAGTTGTACGAGTCCTCCTTAAGGGTGGCTGCCTGAGCTTTCTTCGCCTCCAGTTTCTCGGCCAGAACCCTGTTCTTCTCTGCAAGGTCCAGCTTGCTTGTGCACACCAGATCATAAGCCTTCCTCAGCTCGCCCAGCTCCCTGACCTCATCATCTCTCTCGCGAGCAAAATTGACAAGGGCCAAGTCAGATGAAACTCGAGCTGCATCAGCAGCCTTCAGGTCGGCCTCCAACTGAGAGCCCCTGGCTTCCAGAGCAGATTTTTGCTGTTCCAGCTCACCATTCCTCCTCACCAGCTCGTCGCGAGAGCGATAGAGCACAGCGAAGTCGGTCACAAACTGCAAAAATAAAGAAGAAATCAAGAAGAAGAAACCATCAAGACTTGTTAAAAGAAATTGAGAATTAGAAGAGAACTTTACCAAGGCAAGACTCTGGCTAGCTTGCAGAGCCAGTTGATTGGACCCCAACGCCCTCTGGCGATCCGCAGGAAGGACTGATCTCTTGAGCAGCGCAGGGGATAGCTGAGGAGAAGTGGCCACCGAAGCCCCCTCAGGCAAGGCAGATACTGGGACCAGGGCTTGACCTGTTTTAGTACTCGATTCCATCTTCCTCCTCTCCTCCACTTTCTTCTTCTCCTCCACCTTCCTCCTCTCCTCCTCCTTTTTCCTCTCCCTCTCTCTCGCCTGCTCCTCCTCTCTCCTCTTCTTCTCTTGCTCCTGAGAAGAAGGCCGAGAACCAGTAGCTATGACCCCAGGTGCAGACTTCAGTTTCTTGGACCTCTGTGCAAGGAGCACGTCATCATCATCGTCATCATCTCTGATCAAATTCTTCCTGGGAGGCATCTCTTCACCAGAACTGTTGGAAGTGCTCGACGATCCTTGAGCTTCAGAATTCTCCTCAGAATTAGAAGAACTGCTACCGACAGAGCTCCCTACACCAAGATTACCGACAGGCTCACTTTCAGAGCTCCTCTCCTCTTCGTCCAACTAGATTAGCTCGGCAGTAGTCTCTTCGAGGGAAGTAAACTCTGGAACACTGTCCACAGGTCGTGCTATGAAGCTGGAGCCTACGTTCTTATACTCTAACAAGAAAGCGGCATATCTGGGATGCTCGTCGTCACCCAAAGGCTCTCTGATGTTCCAAGCTTTAACCAACTCAGAAATTCGGACCTCGCTAAGAGCAGGCTCCACGTTCCTTGACCTCGCTGTAAAAGAAAACGCAGAAAGGAGTTATAAAAGTCATAAGTCAGCAGAGATTGAAGCAACAGTACAAATATCTACCTATATATTCTTCCCCATAAAAGGTAACAGTGAATCTTTCAGACCTTGACCCTTCAGATTGGGGAGAGAACTGCCAATTCCTAATAAGAAAACCTTCCTGCCAGTAGTCGTTATGGGAATCAGGTAGATTTACTACCAATACCCTATCAGGACTCCTAGCTTCGAGGTACAGGTCACCTGAACTAGTTCGAGAGAAGGAGTAACAAAAGCATACCTCGGCAAGCCCTAACCTTGTGCCATACAATTGATTTATCATATGCACGCCGTTCACTATTTTCCATACATTGGGCAAACATTGTGCAGGTACAATACTAAAATAGCTAAAAAAATGCAAAAACAGATCATTAGGGGGAAAAGTAAGTCCCCCCTGGGAAAGCAACAAAGCATGAATCCAGTGGGCATCCTCTATATCCCTAACGTTCCTAGGAGGCGAGGCACAACACTCAATCTCCACCCACTCAGGAATGTTGTAGAATTTTCTAAATTCCGAGATTGACCTATTTCCAATCTTCGCCATTGGAAAATACAAGAAAAGCTACAAACCAAAGAGAAAATGCAAAGGGCACGAGAGACTTACAAGACAGAAGATCAGGTCAAATGACGAAGAAGCAACGAGAATGGAGATCGAAAGTAGAAGGTACGAAGCGCAAGAGTTCTCAGAAGATAGAAGAGTGCTGGAAAAGCTGAAACGACAAAAAGAAATGAGCCTTATTCCAACAAACCTTCAAAATCTAATCATACCGCACAGTAAGCGAAGCGGCTGCCGCCAAAAATTGACTCTACAGCTCCCGAGGAATTGCAACACGGCTATTATGGCTAATCATTTAAATCTGTTGGGCCCACATGCATGGAACAAAAAATTTAGGGGCAATTGTGGGTACCCGGAAATTAGTATTATAGGCCTGGACGAGTAGCCCAGCCCTAGTGGCCCAAAGTCCAGGCCCCTCATCTCTTGTATTGATCCGATTTCCCCACGACCCCATGAAGGGAAGTTATAGGGGAGCACGATCCCATGGAGGGAAGTTATAGGGAAGATGGATAATAAGGAGGAACCCATCATCTCCACTAACTAACATACACATATATAAATTAAACCCTAGGTCCGGGGCAAAGGACAAGTTGTATTCTCTGTACTCATTCTCCAGAATATTGAGAAATAATACTGACTGCACCACCGTGGACGTAGGCACATCTTTGCTGAACCACGTACATCCGTTGTTGTGTGATTGGCGTTTTATTTTCTTTATTTTTTCTTGGTCATTACTTCTCTCATATTTATTTGTGTTGCACAATCATTGTCTCCACAATTATAATTGGCGATTTTAAGTTTAATGGTTCAAAATCTCGTGTGTCACATTTTGAGGTCGAAATTTGGAAATTTCAAAAAGTATTTCGAATGGCAATTCTGAGTGCGCGGTTGCGTCCGGATGGGTTAAGATAGTCAGAAAAGAGTACCCGGGGGTAGTAATTGGGTCTCGGGGTATTTTTGGGCATAGCCGGGCCCAAACGGGGTGAGTTGGGCGTTTTTAATTAGACCCACATGGCCAAAAAGGGATTGGATGTTTTTAACCTAATTGAGAGATTAGGGAACGACAGTCAACTCAACTCTAAGCCTAGGGCTTGAGAGGAATATTGGGGGAAAGCAAATCAAGAGCCAAATTGGGGATGTTGGAGCCAAATTAAGGGACTACACCAACGGATCAGACACTACGAACAATTCCAGGCAAGTGGTTAACTGTTGTGATTTATAAATTGATGATAATCAATTCATATCATAGTGATGTGTAAATTAAAATTTCGTTTTGGGTGTGTGACCAAAATTTAAATTGGGTTTTTGGAAATTAAAATACCTTAATTGGATTAAGGGTGAGATTAATTGTGTTTATTATTCTAGATGTAGAGGAATGAATCGCGTGTTAAAAACCAGTGAGAATAAAGGGTTAATTGCTGATAATATGAATGAAATTCGTATTGGGGATTTGAAACCCGGATAATACCCAAATCGGGAAAATCTTGAAATTAATGGATTTTGCTGATTAATTAAGGTGTGTGAGATGTTTAGACCCTTTTCTCATAATGAGTATATGTTAATTGTATTTGGGTAAGGATTTAGATTGAGAATCAAAGCTTTAGGTTTCGTCCATGGCTGACAGAGGGCTGGAGGAGACGAACACTGGAACGATCGATCGAAGCTCCAGGAATTCTGGCAGTGCCGCCAGTTTTTAATACATGAGAATAATTATTGAGAAAAAGACTTTTGGGCTGATTTTACATGTTGAAAATGGACTAAGCGAGCGAGTCCGGGTATGTTGATAATTATAGGTAAATATAATTGGGGGAATTTATGGAGATGAATGTGTGACACATTGTGGCCGAATATGTGGGTATGAAATATTGAGATGTAAAATGGACCAAGTGAGCAAGTCCGGGTATGTTGGTTAAGTGACACCAAAGTATTAAATTAATTATTGAGAGAGAGAGTAATTAATTAGGAGTCGGAAAATAGACTCGGAAAAATATTAAGTTACGGGCCAAGTAAGTGAGTCCGGGGATAATGGTTGGTGAGACCAAGTTAATTTAATTAGAGTCGGGTTGTAGACTCGGGCAGGATTAAATTAATAAATGTGACAATTAATTTAATTAGAGTCGGATTGTAGACTCGGATAGTATTAAATTAATAAGTGTGATAATTAATTTAATTAGAGCCGGATTGTAGACTCGGGTAAGATTAAATTAATAAATGTGATAATTAATTTAATTAGAGTCGTATTGTAGACTCGGGTAGTATTAAATTAATAAGTGTGATAATTAATTTAATTAGAGTCGGATTGTAGACTCGGGTAGTATTAAATTAATAAGTGTGATAATTAATTTGATTAGAGCCGGATTGTAGACTAGGGAAGGATTAAATTAATGTGTAAATTAATTATATTAGAGTCGGACCACAGACTCGGATTTATGTTGATTAATTAATGTGTAAATTAATTATATTAGAGTTGGACCACAGACTCGGATTTGTGTTGATTAATTAATGTGATAATTAATTTAATTAGAGTCAGATTGTAGACTCGGGTAGTATTAAATTAGTAAGTGTGATAATTAATTTAATTAGAATCAGATTGTAGACTCGGGGAGGTATTAAATTAATAGGTGTGTTAATTAATTTAATTAGAGTCGGATGATAGACTCGGGGAGGTATTAAATTAATAAGTGTGTTAATTAATTTAATTAGAGTCGGACGATAGACTCGGGGAGGTATTAAATTAATGTGTGTTAGTTAATTTAGTTAGAGTCGGGTGATAGACTCGGGAAGGTATTAAACCAATAAGTGTGTTAATTAATTTGATTAGAGTCGGACCATAGACTCGGGGGAAGTATTATATAAATTGAGGTGTGAATTAAATATATTAGAGTCGGACCATAGACTCGGGAAGATGATAAATTATTAAGTGAGAAAATTAATTACATTGAGTCGGGCCACAGACTCAAGAAACTACAGGCAGTGTACACGATTTTGAGTACACGATAAAATCGGGATTTATGTTATATATATACGGTATACTGATAGTATATATATATGTGTGTATATATTGTGTGTGATATTAAATATCAGTGACTAGATATTTATTCAATTTATATGCTATAATGCTATCAAGGGAGGTTGCGCGATGTGGGTGAATCCCCTAGCTTGAGGAGTAGGGCGAGTATATCCCCAGGTCATAGCGTCCGGTATATATGAGTGAGGGATTTACCTCACTTTCAGGGAAGGAATATGACCGCATCCACTACGTTTATATTTTGGTCCAAGTTGGTGAGCGATTCCAACTTGGGAAAACTAGGTTTTGTGAGCACACCTAGTGAGATAGCATTTTAGAGGAAATCATCCGATAAGGGTATACTCGAAGGGATGGATATATGTCTGTTATATGTGTGGGTATTGTGGTAAAGGTACTTATGTAATGGTAGTAAATATTATAAACGGGTAATAATACAGTGTGTGATGTAATTACTTTATGTAACTTGTGACACGGTTATATGCTACTATTTAAGAGGAATTAATTAAGTTAATTGTGAGATAACTTATAATTCAAGAATCATTATACTCTGGTTAGAGTAGTATGGCAAGGGATGGTTATACCAGGACTAGTTGGATGGGGTAGTACCACTAGGTGGGGATTAAGGTAACCGGTAGGTGTGCACAATAGTGGAGGGGTAAGAATGTCCACAAGGGAGTGCGGCACTAACTTAAATATGAAGCGCATTCATGCATTTTAAATATTACTGCAGTTAATTCACTTGCTAAATATTTTCAAAATGTTTTGGGTTCTAACCCTTGCTATAAAACTATTTTCAAAACCTTATAGGTGTCCAGCCACAGGGACGCCAGGATTGATATTCTATTCCAGGAACACAGAGCTGCAGCATATGTGGATGCTAGCATGACTTTGGATTAGACGCATCATTCATTCATTCCTAGAGTAGGAATCATTCATCAGTTCCAGTTTTATTTAGGGCATGTCGCCCAGACTTTCAGTTCAGTTTTTAGATTTGTTTTATTCCGGTGTTGGATATTTGTATTGGATTATTTCACTTTGGTGGCCGGTGGTTTATTCGGCAAGTTGTGTAATTAATTATTCAGTTGAGTGAATGATTTATAATTATTTCCGCATGTACCATTTTGTTTAAATAAAAAGTTAAAATTTGGCTTTTGGAATACTAGGTGGTTAGTATGTTTTAAAAAAATTCGACAGTGATGCTAAGAATGATCCAACTGGGATTCCTATTTTAATTTCGTATAGGACTGATCACCCGATATTTTATTAGGTGGGGTGTCACACGAAGGTCTCTCAAATACCTTTCCAATGGTTTACCCTGTGTGTAATTCAAGTCAACGGTTCGCGCTCTACGACTAATTTTCGAAAGGAACCTGAATGACACTGCCAAACGGCACATTCCAAGCCCTGCCTATCGACAGTGTGCCTAAACACACCTGTCGATTGACAGGACCAGGGCTATACCGATCTCAAATTCCTTGGCCCTATAAAAAGGAGGGCCTAACCTCATTCCAAAAGGAGAAAAAAAAATCAGAGATCCATCACTCCCAGCAAGCTCAGAAAACCCCTCTCGAAGTCAGCGTGATTTCCACATCTAAATCCCTTTTCAACCTTCACCTTTCATCACCTTTTTCATCAAACTTGGTGAATTAAGTACTCTCCATCATCATCCAAGTTCAAGGGCTGATCTCCAACATCCAAGATCAAGCTCAAGATCTCTAAGAAGGTCCAGCTCTTTCAACTCTCTCTTTAAATTTCTCTAAATTCGCATTAACTTGTTTTATTACTTAGCACTTGTATTCTCTCATCTCACATATCTTAATATACTTTTTATCTAGTATTATTGCACATCTCTTATTTTCATATAAATAAAACGCAAAAAATAAGAAAAAGAGGATTTACTCATAAATTCCAAACGGGAATTCTCACACCTTTCTCACAACTAAAACACTTTGTTACGCACACACACACACACACACACATATACAAGAGAAGTCCACGATTGGATTTATGGGATAAATCGCACCCCTCATTTTGCATACGAACTACGTGGACTTTGATGCCTATAGGCTACGTAGGCGTCTCGGGGTAAAACCCGAGACTCGAGTCCTTTTTCTACTTTTTTTCCTATTTTTCAATATTCTTTAAACTTAACTCTATTAAATTCTATGTATTTACATGTATATATATTTGTTCTTATTGGCGTATTATTTCACATGTGTTATCATTCCCTTATAATGATCGACGCTAGGATAATCGCATAAATCCTATTTTCTAATATTACTTTTAGGAACATTCCTATGGATGACTCGTTTTATCTCTTCCATGATACAAGTCGATGATTCCTATCTCCACTACGTATACACGTGCACACACATCACGGGGAAACAAAGGAAAATAACAACAACCCATGAGAGACCGTAAGGGCGGAATGGGTGCCTAACACCTTCCCATTTCGTAACTTAGCCTCCGGACCCTTTTCGAATCATTTTGGTTTCGTGTGTATCATTATGTCTTTGGATGCCGTCCTTCGGGATGGCTCCCTTTTGTTTTGTCTGTTTTGAGTAAAATAGACTGGCGACTCTATCTCTCTACATTTTTTCACCTCATTCACCGACCCGATGGGGATGCGCGGGACCTAGAGGGATCCTCTCCCACCGCGAGGGGATATATTCGGGGATGGCCACAAATGTGATCTTTCTAACTACACCATAAATGGCTATTGCAAAACACAAACCTTTTTGTTATACCTCAATTAGGCTTGCTCTTAGTATTTGAGAAGTAACTGACGTTGCTAGATTATCTATGTTAGTTATGTTTTATTTTATTGCTCGTTTGTACTAGTATGTTATTTATTTATACCTACAAATCAATTTGTAACATTGGAATGTTTTTACATATGAAATAATTAGTTGTGTTAAATCACACAAATATGGGTTTCCTCCATAAACAAAAACTCAAATAATGTAAACATTACAATTAAATAAAAAATTTACATGTCATTCAACCCTGGATCATTATTAAAATATTGAGCTTTAGGAAATCTAGAAATATAACAAATGCATCCTCCCCAATAGGGGTTTGAGGATCCTGAATCCAAACTGACATGCGTGTCTCCTATTAGTAGGCGGCGCAACATTATACACATCATTAGATATATCTCTATGCACATATGGGTGGGTGTGTTGTGATATTGAGTATTGAATAACGAAATTACTCGAATCCATGCCGCATAATCAAGAATTTTCTACATATTTCCATCTAGCAATGCATTTCCACCTCAAAGTTTGATTTAGTAGCTTCGATTGTAACTCCCTAATCACCTCATTCCGACATAATATAGGGAATCCAATGTAAAACGTAATCACATCTTATTCATTAAAGAACACAATGTAGGGAATCCCTAATCACCTCTTATTCATTAAAGAACACAATGTAAAACGTAATGGAATCCAATGGAACCTAAGACATTAGAAACTGGAATGCTCTTATATCAACTGTGATACCCCATATTTCCCACGGGACGGTTTTCCATTCTGATTCACCAAAGATAAGGCGTGTTAATCCATTTAAACCTTTCTCGGCATTATAACAGTAATAATAGTAATAAACGACTATATTTAATTTAAAACATTTACAACATATTATGGCATAAATATAAGTATTAAGATAAACCAAAATTATCTCCACAACTATAATAAAATAAATAAACATCCTCTCAATCTCAAGAATAGTGTCAAACTGGAATAAAAAATATTGGAACCAACATGGTCAATAAATAAATATATAAATTATATGATTATGAATACTCGAATAAATTGAATGGAAATAAACACCTAAACTAGGAAGTGAAGATGATGATATAAAATGAAGGAAATTCTGAAAGCTTACCCCTACTGCACCTGCTTGGGAATACCTAGAAAAATATTTTTAGAATACAAATTGGTCTGAGCTCGAAACTTGCAAGAAATACTTAGTATATCGATTTACTAATAACGTGCAACTCATTTATGTAATCATGACAAGTTGCCAACACATCAATATTCACATGTAAAAGATGTTTCACCCCTCAAGATAAGTGAAATACTCAACACGGGTGTTCTAAACCAACTCACAACCAATACTCGTACATCTAACTATCAAGTAAGATATTGCATTGGCTTGCAATAGAATCATAATATATAAAGATTATAACTCAGTACAATTCCACTTGTGTCACCTAAACAATAAAATATACACGATACAAAAATAAAAACAATAATGTGGCACAAGGTCTATATATAGCATGTTCATCACTAAACTATATGATATAAATATAAAACTTATTAATCACGGGAAGACTTCAATATTTGAGGACATTATCGTGCCTTTATCATTAATCCCGTAGGAGTCCCACACCTAAAAAATTCATAAATATGCACAGACAAAATAATGGGGGATCACACGATCGTCTAGTCAAGTACCAAATTGTTTGATTGATCAAGTCATCCACGTGTCCAAGTTAAAAGATTGTTGTACGTAAAAATTATCTCCCCACGTGGGTTAATGAAATACATACACCTGTTATCCTAGGTGGCCTTGTAGCTTTCTCGATCGGCATCAGAAGAACCTAATCGGCTGGAAGGCCGACTAACTCCAAAATTTGAACCATCGGGAATATCAAAAGTTACTCGATTGGATTGGCGACCAACGTTGAATTCCAAGAGTTCTATTACTTGTACACAGATGTAAATGTCTGGAAATATAAAGGCATTCCATCTAGGGTTTTACACCGCGATAAATATGGAATATCCATCAGCTCAAGGGACAATTCAATCATTCTCAATCACACTAAACTGAGCAATTTTGATCAGAATAAATAAAACTAACAATGGACGTAGACTTTCTCGATAGCCGAATCACTCTAAAATCTCTATCCCGTCTATGTTTGATTAAGATTGCTCTCATTATTTATTTGTGATTATAAAATTAGATTACTCCATTTTTAGACATCAACAGATTAGCATCATCCGTGGGAACGACCGTTAGTCATCGTTCTCTACCTCATATATTTTATTATTTGGTTTAGAGAATGATTATTATTCCTGAAAGCAGCTTGGTGGCTGCATGCAATAAGTCAAAAATATTCGCTCGCCCTGGTGAGACAGACCTTCAGAGGATCCTTTTCAATTTGGCTAAAGGACAGGAGGCTATGCAAGAGTAAGTCAAACAATTAGCTCGCACAATGCAAAACAAATCCTCTAACTCCAAAAGAAATATGCCACCTCCACCAGTTAGAAATGAAAGGAGATACCATTCGCATTCTTCTCATAATAGATCATATCGTCCTCACGCAAGTTCTTCACTCCGATCAACGGGTTACTATGACGGTAGATCTTTTTCCAAAGAAAGGAAAAGTGTATTATAAAATCTAAGTAGGGAGTCTGCATTTGATCTTTTAGGTCCTCGAGTAACTAGAGGTCATCATAGGGAGCAAGAGCATCATTGTGAACATAGAGAAGGATTTGTGAGATCAAGATCTAGTATGAGGGGATCTGTGTATGCTAAGAAGACTTCTCAATACGAGAGTTCCGCACATAGACACAGTAAAGCCACTAAATCTGCTTCGGTCAAATCCAAACCAGAGGAACTTTCCTGAAAGGGATCCATGCAGCGACTGGAAGATCAGCTAGGGGAAATAGTCAAAATAAAAAAAAAACTCGTTACAAAGGAGCTTTGTTAAAGGATCACTTTTTGTCCAGGCTATTGTGGACTACCCTACACCTTCCAAGTTCAAGCCACTGGTAGTCACCCTAAATACGATGGGAAAATTGATCCAGTTCTAAGTATTGAGCAGTACTAAGATACTGCTGACATTTATTATATCCCCGACGAGATGAGGTGCAGAGCTTTCTCCAGTTCCATCACAAGTCCAACCCAAATATGGTATAACAATCTGCCTATAGGTAAAATTTCCAATTTTCACCAATTGGCCGAATAATTAATTGATAACTTTTGCTTTGGGGCCAAGCCGATCAAGAGTGTTACTCATCTCTTGACCGTACACTAAAATCCTGGGGAGAGTACCCAGTATTATATTACACAATTTAGTAATGAAAAGTTAGAAGCAGTGGATTATGAAGAAAATATATCCATTGCAGCATTAATGAGTGGGTTACTGATAACAGATCTTTACTACGCCTTTGCGAAAAACCCACCCAAGGCTATAATAAAGTTATTGGCTAAAGCTGGAAAGATCATGGATGATGAGGAATCCATGGAAGCAAAGGAATCACCAAAGAGAAAAGTTGAGGGACAGAAGATCAATTTTTTTTAAAAAGATCAAAAAAGATAAAAAGTCTGACAAGATTAAGAAGTTTAAAGAATATACTCCGCTCACTACGGGTGTTCACCACATCCTAGAAGAAATCGGGGGCAACAAAGATCAGAAGTGGCCTGGGAAATTAAGGACGCCCCCAACAAAAGAGTGAAGTCCAAGTATTGTGATTTTCATCGCGATCACGGACACACCACTTATAGTTGCATAACCCTTAAAAATGAAGTTTAAATGCTTATTCAGCGGGGAAAGATGGAAAAATTTATTGATCAAAAAGGTAGCTAACATTCTAGGAGGAGATCTAAGTCACCCGGCCGAGGAAAAGAAGATGCCAAAATTTCACACAATAATGATTTTAAAGATGACCCCGACTTGTTGAAGAAGCCTGGCGTGCTAGAAATAAATGTGGGTATAATTTCCTTTTGTTGTCATTTTATCGCGGGGGGAGCTGTAGGTGGGGGAGATGGACTTGCTAAAAGGAAGGCATGCCTAAATGAAGCCAAAGTTGTCCCCCTATTAGGAAGATTGATACATTTGAGAGCAATGATGGTCGGCCTAGGAAAGTCAATAAAAACAAATTGGTGGTCGACTTCTCTAAAAATTATCTGAGCGGGGTACTTTATCCTTATGACGATCAATTGGTAATTACTTACAGAGCTCACCGTGGAAGAGTGGCTAGAGTTTTAGTTGATAATGGGAGTTCAGGTGATGTAATGTTCTACAATTATTTCCAAAGCTTACGTCTAAAACACAGTAAGTTGGAACCATATCACAAACTTATTTTAGGATTTTCTTTGGGAACTATCTCGCTGGAAGTACTAGTCAGCACTTAGCCGGCAAGCAGGATAGAATGACTTTGATTCTTCGTATTGGGTAAAATACAGACCTTCAGCCTATAACATAATCCTTGGTCGGGTAGGGTTGAAGCAGCTGAAAGCTGTTTCGTCTACTATGCATCAATGCATTACGTTCCCTACCAACTATAGAGTTGACGTGGTAAATGGTAACCAGTTGGAAGCACGGGAATACTATTATACTTCAACTGACCAATAGGAAATAAAGAAAGGCACAATTGTTTTCCATATTGATACTTTGGATCCTCACGAGGAGGAGGACTTGGTGAAAGGACAGGTCATGAAGGAAACATAAACTATTATTCTAGACGATGAGAAACCAGAAAAGACCACCCAGATTGGCTAAAGACTAACACCTCCTATCAGACATGAATTAATTACATTCCATCGAGATAGGAAGATTGTGTTTACCTGGAGTTACGAGAATACGCCAGGGATTGATCCCAACCTCATATGCCATGAACTCAATATATATAAAAAGGCCAGGTCGATCAAGTAAAAGCACAGCGTTTTTAACCTAGAGAAGAATATGATGATCCAAGAAGAGGTGAAAAAATTATAAAAAGCACAGTTCAATGAGGATATTAAATATCCTACTTGGTTGGACAATATATTAATGGTCAATAAGAAGAACAATAAATGGCGAATGTGTGCTGATTTTACTGACCTTAACAAATCATGTCCAAAAGATCTTTTTCCTTTACCAAGGATTGATCAATTGGTAGATGCCATAGCAGGTTATAAATTTCTCAACTTCATGGATGTTTATTCTGGGTATAAGCGAATCAAGATGAAGTCGGAGGATAAGGAAAGCACATCCGTTTTTACTAGCCAAGGAACTTACAATTACAATGTAATGCCATTTGGGCTCAAGAACACTGGCGCAGCGTATCAGAGGTTGGTAAACAAAGTCTTTGAAGATCAAATTGGCATGAAAATTGAGGTGTATGTAGATGATATGCTCACCAAAAGCAAGTTCGTCGACGACCATATTGTTGATCTGGCCCAAACTTTTTATCAACTCAAAAAACATCAAATGAAGCTCAATCCGACCAAGTGCATATTTAGAGTAAAGGAAGGTATGTTCTTGAGGTAAATTATGAATCACAGGGGAATCGAAGCCAATCCTGATAAAATAAAGGCTTTACTATAAATGCAATTCTCGACCAGTAAGAAGGATGTGCAAAAATTGACAAAAAGAGTAGCAACCCTAAATCGTTTCATATCTCGGGCTATGGACAAATTTCTTCCATTATTCAAGGTGCTTAATGGAATGACGAATCTGAAAAATATTTTTGGTACTTGAAGAAGTATTTGGGGTCTCCCCTACTACTCTGCCGACCAGTTTTCGGAGAGAAGTTGTACTTATATTTGGTTATTTCAAAATCTGTCGTAAGTTCGACCTTGATCGAACTATAGGAGGGTGTTTAAAAACCAGTGTATTACACTAGTAAGGCATTCCAAGGAGTCTAGTTCAGATATCCACACTTGGAAAAATTGGTATTGGCACTCATTAAAGCCTCTAGAAGGATAAGATCCTACTTTCAAGCTCATACCATTGTAGTATACACTGACTTATCCTTGCAGCAAGTTTGCATAAGCCTAAAAAGTCGGGAAGACTAATGTCTTGGGTAGTTGAGCTGGGAGAGTATAAAATTGTCTACAAACTAAGAACTTCATTGAAGGGGTTTCATAGCAGAATTCACCCATGTCGAGGTACCCAGCACACTAAGTTTGCCTACCGAGCAGACTTCTTCGAAAGAGAGCTCAGCTCCAAAGCCAACTAAGATAGTTGCTGACCAACTAAAATCATGAGTTATTCAAGAAAGATATCTCCGACTAGCTAAGCAAAGCCAGAAGGTTTTCAAGTACGGAGTAATGATGAATGAAGACTTCAACAGTATTGTTCCAACTTGGAAACTTTTTATAGATTGGTCTTAATGTATAACTGGAAGTGGTGATGGACTCATCCTTAATACTCCAGATGATTTGTATATAGAATATGCATTGAGATTTTAATTTCAGGCTTCTAATAATGAAAATGAATAGGAAGCATTGATTACTAGTTTGGAGCTAGCCTCATCATTATGCGCCGAGTAGGTGATAGTGCACAGTGATTCCCATCTTATTATCCATCAGTTACCGAAGATATATGGATTTATATGGGAAATGATGGTGAGATACTTGAATAAGTTAAAGGAATTTATCTCCTCACTTCCTACAATCAAGATAGTCTGTATTCCAAGAGTGGATAATGCCAGAGCAGATGCTCTTGCTCGACTTGCCTCAACAACCCCAATGGAGCTCAAAAGAACCATTTCGGTGGTGATTTCACCAGCAGGAGCATTGATGAGGAGGTAGTCAGCATCATTTCTATAGAGTTAAAGCCTTTATAGATGAATCCAATTAGGGACTACATTAAAAAGGGACCATTACCAACCTACCAAAAAAAATAAAGAAATTGAGATATAAGGCATCTCACTATTTCTTGGAGAAAGTTACACTGTATAAAGGGGCTATACAGTCTCTTTGCTTCATTGTGTCCACCCAATTAAGGTAAAGATTTTATTAAAGAGGTACATGAAGGCTCGTGTGGAGCTCACACAGCTGGGAGATCTCTAAGACAACGAATAGCAATGCAAGGTTATTTCTGGCCGACAATGAAGGTAGATTGTGTTGCCTTCGCCAAGAAATGTGATAAGTGCCAAAAAAATTCCACCATCCATAGAAAACCAGTAGCAACTCTAATGCCCATCACTTATCCATGGCCTTTTTTTATCTGGGTAATATATCTAGTCGAACCACTATCGACTACCAAGGGATGGTTTAAATACATAGTTATAGCAATTGATTACTTTACCAAGTGGGTAAAGTTTGAGCCTTAATCTAATACGCCCTATCAGAGGATTTTCCAGTTTATATGGAAGAAGATCATTTATCGGTATGACATAACTTATGTCTTCTTTACTGACCATGGCATTCAGTTTGATAATGAGTAATTTAAAGAATATTACATCAGGTCCGGCATTCAAAAACTTCATTCAGCTCCTGCACACCCATAGTGAAATGGCCAAACATAAATCACCAACAAAACCTTGCTATATGGATTGAAAAAAAGGCTGGGCGATGCTAAAAGCAACTGGATTAATGAACTCCGTAGTGTTCTTTAGGCATATAATACCACTCCCAGAACAACAACAGGGGAAACCCCATATATGCTTAATTTTGGCACTGAGGCAGTGGTGTCAGTTGAAATTGGTCTGCCGACTCATAAAGTGTTGATTTCTGATTCACTTAAAAGTGATCTCATGAGAGAGTAGATCTAAACATGATAAAAGAAGTCAGAGGAAATGTTGCTATTCGAATGGTTGCTCACCAATAAAGACTGTTAGGTTCTATAATCGGCGTATTAAGACTACCAACTTGAAGTAGGGATACCTTGTACTGAAGAAAGTGATAAAAAAAATAATAACTTGGAACCCAACTGGCATGGTCCCTATCGTATCTCGATAGAAATCTAACCCGAAACATATCGCCTAGAGACATTAGATGGCGAAGAATTTAAGAACTCCTGGAATGCCGATCATCTTTGCAAATACTATCGGTAATTTTGTTTTCGATATAATTAGTTATTCAAGTTAATGAAATTTCATGTTTCTACTCATTATACTTCCTTTTTATGCTTTTCAGAGTATGGTGTAGTACACCACTACCTTAAATTAAACACTAAATTTTAATTTTAAACTTTTTCAACTTCTGAATAGTTCTTTATCTTTGTCAAACCTTTCTAACTTCAGAAAAGTTCTTCGCCAAACCTTTCCAAAGTTCCTCACTAAACTTTTCCAACTTCAAAAAAGTTATTTCATCAAACGTTTCCAACTATAAAAAAAAGTTCAAACTTTTCCAACTTCAGAAAAGTTCCTCGTTAAACTTATCCAACTTTGAAGAAATTCTTCGTCAAACTTTTCCAACTCCAAAAAAAAGTTCAAATTTTTTCAACTTCAGAAAAGTTCTTCGTCAAACTTTTACAACTTCAGAAAAGTTCATCATTAATAACTTCATATATGATTTCGTCCTCTACAAATCACGAACTAGAAGTTAGTAAAATCTCCTATAAGACTCAAAGTCAAACACAAGAGGTTTTACTCGACTAAGTTAAAATACATAGATAATTATACATTCCTAATACACTTGGTCGCCACTGATAATTAATTTTACTACTTAGTTCAACAAAATTATTCACAGTTTCATTTAAGAACAATGTTAGTAGAATATAAGTCATTATAATCAGATTCAATTACGAAGCAAACATCCAACATTTAAGTGGGATAATTAATCAATAGGCCAATTAACTAGTCAATATACAGATTACCTAGTCGGCAACAAGATTAATAGTAACCACAAGCTTAAATATAAAGGACAAAAGTGTCTCTAAAAAATTCATTTAATTTTAATGAACTTGAATTACAAAATAAAGATCAATCGAATACGAGTTACAAACTATTCCATTGGACGCTTCCTATCAGCCTTGCTTATACTAACAGGAGGATCATCCAAAGTGTTTGGATGATTAATACAACTAAAAATCATCCTACTAGTTCGCCTACTACCATTTGACCGATCAATAAGATGCTGAGGGTGAACATATTCCACTTTTCCTTCAAGGACAAAGTCCCCAATATATTTTTGAATCAAACTCTCAGGAATGGCATCAGGGGGGATCCAATAAAAGTCAACGGATAAAGGAGGATCATGATAGTATAAGATCCTTGGGGTATGCCAGTGCTATAATTTATCATTCTTGGGTATTTTCAGCAAAGCAAGTAGGTTCAACCAACCCCATTTATAACCCTTATTCTTGGCTTTCTCCATATGCACATCTTAATAAGTCATAGCTTCATCGTACGCATCCATCTAAACAGCTCTGGGTTACTTGTGAAAATGGAAGGTAACTTATTCCACATTATCTTGAAGCTTTTTAATGGCCTTGTCTTTCTCCTTAAGTTGAGCAGCTTGGTCGGCCAGAGTCTTCTTAGTTCTCTTTTCATTAATAGTTGGCTGAACAACTATACTTTTTCTTAGGACTTAGCTAAGTCTTATTTCTTTCTTCAACAAAGCCTCACGTTCCTCCAACGGCCTAGCATTCTCAATCTTCAATAATGAAACTCCTTCATCCGGACCAATGGTGGTTGATTTCTTTAAACTATTAATTCCGTTCCTCGATGCATTATTTTCTCTCTCCAGCATGGCAATAATTGATCGGGCAATTTTTATTTCTTGGTTCATGGCCAATTCTTTCTTATTCAGTGCAAAAGTAATATCTTTCAACTTCTTATTAAAGCCTTCACTTAATGCCTTAGATTTGGCCTCTTAGTCAGAATGGAGCAGTGCTTTAGAAAGTTTTTGATCTTTCTGCATCTGCTCAATCATCTCATAATAACCAGCATTATTGGCTACAGTTTTTCCAAGAGGTAATGAAGATAAATGTAAGACTCCTTCACTTGATCAGAAATATCTGGCCCGAGTAACCCTAATAAATTTTCCTTAGATAAAGGAACACGGTCAGCCTCAAATAAATTTTTGTACTATCTAAGTAGGTCGGATTCAGTAAAAATAATAATTTTTTTCCTGGCATCAAACTAAAAATATACAAGTATGAATATATGGAGCAAATTCAGAGGAAAAAATAGTTTAGAGGATAGCAATCAACAAGAAATCAATATCATTTAAACATTATAAACAACTAAGTAAAAAAGGTTCTTTCATTAATCAAAGTCCTGATTACAACGATGGGTATATCAGAAATACTAAAGAAGAAGAAATTGAAAATATATGATAGAAGTGACAAAAAGAAACTGGCTAAAAAAGGAGCTAAACTTTCTCCATATCTTTGGCTTGGTCCTGGTTGGCAGCAGACAGGTCGACAATATTAGATGGCCCTATTGAAGTATCAGTAGGCACCATTGAGGACTCCCCAGACCCTTCCTTATCATCAAACCCCTTATTCAAGTTAGGAGGAGTACCTAGGTCATGCCTTTGAAAAAGCTCAGAGTTTGCCTCTGTGTCGACCACCTTTAACGCCTTCGACCAGCCTTTCTTGAAGCATAATTTCTTGGCATACTCAATTTGTGTAGAAGTTGCAAAAAGATCATTTTCTCAACCCTTATCAAAAGAATCATCACTGTCTTTCTTTCCTCTGGCCTTTAAAGAGGCAACTTCAGCAGTCAGGCCAACCACTTTATCCACAATAATTTTAGCCAAGTTCTGGGACTTAGACACCTTGTCCTCTGTAGCCTTGGCCCTACCATCAGCCTCTTTCACTTTATTCTCGATGGCTTGGGCCTTTTCTTTAGCAACTTTTAGTTTACCTTCTGTTGTAACTGCCCTATTCTTCATTTTTGTAGTTTCTCATCCCATAATTTTTATTTCAATTCCAAGGCCCTCTGGGAATCCTTCAAAGACTGTTTTAGACCTTCAAACTCTTCTTCCACCTTGCCCAAGGAAGATATCTGCAGGCCATTTTTCTTCATCATATGGTTAAATAAAATTAACCAAAAATTGCAGAAGAGTAAACACAAGATATCAGAAGAAGCTTAGCAACATGAACAAAAAGTAAAAGATAAGACAATTACCATTGCTAAATTATGACAAGCTCTCTCAGTCAGTCTTGTTCTGGGTATGGGAATGAGGCTACCCTATCAGCTAGTAAAGTTCCATCCTTGATTAAACTCCTAACTAATCTAGGGTTGATAGCTACAGAAGCTAACCCAATATCACCCAAGTCGGCCTGAAATTTTTTACCAACTCTTGTTGGTCAACTTGATTTTTCTTTGCAACCAATTATTATTGGTCGTATAGGACCTCCTTTGCTTGATTCTGATGGTGAATCAAGCTCTTCTTTAACCTTTTGTACTTAGGTTCGGTATTCTATATCTCTTTAGCACCAAGAACTTAGGGCCTCTTGTCACTGGCTTGAGACTTCTTTTTAACTGGCTTCTTGCCAATATCAATATTCTTCTTAGGAGGGGGAGATAATGTCGCACTCAAAAAATTGGGCATCTTTCTGTTAACCATGTCGTCCAAAGGAGAAGTAGCGGTGACAAATATGTCAAAGGAGTCAAATGAAAAATAATTTCCTCATTGGATGAACTCGGCCCCAGCTGATTATGCGACTAAAAAAGTAAACACGGGTTCTTCTAAATTAATGGCAACCAGTGGCAGGGTAATTGTTGGTCGGGTAACAAAAGAAGTGATAGAGATCTTATAATCTAACAACACTGAAGTTGCTCAATGATGTTCTTATCCAACTCTTTGATTAAGGCCCCATAGGAATTTAAGCTCTTCAATATTGATTCCACCTTCTTTAGGACTCCTTTTCTTACTCTCCTCTGCAGTAGAAAAGAGCAGCAAACTTAGTCGATAAAACTCATAAACAAATAACAAAAGTGAGAAAAGTAAAGAGATGAATTATAAAATATGCCATACCCTTCTTGGGGTTACCTGGGACCAGTGTAGGACACCCATTTCGGAAGGGGAGAGATTGCCAATTCTTAACAACTACACCATAATCTTAATAGTCTTTATTGGAGTTCGGTAGATTCACTACTAAACCCCTATTGGCTCCCCTAGTCTTTAAATAGTTATGTTCACTTTAATAGTGCCCAATTTATAGAAAAACATCAACTCATAAACCCCAATATGAATCCCATAAATCTCATTCAACCTATTAACACCGTTTATAACCCTCCAAGTGTTTGGTGCTACCCTAGCAGGAACTACGTCAAAGTGTTGACAAAACTGAAGAAAAAGGGGGTTTGGTGGAAAAGTGATGCCACACGCATCAATAAATAAAGTCGGAATCCAATGATATTAGGGAAGAGAATACACGTCTATTGTACCCTGGGTTGTCTCTAAAATTTACCCAAGAAAGGATCTTTCTCTTTTCTCTAAACTCCACTAACGAACCCTCATCCACAATGTAAACCGTGGTGGAAACACAGAAAAGGTTAAAAAAATAAATAAAGAAAGAAGGCTTATAGGGATCTAAAGGTAACCGCAAGAACTGAAGAAAATGATGGTGAACGAACAAACAGCGAAATATCGTACAAAGAAAGCTTGAGAATCAAAGAAAACTCTAAGTATAGAAAAGTTGAGGTGAAGAGAAATGGAGGGAAACTTCTACCTATTTATAGGTTTCCTCGATAAACGGGAACAAAATGATTAACTGAATGAACAATTGAGTTACCGTGCACACTTCTGAAAGCTTCAAAAGACTATCATACCCTTTGGTGGTTCAAAAAAGTTTGAATTATTTACAAAAATACCATAATCAACAGTACTAGTGAAAAAATTTACAAGTATGAGAGGAAGGCTACCGACTACAAACTCAAACGGTACGCCTGTGGCCATCCCCCGATCCGGATCCTCGCGGAGGACGGGCGCGTGCGAGGGAGGATCCTAGGTCCCGCGCATCCCTCTCGAGAGCGCTTCGACTGGCATCATTTGGGTGAGGTGTAAAAATATAGAAAGATTAGAGTCGTCAATCTATTTTACTCAAAACAGACAAAAGAAAAGGGGAAGCCATCCCAAAGGACAGCATCCAAAGACATACTGACGCATACAAAACCAAAATGATTAGAAAAGGGTCCGGAGGCTAAGTTATGAAATGGGAAGGTGTTAGGCACCCATTCCGCCCTTTCGGTCTCTCATGGGTTTTTGTTATTTTCCTTTTATTTTCCCCGTGATGTGTGTGCATATGTATATATAGTGGAGATAGGAATCATCGACTTGTACCATGGAAGAGGTAAAGCGAGTCATCTGTAGGAAGGTATAAAGATATTAGAAAATAGGATTTATGCGGTTATCCTTACGTTAATCGTTATGATGGAATGAGAATGCAGGTGGGATAAGACGCCACTAAGAACAAATATATGTATATATGTAATACAAGAGAGTGGAGTTTAGAGAAAATAGGAAATGAGAGAAAAAAGTAAAACTGGGACTCGAGTCTCAGGTTTTACCCCGAGACGCCTACGTAGCCTATAGCGGTATCAAAGTCCACGTAGTTCGCATACAAAACGAGGGGTGGGGTTTATCCCATAAATCCAATCGGGAACTCTCTTATTTTTATGTGTGTAGAAAAAGTGTTTTAGTTGTGAGAAAACTGTAACAAAAGTATGAGAATTCCTGTTTGGAATTTATAAGCAAACCCTATTTTTCTTGTTTTTTGGGGGGTTTTTATTTATATGAAAATAAGATATGTGCAATAATACAAAATAAAAAGTATATTAGGGTGTGTGAGATGAGATAGTAAAAGTGCTAAGTAATAAAACAAGTTATTGCGAATTTATGAGAATTTAAGGAGAGAGTTGAGAAAATTGGACCTTCTTGAAGATCTTGAGCTTGATCTTGGATGTTGGAGAGCAGCCCTTGCACTTGGATGATGATGGAGGGTAGTGAATTCACCAAGTTTGATGAAAAGTGAAGGTTGGAAAGCGATTTGGGTATGGAAATTGCGCTGACTTCGAGAGAGGTTTTCTGGATTTGCTGAGAGTGATACCTATCAGATCTGGGATCTCCTTGCAAGTGAGGTCAGACCACATTTTTATAGGCCCTGGGCATTATCGATCGACATAGCCCTGGTCCTGCCTATCGGCACCTGCCGATAGGCATGGTCTGGAACCTGCTATTTGGCAGTATTTTTCAGGCCTTTTTAGAAAATCGGTCGCAGAACGTAAATCGTTGATTCGAATCGTGCATGGGGAGGACCGTTGGAAGGGTAATTCAGAGACTTTCGAAAGTCCTTTGGATTGCTCCCGAGTTTGAGAGTTGACTTTGGGTTAAATACGGCTCGGAAGCATTCGTCGGTCCATTGGACGGGGAATCGTCGGATGCAAACGGATCGTTCATTCGCATGGTAAGTCCGAATTGAACACAGAGCGAATTGTCGGAAAGGTTAAGAGATGTACTTCGACATTACAAAGAGTTTGATCTAGTTCGGGGAGTTAACTTCGGTCAACCAAGCCCTGGAAGCATTCAGTGACCTTTCAGAGTAAAACGGATCATTCGTTCGTATCGTAAGTCAGAATCATGCATGGGATGGGCCATTGGAAAGGGGTTTCAGTGCCCTTTGAAGATTCATTCAGTCTCAGTCGAGTTGAAGAGTTGACTTAGGTAAAACAGATCCCGAGAGCGCTTGGTGGCATCCTGATTGAGTTTCGGGGGAAAACAGGTTGTTCATCCACATGGTAAGTCAGAACCGCGTATGGGATGGACCGTTGGAAAGGGGTTTTAGTGCCCTTTGAAGATTTATTCAGTCTCGGTCGAGTTGAAGACTTTGAAATTTGGTTAAACGGAGCCTGGGAGTGCCCGATGGCTTCTAGGTCAGTACTCGGGGTATGACCTGGGTTTATAGTGATGAAGGGAAGTGCTAGGGACCTAAGGAGAGTTTAGGGGGTAACAGAATGGGGTGTCTACAGAGCCCCTCGACGAGTGAGTTTGGAATAAACGATAGCCGTCAAATAGACACCGCGTGATACTTTTGAGAGAGGATGACCAATTGAGAGGGTCGAGGCCGATTCTGAGGACCTAAGAGAGAGAGGATGACCAATTCAGAGGATCGAAGATGATTCTGAGGACCTACGGAGTGTGCTGGGGATAACCAATTCGGTGGGTAGATGCTAATTCTGCTGGCTTAAGTTTAGATGACCAATTTTACGGGTCGAAGCCAATTCTGTGGGCTTAAGTAGAGATAACCAATTCTACGGGCTTAAGTATGAGATGACCAATTCTGTGGGTCGAAGCCAATTCTGCGGGCTTAAGTTGAGTTGACCAATTCTGCGGGTCGAAGCCAATTCTCCGGGCTTAAGTACGGAATGACCAATTCTGCTGGTTGAAGCCAATTCTGCGGGATTAAGTTGAGATGAGCAATTCTGCGAGTCGAAGCCAATTCTGTGGGCTTAAGTAGAGATGACCAATTCTGCGAGTTGAAGCCAATTCTGCAGGCTTAAGTTGAGATGACCAATTCTGCGGATCGAAGCCAATTCTGCGGGCTTGAGTTGAGATGACCAATTTTGCGGGCTTAAGTAAAGATGACCAATTCTACGATTCGAAGCCAATTCTGCGGGCTTAAAGTATGAGATGAGCAATTTTGCGGGTCAAATTCAATTCTGCGGGCTTAAGTAGAGATGATCAGTTCAGCGGTCGAAGCCAATTCTGCGAGCTTAAGTTGAGATGACCAATTCTGCGGGTCGAAGCCAATTTTGCAAGCTTAAGTATGAGATTACCAGTTCTGCGAGTCGAAGCTAATTCTGCGGGCTTAAGTAGAGATGTTCTTGGGAAACTCTATTAGGGAGATTTATCTTGTGGTTTTGTTTTGGGCTGGGGAGCCGACTGCTGGGGAAATCTTTTGCTTCCTCTGAAGGAAAAGCCAAAATTCCACTGGGAAGATTTAGGTGGCCCAGGGTTTGTATGTATTGCTTGGGGAAAATTGAGGCCTCTAGGGCATAGGGGTGATCTTTAGAGATCCTTCGGGGATGTTGTCGGGAGGAGTTTTACTTGGTTTTTTAGAGTTCTACTGGGGAAATAGGGGTTTCGCTAGAGAGAGTGCGAAATTTTTTTTGGTGAAAATATTCTAAATCCTTCCTCGGATTTTTAGGAATTTTTTGAGAATTTTTTAGGGTTGTCTGGTATTTTCTAGGAATTTTTATACGAAATTTAAAGGGGGTGCTGATCGGCATGGTTCAGAGGGTGCCATTCGGCAGTGGCACGGACTTTTGGACTACCTCGGGAAGGTAAGGGGTCAATGCAGATCGGTGGGTGGGGGTTAATGCTGATCGGCATGACCCTTGGCATCCTATATAAAGGGGGCGAATTCCCCTCATTTTTCACAGCTTCTTGATTTCTTTCCTTCTGCAATTTTCCTCTGCAAATCATTCTAGCGTTCCTATATTTAAGAAATGGTTGCCTTTATGAGCACTGCAGTGCATAGGGAATGGTTGACTGTTGATGATTGGGCGAATGTGGAGTGAAGGGCCAGGGCACCTCTTGTTTTGGGGAGTGAGAACTCATTTTATGCGTTCGAGCCAGTTATGGATGAGCGGACCTTGCTACGAGAACCATCGTATCATCACTCCTCGAGGGTGGTGAGCCCTGGCGATTATGTAAGTAACCTGACTTTTGGCATTCTTCTCTTTTTGGTGATTTTTCCTTCCTTCTTGAATTTTGATAAGGTTTCTTCTTTTGACAGTCTGATATCTCTTTAAAGAACATGAGTACTCGTGGGACGATGGGGCTTAAGGATGTCTGTGAGCATCTTCCACCTGTGGTGCGTTGGATGGTATCATCAGCGAGTTTGGGGAGGTTGGTGTCTGCACTGGATGAGACGCCTCAATCGACAGTGTTCTTATGCGCTCTGGGGGAGAGATGGTGGGATAATACCCACACCTTCCATTTCAGGTTTGGGGAGATGACCATGACTCCCATAGACGTGAAGCAGATGTTGGGGATGGATTGCAATGGAGAATAGATATAGGTAGATCGCTCTCTGAGGGTAAGGCCGGAGGCGGTGCGGGCGGTGCTTGGTATTGTAGGGAGGATAGTCTCTGGGGATTCCATCCGGTTGTCCTTACTGAAGGATGTTCTGCTAAGTAGGGTGGTTGATGTGGAGGACGGGCTGCAGGTGAGGCAGATGGCCCTGTTGTTCATTTTGTTGGTGCTGGGAGGTTTCATGGTGGCGTCGAGCAGCGACATTGTCCATTTGTAGTTCTTGTCGTACTTGAGGATGTTTTCGAACATCCCTCTCTTTGATTGGGGGAGCCTGACTTTGGCGACCCTCTACTTTTCTTTGGATGCATTTAGCTGGTGCTGTCGGCAAACTTTTACTTGAGCCAGGTATCTTCTTAAGGTATTTCTTTAATTTTGTGCATTTTTCCTTTCATCCATTCGCATTTTCCTTATACGTCTCTTTTCAATTGTGAATTTATGTCTTTGGCAGACGTGGTTCTATGAGGAGATTGGGTGCAATACCCAGCTGATCGCTCTGAAGTACGAGAGTGTTGGGGACTTCTGCCGATTATATCGATGGCGGAAGGCCAATCGGCAGTCGAAGGGATCTCTCTCTCTTGAGGCGGTGTGTCAGGTCTTGAATGGCCTGACCAAGGGTAGGGTAAGACTCTTTCCTTTTCAGCCTTGGTTTTTGGCATGTTCTTATTTTGTATTGACTTATGCCTGTCGGGGATTTTCAGGTGACTTTTTACCCTTGGGGGACAGCCATTCAAGATAGGGGTGAACGCGCAGATGAGGCGTTTACTGGTGCATGAGTTCGGAAATTCCTAGTATCTGGGGGAGCGAGTGGTTCGAAAGATTACTGAGGAGGAGGTGGTGGTGCCACCTACGCAGACTCCTATGTCTATGAGGCGGGAGCGACTGCTTTCGGAGGATGCGAGGATCGCGGCAATGATCGGCGAGTCCTACTTGTTCTACATTAATACGGCTGTGTCGTATTGTGACGAGCTGGTTGATGGTGCCCAGCATATATGATGCCTTGCCTTTCCCTCTAGCGGGTTTGAGTCGGGCGGTGGGGTCCTCCCACGCGGCTCTGGTCCGTCAGCGTTTGCGGCGACCCCTTCATATAACATTCAGCGGGCTGATGGAGGGATGGTGCCTATGTTACACCGTCCTCGTGCGATGGATCCGGAGGAGTTGGGTTTGACAGAGGAGGTTCTTCTTCCTGCGGTATACCTTTTTCCTCTTTTGGTTCCTTTTCTACTTTGATCCTTCTTTTGATACTGATTTTTCCTTCTACTTACTGCAAGTCCGGTTGTCGACCACTTGGCTGAGGTACATCAAAGACTGGATATCTTTGGCGACTGCCCATAGTCGGGATGCGATCTCGGTTCCTTCTTTTTTGGTGCCGTCTGCTTCGTTCGGGGAGGATTATGGCACAGGTAGCGGTGGTGCGTCGTCTCGCCGTAGGGGAAAGAGAGCACGTCGCAGGGGTGGAAGCTCTTATAAAGGGGGAAGGGTAGGTGAGAGAGAGAAAATGTGGGTTCAGGCTGAGTCCCGTTGTTTTTTACTTTTCTTTTATTTTCTGTAAAATTTGATGTAACACGGAAGAATATATATATGTAATGCAATGTGATTTTTTATTAACCTTTGTTAATGATGAATGAGTGAATGCATGCACATGCGCTTTTTACTTTGCTACTGAGACCATAAAAAGAGATATTTTAGGATTTTGAGGAAAGTTTTAAGAATGGGTTATTATATAGGGGTGGAAAAGGATTTTTGAAATTCTATTGAGAATATCAATTTATTTTTATTGAGCTTCTGATTTTGAAAAAGAGGAAAAAGGAAAACTTCTAAAAATAGGGGGTTGTCGATCGGCAAACCCCTTGTCCTGCATATCGGCAGTCAAGTCAAGTCCTATCAATTCAAAGCTTTGATTAGTGCCCTCTTCATCTTCTTGGTACTTTGTGGGGTAGGATTCCCTCCGATTTCTGCAGGGATTATGTCTTTTGTGAGGGTTCTAAAATATAAAAAGGGGTAGGGGTGGAGTGTTTCCATCACACCTTCACATTCTTACTTAATTGCCTACTATCTCTTAGTCTTGCAAGATGGCTCTCCCTGGTAGCATTGAGTTTGCTAACTACCTCGAAGCCTTGGAAGCGATGTGTTTTTATAATGTCGACTACGATGCTTTCAACATGCGTCGATTCTCTTTGTGGCGTAATCGGTCCATTGAGTGGAACATGCTGATGGCGGCGGTGGTACCCCGAAGACCATGTATTCTGCTTTGGGTTGGATGAAGTTGTCCTACCTACGAGGAATTTTCTTCCATGCTGGGAATAAATCCCAGTGTTGCTGCAGCTTTACCCAAATTTTCCCATTCTCCCAGGGATTTACTGGTGGGACTTCTTCGTATTTTGCCTTCGGCGACTAGATCACTGGTTGCTGGAGGAATGATCTCACTCCTGGAGGTGTTACAGTCCGTGCATCTGTGGGAAGTATGTGATGTTGGTTATGCTGGAGCCGTTGCTCTGGGCTTAGTTTTAAAATTACTGCTGGTGACTGGGGAACTTCTGGTGGATTCGCAATTTATAGCCATTACTTCATGGATGTCATACCATCATAATCTTACGGCGGTGATACTAGCGGAGACCCTGAATGGTCTGGATGCCAGGCGAGAAGGTCGTTCTGACTTCCTGCAGGGAAACCCCGTGATGTTGTTCATGTGGTTATCTGAAAGACTCCGCTTGGTGACTCTTCCAGAATATCCTTTGTCGACTGTACCTAACTTCTTTTTGTGTCACTTCTTAGCGTTGGCTTGGATATTGAGAGCTGGGAGAATTGGCTTGTGGAGCATGGGGCTCGTAATCTGTACTGGTCAGTGCCTTGGTGGGGACAATTGTTGCCTGTTCTAGAGCTAGGAGAATACCCATATGTGCGGGTGGTTGGTCTCAGCTAGACCTCTTTTATTTCCCTTGGCGGCTTCTGTGCCAATTTAGCTGGGCACAAGTCGTGCCACCTTGGACATTAAATTTCTTTCCGGTAGAAGATTTAATCGAGCTTCTGCGCCTGCGGCTTGTCTCTCTATAGGAGAGTCGACGTCCGTCGACTCGTCCCTCTCAGTCTGTTGGGAGAGTTTGGCATATCCGTGGGGAATATATGAAGTGGTTGTGGAGGAGAATGGTTAGCAAGATGTTGGCAGTCAAAACTGGACAAAAGTGGCTTGTCTCTTTTGACACCATGGAAGGAGGTGTTGTGCTTTTTTCGAAGCTGGTTCGAGCTTATCGTTCCATGGAGTGTCTGCGACACTCTGTTCAGGCAGGGGAAACTTGGGGACCCCGGGATGCAGATGATGTTGACAGAGCGGGCTCCTCTGGTAGCTGTGGGTAGGACTCTTGGAGAGTTTATTGTGTAATGGGGGATAAATGTGGGGATTTTATTTTGGCTTTTTTAGGAAGGTAGGGGGAAGGAGTTATCCGTTCCTTTTCTTATATAATTTGTACCGTAATTTCTTATTAGTGAAATAAACAAGTTTTTTATCATCCAGCTGTGCGTTTCGATGAATTTTGTGTTGTTTGAATTATCTATACCGATCGCTCAGGCATACATAATCCTTTTGTTCAAATATATATTGGAATTGACTGTCGTTCTCGGAGATAAGAAAATAATAGTATTTTGTGGAAAATAAAGGGTTGTGCTCATATAAGGTGTATGAGCTGCCTACGTACCTCTAGGGTTTTTGAAAAGTTTCTTTTGTTTGAAAATAGTTTTTCTAGAGGATCAGGCCCACGTAGTTCTGGGTAGAAGGAAATGAAGAGATTATTTTTTTTTAGAATAGAAAGGAGAAGAGAAGAGTCGTAGCGCACCGAGATTTCGAACCAGGGGAAAAACTTCTTAAGACGGTCCAGGTTGACTGGACGAGCCATCTCTTCCCCATCTAAGTCAGTAAGCATGGAGGCACCGCCGAACAAGATCTTCTTGACAATGTAGGGGCCGCTCCAATTGGGCTTGAATTTCCCTCTGGGGTCCCAGATGGGTTCTATGATTTCTTTGAGGGCTAGGCCCCCTTCTCGAACACCGCGATCCTTGACCCTCTTATTGAATGAGCGCATTATTCAGCGATGGTACCCTTGTATGTGGTATAGTACTTTTAATCTCCTTTCGTCTATGAGGGTCAGCTCGTCAATACGGCTTTGGCACCAGTATTCTTCACTGACCTTACTTTCAAGCATGACGCATAATAAAGGTGTTTCAAGCTCCACTGGTAGGACTGTTTCCATGTCGTAGACTAGAGAATAAGGGGTAGCCCCAGTAGAGGTTCTAATGGAGGTTCGGTAGCCCCTGAGGGCGTACGGGATCCGATCAGCCCAATCCCGACAGCTTTCAGTCATTTTGCTAATGATGGCTTTGAGGTTCTTATTGGCGGCTTCAACTGCACCATTGGTCTGAGGTCGGTAGGGAGAAGATTTGTGTCTCCAAACCCCATACTCGTTGACCACCTCTGTGACTTCTGCCTTGAAATGTAACCCGGTGTCTGATACTAGCTCGTGCGGGACCCTATACCGGTAGATAATGTTTTTCTTAATGAATTTGGCCACTTTCTTGGCATTCAGTACTGCGTATAACTCCGCTTTGACCCATTTGGTGAAGTAATCAATGGAAACTAGGATGAACTCATGCCCATTGGAAGCCTTCAGTGTAACCTTCCCTATAATGTTGATGCCCCAGGTGGAGAACGGCGAGGGAGAGATTATGTTGTATAATTCATATAGAGGCAGATGCTGAAGGTTGGAGAATTATTGGCATTTGAGGCATGTCCGGACATAGGCGGTGCAATCCTGGGTCATGGTGGTCCAGTATTAGCCTTGTCGGATGATCTTCTTGGAAAGATTGTGACCATTCATGTGAGGTCCGCATTCCCCATTGTGGATCTTCTGCGTTATCTTTTTAATGTCAGCCCCTACGATGCAGTGCAGATAAGTTCCATTGAAGTTTCTTTTGAGCAGTGCTTTGTGACAAATGATATATTGGGCATCCAGTCTTCGGAGGGTTGCTCGATCTTTCTTGTTGGAACCTTCGGGATACCTACCTTGCTTAAGGAGGCGCCAGATATCATAGTACCAATAATTAGCTAGCTCGGGATCTTCTGTAGTAATGAGCTCAATGTGGTAGCAGTGGGTTGGTTTGTCTTGCTTTTGAACTAGGAAGGGGGTCGTAATTATTCCTTCGGGCATGTCGACCATGGAGGCCAGGGTAGCAAGGGCATCGACTAGGTTATTCTTTGCTCGAGGTAGGTAGTGGAAGGTGATATCCTGGAATTGGGAGGCTAGTTCTTCTAAGTGGGCATGGAAGGGTTGGAGTTTCTCATCCTTAACTCTCTATTTTTTGAGCACTTGATCGATGATGAGGGAGAAATCCTCGTAGACGTCTAAGCATTGAATACCTTTATTGAGAGAAACTTTGAGGCCTACTGTGCATGCCTCATATTCAGTCATGTTGTTGGTGCAAGGGAAATCCAACTTATTGGCGATGGGAGTGTGGGAGTCATCTGGGGCGATCAGAAGTATCCCAATGCCATATCCCTTATTATTGGCAGCGCCATCTAAGAACATTTGCCATTGAAGGTTGTCTTGAGCAGTGCAAATGATGTTTTCATCTGGGAATTCGGAGATCCAGTCATCATCTTCTTCCATGGGGTAATTAAAGAGTCAGAAATGGCTCTTCCTTTCATGGCTTTCTGCATGACGTACACGATATCGAACTCGGCTAGGAGCATCAACCATCGGGCCATTCGGCTGGACAAGGCAGATTTCTTAAGCTGGTATTTGATGGGGTCCATTCAGGATACAAGTTTGATGAGGAAGGCGAGCATGTAGTGTCGTAACTTTTGGGTGACCCAGACAAGCGCGACACATGCCTTTTCTAAAGTATTGTACTTAACCTCATACCCGGCCAATTTGCGACTGGCGTAATAAATGGCTCTTTCTTTGTGGGAATCTTCAAGGTATTGGGCTAGCAAAGTCCCAGCTGTAGTGTCGATTATGGTTAGGTATATGAGTAGGGGGAGACCAGGCTGTGGTGGCATGAGTACCGGGGGTTGGTTCAGATATTGTTTGATTCGGTCAAAAGCTTCTCGGCAAGCCTCGTTCCAAACTTTTATTGAATCCTTTTGGACGAGTTTGAAGATAGGTTCGCAGATGGAGGTTAACTGGCTGATGAACCGGATGATGTATTGCAAATTTCTAAGGAAACCTCGAACTTATTTCTCTGTTCGGGGAGGTGGCTTCTCAAGTATGGCTTTCAGCTTGGCAGAATCAGCTTTTATCCCCTTCTCACTGACCATGAATCCCAAGAGTTTTCCCTTTGTAACGCCGAAGATGCATTTCTGCGGATTGAGTCTCATCTGATACTTTCGCAGTCGTTCGAAGAACTTTCGGAGAGAAGGAACATGACCACATAGACCTCAACCTCTTTGTGAATCAGATCGTGCAGGATGGTTTTGGCAGCCCTCTGGTAGGTAGCCCTAGCGTTCTTGAGACCAAATGGCACGACAGTGTAACAAAAGGTTCCCCATGGGGTGATGAATGCGGTTTTTTCTTAGTGGTCTGGGTGCATTTTGATTTGGTTGTATCTGACAAACCCATCGACGAATGACTTGAGAGCATAAATGGTTGTGTTGTCCACGTTCATGTCGATATTGGGTAGCGAATGATCATCCTTTGGAGAGGCTTTGTTCAAATCGCGATAATCTACACACATTCGAACTTTCCCTCCTGATTTCGGCATGGGCACTATGTTAGCTAGCCACGTGGGATATTCGATCACACGAATAAAGCCTACGCTCAACTGCTTGACCACCTCTTCTTTGACCTTCAGCGACCATTCGGTGCGGAGCTTTCTCAACTTTTATTTAACCGTCTTGTAATCTGGGAGAGTGGGAATCTCGTGCTGAGCTATTTCAAGATCAATGCTGGGCATATCGTCGTAGGACCATGCGAAGACATCCATGAATTCCTTTAGCAATTCTTTGAGTTGTGCACGCTTATGCTCATTAAGGGTAGCCCCTATCCTAATCTCATGTAGTTGGCTACTAGAGCCGAGGTTAATAACAACAGTCTCTTCTTCATTAACTTGAACGCGGTTATGTTATTTATTATTAACCTTATTTAGATCAGTTAAGAATTGTTCATTTGTAAAATCATCATCATCAAAAGTTTTATTAGAATCTACAAAATTAATGTAAGGCACAGCAAGATACTCAAAATTTTCATTTATTTCATTGATAGGAAAAACAGCATTGTGAACCTCATCAAAAGAGGACTCGATTACATTTGAGCAAGGATAGACAATAGAAGAAGAAATGGGGTAAATATTAGGATTAGGGGAAATTTCATCAGGTAGAACTGGCGCAGCATGTCAGTTGAGGAGAGGTGTATCAGCATATTTAATCAGGTGGGATGGATCCAGTGATGTAGTGCCTAATTAAACCATATAGAGTGTCAGCCCCAGTGTCTGTAAGTTGAAGGAATCTTCGGAGTCACTTTCCTCAGTCTCTTCGGCATCTTTGATGAGCGATTGTATATGGTGTTGGGAACTCTCAGCCCATGGGTAGCTGTCTTGGAAGAAGATCTCCATTCCAGGCTTCATCTTCTTGTCTGTATAGTCATACCATGGTTCTGGAAAGCCGCAAAAGGGGAACTCTTCACCCTCTTTGATGAATCATCCATTCAAGGAGTCACCTCGGATAGTCTGGATCCAGTCTAGTCCTCTAATTGGTCAAGACTGGTGGATCATTCTGAGCTCTTATTCTGACGGTTGATACCCCAAACCATAAGGAGGGAAAGCCTTATTTAGTTCAATGGTATCAAGTATCCCTTGATGTCTTTGTCCTAGCACCAGTTCGGTCATGAAGTGCATGTTTCTGAACATCTGAATCACATTGACGTTGCCATGTGGGTCGTATTCTGGATAAACCCTTTCTTTGAAGTTATCCCCTACCGAGAGTAGAAGTGGTTCAACTCGGAATCCTGATAGGAGCATATCATTTGACTCATGTTGTATCTCAAGGATTGGACTGCTAATAGTTACACCATCGGCATTATCGTCATTGCCCCAAATAGTAATGACCCATCCGTCGGCGAAGAACTTTAATTTCTGATGGAGTGAGGAAGACACGCCCTTGATATTGTGGAGCCAAGGTCATTCTAGCAATAGGTTGAAACAGGATGGGATGTCAATAACTTGGAATTCGACGATAGGGTTTATAGGGCGAGCCCCTATTATAAGCTTTATGGATCCCATCACCTCCCAACGGGTATTATCGTAAGTATGCACAGCAGCGGAGGTTGGAGCGAGGTCGCTTTCTTTCAGGCCTAAACATTTGAAGGTTCTCAGTGGGCAGACATTCAAGGCGGATCCATTATCGATAAGAGAGAGTGGCACAACCTTCCTCATAACTTCGACGGAGATATGGAGTGCATGATTGTGGTTTGGCCCAATCTTGGGGATTTCTTCTTCGAAAAAGGATAGCATTCAGGTAGAGGTCAAGGATTCGACCAAATTTACCGCTTCTTCCGGTGTGGTAGAGGGAAGAACTGTGGGTCCAGTGAGCAACTTGATCAAAGCATTTATGTGTAACTGATAAGACATGAAAAGCCCCCATAGAGTCATGTTAGCTTAACTTTTCTTTAGTTAATGGAGGATCTTTCTCTCCTCGAGGGTCATTTCTGGCATAGGAAGGTTTTCAACGCCCTTCCCCTTGTCATTGGCTGGTAGTGAGCTTGGAATATGGTAATGCCTCCCTGATCTGGTCATGTTATTTACTGAAGAAGGGCAGAACATGAACCCCATTTCTTCATTGATCTCGGGTTATTTTTCCACCTTATTTATTTCTCCGAGGAGTTCTTAAAATGATATCATTCCACACATATCATCTACCAGGCCAATCTTCTCGAAAGCTTGCTCTTCATTTGAATCTTCGAACTCTTCACCCATCCGGTGGTAACAATTATGTCTTTCCATGTAAAGTCGATGGATTCCACAACTTCAACGGATTCTTTATATAGGTCATCCCATTCTGTGGGGATGTGTAAGGGTGAAGGGACCAGACGCCCCTGTAGCTTCAGAGTATCAAGTAACTCGATCATACTTCAAATGCTGTTGGTTTGTCTGAATAATTTTGCCACAATCTGGATAACATCATCCAGACTGACTTCATCGGTCGGTATTACCCAACTATTTGACTCTCGAGCCCATTTTTTTGCTTCTAAGAACAACGCACTGAACCTCTGGCAATTAATGACCATTTGTGAGGGAAATTTCATCCCGAACTCTAGGAGTTGGTTTAACACTTATGATAATTCAATGCTTCCATTTTTAGAACGGGTACGAATAACAATGCATGCTCTAGTAAGGAGTGACAGTTCCTGATCAGCGAGGCTGGTAGAGTGTAGGAGGGAATATGGGCAAATTTGGAGAGGTTTAGGAAAGTATATGGGTGTGATTTGAGTTGAGGGGTCGAATTCTGGGTTCTCTTCTAGAAAGATGGCATTGGTGTGATTTGAAAGTGGGTTGTGAGTAGTGTTTGGCTTAAGATTGGCTGGTGGGGCGATGGTACCCCGGTCAATTAGACCTTGGATTATGTTTCGGAGGTGAAGACATTAGTCGGTGGTATGGCCAGCAATTTGGTGAAAGGCGCAATGGGCATCTGACTTGAAGTTTCTTGGGAGTGGATTTGGCAATAGACGGGGATCCAAAGGTTTGATAAGGTTTCGGCTTAACAAGGCTTGATAACTTTGGAGAGGGGAGCATGGATCTCGGTGTATTGCTTTCGGACTAGGACGAGGCGACTTTCTGACGCCCATGAGGTGGTTGGTTGAGAGATGCTGTTGATGGTTGAGACTGTAGCACTGGCAGGCTTGTCATATTTTCTGGGGGTGAACTGTCCGGACACCTTCTTTGGGTTAATTTCTATTTTGGCAAGACCTTCCCCGATTTCTACTACTGCTTCTCTAAGAGCTCGGAAATGGGGATAGTATTGTCCTCCGAGCGTTGTTCGGATATGGGGTAATAAGTTCTTCGTCACTATGCTGACTTGTTCTTCCTCGGAAGGTCGATTTGTCATGGTTGCTGCTTTTTCCCTCCATCGGGTGATGAAGTTACTGACTGATTCTCCAGGGTTCTGTTTGAGCAGCTCTAAATCACGGCGGGTGACCTCAAGCTTTTCATTGTATTTGTATTGTGACATGAACTCCCGAGCTACATCCTCCCAGCTACGGATTCTGGACTCTTCGAGAGACAAAAACCATCGTAGGGCGCTATCCTTCAAAGTTTGCTAAAACAATTGGGCCATCACTTCTTCAAAATTAATGCGGTTTCCATTAATCCATTAATAACTCAAAATATAACAAATATTTAACACATGATCAACAAGTCTAGATCTTTAATATATATTAGCCTAATGTAAAACATGATTAAGGATTGGATTATGTTCCTAACATGCTTGTAATCGTAAGTAATTTTAATGATAATTATGACATAAATAAATTACAGGTGATATTGTGATAAAGCGAGATATTTCTTGTTTGATTGTAAAGCGAGAATTATGCCATCGATATTCAATACGCAACTAACTATAAGAGTTTTGGATAATTCCCTAGCACGTCACTCTCGACCTCCCACATATACTCTGCCTCATTATGCCCGAATTGACTTGGGAGTGCGACGATGACATGCGAGAAAAATATCCTTTTTGAGGACGAAATTTCATTATTAGGGGGAGAATGTAATACCCCATACTTTTTTAGTATTTATTATTATGTGTGCTTTGAATTATTAATTTAATTTTGTATTAAATTGGTTTTGATAAATATTAATTGGCGAGTTTAGGAATAATATTTATGATTAAAATTATTTACTTGGATGTAATAAATAAATAGCGATGCGAATTATTATATTGTCATTCAACGAGTGAAAAGCAACGAATTATTATATTATGTCGTTAGAGAGTTAAAAGGACGAGTTTAAAAGGTTTAAGGGCAACGTTTATTGTACGCACGTATCGGGCCTAGTTAATGGAATTATTAAACATTTTTAGTTTGATGACTCGTATGGTCTTTTTTAGTGCACTGATGATCAGGATTGGGTTGAAATAGTCCATCATAGGTACCTGGGAGTTATAATTAGGTTTCAGGGGCTTTTTAGACATATAATGACTCATACAAGGGTACGATTGTCTTTTTACCCTAAGGGCTTAACCCAAATACGAAATTAGGGTTTAGTTAAGAAGTATTTAAGGATTAGTGGGGTGGAAAGTAACCTTATTTAACCTTTGTTCAGTGGGGATTAAGGGAGAGAACAAAGAAGAACAGAAAATCAGAAGGAAAAAAAAAAGAGAAATAAAGCTTAAAGAAGAGATGAAGAGCTCTCTTCGGAAGCAATTCATCTAGAATGTGTCAAGATTTATATTTGAATCCATCAAGGTAAATCAAATGTCTACTTACTTTAGATTGCATTATTTTGCAACTAATTATGTACATTATTAACCAATGAGAAATCTGGGAATTTAATAACTAATTATGGGGTTAATTAGGAGGTATGATTTGTGTTTTTATCATATTAACATGACTAAGAATTAACATGGCCAAATTTCATGAATTGTTTATGGGAATACGATTATGAAGATAATGAACATTGATAGGGTGTTAGAATAACAGGTTTTAAGGTTTGATAAATTATAGGTTGAATAAATTGAATTAATGATTGGGAATCCTTAGGATTTGATGTTGGATTTAGGATTAAATTGGTGTTAAAGTACATCTGGGATGAATATATATTGGTTTGGGATCCTAATTTATCGTTTTGGGAGGTTTGGGACCTCTATTGATGGGTTTGAGAGGTGAAAACCAGAGGTTGAAGACGAAGGTCAGCCCAACAAATCGAATCGATTCGCTAGGAGAGTGAATCGGTTCACTTGTCCGAATCAGTTCAGTCTTCTAGCGATCTAGTTAAATTTGTTGGTATGTCCCTATTTTTATTTCACGATGTTTTGGCCCGTTAGCGTTGGATAAATGGGTGTATGGGTTTTTGAGGTAGATTGGAATTTTTTAAAAACATTATTAGGGTTGGTACATATTTTAGGCCAACTGTTAGATGGTTCAAATGAGACAAATCAAACTTTAAGTGAGTGAAAACTTAAATGGAAAAATCTAGAAGTCGGTTCGGACTTTGAAATTAGTAGACTAATACGCCGGGGGATTTCCATACGTAGTAAGTATTATATATATATATGTGTGTGTTTATGTGTGTGTGTGTGTGTGTGATTGTTGTGTAACTATTTAAAACATACCTACTCAGTAATGGTATCATTAGGTGGTTGCATGTAGTGATCAATTCACCCTGTCATTAACCACAAGCATTGGATTGATTCCCTGGGTCATAGTATTGTTGCTTGGCCATTATCCATGTGTGAGGATTAGTATTAGTTTGGATACTGACTGGGAACGATGGGGTAAAGTTGTGACCCCTGGACGTATGCTTATGGCCACCTTCATTCTTTGTGTTTACGTTTTGGATTCGATGGTGTGATTCCAAACCAGTGGCCTAGTTGTGGCACGTAGTATACTTGGATCCTGATAGCGCACAAGGGATGCATCTGCGAGGTCCATACTCCGGGGATGCGGTATATACGTATATAGTGAACGATTGATATGTAAGTGTATATGAGATATTTGTGTGAATATCTATTTATAGCATGTGTGTATCTATATAAATAATTATGATAATATACATAGTGAAGATAGTACACATTATCTAGTGGTGACTATTAGCGGGGTTGGTTATGTTAATGGTTGTTGTCCTAGTTACACTTGGTGGCATCATTAGGATAATAAAATGAATACATTTGGCTCACACTGTAGATGAGAGATGAGGAAATGTATCATGTGAGTGCGACTCAAAATTTAATTATAAAGGTAATGCATTGCACCTTTACATTTAAAGCATTTAAATACTTGCTAATATTTTTCAATTTTTCGGGCTTTGGCCCGTTGGAAAATATCTTTAAAAACCTTAGGTATTCAGCAGTAGGGACAACATGATTAGTCACTTCATCATGCTATTGCGAGAAGTAGTTGTGGATACTACGAGATTTAGTTGTAGTCACCTCAGTTCATTATATCTAAATAGGATTCGGTTATCAACATTTTCCCTTTGGGAGTGTAATTCGTAAACGAATAGGAATTACCTTTGAGTCATATATTTTTTATTACTCTCAGTTTCATGTTTACTTTGATATTATTTGTGGTAACTGATGGTTTATTCGATTTATGATTATGCTCTCGTCAATTCTATTGTCATTTTCTTTGGTGCATGGTTATGGTGATTACATTTAATAATTTCTAAGACAATGATGCTAAGAATGAAATCATATTTTATTCTCGTTTAGTTTTAATAAAGGCATCATTAACCGGTATTAGAATCGGAAGGGTGTCATAATGATAAGTGTCACCTTCTTTGAGGTTCCCTAAATTAACTCAAGTTTAAAAAGCTTATCCTCCCACACGTACATCAAACAAACGGGAGAACGACAAGGCCTCTTATACAATGCCTCAAACAGGGTCGTGCCAATCGCCTGATGATAATTGTTGTAGTAAGCAAACTCCACTAACAGTAAATTCTACTCCCAAATACCCTCGAAGTTCAAAATACAAGTCCATAAAATATCAGGTAGACGTCCCGGTTCACTCGCTCTATTTGTCCTTCAATTTATGGATGAAACGAAGTAGTTAATCGCAACTCCGACCCCATTGCCTACTGAAAACTCTATCAAAAGTGGAACAAAAATGTCTTGTCCTTATCAGACATAATGTCAACTGGCACACTATGCAACCTCACAATCTCTAAAATGAAAAGCCCGATGTACTGCTCTCAAGTGAAATTTGTCTCAATTATAAAAAAAATATGTTACCTTTGTTAAACTGTACATGATCACCTAAATGGAATCATCTCCCCGCTGCGACGTAGGTAACTCGGTAATGAAATCCATGAAAATTATCTCCTATTTCCACACTAGAATATTAGGAGGTTGTAAAAGACCCTTTGGTCTCTCATGATCTACTTTCATTATTTGGCAAGTCATACACTTGGACACAAATAATGCAATGTCCTTCTTTATGCCTGCCTACCAATATTGATGCCTCATATCCAGATACATTTTATCCCCTTAAGAATATACTATAAATTGTGATCCGTGTGTCTCAGTTAGTACTACTCATCGTAAGTCCTCATTCTCTAGTACCACAAGTCTGTCTTGGAACCGTAACCCCTATTTGATCCAATTAAATAAAACGGTTCCTTATCGGTCAATAAGTCCCAAACCTTCTTCTGGAAATAAAGAGCCCTTAGTCGTTCCATCACCACCTGAATAATAATATGTGGTGTGATGGTAAGAATTTTAATAAAGGCATACACTAACTCATATTCAATGCGAAGATAACTCCACTTAAACTTCTAAATAATCGATAATGTAACTGTCAATTGATAACTCCAGACATCTACTACTACATTTGCTTTGCCTGAGTGAAACTAAATAGTGAGGCATCGATGAATATAATGTAGCTAGTCCACCTAAATACGAGGTAAAGAAAGTACCAGAGCTAAAGTCAACTTAGTCTTCAACTCATCAAAAGCATGTTGGCAAAACTTATCCCGGACAAAGGTAACCTTTTATTCATCAAGTTTTTCAAAGGCTCGTCTATTTTTAGTAAGCCCTGGATAAACTGACAATAGTAACCCGCAAAACACAGAAAACTGCGAACCTCTGTAGATGTTGTGGGTTGTCCCCATTCCAAAACTCCCGATACTTTAATTTAGTCCACTAAAATCACCCTTTTCATCACATTGTGACCCAAAAACTGCACCTCAATTAACAAAAATCCATATTTCTCAAACTTTCCATAGAGTTGGTGGCCTCGTTATGTTTACAAGACTACTTGCAAATACTGAGCTTGCCTTTCTATGATTTGAGAATAAACTAGAATGTCCTTAATAAACAGGATGATGAAGTGATCCAAGTACTCTCTGAATGGATGGTTCATTAAGTCCATATGTACAACCGGTGCAGTGGCCATGCCGAAAGTCATAACTAAAAAATAATGTGATCAATATCTTGTTTGAAACACTGTATTTGAGACATCCATCTCTCAAATCCTCAATTGATCGTACATCAATCTCAAATCAATCTTTGACATATATAAAGAACCCTCAACTAGTCGAACAATCATTAATACGGGGTAATAAATACTTATTCCACACCGTGACCTTGTTTCACTCCCGATAATCCACACATAGTCTCAATGATCCATTATTCGTATTCGCGAAGAGGACCATAACACCCCAAGGTAAAGTACTACTTTTGACAAATCCATGTCCCAGCAATAGTTGAATCTTCTCTCTAAGATTTACCATCTTTAATAAATCCAAACTATATGGAGCTCGGCATATTATCTTAGTTCTCGGAGTTAAATCAATCACAAAGTCTATCTCCCTACTCAATAGTAATCCCATAATCTCCTGAATGGCGTCAAAAAATTGGCAAACAACATGAATGGAATATGTAGAAGGGTGCCTCAAGTTTGGCTATTATATTTTGGGGTGAGGGTCCCTTAAATACCCTCCTTTTTAGCCTACAGCAAAGATGAGGTTGAGGAACCCCCAGGATTCCTCAACCGCATAAATTCATATTAGAGAAGGAACACCAGGGTCCCTCAACAGTAGAAAGTCATAACGGAGAAAAAAAAACCAGGGTCCCTCAACAGCAGATATTTATATTGAGAAGGAACCCAAGGGGTCCCTCAACCGCAGAAATTCATATTAGAGAAGGAACCCCAGGTACCTTAACAGAAGTCCATATTGAGAAGGAACCCCCCAGGGTCCTTCAATGATAGAAAAACTCATATTGGAGAAGGAACCCCTAGGATCCCTCAACAGTAGAAAGCAATAACGGAGAAGGAACCCCCAGGGTCCCTCAATAATGGAAATTCATATTGCAAAAGGAACCCCTAGAGTTTCTCGACCACAGAAAAACTCATATGGGATAAGGAACCCCCAGAGTCCCTCAAACCCCAGAAAGCATTTGGTCACAGAACCCTCAAGGTAGTCAAGTTAAGAAGGCAGGGCTCAAATAGGCTAGTTGGCATCTCTTGAGAGTTTTGGCTTTGGTTGCTGAGGAATAAGGTTTGTTGAGCAATCTCAACCATTATCACTCTAGGATTGAGGGAATACTAGTAGGAAGACCTAGGAGTCACTCAAGACCACACACATCTCACACTTGGTCACAAGTGAAGTGAGCAGCCAAAGGGTTGCTCACAAGAAATGAACCTTTACAAAACGATTTTCTTATAAGAGAGGGTCCCTAAGGCCCCTTTCAAGAAAAATTATTTTAGAGGAGAGGGGTCCTCAAGCCTCCCACCCCCCACCCCCTCTCAAGATTGATAATTTTAGAGGAGGAGGTCCTCGAGGCCTCCTCTCTCAATTTTGTAAATCTTTTACCACAAGTTACCATTTCAAAAGATACTTAGCAAATCAGATATTTTGTCTTCAAGCACAGACATATTTGCTTTTTTACTTTGGTTGACTGCAGTTGGCACTTGTCTGAGGAGACGGGATGCTACACACAGGTAGAGACAAAGGGTACATTTCAGACCTTGTCCCTCACCAACCCTCTCAATTTTGATGCCCAAAAGTGCCAACTCAGCCCTAGTGCCCAAGTATAAATAGGACCCCTAAGCAAGGTAAAAATGAGATAGAAAAACTCAATAGCCCTGTAACTCTGTCAAAATCACACCAGAACTTCCTAGTATTCTCTCCCTGCTCTCTCTCTAGTGCAAAGTGCCTTGTTCTTTCACTCCTCATTAATAGCCATCATTCTCAGGAGCTCCTCTTGAGAAAAGTTACTATTCTTATTGTGGAGGCTCATCTTCTTACAGGGAGGAAGTTCCAGCTTAGGCTCCATTTTTACCAAAAGGAGAAGGTTTCATAAGAAGCCACTCTATAAGTTATTGAGAACCTTGTAGACAGTGTCCATTGGAGTGGATCACGCTTCACCCTTTCCAGTTATTCATAGACCCCAATCTCACTACCCTCCTACATTTGGGGACTCTACTAGGGAGATATTTTTTCTTTAATGGACAGAGAAGGTTTCAACATTTCCAAACAACTAGTTTTTGAAGAAATTCCATTTGGGAATGGAGCTCATGATGACCAGACTACTCAGGAAGAAGTGGTGGTGATCGGAGCCAAGGCACCTGCTCCTCAGGGAGGGCAGACCAGCTCACGGGAAGCGGCTTCTATGGCAGGTATGAATCTCATGATAATGTTTTTTTTACTTCTTGAAGCAAAATAATGTAGACCTATTAAGTTTGGGTCAAGGATGTATAACACTAGCCATTACCCCTCTAGAGGGGTAGCCACCCCAGTTAAAATTTCGGCAGAGATGATTCCTCCATGGAAGGTGGTGCCGAAGCAGGTTATATCACCATTAGAGTCACCAACAGCTAAGAGAATGAGTTCGAAGGAGTCACCCTCCACGGCAGTTACCATGGAGGGGTGAGGAAGCTTATCTCCTCCTCTAAAAGGGAGGGTCCTCATCTATATGAGGAGTTGTAAGACCCCTACCTGCAGGAAGTAAATGAGAAGCCATATCCATAGGGGTATATCCCACCAAAATTTATCAAGTTCAGTGGCAAAGGGGAGAACCCAAGAGAGCACATAAAAAGGTTTGTTGATTACTTGGGAGTATGTGATGGTGACAAGAATATGAGGTTGAGGGAATTCTCTAAGACACTCAGAAGGAAGGCTTACACATGGTATTCCTATTTGGCACCTAACAGCATCCCTACTTGGGAACAGATGCATAGACAGTTCCTTTAGAAGTTCTTCGTAGGAGAGGATGAATTCACATTGAGGCACCTGGCACAAGAGGTCCAGAAGCCTGGTGAGGAGTTAATGCAATATATCAAACGCTTTCGCAAGAGAGCATTGGATGTACCTGAGTATATAGTGGAGGCAAGGCTACTGCAAATATGTGTCGAAGGACTCTTGGAGGAATACAAGTTGCATTTGATCAATGAAACTAAAGATGAAACTTTTAGAGAGTTCACTAGGGCCGCCAGCAACATAGCTATGATTATCAATCCAAGGGCCTCGAGTTGGAGGACGCAGGTACCACTGACTTCTGGGAGGTTTCAAATTTTAAGGAGGCAAGCAGTTAACTATGTAGATAGAAATCCCAAGGGAAAGAATGAAGGCTTTGGGTCTAAGGACAATTGTCCTGACAACAAGAGAAAGTTTGGGGAGGATGCCCCATCGCCACTACCCTGCAGTGTAGCAAAAGCTATGGATTATTATCGTACTTTGGTACGAGAAGGGGTAGCAGGTCCTCTTCACTTGAAAAGAAAAACCCCAATTGCAGCTGATAAAGCCAATCCAAAATATTGTGAGCTACACTAGCGGGTGCAATACTCCACCAAAGACTATTAATACTTTAGAAGGATCATTAGCGAGCAGGTGGCCAATGGTACCTTAAAAATACCTCCTCTAGCTTTTAATGAGAACCCACTTCCAGCACATCACTTCGGTACTGCCAATATGGTAGTTGATTATGATGAAGAAGAAACCCAAGAGCTGATGGAGTGGGAGAGTGGTGATCAGTTATATGAAGGATTGGAAAAGTTATCACTGAGCAAAGTTGAGGGGAAAAGAAAGCAAGAGGAGTGGTTTTTCACTCCGGAACAAGAAGAGGGTGGAAATAAGGAAAATGGGTAAGTGAACCTCTCAAAGGGAGAGGTAGATGTCATCCTCGCTCTGGATAAGGGGGGCATCTGAAGCAGAGTATATTTGCAGCGCCTAGATGTATGAGGTAGACCTAGATTCTGAATGCGAGGCCATTACGAGGAGCCCCAAGTTCCACTGGTTTTTCGACCAAATATGGGTGACATATAACACAAGAATAGCCATTACAAGGAAAGTCCTAGAAGCTGTGCGGCAGCGTGAACACCCCTCACTAAATTGGCAGGGGGCAATTGGAAGATTGATCAAGGAGTATACTTCTGAGGTGGTGTTTTCAGAGGCAGATAGGCAGGTATATGTTAAAATGATGATCAATGGAGTCTCATTTCCCAAAGCATTAATGGACGGGGGAGCATCTATTAACATCATGCCCATCAGTACATTGTATTAAACACAAATTGACTAGGAGAAGGTAGTGCCAGTATCACTAGTGATTTTTGGATTTGACAGTGCTGGAATTCAATCTATCGGATATGTAAACATGGGAATCAAGTTGGTAAATTTTACTTCCCACATCAAGTTCCATATTATCAATGCTAACACTAGCTACCAACTACTCATTGGGAGGGTATGGATATGGATGCACACCCACGGCATAGTACCCTCGACTTACCATCAATGTGCAAAGGCCAACATTAAAGGTACAGAGATAGTCATCAAAGCCACACAAAGACCCTTCACCGTTGAAGAGGCCCATCTGGTATATGTTGCGTTCTATACAGAATTGAATGAGGAAAGGAAGGTCTCTACAAGAAAGTTAGAAGGGAAGCAAATAGTTAAAGGAAGTATCCAGAAGAAGAAGTATGTTCATGATCGCTTGGGGGGGAGGGTGATCCCCCACATAGTAAAGGGCAAGAGGAAAGTGGAGGAGGTGGCTAAGCCTTCTCGAACTTACAAAAAGGTGGTCTTGCCCGATGGGAAGGTCATCTACCTCTTGTGACAATCTAAGAGGGTGGTGTTTGGGGATGAGAGCATCGACCCGGCACCTGAGTGTTTTGTTATTAATGAGTCCCATATCGTTAAGCATGTCAAGGAACCGAAAGAAGCTCCAGAATGCATGCAGGATGGACCCAGAGAGCAGCTGCAAGAATTATAGGAGATTAATTTGGGACCAGAAGGGGGTGAGAGCAGACCCATCCTAATCTCTAAGAGTCTGGAACTAAAACAGAAGGAAGGGATCATTGACTTACTTAGGGAGTTCACTGATGTGTTTCCCTGGAAGTACACGGAGATGCCAGGAATAGACCCTGAGGTAAACTCCCATAGATTTAACATCCTCCCCAATGCCCTCCCAGTAAGGAAAGATACACGCATATATAAAGTTGACCTAGACTTGAAGATAAAGGTGGAGGTAGAGAAGTTACTGACAGTTGGGTTCATCAAGCCCATTTTTTATCTTATGTGGCTCTTCAGTAAGTGTCAGTTGCACAGAAGGACAAAAGCCAAATTAGGATTTGTGTAGACTTTCGCGATTTGAATCGTGCATGTCCCAAAGGTGATTTCCCTCTACCGAATATAGACAACTTGGTTGATACTACCACGGGATATGAGATGTATAGTTTCATAGATAGATACGTCGGCTATAAACAGATCAAAATGGATCCTGCAGATGCGAAGAAGGTTGCCTTCCACACACTATTAGGGAACTTTCACTACACAGTCATGCCTTTCAGACTGAAGAATGATGGGGCCACATATCAACGAACCATGATGGAAATATTTCATGATCTATTTCATGATATACTAGAATTCTATGTAGATGACCTGACGGTGAAATCCAAGAAGGAAAGCAAACATATACAGGACCTCAGGAAAATATTTGAGAGGTGTCACAGGTATACGATGAGGATGAATCCCTCTAAGTGTTCTTTTGGGTTTATCGCGGGAAAGTTTTTAGGTTTTGTCGTGAATAGGCTGGGGTGTAGGTAAACGCAGAGAAGAGGAAAGCCATTGTGACTATGCCAACCCCAAGAGTCAGAGGCAGCTTAAGAGTTTCCTGGTAAAGGTATCCTACCTGAGGAGGTTTATACCCACGCTAATGGAAGTAACTCACCCATTCACGCCCCTGCTAAAGGACAAAGCCAAGTGGATTTGGGGAGAAGAGCAAAAGAAAGCATTTGAGAAGGTTAAAGATATTTAGCCTCTCCATCCACGATGATCCCACCAAAAGCCAGAGCACCGCTGCTTCTCTACCTCAACTCAACAGGGAGATCCATAGGGGCACTCTTAGCATAAGATAAGGAAGGAGTATAAAAGCCAGTCTACTACTTATCAAGAGTAATCTCTGGAACAAAATTTATATACACTAGCGTGGAGAGGCATTGTCTAGCCTTGGTTTTTGTGGCTCAGAAGTTGAGATATTATATGTTAGCCTTCACAGTTCACATAGTCACTAAGTGCGACCCTATAAAGTTCCTATTAGTAAGAACAGTACTTATAGGACAAGCAGTGATATGGTTTTTGATATTGTTGGAGTATGATTTAAAGTGTGTAGTAATCAAGAGTCAAGCAGTGGCAGACCTATTGTCCCACTTCCCAAGTTAAAATTTTGAGCCCCCCAATGAGCAACTGCCCTGGGAGAACTTTCGAGCATGCGTGGTAGAGGAAATGGACGAGTGGGAAATGGAGTTTGATGGCTTTAGCGCTTAAGGCACAGGAGGTGCGGGCATCATACTCTTGAGCAGCAAGGAAAAGATCACCCTCTCTTTCAAGTTAGACTTCAAATGCTCAAATAACGAGGCTGAGTATGAAACTCTCATTCTGGCATGCTAGAAGCACTCCAGAGGGGTGTCAAAGTACTATGCATCTGGGGGGACTCTAACCTGGTAGTAAAATAGGTTAATGGGGAGTTCGCTCTCAAGCATGCTAACTTGGCACCCTATAGGTATATTATCCAAAGGCTGTTGGGACAATTCATGAAAGTGACTATTGAGAGACATGCAAGAACGATTAATAGGCACTCTGATGCACTGGCTACGATAGCGCAGATATTGGATGTGGATGAGGTAAGCAACGATTACAATGCGCCGGAGGACAATACCTACTATGGTGAAGTCTTTGTTCCCAAGCAATAAGTCAGAAGAATGGAGACACCTATTAGTAAAGCATTTGGAGACACGAGAAGGGACCATGAAGATATTGGAGCTGGCTAACTACCACATGTTATAAGGAACACTTTACTTTAAGAATCCTGGAAGATTCCTAGCAAGGTGCATTGGGGAGCAAGAAGCAAAAGAGAGGTTGGCAGAAATGCACGAAAAACACTGTGGGGACACTGATATCCCACTTTACCGCAGGCTGCAGCGAGGGGGATACTATTAGCCTACCATGAGCATAGAGGCTACTCGCCTGCAGCAAGGTTGTTTAAAGTTCCAAACTCACTTCGACCAACCAGCAAAAGATAATTTTGTAGAAGCCTTTGAATATTAGAGACAACTGTATATAGCATATCTAAAAGATGGTGAGATACCCACAGAAAGAGCGGATGAAATATATCTCAGGAAGAGAGGGTGATGAAGGAAGCATCACATTGGGTATTCAGATGATGAAATAATTGAAATGCATAGCTAAGGAAGACACAGAAAAGGTGATGAAGGAAGCCTATGAGACCTCCCACATGGGGGTGCCAAGCTATATGATCAGATGATGACACTAGGGTATTATTGGCCAACCATAGAAGTTGATTCCATTGGTTACATAAAGAAGTGTAAGGCCTGTCAAGTACATGGAAACATGGTGCATGCCCCTCCTGTCAGCTTGCAAAGCCTAGCAGCTCCCTATCCCTTCCATACATGGGAATTTAGCCTAGTGGGAAAGATTAACCCAGCCTCTCATGGTAAAGCGTTCATCATCATAGCTACAGAGTTATACACCAAGTGGGCGGAGGCCATTCCCCTGAGAAGGGTGACGGCCTAAGCGATAACATAATTTATCAAGGAATACATCATATGCATATTCGATATACCCAATGTGATACTCACAGACAATTGGAAACATTTTGTATGCAAAGATATGGCCCTCCTCACTGACAAATATAAAATCGTGCATAACAGCTCAACCATCTCTTATCCAAAGGGAAATAGCCAGGCAGAAGCCACCAATAAGACCTGGATCAATATTCTGAAAAGGATGTTGGAAGATATGCCAGGGGCATGGGATGAGAATCTACCCATGGTGATATGATCTTACAGTATTTCGAAGAGAAAACCAGCTGGGTTTACTCCATTATCACTAGTGTATGGAACTAAAGTTGTCCTACAGGTGGAGTTGGTAGTACCATCAGTTAGGGTTGCTCTAAGTGACGACAAGTGTAGCTCGAGGCGTTGGACGAATACAGCGATAAAGCGAGGGAGAACTTAAAAGTTTACACCCAACAGTTGTTAAGAGATTATAAAAACCTAGTGATGCCCAGAGAATTTAAAGTGGGAGACTTGGTTCTCAGTATATACTCGTCACCTTCACATCATGTTAGTATCGAAGTTCAAACCCAACTGGGAAGGTCCCTTTGTAGTGAGAGGAGTGGGGAAGTCAGGATACTGTCAGATTTCGAAGTCGGAGAGTGACTGTCTCCAATCCATTAATTCCAAATGGCTAAAGAGGTACTATGCCTAGTTTTGTGTAAATTTTCATTTTTGTAGAAGAAATTGAGCGATTTGCTCTCATACTAGAAAAGTTTCTTTTTTTGCAAAAAAATGATAGAGCAATACCATATTCTAAACAAGTACAAAATAGCAAAGAAATGAAATAGCAACACTTTTAAACATTGCTGATGCTTGCCTTGATTAGTCACCTATATGAGATAGACCTAACAGAATATACTTTTCTTTTAGAAATGCTCTCTACTAGGATAGAAGAGGGTGCAAAAAAAAAGAGGAACTTTGCTCATTACACTTGGGGGGTAGTCCATCCTAAAAGAAAGTATACTGAGCAAAGTCCTCCCAGACATAAAAAATAGCCTTATCGTTAGTCACCTAACCAGTAGGAGAACAACCTCCAAGTAATAAACTTGGAGTTTAGAAAGTAAATTTTAGCTTATGTTCTCATAGAAATGCTTTACCGGACCAGATTAATAAAATATGTGAAGAAGGGGGCCAAATTCCCCATATCTAATATTTTGATAACATGAAAGCTCCTAAAGAGAATGTAGAGAAAGGACCCCATAGACTAGGGGCTACCTAACTTAAATGTATTTTAATAAAACAAAACATAAGGGGAGGAGATGGGGTCACCCCCCCCCCCCCAAGCTATTCCTTATGAACACAAATAATAATGTGCAGGAGCACCCCCGCAGACAGGAGGGGGCAATCGAAAATAGTAACATGCAAGCACCTCGCAGCCATAAGAGGTGCGTCTAAAAGAACAATGCATATATATACATAACTTACTCAGATTAATGAAAGTACCCCCCAAAATATGGGGAAGCCTAAGTTGACCAAAGCTCACAAAAATTAGAGCATGTCTTACTAAACAAATGCCAAAAGTATATATGGGAAGCAAGGGAAAAGAAAAGTGCAAGAGAAATAAAACATCATTTATTTTCCTCATTTATAAATGATCAAGTGTTGTACACATAGAAGCCAAAGTACCACAGAGCAAGAACTAGTCTATCCACTAGAAACAATAAAAAATATGTCGTCGCGGGTAAGGGCGTCGGCATATGATGGACTAGTGTCCTACAAGAACTCATCTTCCATTCTAGCTAGCTTGGCCTCATATACTTGATCACCAGACCTAATCCTATCAAGTCGGGACTGAAGTGACGCAATATGAGACTGATGCGATGCAATCTGACCCTGAATCCTCTCAGCCTCAGCCTGCCGCTGCTCGACCCTAGACTGTCTGGAGGAGTGAAGTCTCACCATCTTTCAGAAATGAATGCTCAGAAAATGACAAACTTTAGCATCAAGCCAATCCATATGAAAATTATACAACTGCTGAAAGTCATGGAGAGCATCCAAAAACAACAAGGTAGGGGCACTAGTCAGCTCGGCAGGAGAAGTAGCCAAGAACTCATGAATATGGCTAACAAGAGCCTTCAGGTTGAATACCGTGTGGCTATTAATATAAAGTACACTATGAGGAGTGAATGTCTCGGGATGATGCTCCAATATCATATCAAAGTCATGGCGCTCATGTGAAAGAGTGGCCTTACACGAGTGTGTTTCAAATCAAACCAATTTTCACCAAAAATTATCTAACTTTTAATGTGCACCAAGCCAAGTTGTGAAACATGCATCTAGTGATTAAAGCAAGTAAAGTAAAGTAAAGAATACTAACGATGCAGGATGTACGAGGAAAACCCAAGACGGGAAAAAACCTCAGACGGCCCAAGTCAGACAATCACTATGAATATGGAATTACAATAAACAGAAAAAAGACTCACTCAACGACTCGATCCCCATGGATCTTGAGGCTCTTCTGATCTTCAACCACTCCTCTCACAGTGCCCATGCAGAAAGTTCTTCTTCCACGATACTTATCCACAACACACGCGTCCACGTATGTCTCGGTGTCCACCGAATGGCTTTGATACGTCTACGATGTCGAACAAGAAGTCCTTCTCTTTTCTTCATCGCAAAACCCAAATGTTCAAGTATAGAATAAACCTTCTTAGTGCAGCAAGATCACATAAACATATAGTAATGATAACTCGGATCTTTGCAAACTCTAAGGATGTGCTTGAGCTTTGAAACCTTAGAAAAATATGTGCAAAAACTCGTACTGGATTGAAAACTGTTTTTCAGATTCCACACGTCTTTAATTTTGACAAAACCACGCTTTAAATAGGAAACATTAACCGCCTCGAAAAATGTGTCGCTTGAACGAGATTGACCAATCGTTCACGTGACATAGCCATCTCGCTCGAACGATCCAGCTGTCGTTCGAACGACGCACGTGTAAGTTTGACTTTTTCTTTAAAACGTTTCTTCCAAAAGAGATCCAATTAAGTCAAACTCATTTTCGAGCTTATCAGAATAAAACGTAGTGTAAAACATTTAAAACACTTTTAAAACATTTTAAAATATTTTTCCATATAAAATTACATCCTTATCTTTTATAAAAATAATTCTGAATCTCATTAACAATATGCATTCATACTTGTGTGATCTCGGAATGCAATAAACTTGAAGACGAATAAATATGCACCAATTAAAACTTCGGCATGATTAATTCTTTGAAGCTTTGTCGCAACGTCTTCAATTTCTTCAATACGTCATAGACCGAGTGGGTGGTGACAAAATAAAATCTCCCTATTACATATTACAAACATAGTTTTGTTCACGGAATTAAGTCAAAATAATACAGGGACTCAATTGGAAATTTATGTCCTTACAAATCTACCCTTTTGACTATTTCGGGACAAAACTAAACCAGTGAAATGCCTAAGTTGGGCCGTCAAGCAGTATGACACCTAAATCCCATCCCATAAACCCAAAATCAAAAAATACAAGACACAGACTAGTATATGTATAACCGGCAAGTATGAACTGTTTGAATGTGATGTAGACTTGAAATCTCGAATCTCTGAAACATACCTACACACACGAAACAGACAAAAAATACCCAGTGAAGTATGGTGGAACAAATGAAACCAATATATATATATCCAAATGATACCAATTTTACAATAGATACCAATATGAATAAACTTTGAAAAATCATTTGTTAAACAATCGAGCAACAATATGATACCAATTTGTAAAATATGTAATCAAACAACATTTAAATCAAATCTTAATAAATATGCTCAACAAATCTCCCCTTACATCACATACATATCTCCCCCTTTTTATCTCAAATAGACAATCCGGTGAAAAGATAAACTAATCAATAAGTATCTAGCATGAAGATATACCAAATAAAAATTGCTAGATAATCATGAAACAACCAGCTAAATATGATCAAGTAATGACAAATCCGTAGCCAGTAAATAAAGGAATCACACAAAGAATATAGAAAACTAATCAGGTGTGATAAACGGAATCATATGCAAAATATCAATTTTGAAACAATATAACCTTCATATAAAACAGTCAGTCCAGAAAATTTCCAGTAGTACCAAAAAATATACCACAATAACTAGGGTGCTGTAAATAAGAAGAACCAAAAATTCCCAGACTGTCGTTCGAACGTGCCAGGGACGACGCTCAAACGAGATGAACGTCGCTCGAACGAGGCTTCTCGCGACATGGTAATATCGCTCGAACGAGGTCTTCTCGTGGCATGAGATGTCGTTTGAACGACTTCTCGCGACAGCCAAACTTTCCCAGATTCCCAGAAATATTATAAATTTTTGCCCGATGAAGAAATTTCTAGAAAAAAATGCCAGGAAGGGATGACAGCAGCAAAACGGTGCTAAAACAGTATGCTTTTTACCCAAAACGCATAAAAACTAACAATGCGAGTTATATGCAAACATAGTACTTATGTGCTCAAACATGGACATGGAATGTTTGGGCGTGAAACTATAACAAATGAGTCACAATTCTAACACATCGAAAAGATCAAGAAGCTCTAATTGATAGCTATAAATAATTAAACTTTATCATATCCATATGACAATTAAAGTGTGAGCTTAATGAACTAAACATCCTACATGCAGACAAATCCAGATTTTTTATGATTCTACAAATAATAGCGTCAAATTGCAATGTTTTAATATTAGGATTAGTTATGCAAACCCGTTTAATTTTCTCCAACCAAACTCCCTCATATATACATACTTTTTTCAAGTTCGTTTGAGGATTCTAGAATTCTCAACTTAGAGAAAATCTTATTGGCCCTGTTTCTGAGCATTTTGCTTTTTCTTTTGGGCTCTTTTAAACGGTGGCTTTCACGATGAGTCAATTGAACTCTTGCAGCCCTTTCCCATGAATCACTCATCAATTTTTTAATTTTTATATCAATACAAATCCTCACGTTAAACGGTTCTTACATGTACACTTCTCCTTAAGTCTACTTACGCATAGATTGCAAGATTGAGATAAGAACACCTCACCAAATTCAAATATGCAAGAGAAGTCAAACATCCATATAAACTCATGAATGTGTGCCATGATGGCATATATACAAACTCGAATCAAAATGCATATCAACTTCGAAACTACCCCATTTGAACAAGGGTTAAGATCATTCTAAGCATCAATAATAATGACCAAATGTCCTAGCCACATGGATAATGAAACGATGGGGGGGGGGGATTCAAGCACACCAATATGCCACATCAAACATGTAAACTCAAACACAAAAAAAACGAAAATCTTTTTGGCTTTTCAAACATATTTTGACTCAAATAAAAGAAAAATCGTTTTGGTTTTTTCAAAAGTTTTCGGAAAAATAGATTCTTTTTGTATTTTTTATTAGAACTCAAACAAATGAAAACTATAATACAAAATGATACACAAGTTATTATACTAGCAATGAATATATCATTAAGCAAACTAGCATATGACAAACAAGGCAACACTATCATCCTTTAGATTTAGCATGGGAAGAATCAAGTGCACCCAAACGAGAATCATGAATCTTTAATCCCAAAGCCACTAAATCTGATTTCCTAACCCAAGTAGGTGTAAAATGACGCATGTGGGTTTTGGTAACCGGGGCAACTTTATTCCTAAACTTCCTAGGATCTTGTCTAAGGTCGTAACAATAACGCCTAAGGTGACCTTTCCTACCACAGAACGTGCAAGTGTAGCGATGGTGGGAATGATTACCTACATGTGAACCTTTTCTAACATTCTCAGTGTTTCTCACATGTGCGGGGGGAATGGGAACAACTCTATCATCAAACCCTATACCTCCCCTATCTCCCTTAATTTGGACGGTACCTAAGATTTTATCTAAATTCTCCGACCTATCCTTCAAATCAAACTTAACTCTAGACGAGTCTCTCAATCTCCCCTCCAACTCATGAATCCTAGACTCAAGTAGATGCCTAGATTCCTCCAACTCTAAAATGTCCTTTCTCATGGCCTCCATCAAACCCCTACGATTGTCTCTCTCTCTCTCCACAAACTCTAATTTCTCCCTAAAATTCTTCTCTCATGCCCTAAGATCCTCTATCAACGCATCATTATTTTATATGGCACACTCATTCAACTTAGCTTGTAATTTTGCATTTTCCTTTTTCACTTTCACCGTCTCGGCATACAACTCATTAAATGCAACTTGCAACTCTTTCACATCTACTTCCTCCTCTTCACTCTCTTATCCCTCACTAATATGGGATTCACTCAAAACCTCCTCGGAAGTGTCATTCACATGAGAATCGTCGTTGCTCACATGACATGCCATAAACGTAACAAAGTTACGCTCAATGGGGGAACTCACTCCCTCTTCTGGATCACTATCACTTAAGGTGGCATTATATACAATGGGTTGCTTGCCTTCTTTCTTAAGTCTAGTGGGACACTCCTTAACTTTGTGACCGTACCCCTCACATCCAAAACACTTATCCGACTCATCTCTCCTAGGCTTCTCAAACTTATCCTTAGACGTGGGATCAGCTTTGTTATTCTTGAATTTTTCAAACTTCTTAGCATCTTTCGATTACCTTTGAAACTTAATAAATTTTTTAAATTTCTTTGCCAACAAAGCACCATCCTCAAAATCGGAATCCGAAACTTTAATTTCCTCCGTTCGGGTTTTTAAAGCAATACCCTTTTCTTTCTTAGGCACTTGCTTGGAGGTAATCATGTCGACTTCATAGGCTTGTAAATCACCTACAATCTCTTCTAGTTTCGTCGACTCTAACTTACCCAAGGAGTTTAAAATAGTCACTTTCGCAAAAAACCTACTAGGCAATGAGCTAAGGATTTTCTTAATGACACAGTTGTCAGGAATTTTCTCACCTAGGTTAAACGACGAGTTGACAATATTGGACAACCTAGCATAAAACTCATCAAAAGTCTCATTCTCTAACATACTAATGGTCTCAAACTGTGTAGTAAGATTTTGAAGTTTTGGCGCCCTAACCGTGCTAGTGCCCTCGTGAGTGAGTGGCAAAATATCCCAAGCCTCTTTTGATGTTTCACAAGTCATAATTCTATTATATTCTTCCGGTGTGACATGTGAAGAAATAACGTGCAAACCCTTAGAATTATATTGTGAAAGTCTATGTTCAGTTTCGGTCCATGACTCAACAGACTTTAAATTAGTAACCTCACCTAAAATAGTGAAAGGGGGTGTCCAACCTTTCTCAACTGCTTGCCACACACGCTCATCAATAGATTTTAGCGCACTTTTCATTCTCATCTTCCAATAAGTGTAATTAGTGCCATCAAAAACAGGAGTACGAAAAAATTCGTTATTTCCAGAATTCATCTTTGAAAACACATGGGATCACAAAACTAATAAATTATATTTTCTAGCTCTGATACCAATTTGAAAGGGTGGCCCTACACGAGTGTGTTTCAAATCAAACCAATTTTAACAAAAAATTATCCAACTTTTAATGTGCACCAAACCATATTGTGAAAAACCAATTTTTACTTTAAACCAATTGTATCTTGATTAATCCTAAACATGCATCTAGTGATTAAAGCAAATAAAATAAAGTAAAGAATACTCACAACGCAAGATGTACGAGGAAAAAATCAAGATGAGAAAAAACCTCGGACGGCCCAAACCAGACAATCACTATGAATATGGAATTACAACAAACAGACAAAAGACTCAATCAATGACTTGATACCCACGGGTCTTGACGCTCTTCTGATCTTCAACCACTCCTCTCACAGTGCCCACGCTGAAAGTTCTTCTTCCATGATACCTATCCACAACACCCGCGTCCACGTTTGTCTCGGTGTCCATCGAATGACTTTGATACGTCTACGATGTCGAACAAGAAGCCCTTCCCTTTTCTTCACCGCAAAACCCAGATGTTCAAGTATAGAACAAACCTTCTTAGTGCAGTAAGATCACATAAACTCTAAGTATGTGTCTGAGCTTTGAAACCTTAGAAAAATATGTGCAAAAACTCGTACTGGATTGAAAACTGTTTTCCAGATTGCACACGTCTTTAATTTTGACGAAACCACGCTTTAAATAGGAAAAATTAACCGCCTCAAAAAATGTGTCGCTCGAACGAGATTGAGAATTCATTCGCGCGACATAGCCATCTCGCTCGAACGATCCAGTTGTCGTTTGAACGACGCGCGTGTAAGTTTGACTTTTTCTTTAAAACGTTTCTTCCAAAAGAGATCCAATTAAGTCATACTCATTTTCGAGTTTATCAGAATAAAACGTAGTGTAAAACATTTAAAACACTTTTAAAACATTTTAAAATATGTTTCCTTATAAAATTACATCCTTATCTTTTATAAAAACAATTCTGAATCTCATTAACAATACGAATTTTACACTACGGCAATTTTATAAGGAAAAACATGCACCAATTAAACTTGAAGACGAATAAACATGCACCCATTAAACTTCGACATGATTAATTCTTTGAACCTTTGCCACAACGTCTTCAATTTTCTCAATACGTCATAGACCGAGTGGGATCGTGACTAAATAATATCTCCCTATGACATATTATAAGCACAGTTTTGTTCACGAAATTAAGTCAAAATAATACAGGGACTCAATTGAAAATTTATGTCCTTACATCATTGTAAAACCCCACGCGCCCGAGAGGACACGCAACGTGCTATTACGATAAAACTAAACTAAATCCATAAAAATCAAGTATATAGCATCTAAATTTACACATTGTAAGTATATCAAATCCAATAATTCTTACATTTCCAAAATAAGGATTACAATAATGTTTCTCTCAAAATACACAAATCTCCAATTATAATTGCACTACCAATTATACAACAAAATAAATCTTCCAATACATGCCCCAAAATAATTCTCCAAATAGTACATAGCATCCCAATCCACTATAACCTGCCACTAAAAGAAAATTTGAGAAAGTACACAATACGACAGGAAAGATGCTCAAAAAATATATTAGCGGCGAATAAAACGTAACAACACGAGTACGAATATTCAAATTAATCTCATAAGCATTTATCAATAAATTTCTCAACAACACATCAATGGGTCTCCAGGCCTCACCCCATCCATATATGCTTTATCAAGCCATAGACCGAGAAGCAGGAATTTTGACGGGTGCCCAACATCCGTGCCATAGTAAAATCTTATGACAACATGCTCAACAATAATATAATGATGCCACATGAATCAAAATTATTCAACAATTATTTTCCCAGATTTCAAAGAATTTAACAATTCAAATATGAGTTCAGTTAAACATGAAATCAACGGAATAACTCTCGAGAGATTTAAAGAGAATATTGTGTAAAAACATACCTCAAAATCATCACATAATTTCAGCCTCTAAATATGATCGCACCATCACGTTCCTCTCGCGAAAATAATCAAATCACGTTCCAACCCCAACACGAGATAACCCCAAATAGTCCTATTTTAAAAATGCAGAAAAATTAGATCCAAAATTATTCGAATCGCCAATCTGATTTCAGATTTGGACTCTACACAAAAAATTGGGTCAGGTATGTGTTTTGGATTTTTCTCAAATCTCATTCGAAGGCACTAAAAATGGATATATAAAACACTCCAAAATGACTCTTCTCATTCCACTCGTTTTTGCCTCATTAGATTTCATTTTTGGCCTCTCTTTTTCATCCCCCTTTCCTTATAATCACCCATAATATTTCTTATATAGTCCCTCTCTTAAACCCTAGCTTGGTGCCTAAGCTAACCTATATTACTATATTGCCCTTTAATTCAAAATTGTCAACTCTACATATTTAAACCATTACAAAATGTCCAAAAGCCAATTAAATTTGAATTTAAATATTCGATTCACTTCAAATAAAAATAAATCTAATATCAATATCCCAATTAATAAAATAATAATATTATTAAAATTATATACCATATTCATAGATAAAGCCTTCAAAATTACGGGGTATTACAATCATGTGTCCTGAAGTCTCCCGGTCGCTCCTCATACCACAGTCTACTCATAAAGGTTGCAGGGGCCTCTACTTCAGCATCACCGTCAGAATGGTGCAACCCTATCTCGGAAGAGAGAAAGAAGACTCCCCACCAGAATCAGCATCACCAACCGTAGGAGTAGCCTTAGAAGTACGATCTCCCTTATCAGCTACCTCGTTGGACCCACTAATAAGAGCCTGAAAAGAAATATTCGTGATAAGTCAAAAGAGAAAAAAGACAATTACGAGCTAGGTCCTAGCAATAACTACGATAGAAAGCTTACCCCCAAACTTAAAGGGGTGACCATGCTGTCACTAGTTTGAAGAAGGTCAGTCGAAGGGGGGACACCAGGCTAAACATAAGGAATATCAATAGGGGCTATCAACACAAATCAATAATTGAGGAAGGGTCATTTAGGAGTGATAATCAAGTACCTGAGAAGGGTGCATCCCGGCACTCTCTATTTGCTTCACAGATACTGTTGGGGGAGCAACCTCGCTCACCTGGAAATAATGAGACAAAGGTAAAAATGAGGACACTTGCACAGTATACGCAAGAAGGAAGAGGGGAACAGCAAAAAGAGGAGGTATGCCAGTTTAATACCTCTCATAGCTACCCCATCAGCAGGCTCCGCAAATACCTCTGGGGCAGCAACCTCATTCACCTTGAAAAAATGAAACAAAGGTGAAAAGGAGGACACTTGCACAGTATACGCAAAAAAGAAAAAGGGAACACTAAAAAGAGGGGGTATGCCAATTTAATACCTCTCCCGTAGCCACCCCACCATCTGACTCCATAAGTATGGGAGCAACCTCATTCACCTGGAAATAATGAAACAAAGGTGAAAATTAGGGCACTTGCACAGTAAAATCAAGAAGAAAAGGGAGAAATAAAAATGAGATAAGGTATGCCAGTATAATACCTCGCTCACAGCCATCTCTCCAGCATGCTCCATAGTCACCGGAGCAATGGTCTCACTCACCTGGAAATAATGAAATAAGAGTACGGGTGAGAGAACTTGCGTAATAAAAGCAAGAAGAAAAAAAGGAGAAATGGAAAGAGATAAGGTATGACAGTATAATACCTCTCTCACATATATCTCTCTAGCATGCTCCACGATTACCGGAGTAGCTGCCTCAGTAGCCTAGAAACAATGAAACAAGGGTGGAGGTAAGCATTCTTTCACAGTAAAAGCAAAAAGAAAATTACGAAATTAAAAAAAGAATAGGGAAGGTATGACAGCATAATACCACCCCCGCAGCCACTCCCCTAATATGTTCCGTAGTAGCTGGAACGATTGTAATACTAACCTAAGAATAGAGAAATGGGTAAGTGTTAGTAAGCATTGGCAAAGTATAAGCAAACTAGTATTTACTTGGGTAGTTTCATCTAAAATCTGAGTCGAAAGCCCCGCAGCTATGGGGCAGAACTAGTGACAAGTCCCACAGATAAGGGAACCTCAGCTATGCTAACCAGATCATAAAAGTTGAAAAAAAAAATATATGGGTCATAAAAGTGACACAAAAAAGGTTAGTCTCAAGAAAATGTAAGAAATGATACCTGAGTAGTTACCCTCACAGAGGTCAAGGGGGTGCAGTGAACGGAGCCTGAGGGTTGCCCTTGCGACACTCATGGCAGTCAAGGAAGCTTCCACACAGCTAGCCTGTAAATGAAGAAAAAGAGGCAAGAATTAGCAACATGAAAACAAGCATATAGATTAGCCCAAAGGTCCATGACGGAAATAGCTACCGTGAGAGGAACTATGGCAGGACTCTAACTAGAAGCAACAGGGCTAGGCTCCTCATCTATAACAGGGGTTGCTGAAGAAATAGTAATGGTAGGCACTGATATAGCGATGCTGCGAACCAACTGAGAAAACAACAGAAAGTGACTTGTCAGTATAAGTAAGATCAAAGGTAGATAAGAAATTTTTTTGGGGTACCTGAGCCCCCTCTAAAGAAGAAGGGTGGAAGGTGACCAACTGCGCAGTAGAGGCTGTGCTAAAGACCTGTTTATAGTAAATGGCATTAGAAAATGTGATCATCATCACAATTGTGGGTAACGTGTCTACCAATACTTGAATAAAAACCTGTGAAATAGGCTCGACAGTGGAAACTATAGTAAATATGGGACAATGAGAGATAGGCAAGAGAATAGGCCTTTCATCCATAGAGATGTGAACCTAGGAAACATAAATCCTTCCTGAGGGAAACAACCCTGAGATAGAAATCTTCGAGATAGGCAGAGTCCCCTCTACAGAAGAAAGGCCAAGAGATATAGGGTCATGGGGAAAGAAAGGTGACAAAGAATATATACACCAAAGGCATAGTAATAGAAATAAGAAAAGGGCTAAGAAAATAGACAGACCTCTAAGAAGGAAGAAGCTAGGGGCTCAGTCGCAGAAGTTCCTATTGTTGTTGTAGGAGAACGCGAAGCAACAAGGCAAGAAGGCAACACCCTTTGCGATTACAAATAAACAGAGAACACAAATGAAAAGAGTTATAAAAACGAAAGAGAGAACAATGAGGCCAATAACTCAAATGAACTCAAAGAGGTACCTAAGCAGAATGTGCTATCACATAATGGACCCTAGTTCTAGTAGGATGTACAGATGAGAGCTGAAGAGAAAGTAGCAACATATAGCACTCAGTAAAAGAAATGTAAATCATAAATGTCATAGTTTTTAAAAAAACTAGGGGAGTGGGAAACCTCTCTGAAAAGGCCTCAAGAAGAAATGAGCATAGAGTTCCTCTCTTGTTGAAAAGGAGTGCGTCGTAATGGGGGAAGGGGAGGACTACTCGCCTTTGTAACCTACAGAAATATGGAAAAAAAATCTTTTTGATGAAAGAGAAAGAAGATAATATGGATGAAGGTTTCGATAAAAGAAAGACTTACAGCAGCTGGACGCATAGTCTGACTATAAGGAAGGGGTCTGGTAGCAGAGCTAACCCCAGAAAGAGACTGTGGTGCCTCGCCGTCACTGAAAAACTCCCTCAAAACTGATAACAAAGCATAACTGTCAATAATGCTTTCACCACGGAGATCCGAGCCACCCACATCACCCGAAGAAGAACTATGATCATCATATGAAGGAGTGCTTCCATAGTCAACTATTTCCTCTTACAATGAGGGGGAGGGGTAATTAGCAAGTAAAACTCCGAAATAGCTAATTCCACTAAGTAAAGAATGTTTGGGCATAGTACCTTCCGCAATGGGAATAAATGTGACTTGTGTCTCCACTCTGAGATCGTCGGTATCGAATCCCTGGTCTAAAAATGAGGGAGCAGCAGCATCAACATCACTCCCCTTCTTCTTCTTAGCATCTCTAGTCCTTACAAGAGAAGGGGGTGGGGAAGTGGTAGTAGCAAGGACGAAGCAAGACACATCCGCGTCAGGGTGCTTCCTCTTGCTTGCCACGGGAGCTTTTGCTTTTCCTTTGCTCCTAGATTGGATCAACTCGGTCGATTGGTACTGAGAAGACTCATCAAGAAGGGGTTCACCAAAATAGGGGTAGTCTGCTCGAGAGGCGCCTAAGAGTAGTGCTGAGAAACCAAGTTTCCTTCTACGTCCGCTTAACTAAAAATTGGCCTTGACATACTTGATGGGGTTAGTCTTGTGAAGGGGACCAGTCATGCAACATTGAATTAGAAGAATCTATCACTGCCAAAATAGGAACCAAGAAGTAGTAAATAAAGGTAAATAATTGGGAGGAGGCACATAAAGCCCCCCCAAGCCATCTATTCTTTGGAACAGCCCCTGAAGAGTAAATTTGGTGCATGCCTCTAAAAACAGCTCTGAGGGATCGGTGCCCGAAGGCTGAGGAGGGGTGTGGACACCCTAATTGTAACCAAACTATCTCCTTGCCCTCTCAAAATGATAAAACTCGACACATCGTCCTAACTCTGTCCAAGAAGGAAGGAGGCCCGATAGCAACATCATCACTACATTGATATGTGGGAAGGTAAAAATAGACTCTACATCAGAAGGTCAATAAAAGGTGCCACCACCACCTGAAAATTAAAGCCAGCTAAAAACACTGTTAGGACGCTTGCTTCAAGGTCGAAATCGAACTCTTCAATGTCACCATTTAAATCCCCCAGGGGCTTCTTAGGGAACTTTCTGTGCCATCTCAGAAGATGAGCAACATTACTATAGCAAGCTTGAGCCTCATAAGCAAAGTGGTGGAAATGATCAAATAGGAAGGCCATCCGAAAGATGGAGTTCGTAAAGTTAGCAGCATCGTAACGACCGAGGGATCTCTCCATATCTACATGTGCCCGGTCCATCCAAGTATAAAGGGAACTGAGAACTAAAACAACTACAAGAACTGACCTACCTCTAGACAATATCACAGCCAATTTGAAGAGGTGATCACGAGGAGAATCTTCGATCTTACCCGGTAGTAAGAATCAGCTCAGAAAAGTGACCAGAAAGGCAACTAAGTGTGAAGAGGAGTGGAGCTTAGGACCGTCCTGACTCTTAGGGGCTGCACTATAAGTCCCTCCTTTCTGCGGCTGCTCAAATCCCTAAACCAGTACCTCTGGACTTAGTAAATAAGTGTTTAGCATAACTTATTAAATTTATAGCCACATATCTTGATCACTCTATAAGGGCTACCTTTAACTCCTCCACCATCTCCTGCTCCCGTAGATCTTCATAACCGTTAGTAAAGACATGTTGCCCAAAGAAAAAAAGGGCATATAACTCGCACATATTCTCTAAATTAACGATAAATTTGCCCCAATCAGTCGTAAATGTGTGAGACTACCTACTCCACCGAGACAATAAAAGATTGAGAGAAGAATGATGTTTAAACGCGGTGCAAGATCTCAGTCTTTCAATGGCAGTAAGAAGGACCACTTCCCTAAGGGTAGCCATGCAAGTAGGAATATTCAAAATATAATCAACCCAAATAGCCCTTCCACTAAGTCACCCCCCGCAGCCCTGACCTCAATGTTAGAGTATGTAAAATCACCACCATCAACTCTGACCTTGAGGATAGAATCTTGAAAAATAATAGGAGAATTAGTAGAATCACCTAACCCCATATGGGGTCGCTCGAGAACACTGCCGAAAAATTTCTCTTCAAAACGGGCGAGGGAAGCCATGAAGTTATCTGCAGGTCCAAAGAAAGGTACGCAACGATAGATACCAAAGTTCCTCCCTTGTCGAGTGCGTAAATAATCCTCCCAAGCTTGGGGAGAAGATGCAGTAGCGAAAGAACCACCAATAGCTATGGGTTCAAGTGAAGAACCCACTATCAAAGATAGCTCAGGCACAGACCCACTCACACCTAATGCCTTGGGAGAGGAACTCTCGCCAACTTTTTGATGATTCAAAGAACCCATACTTCCAAAATGTATCTCCCCACCAACAATGACGTGCGAGGACCCCTCATGAAAAATACTTTTCAATGAGAAACCCATAAGTTCCTAGCCCTCGATAGAAAAAATGTATGGGTAATGGCTCTCAGTATGAGTCGTGGGTGAGGAACCCCTAGCAACATCACATGCGAGGGATGGGTTGGCAGCGTACCCCCTATTTGAAATTCTATCTGGCGAGGAACCCTTAGGTTCCAAACCCTCGGGTACAAGATCAACACACGAGGAACCCACCAACAGGGTGGGTCGCGAGGAACCCTTTGGTAATCAGTGAACACCTTATAGTAGTATGAGCCGACAAGGAACCCTCGGGTACAAAATCAACACACGAAGAACCCTCAGGTACAAAATCAATACGCGGGGAACCTCTAGGTACAAAATCAACATGCGAGGAACCCTTGGGTACAGAATCAACATGTGAGGAACCCAAGGGCACTAAAAGGTTAGTCGAGGAACCCGAGGTCAAGAGATGACCAAGGAAAGATGTCGTTGTCAACGGAACTATGGGTGAAGAGACCCTCAGTGTTGAAGGTGCAGATATGGAGCCCAAATCCACGAAGAAGCCAGTTAAGGAACCCTCGAGTAAAGAACCAACGGGCGAGGAACCCCCGCTTGTAATGAATTCCAAATTACCGAATTGAGACATTTCGACGAGGAACTCACTAAAAAAAAAGGTTTTCATATAGTTTTCAAGGAAGAACTCCCAAAGTCTGGGGCGAAACACGAGGGACGCGGATAAGAATTCTTGATGGGAGAGAAACCCTCGAACCTTAAACCACTATCGACAGAAATCTATGTTTGGGGATTCGCACACGAGGAACCTGCAAATGGCGAGGAACCCTCGTCGGTGGTGACCATTGCCAAGATAGTCATAGAAGGGATGAGGAACCCACAAAAGTCTCAACCTCAAAACTGATTGCACTACTAGAAGACGACAAAATGATGTAACTGTCTTGAACGGTGGTCACAGTGGTGGTTATTGGTGAAGAAATGGTAATGGAACAGGGAATTGAACCAAAAACAAGAGGAAGAATGGTAGTGGAAATGTAAGAAGAAGTGTTTGATGGTGTTGCAGCCATTAATGGTGTATTTGAAGAAAACTTGAAAAAAAAATGGGGACTATGGTGTATTTAATTCTCTCTCTCTCTCTCTCTCTCTCTCTCTCTCTCTCTCTCTCACACACACACACACACACACTATAAGCTTGAAACTCTTTATGGGTGTTTTGAAGAAGATGAAATATTTTTTTTTGAAAAATAAGGGGCTTTATGCTTTATATGAAAATGGGAAAACGTGCAGGAATGCCAAAAGGCTATAAGTCTATTTTCCCAAATGATGAGATGATAATTCCCACATTGACGCATAGAGTCTCGAAAACTTAAAAAAACTTAGGATGAAGGGACAGGGCATTTAATGAACCTAAGGGTAGGGTTGAGGATCCCCTAGGGTCCCTCAAAAATTTTTGAATTAAAAAATGAGTTGATGGCGTACAAAGCCTTTTGGTCTGCCCAACACAAAAGACTTTGCACAAGGGGCTAATGTAGAAGGGTTCCTCAAGTTTGGCTATTATATTTTGGGGTGAGGTTCCCTCAAATACCCTCTTTTTTATCCTACAGCAAAGATGAGTTTGAGCAGCCCCCGGGATTCCTCAATCGTAGAAATTCATATTAGAGGAGGAACCCCAGGGTACCTAAACAGTAGAAAATCATAACGGAAAAGGAACCCCCAGGTTCCCTCAATAGCAAAAATTCATATTGATAAGGAACCCCCGTGGTCCCTCAACCGTAGAAATTCATATTAGATAAGGAAACCCAGGGTCCCTCAACAACAAAAGTCCATATTAAGAAGGAACCCATGGTCCCTCAACAATAAAAAAAAACTCATATGGGAGAAGGAACCCCTAGGGACCCTCAAACCACAGAAAGCATTTGGTCCCAGAAACATCAAGGTAGCCTAGTTAAGCAGGTAGGGTTCAAATAGGCCAGTTGGGATCTCTTGGGAGTTTTGGCTTGGAGACTGAGAAATAAGATTTATTGAGCAAGCTCAATCACTTATCACTCTATGATTGAGATAATACTAGTAGCAAGACCCTAGGAGTCACCCAAGACCACACACATCTCACACTTAGTCACAAGTGAAGTGAGCATCCAAAGGGTTGCTCACAAGAAATGAACCTTTATAAAATGATTTTCTTAGAAGAGAGGGTCCCGTTCCCTCTCAAGAAAAATGATTTTAAAGGAGAGGGGTCATTAACACACACACACACACCTTCTCAAGATTGATAATTTTAGAGGAGGAGGTCCTTGAGGCCTCTTCTCTTAAGTTTGCAAAGCTTTTACCATAAGTTACCATTTCAAAAGATATTTACCAAATCAGATATTTTATCTTCAAGAACAGACATATTTTCTTTTTCACTTTAGTTGACAGCAGGTGGCACTTGTTCGAGGGTACAGGCTGCTGCACACAGGTAGAGACAAAGGGTACATTTCAGACCTTGTCTCTCACCAACTCTCTCAATTTTGGTGCCCAAAAGTGCCAACTCAGCCCTAGTGCCCAAGTATAAATAGGAACCTTAGGCGAGGTCAAAAATGAGATAGAAAACTCAATAGCACTGTTACTCTGTTAAAATCACACCAGAACTTCTTAGTATTCTCTTCCGACTCTCTCTCTAGTGCTAAGTGCCTTGTCCTTTCACTCTTCACTGACAGCCATCATTCTCAGGAGCTCTTTTTGAGAAAAGTTACTATTCTTGTTGTGGAGGTTCATCTTCTTACAGGTCGGGAGTTCCAATCTTGAGCTCCATTTTTACCAAAAGGAGAAGGTTTCATCATAAGCTACTCCAGATGTTCTTAAGAACCTTGCCAACAACTTTCATTATAGTAGGTCACGCCTCACCCTTTCCAGTTATTCATAGACCCCTATATTACTACCCTCCTACAAAATCCAACGACACACCGATTCCCTTTGAATTGTCCTCCTTGATGTAATACAAATGCAACCTCGACTAACCATCGGGATGCGACATTACAAACAAGTACATATCCTACCCCAAAATAGTAAACAATGACTTACCAAAACCGTCCACACTAGCATGATACATGGAGAACAAATCCATACTCAATATAACATCTAACACATATATATATATATCTAAAATTAATAGATCGGTTACAAAGTGTAGCTTCTCAATATCCACACCTATACCACGACACAAGGAACGAATAGGTGTACCCCAACCCAATAGTGAATCTATGTGCAATAATGTATATGATGCTAAATCTAAGATCCTTGCTGACTGAGAGAAGGCTCCACTAATAAAATAATACAATGCACTAGTATTAAATAAAATATGTCAAACATGCCCATGAATAGGAAACACACCCTTTAGTATTTGAATTGGCGCCTGAGTATCTCTAGGAGCGACGTAATACACGTGTCCATACTTCAACTGTGGTTGGACGTACGATTGTGCCAATAATGGATATGGTAAAGATGGAACTGCAATAAATGGGAATGAAAACTACTGATGATAGCCCTATGGTGCCTTATAATCCTGTCGGCCTCTTTTCCCCTGGGTGTATTGATTTCCCTTAGAGCACCTCTTAGTTGCATGTCCCACCTCGGTAAATGCAAAACAAGTGCCGAGAAACATTCTTTATTGGCGCCTACCCTGTTATTGGCCATATTGGTCTCTTCCCTACTATTGGCACTATTGTCCTTGGCCCTAGTAGGACTTGTGTGCCTGGCCCTGATGGACCTAATGGTTACAATTATCCTAACCCATGTGCCTCTGATGAGGCTGATCTACAGACTTTGTCCCTATAGGATATGGGTCCCTTTTGTACGATAAAACTCTCTTATATTGCATCCTCTTATCTTGTCAGATTGGCTAGATGCAGACCTCTTCTCACCCTTTCCTTTCTAGAACTCTAGTGATCTTTATAGTGAAGAAAAGTCGCGTTCACCATGTGTATTAGTGGTCTAAGTTGGTTTCCTCAACAATATCTATTATTTTGCAATTTAAACCCGTAAATAAATACATCCGTCCACTCTGTCTCCTTCTCCACCTCCTCTAGTGCAAATAATAAAAAGGCTAGTAAGCTCCTCCTTGTATTCTACAACAATGTGGCTCCCTTGTGACAGACTTAGAAACCCTCAAAATTTGATTTTTATGACGCATAAAGATGGAAACTTGTTGGGTTCCCCCTGACTACCGGCGAAAAGTATTTGCCATCAAACAAGCTCCAAATTTCAGAATTGGTCATGGTACTCCTCTTCTCTATGGTGGTGGTAGATTCCCACTACAATAGTGCCTCGCCCACAAGCTTAAAGGAGGCAAGCATCAGCATCTCAACCTAGGTGAACTCTATCATCCTTAACTACCTATGGATATCTTTCCTCCATTAATAAGCCTTTGAAATATCAGTGGTCCCTCCGAACTCCGACGAGTTATATTTAGCAAAGGCCCCACTGCGTTTCTTAAGTGGATATATTTTACAGAGCTGACACTGCCTCCTATGGAAGTTATTATGGTTGGTTAGGTGACTGAAGGTGTTGTAGTGCGATAACAACTCCAACAGTGATTATAGAACAATAATGGTAGATATGCCCACTACTGGTGTTGCATACTGTACCTGCTTCTACTGCTCCATCTAAGTATTCGTTATTGGCAGCTGCATATAATCACCTCTATAACACCCTCTATTTTTCATTATTAGTTGATTAGGCCGAACACAAAAGACAGTGAGCCTAAATAATTTATATCATTCTCAGCATCAAGGTAAACTTAAAAATGACAGTAATTAAAAACCATTCACAATAGAAACTTAATAAAGGATAATAATAAAAATAACAGAACTAAGATAAAACTAAAACTCCAATAAAGTTAGATCCACTATAAATCTCTTTTATATAAATGTCTCGACTAAAATAGAATATACAATTGTAACCAACTCTGGTCATAACTCCTGAATACAATTGGCTACAGAAATGAATAACAACTCTTACTCTAAGAATAAAACTCGACCTTCGACCACTGCAATTTTAACTGCTTAGACCTCTTATTCCTATATATAACAATAATAATACCCGTGGGGGGGAAGTTTTACAAATTTGAGTCAGTGCCCTAAAGTTGTAAGAAATATCTTACATTATCAAAACCGTAATAATCATACAACTAACTTATAATAAACTTGTCAATATGTCAACACTCACATATAAGAGATACCTCACCCCTCATCATAAGAGAAATACTACACGAGTGTCTCAACCCAAGGCATAATCAATACTAAGAAGTCTTTATTATTAGACTATCAAGTACAATTAGGTGCGAGGTACTAACATAAGATTCAATTAACTACTCATGTACATAATACACCCCAAAACCCATTTATACATTCGTTGAGATACTCACGATCTCATAATATTACATTTTCTCTCAGCTTGTCATCCTTTAATTAAACATGTCTGTTACTGAACTATAATATATGCACACAATACGATACCTAACCAACCCCACTCTTGTTACCCATAAATTAAGACATATACAATCTCATAACAAACACATAAACATGACATTGGGCTTTGAATTATAGTGTTAGTCGCTAGACTAATATCATATACATGTATATAAGACTCATAATAACAACACTAAGGCATCTACCTTCGGGAGATCATTACGCAATCACACTATTGAGTAGTCCCATACCAAAATCTTTCGATGGATCGAATCATTCGCCTCTCTCATCATGAGGCGTAGATCGACTGAACATATGATCTAAATGTGTCAAACACATGGTAACACCATCGGCTCGCCCAATGGATCGAGCCATCCATATCTTCCATTAAGAGGTGGTGGCCATCATGAATGTGCGATCACAATGCATTGACCTCCACAAAGTCATGCATCATCAGCCATACGTGCGGTGGATGGTTACAACTACTAGAATCCACAACCCCGATGGATAGATTTACCGTGAGTAACAGGTATAGTCACATAATCAATAATTTTTTATATATATAAACATGCACACACACACACACATACACACACATATATATACTTATAAATACAGGATAATGCGTACTCTCAATCATACCCAAATCATCCCAATCCCTAAATGTGGGATTGTCCTTTTAATTACAAGTTTGTTATCTCTCAAAACATTAATTAAGCCAAACTTTACAACATATCATATGTAAAATAGGATGGCACGTACTCTTAAGCATATCCAAATCATCCCAATCCCCTAACATCAAATTCTCTATTTAATTATAGGTTTATCGTCTCTCAAAACTTTAATTAGTCCCAACTTTACAACATATCATAAGTATACTACAAATTGGGCGGCAACGCGCACTTTCAAGCGTACCCAAACTGTCCTAATCCCCATCACTGGATTTTCCATTATAGGTTTATTAATTCTCAACCTTAATGAATCTAAACTTTACCACATACAACATACACATAATAAAAATACTAACATATACCTCTCGAGCGTACCGATTTCGTCCCAATCCCCAATTATGGATTGTACTAACTATAGTAAGGCTTATTTTACTCGAAACCTATATCAACGTATCATCGTATTATTCTCTAGTTTAATTATCTTAAACCGAAACGTAAGTGCATAAGAATTACCCAAAAATTAATTATGCAATTAAAATCCAAATCCATCATTTGCTGTCCTAAACCGTCGTTGGCAGCATACCTCATTCAAAACGGCCCCCACATCTCATTCCAACAGACTCACACACCTCGTTTTAACGACCTTAACACCTAGTTCAAGCGAAACAAGCCATATCGTTCGAACGATATTGACGCAGTCGTCTCCTTTGTCCCCAAAATAAAAAATTGAGCATAAACTTCCATTATTGAACAATAAGCTTCCACCTAACAACCCAAACTATTTACAGTAAAATATAATCGTGGGTTCATGATTCTAAATGATTCCCATAATGATTTAAGATCAAAACATCAATTCAAGGCTTAATTCTTCAAATCCCCAAATTAAACCCAGATTCATTCTTTACGTATATGAGGTCAATTACATACATGATTTACGATCCAATCATTAAATTAACATATGGATTCATATTATAAACAAAATTAAATCCTAAACATGAGTTCTAGTAATAGAATCATATTTCAAAATGAATCAATTTATGGTTACTAACAAACTCCCCAATTTTAAGTTAGATTATAATCACAACAGTTGTTTAATTCCTCAGATAACATGTTAAATCTATAAACATGCTTCTAAAATTCAAAGCAAATATATGACTTTGAAAGCATGTATAAGTTATAGATTACTCAGCGATAAAGCAAGATATTTCTTACATGTACAATACGAACGAGTGATTGTTCTTCTTGATCTCTTATTCTTCCTTTTCAAATAACTTCCTAAATTCTCCTAAATCTATAGGGCCTCTTAGCTTTGTATTTTGTGCGTAAATGTTCAACTGGTGAGGCTTAACACCCTTTAAAATGGTTTAAAGACGCATATCACCAATATGCCTAATTTTGGGCCTTCGAATGAGCATAAAATACTACTGAAACTAGTCCAAAAGTTATCTTATTACCTACCCCAAAGGCCCTCTACGAAGGACTAAAAACACATATTCGAGCCTCCATGACACTCGAGAGTCCAATTCAAATGGTAATAGCTCACTACAAATGGTAATACCTCATGATGTAAATAAAATACACACTATATTATTTTACGCGTAACACATAATCCAATTTCATATAATTAATATAGGCAATAAATTATTTATGATATGTGGAACAATAGTCGCATCACGTGCAAAATTTAATTATCATCTAAATTATCAATTTTATTATTACCAAATCACACAAGTAATAATTAATCCCAGTTATTAATTTATTTCTAAATTAATAAATAATACACGAAAGTACGGGGTATTACATCCTCCCACCTCTGTTTTCCATTAGAATGCAATCAATAATTCATTTAGCTAACGATTTAGATATATGAATACAACGAATCCTAGATGTAAGTTTAAAATAAATCAAAGAACGCAACACGTGATATAATGGAATCTCACGGAACCTAAGACATAAGAGCTTGATATTCTCTTATACTAATTGTAAAACCCTATATTTTGAACATGCCGATTAGCCATTTCGATACACCAAAGATAGGGTGTGTTAATAATTTTAGACCACTCTCATAACCATGACAATAATAATAGTAAAAAAAGACTGTATTTAATTTAAAACATCATCAACATATGATGAAATTATTATAAATACTGAGATAAACCAAAAATGTCTTCACAACCCTAATTAAATAAATAGACATCGTCTCAATCTCACGAATAGTCTCAAGCTGGAACAGAGAATAATATTGGGATCAGCATGGTCAATAAATAAATCTATGAATCATAAGAGTCTGAACTCTCGAATAAACTAAATGGAAATAACATCATAAACTAGGAATTGAAGATGATGATCTAGAATTAAGGAAAGTCTAAAATCTCGGGCTTGATGCTTCTACTTAGGATTACATATAAAAATGTTTTTAGAATAAAAAAGGGACAGAGCTCGAAAGTTACGATACATATTTACTATATCAATGCAGTAATAACGTGTGACTCATTTACGTAATCATGCTAACCCGTAGCCACTTACATGTAAAAGATACATCACCCCATAACATAAGTGGAATAATCTACACGAGTGTCCCAAACCAAGTCACGACCAATACTCATAAATCTTAACTCTTAAACTATTAAGTAAGCTATCACATTGTCTGTCAACTACATCATAACATAAACAACTATATATGTAGAGTATAACTCTTTATAATCCCACTTATGTCACCCAAACAATAAGATATATACCAATACAAAAAATAAATGCAATAACGTGACATAATGTCTTTATATAACATGTCCATCACTAAACTATAGAATATAAATCTCATAAATCACATGAAGGCTTTAAATTTAGGGGACGTTCTCATGCCTCCAACATTAAAACCGTAGGAGTCTCATACCTAATAGATTCAGAAACATGCACACACAAAAGAATGGTGGATCATTATGTAGTCACACCGACATCTAGTCTCATACCAAGTGATCTGATTGATCAAGTCAGCCACATTTCTCGTTGTGAAATGGTGACTATCTCTATGAATGTTCACAATATCGGCCTCTACGCAACTTGCTACATCAACTAGGGGCGCGATACCCTATACCACAATCCATTTAAATCCTCAACCCTAACCGATAGATTTACCACAAGCTAAATATTTTCATATGGTATGTTTACACCCACGCACAATTATATGCAACACAATATATATACACACACACACACACACACACACATAAACACACTTATGATTGTGGGAAAATTATCAGAGAGGTACCTAATTTATGATTTAGGTTAGTAAACCTATGTTTATTTGGAAAATATGATTTTGAAAATTTGGACAATAATTGGGTATGCGAGTGACTATGCAATATCCTATATATACTTAGGATTTAAGGAAAATTATTGGAGAGGTACTTCATTTTGGATTTAGGTTAGTAAACCTACGTTTATTTGAAACTTTTGATTTTGGACATTCAGACGATAATTGGGGGACCTTCTGTGCGAACCATTTTTTAAATAGTTAAAAACATATTTTTTAGTGGATATTTCCACAGTATTTAAACATTTCTGGGAACTCCTAAAAAATAGCTTAAAATGAATTTTTTGTTATTGTTTCAAAATAGGTCAGTTTTTAAGTTGCTTAAAAACCCACATATTTTGAGCGATTTTTTATAAAATAGTAAAACAATTCATTTTGAGCTAATTTCCAAGAGGGGTTCCCCAAAATGTTTCAAATCACACAAAAAAGCAATTAAAAAATATATTTTTTTCACAATTTAAAAGAAATGGTCCACACATGTGTTATGTACAGGAGTCTCTCTCTCTCTCTCTCTCTCTCTCTCTCTCTCCCCCTATATATATATATATATATATATATATATATATATATATATATATATATATATATAACTAAAAATGCATCAAAGGTCCAAGGAAAATACTCTCTAGAACAAACCTAAAAAAATAAAATTAAAATAAAAGGCTACTCCCTGCCCCAATTCCTCCCACCGCCATAGTGGTCTGGACTAGGCACTATAGCGGGCTGGAGCCCCGGTATGATAGGGATATCCCCTGTCCGCCCACCTATTTTGCAAATTCCATGCTTTCGGCCCAAATTGAGTTTTGAACGTTCCTAATACCTTAAAATCAAAGCCAGGTCATCTTATGATCAATTTTAAAGCTCTAATTCAATTCCTCACATCATAAGGTCAAAGTCTAATGGAAAAGGTATATCAAAATTGTAACTTTTAGTACACTTAAATTAAGGATTTATTACTATATTGGGTTTCGCTATTATTAAGTGATGATGATGGAAATAACACCACCAGTCAAGGTGTTGTAAGCTCAAACCAGTGATAACAATGGCAGCACAACTGTATGCTAAATATAAGAGATTGAGATGAGGAGAAGAGGATGAACACCAATATATAAGTGGTTAAGCCAATTAGGCCTACGTTCACTGTGTAAGTGAGTGAATTAGGTCACTAAAATAGGGCACTAATAGCCATGGATACAATCTCTCAAGCTTTCTCTCTCTACTGTATAATTTGACAGAGTTTAACTAGGGTTGTTATTTTTGGATCCTTCCCAAGGTAGGAGAATACAAGTATATTTAGTGTTTGGGGGTGTAATGTACCCCCCATGCATGCAATGAGCATGTGTGTGTTGATTTACCCAATCTAAGGAAGACATCTGTCACCGTCGCATGTAGAGAATGATGATAAAATATTCCCCCACGTAAGGGGATTGATTCGATTATAACTGATTTTATCCACATGTTCATATCCTTGCATATGCTTATAAATGCTCGGCCCTGTCCTGACTGGTGCAACCTCGGCCCGGAAGAGTACGAGGTTGGTGAAATCTGACTGCTGCTTTATCCGAGGTTATTCATAATGATCTCGACCAGGTAGGCCAGTCGAGGTAAGATAGGAGGAGTTAAAACGTCAGCCTGCGTCGGGGTTAGGAAAGTATAGTTGGAACGTCGGCCTGGGTCGATGATGACGATGAAGGGTGGTTGAATAAATGAGTCATTACTGGCCTCGACTTATTCCCAATCGAGGTTGATATAAGAGGTAGATGTGATATCGGTTATGGACGACCTGATGGATAGTCGACCCCATGAATTATAAGGACCTCAGCTGATGCATGATGGTGGGTAACTAGTAACATTGGTCGTAGCCGACCTTATGTTGGACGAGATCACTGGTCATCAGTCTTGACCCATTGTTACCTCGACTATCCTGCTGGCCGAGGTTAGTGCCTCCGAGCTGTCAGGTACACTTTGGTCATATCAATCACCCCTAGCCCTTAGTTACCTATGTGAAATAGGTGGCTAAGGGGTATGCAACTCTGAGGCTGTTCTTCCTTTTGTGCCACCCTTTCTTTGACAAGTGTCAACTACTGAAGTGGATTGCGTGCTAGGCAAGTGCAATGATGATGGCCTTTTGGGCTCCGAAGGCAATGATGGGCCGTGGGATTTGTGTCAGCATGGTTTGGGTATTTAAACCCTTTTACCATATCTTTCCTCCTCGTTTCTTCTCATTTTCCCGCCTGAGTTTCATGTGCTCTCTCTCTCTTCAAGAGCTCCATCGCTGCTGAGTTTTGAGAATTTTCTTATTCTCTGATCTTCCTCTCCTTCATTTCTCCTTCATACAGGTATCGCCTTCACATTATTTCATCATTTTCAGCCTTGTTTTTCCATTTTATGTATTTTTTGGTGATAGCTTAGGTTTTTTGGTGAGTTTATGAGTTTTTCGGTGAACTGTTCTTGATTGTTCTTGATTTGTAATAATTCAAATAACCACGTTTGATCATTAGCTTAGGTTGTGCAAGCTGCTTGTTTGTGGTTTTGAGTCTAAGTGTAGTCTCGTCCTCCTATGCTCGGACCTTTGTATAAGCTTATTGAGGATTTCTCTTCTCTTAGAGAGACGACTTTCACGAAGATTAGGCAGATAGAGCTAGCCCAAGAGGAAGCTCGTAGGGCTAAGGCCTTTCCCCTCAGACATATATTTCCCCCACCTCTGAAGGTAATATACCCTGAGCCAGCCGAGCCTACTGAGGCAGAGGATCCGATAGACCCTTCTCCAATGTCTGAGTCTAAGTCATCTACCTTAGACCCTATGTCTGTAGATTCATTCTAGGAGGAAATGGATTGATCAGGCCGAGGTCGAAAGTCATGCCTTGTCCCACAATAGTTCCAACATTTCAGGGACTTTTTCTGACGTTGAAGTTATGGGGCCGACTGTGGCTGTTCCCCCAATCATTGATGTTATTCCCCTGTTGGCCGCCACAGGAGCTGAGTTCGCTCAGAGGTTCCCCGGAGGTGTTCCTACACCTGCCTAGGCCGATGTTGCTAGGGATGAGGATGACGATCATGAGAGTGATGTTGATACCTCGGAGGCAGTTGAGATAGAGAGTATTGTCACTGAGTTCGACGTGTTAGCCTTTAGGCATTTTTATTCCATAGGTCCTTCTATTAAACTTAGAAGACCTCTGAGGGAAGAAAGGGCCTTCGGTGGCCGAGATGGGGAAATCTGCATATATTAGCAGATGTTCAAATTAGGGTTTTGTCTCCCCATCCATCTAATAATTAGAGCCATATTATCCCATATTGACCTGGCCCCTTCCCAATTATCTCCTAATGTCTGGAGGGTGATGATTGGAGCCATCGTCCTCTATGGAGGGCAATCCATCATTCAGACCTTCCTGTCAGGGTCTTCCCATGGTGCTATGTGCCATCCTCTGTCAGGAACCATCCGAGTTACTACCACTTCTTGGCTAGGAAGTCTGATAAGAAGATGTTATTGGTTACCCAAACCTCAAATCATAATTGGAAATCGTGATACTTCTTCATCTCAAGGGCATGGGAATTTGGTACTTGTTCCCCCTATTCATCACTAGAGCCGAGGACCCCTCTGAGGTAGGGAAAATTATCATTGACTGCCAAAGCCGGCACTGGGTTAAGCCAGGATAACCTTCAAAAGGTCAAAGACCTTTAAGATCAGGGGGAGCTTGGCTGGCTAGTCAAGTACGAGCATCTGATGACCCCCTACTACCTCTCTGAGACGGGCTTGGGGGGAAGTCCTTTAGTCGAGCTTCGTAAGTGTTTATTTTGCTAAGTTGTACTTCTGACATTCAATGTCTCTAATTTACTAACTCAGGCCTTGGCCATTTACAGAACACCCAGAAGGTATATCAGAAGATCTGTGGGAGATATCTGCACCAATCCTGATCAAGTTGATAAAGAAAGATGGGATCAATGCACCTCCTCCTCCCCAACCAAAGCAGAACGTCGACACTTCTAAGGTCGACGCTATAAAGAAGAGTAAATCCATCGCTACTACCGCTAAGGACCAAAGACAGAGCAAAGCCCAAAAGGGGGATTGCGCCATCTCTATCTCGTCCGATGATGCACTAGATGCTCGTCTGGAGAAGTTAAAGATCAATGACAGCCTGATTGGTCATGGTATGAAGGCGATGGATGTCATTGGCTCTGTGATGACCTATGCTGACAAACATTTTTTATGCTCTATAGATACCCCTTTGCTGGCCGAGTTTTGCCTTTATAGGTCCATCCAGGTAGAGATTTTAACTCTTCTTTTTCTCTAAGTGTAACCTCGTCTTTAATTTGGGTTGTCTTGATATCATAAATATGATTTTTTATTGCAGGGTATCCTGTCCACGCACCAGTTTAATAACTGGACCTGAGGAAACTGCCACTTATTGAAAAGGGAAGAGAGGCCCAGAAGGTGGAGGCCTCTCTAAATGCTGAGGTTGAACGTCTGAAGACAGTCTTGGTTGAATCTGAGAATAAAGTGAAGCAGAGGGATAGGGACATTGCTAAGCTCCAGAAAGACCATACCTTTGCCCTGAAGGCCAAGGACGATGTTCTTCAGCAAAAGGTCGATGCTGTAGTGAAAGTTGCACTTGAGGACGCCTCTGATAAGATCTTGGCCGACTACAAGGTCTCTGACGAATTTATAAGCTTCGACTTTGAATACCTTGAGAGAGGTGTTAAAGCTACTAGTAAATGGGAGGCCATAAAAGAAAAGGAGTCAGGGAGTTTGACAGCCTCGAACTTCATTGGTCTCGGCTATGGTAACCCTCAGTTTGCTCATGCCTTATAAGAGGTTGAGGAGGAAGCTACTGCTCCTACGGAGATTGTCGAACCAGAATCTACAGAGACTGAGGATATCAACCCTAAAGATGATGGGGTCGAGGTTACCAATGTCAGCCAATATGATGGGGCCGAGGTCACCAACCCTGCGGTTGTAGACACTTAGACCATAATTTATGAAGCTTCTTACTTGTAATTTTTGTTTCTTATCTGTAATTATTTGTAACCTCTGATAACATTCTCTTGCACGATTTGACTTGTAATTCTAACTTCTTCATGCTATATCATTCTCTTCATAAAATTTTACTTCTTTTGATGAATGATCCTTTGAATAGTTTTATATGTCATGCAATGGTGTTTGTATTAAGGTCTAAAGTCTCAACATAATGGTGTCTTCATCACTAAACTATGATGTTACGTTTGTAATTTGTTACCAAATAATGATGTTTAAGGTCTGAGGTCATCTAACTAAGATGATTCACCTCAGACCTTGTCACCAAATTATGATATTTTAAGGTATGAGGTCATCTAACTAAGATGTTACCCTCATAAATTCCACCAAATTAATGATGTTTAAGGTCTGAGGTCATCCAATTATGATGTTTTACCTCAGACCTTGTCACCAAATTATGATGTTTTAAGGTCTGAGGTCATCAAACTTAGATGTTACCCTCATAAATTTCACCAAATTAATGATGTTTAAGGTCTAAGGTCACCCAAATATGATGTTGCCCTCATAAATTCCACCAGATTAATGATGTTTAAGGTCTGAGGTCAACCAAATATGATGTTTCACCTCAGACCCTGTCACCAAATTATGATGTTTTAAGGTCTGAGGTCATCTAAATATGATGTTGCCCTCATAAATTCCACCAAATTAATTATGTTTAAGGTCTGAGGTCATCCAAATATGATGTTTCACCTCAGACCCTGTCACCAAATTATGATGTTTAAGGTCTGAGGTCATCATATAATGATGTTACCCTCATGAATTTCACCAAATTAATGATGTTTAAGTTCTGAGGTCATCTAAATATGATGTTGCCGTCATAAATTCCACCAAATTAATTATGTTTAAAGTCTGAGGGCATCCAAATATGATATTTCACCTCAGACCCTATCACCAAATTATGATTTTTTAAGGTCTGAGGTCATCAAACTAAGATGTTACCCTCATAAATTTTACCAAATTAATGATGTTTAAGGTTTGAGGTCACCCAATTATGATGTTTCACCTCAGACCCTGTCACCAAATTATGATGTTTTAAGGTCTGAGGTCATCAAACTCAGATGTTACCCTCATAAATTTTACCCATTTAATGATGTTTAAGGTCTGAGGTCACCCAAATATGATGTTTCACCTCAGACCTTGTCCTCAAATTGTGATGTTTTAAGGCCTGAGGTCATCAAACTAAGATGTTACCCTTGTAAATTTCACCAATTTAATGATTTTAAGGTCTCGGGTCATCCAAATATGATGTTTCGCCTCAGACACTGTCACCAAATTATGATGTTTAAGGTCTGAGGTCATCATATAATGATGTTACCCTCATGAATTTCACCAAATTAATGATGTTTAAGGTTTAAGGTCATCTAAATATGATGTTGTCCTCATAAATTTCACCAGATTAATGATGTTTAAGGTCTGAGGTCATCCAAATATGATGTTTCACCTCAGACCCTATCACCAAATTATGATGTTACCCGCATAAATTTCACCAAATTAATGATGTTTAAGGTCTGAGGTCATCATATAATGATGTTACCTCATAATTTCACAATTAAAGCAATCTAAATAAAGTATTGACACAGGAACTGCTCTTCTTATTAATATTCTCTTCATAACATGATACATTTACATGGAAATAATTACAATCATCATATGTAGTACTTTTTCAGGTGATCAGCATTCTAGGGATTGGAGAAAGGTTCCCTTTCGAGGTTTTCTAGTCGGTAGGTACCAGGTACAACCTCATCGATAACTTTGTAGGGACCATGCCAATTCGGGGAAGCTTATTTGACTTCTACAATGTCTTCTTCAGCACCAAGTCTCCTACAGCTATAGGTCTTGATTTCACCCTTTGATTATAGAACTTTATTATTCTTTGTTGGTAGGCTGCTTGTCTGCTCTCAGCATCTTCCCTCCTTTCCTCAATCAAATCTAGGTCAATTCTTCTCTCTTTTCCATTCTTCTCGGGGTTATAGGCCTGAATTCTGTGAGTGGGGAGTCCAACTTCTGTAGGTATGACAGCTTCTGAGCCATGTGCTAACATAAATGGGGTATCCCCCATTGGTGTCCTTGTCGTTGTTCTGTAGGCCCATAACACTGCATAAACCTCTTATGTCCATCTCCCCTTGGCCTCTTCCAACCTCTTCTTAATCCCATCGAGGATTATTCATTTTGTGACTTCGGTCTGCCCATTTGCCTGGGGTCAGCCCAAAGAAGAGAAAAATTACTTGATCTCGACTCTCACATAGTATTTTTCCAAGGAAGAATTCTTAAACTGGGTTCCGTTATCTGAGATAAGGGTGTTCGGAAGACCATGCCTGCATATGATGATCTTTTAGATAAACTGGAAGGTCTTCTGCTCTGTAATCGTGATCATCGACTTAGACTCTACCCACTTGGAGAAGTAATCAGTCACTACTATCAGAAATCGATAATTATTCGCAACCCTTGGCAATGGTCCCACCAAGCCAATCCCCTATATTGCAAATGGCCAAGGGGAACTGATCGATGTCATAGGTTGATGATATTGATGAGGGATAGTGGATAATCTCTGGCACTTATCACACCTCTTCACGTGGGCTACATCGTCCTTATCCAAGGTCGGCCACCAATATCCCTACGTAATTATCCTCTTTGCTAAAGGTCTTCCTACTATGTGACTAGAGCAAGAACCCTCGTGTATATCCTGTAGGACGTGGGGAACCTCTGTGGGATGGACACATCTAAGGAGAGGCAGTAAAAATCATTTCTTATATAGGACATCTCCTATTATTGAGAACTTTGCAGCTCTGCACCTCAATTTCCTCCTTTTCAGCTTTGATTCCGACAACTTTCCCTCTCTGATATATGTGATGAGGGGGTCCATCCATGAGTCTTCTAGGTTCAAGTTGAGGCAAGAGCTGGCAACCTCTTTATCCTCAATGGTCGGTTTGAGTAGGATTTCAACTAGTATTGTCCTTCTGATGCCTGTCCTTAATTTTGAAGCCAACCTTGTTAATGCATCTGCATAACTGTTGTCTTGTCGAGGGAGCCTCTTAATCTTTACCTCTTTGAAGCCTTATAGCACCATTCTTACCCTCTTCGGGTATTTTGTCATCCTATCGCCCTTAGCCTCATATACTCCAAGTATTTGGTTGATAACCAACCTCGAGTCGTTATGAAATAGGAGTCGGAAAACTCTAAAGGCTTTTGCTAAAGAGAGGCCTGCAATTAAGGCCTCATATTCTGACTTGTTGTTCGATGCTTTGAAGTTGAACCTTAGTGCATATTCAATGTCGGTACCATCCGGAGCTGTCAGTATCATCCCTGCACTGCTTCTACTTTCACAAGAAGACCCGTCAACGAAGAGGTTCCACACATCTTCATCTGAAGAGAATTGACCCTCTGACAGGGTTCTTTGCTTGACAAGGTACCTGTCTTCCTCATTCTCAGTCACTTCTCTTCTGGCTCTATTGGACACAACCTCTTACGGGTCTCAGAAGACGTTACTATTTAATCCCTCTGCAATCTCTGGATTATTCTCAGCCTCGGCCTCTTCCTATGTGAATTCAGCAACGAAGTCTGCGAGTGCTTGCCCTTTAATGGACACCCTAGGTTGATAGACAAGGTCATACTCTCCTAGCTCGATGGCCGAGGTCATCAATCTGCCTGACTTCTCGGGCTTGTGGGGGACTTGCCCTAGTGGGGAGTCAGTGAGGATGACCATAGAGTGGGCTTGGAGATAAGGTTTCATCTTCCTGGAAGCGTGTATCAAAGCGTAGGCCAACTTTTCCATCCTATGATAGTTCTGTTCAGACCCTTGAAGGGCATTATTATTGAAATATACAGGCCTTTGTACCCCAACGTCTTCTCGTACTATAACCGCACTTATAGCTGACTCTAAAACTGCTAGATAGACATACAACTTCTTTTCCAGAATGGGCCGAGATAAGAGCAGTGGGGATTCGAGGTAGGACTTGAGCTGTTTAAAGGCCTTGTCACACTCTTCGTCCCATTCGAAGGCCTTTCTAAGAACTTTGAAAAATGGAAGACAATTGTCCGTAGCCTTGGAAACAAACCTGTTGAGTGTTGTAACTCTTCTGGTGAGCCTCTGAACGTCTTTTATACTTATCGGTGTCTTCATATCAAGCAAAGCCTTAATCTTTTCAGGGTTGCCCTCTATCTCCCTCTGGTTGACGATGAATCCAAGGAATTTTTCGGCTCCTACTCCGAAAACACACTTGGCAGGATTAAGTTTCATCCTGTATAAGTCCATGGTGTTAAAAGTTCCCTCCAGGTATGCTATATGGGTGCAGGCCTTTAAACTCTTAGTCAACATATCATCTACATACACCTTCATAGTCTTGCCAATTTGATCTTCAAACATCTTATTTATATGACATTGATACATGGCCCCTGTATTTTTCAAGCTGAAGGGCATGACCTTATAGCAATAGGTCCCCTTATTTGTAATGAATGTTGTCTTCTCTCAGTCCTCAGCATCCATAAAGATCTGATTGTATCCTGAATACGCGTCCATGAAACTCATAAGTTCATGGCCTCCTGTCGCATTTACCATCTGATCGATCCGAGGCAAGGGATAGTTGTCTTTAGGGCAAGACTTGTTTAGGTCAGTGAAGTCTATGCATATCCTCCATTTTCCATTGGCTTTGGGCACAATGACGGCGTTTGATAGCCACTCTGGGTATATGACCTCCCTAATGAATTCTGCATCTTCTAAATTTTTGACCTCTTCCCTAATGACATCATACTCTTCCTTGGAGTAAATTCTTCGTCTTTGTTTGATTGGTTTAGCATCCTCTGCCACCTTGAGTTTATGTCACATAACCTCTGGGTCGATGCCTGGCATGTCTGCATGGCTCCAAGTGAATACACTCTTCCTCTTCTTCAAAAATCTTATCAGCTCTTCCTTGATATCAGGTTTTAAGGCCTTGCCGATTTGGACATTTTTTTCCGATTCGTCCTCGTTGAGGATGATGGATTCTACCTCTTGCGTGGCCTCTCCTTTTTTTAATTTTGTTTCGTCCCTGGGATCAAGTGTATCAATATTATATGTGGTAATTAACCTCTTAGGGGCCTCTCTCTCTTCGGCCGAGTTGAAATAGCATTCTCATGCCGAGGTCTGGTCACCCTGCACTTCCCCTACCCCATAGGGGGTCAGGAATTTTAGCATTTGGTGGACCGTTAACGGTACGGCCTCAAACTCCTTAAGGGCTACTCGTCCGATGATGAGGTTATAGGCCGAGAAGATGTTTTCATCCATAACAAAAAAATTGATCTTCCTGGTCAACCTCTTAGGCCATTCGTCTCTCATTCGTACATCCATCTCATACATGCCCAATGGATGGACCTTTTCACTGCTGAAGTCCATCAACGGATGATGATAGGGTACCCGTCTTGCTCTGTTGAGGCCTAGGCTCTTAAAACATGGCCAAAACATTATGTCTGCTGAACTTCCTCCATTTACGAGGATTCTCTGCACCTCACATCCATGCACTCTTGTTGCAATTACCAAAGGGTCATCATGCAGAGCTAGGGTACCTTTGAAGTCGAGTCGGGAGAATCCAACTATAAGAGTATCCATATTTACCTTCTTCCTCTTCTGCTTGGCCTCTGAAGATGCCAAATTCACAACCTCCACTTTGGTCACTGCCTTAGCCTCTGCCACATGAGCTTTACGGTCGGCTACTTCAGATGCACCCCTGCTAGTCCTCCATATATGGTGCTAACACCAAAGGAGATCATTCTAACCCTCTTCACAGGGGCATTATCATCATTTGGTGGGAGGTCTGGATCATCCTCATCATCATCATCGAAATCCTCGTCTCTTCTCACTTGGGTGTCATCTCGACATCTGTCGCTTCTCTTCTTTTTAGGGTCATCTCTTCCCCTCTTGGGAGACTTACCATCGACATGCTTCCTCAGCTTTTCGGACTTCAACATCTTCTCGATTTCATCCCTCAAAGCGAAGCACTTGTCTGTCACATGGTCGTGGTCTTGATAGATCTCGCACCACAGGTTCTTTTTCTTCTTATGCGGAGGGGCCTTCAACTTCTCTGGCCATCGCATCTCACAGTTAGAGGAGTATAATGTGCAAACTTATCATCTGTGGACCTCTTTTTTCCATATTTCTTTCTTTGGAACTTCCCGCTGCCACTTTCGTTCTCATCCTCATACTTTGAGGCTATGGCCTCTTCAGCATTCATGACCTTCCCTGCAGTTGCCAATAGTTTCGCCATGGACTTGGGAGGGTCTTCAGCAAGCTTCCACAATAACTTTCCCTTCTGGAATCCCCCAATGAGGGTTTCATGGCTATATGCTCTTCATAATCTTCAACCTCTAATTTTTCTTTGTTGAATCTAGCAATGTAGTCTATTAGGCTCTCATTCTTGACTTGTTTGACATACAGCAGATGAGTGGTCTTATTTTGAGGTCTTACCCCAAAGCAGAAATTTTGAATGAAACGTTCAGCCAAGCCCTTAAAGTTCTCAATTGAGTTCTTAGGAAGAAAGGTAAACCAGATGTGTGCAGCTCCTGTCAAAGTCCCAGAGAAGGCCCGACACTTCATCTCATCTGGGATTGAATAAATGTCCATCGCAGACTGGTACATCTCAATATGATGCACAGGGTTAGTACTACCATTATACTTTGGATACACTGTAGGTGGCTTGAACATGGCAGGGGTTGGGAAGCTCACTATCTAAGCCACGAATGGGGAGCCCTCTGAGAAACCTCTTTGCAGTGGGTCTCGGCTTTTGATGAGGCCCCCTATCTTCTCTTAGAGATGTTAAATGGAATTATTCCATGGCTTTGCAATGTTGGCCTAGCCAAGGTTTTCCCCAGCCACCTCTAAGGGGTGGACGGAGGGTTCTCCGGTCACCGCACAACGTCGACTGTTGACCTCCACTTGATCCCTGTCTCGACCTCGATGAGGTCAGCCATGATGGGGTTAGCAATAATGAGGTCGATGTTCCCCATCTTCCCTTTGTGACCCTGCTGCACTTCTTGACCTGGATAACCTATGCCTCAGATCATTGACTAGGCCGAGCCTTTCAAAGGTCGATTATGTGCTCAAGCGATCAAAAGTTGATCCTCTTCGCTGGTCACCACCATCTCATCTGCCCTCACAACCTCGACGTTGCTGGATAGGACGTACAGTGTTATTCGAAACCTCATATGTCTCCCAGCAGTCCTCTAGATCATCTTCTGCCTCTATACCGGCATACCTATCCTCGGGGTAATGTTAGCCTTGCCTCCCCAGACGTAAACGCCTAGGGTCAGCAATGTCCCTCCTCCGTTGAGGAGTAGGTTGGTCTTTTTACGGTGCCTGGGGTGGTCCCCTGGCTTCAGGATGGGGTTAGACATCTTCCGGAGTAATCATCTTCGATGAGACCCCCGGTGGCCTCATCATATTTTGAATGAGCTGTGGAAATTGCTCCTTCATCGCTTGCTGCATTGCAGCCAAAGACTTCAAGTCCATGGCTACCTTAGCCATTTCGAACTTGGGTGGTTCCTGACTACAACTAGGTCCTCCAATGCCAGATGGTGGAGGAGGTGGTGGCAACTCCGATGCCATATGTTAAAACTAAAGAGCTTGTGAAGAAAATGAGCTTAGAACCTTAAAGGACCTCTTGCAATGGTGAAACAGCTCCACACAAGGGGTGAGGCCTGGTTCACCACCAGAGTCTCCGGTGAGGTTAAGCTAGGAAAGGAAGAGTTATGACTTCCAATTCCCACAGATGGCGCCAAAATGATGATGCTGGAAATAGCACCACCAGTCAAGGTGTTGTAAGCTGAAGCTAGTGATAACAATGGCAGCATAATTGTATGCTAAATATAAGAGATTGAGATGAGGAGAAGAGGATGAACACCAATATATAAGTGGTCCAGCCAATTAGGCCAACGTCCACTGTGCAAGTGAATGAATTAGGTCACTAAAATAGGGCACTAATGGCCATGGATACAATCTCTCAAGCTTTCTCTCTCTACTGTATAATTTGACAGAGTTTAGCTAGGGTTGTAATTTTTAGATCCTTCTCAAGGTAGGATAAGACAAGTATATATAGTTTTGGGGGGGTGTAATGTACCCCCATGCATGCAATGAGCATGTGTGTGTTGATCTAGCCAATCTAATGAAGACATCTGTCACCGTCACTTGTAGAGAATGATGATAAAATATTACCCACGTGAGGGGATTGATTCTGTTATAACTGATTTTATCCACGTGTTCCTATCCTTGCATATGCTTATAAATGTTCGGCCCTGTTCATGACTGGTGCAACCTCGGCCTGGAAGAGTACAAGGTTGGTGAAGTCTGACTGTCGCTTTATCCGAGGTTATTCATGATGATCTCGGTCAGGTAGGACAGCCGAGGTAAGATAGGAGGAGTTGAAACGTCGGCTTCGGCCGGGGTTAGGCAAGTATAGTTGGAACGTTGGCTTGGGCTGATGATGACGATGAAGGGTGGTTAAACAAATGAGTGCTTGTTGGCCTCGGCTTATTCCCAGACGAGGTTGATATAAGAGGTAGATGTGATGTCGGCTATGGACGACCTAATGGATAGCCGCCCCCATGAGTTATAAGAACCTCGGTTGATGCCTGATGGTGGGTAACTAGTAACGTCGGTCGTATCCGACCTTATGTTGGACGAGATCGTTGGTCGTCAGTCTTGAGCCCTTGTTACCTCGGTCGTCCTGCTGGCCGAGGTTGGTGCCACCAAGCTGTCAGGTACACTTTGGGCATATCATTAAGTATATTCCATATCAAAATTTTCATCCAAGTATAAAAATCATCTCTTCACATGAGTTCTAATACCATTAACCAAAGTTGACACAAATTTATGTGAGTTTCGTTAATAACTTCAAATACAAATCAAATTCAACACAAGATAAACAAGTTTACATCTTTAATATGTATCATCGTAATGTTAACATTATTAATCATAAAATTATATTCTTAACATGCTTTTATTCCCAATTAATTTTATAAACAATCATGACATAAAAAAATTCAAAGTTATAATGTGATAAAACAAGATATTTCTAACCTGATTATGAAGGTTGCTTGTTCCTCCCTCTTGTGATCACTCAGATCTTCCCAAAAGACCTTCATAAGCTCTCTCAGAACTCTAATGTTTCTAGGGTTTATATTTTAGATTCAATGTAATTGATTAATGAGGGTTACCATCACTTATATACCGTTAATCATGTAGATCAATAAAAGGCCCAAGTCTGGACCCCTATATAAGCCCCAAAATGCCACCCATAATAATAATAAAACTTGGCCCAAAGGTATACATACCTCTGATGCTTAATTAAAAACAATAAACATACGTCTCAGGGCCTTTGTACCACCCTAAAGTCTAGTCCAAACGAATATATCTCACAACGTAAAATGAAAGACACAACTTGCATATTTTACAATTGACAACGATAGTTAATTCCAGTGTAATTAATTCCACCGGTTCATTAATTTATAACATGTAATTTCAAAGTCACATAACATTCAAATTTAAATGTCACATAAATTATGAATTTATTATTACCATTCACTCAACTAATAATTTATTTACACAATTAATAATAAATAATGTCAAATAAAAATACGGGATAGTACACTTTGTATAACATTGGTTATGATGGATTTTCAAGAATTGCAATTTGTTTAGTCATTTGTCTATGATAACTCTCTCCAAGACACCAAGTGCCATCCATTTATAGATCAACCAACATGTAACGACGCTAAAATAAATCATATGCAAGTTGGATCAATGGGAATTGATTACCAAGGAACTGCAAAAAGGGCTTCCATATGATAGATTCTGGTGAGCGTATTTCAAGTTGTTCTTGTAGGAATAATTACTTAAACCTCATTTACCCACATATTTTACCACACTCAATATTAACCCACAACCCAAAATGTAACGCGTGACCATATTTCTTCAGCATGGTCGTGCAATATAGAGGCCATAGTTGAAGGTACTAGTAGCCAGAATATAGCAATTAACCATAAAAATACTTGAGCGTATTGACTTAGTATAAAAAGAGTAATGATAAAAATGTAATAAATAGTTGGCACTAAAAAAATAACTCAATAACTTGCCAAAAGTAATTAATCGTTTTTTGTACATCAGTTGGGCATTCATAAAGGATGTAGAAAATGCGCATGTCCCAGCATGTCACCTAGATATGAAACCCAATCAACAAATACTATGTTATGGATACATAAGAAAAAGTGAACTCGTAACATAAACTATGAAAACATGTACCATTTGTTCAACAATGTCAGGTCTTTCATCGGCATTTTGCTACCAAACTAACAAGTACACTTGATTACTCGATGCGTAATTTTACGCCAATCAGTAATTTTCTATCCGAGGAAAATATTGTTGAAGTATATTCTTGACAATTATGTCACTTAAGCGAGGGAATGATGGAAAAATTGGTCAGATAATAAATTAATTAATTCTTAATATAATGTGTGAATGTAATATTATTTAACCACGAGTTAAATATTTATCTATAAATTAGCAAATAAATGTATATCATACGTGTGATGAGCACAAAATCAAATAACGAACCACCCAACTTAATGTACGGGAGATGAAAGATGTGTATTATCTCTAACCACCTCGTTATTAGAGTACCGATCACTTAGTTGTTAGAATTCAGGTTCTTCACAAAAAAGGTGTCTAAACGCATGTCTGAATCCATCTAAGCCCATAAATCTAAATCAAGTACAACCCCCGTTGGCTCCGTGACTACTATCGCGCATTGTCAGTTGAGCATAAACTGGATGGTTGATTATATCATATCTCACATGTAGTTTATCATCATACAACATCTATAAATTCAAATACACAATTGTTCTCAAAGGCACCGGAGGAGGGGTGCTATTAGGTGTGACGTTTTTATAACTAAATTTTCTTCTATTTCAATCTTTTTTTCTATACGAATCTGTGTATATACATATAATTGTAGCCTCCAATCGTTACTACAGCAACACGTGAAAATATCAGTCAATATTATTCTTACTTCAAACCTTTCCCCCCAAAAAAACTAAACTCACTTGAATAGTTGCAACGACGCGTACTTTAACTACCACTTCGCTTCATCTGGTTCATTTCCCTTAATCCCTATACTGATATTCCAATATTTCACAAAATAAATCTAAGAGTTTCTTACTTACTGTAATATTCAAGACCCATTTTAGTTGTCTATCCTCCACCCCCACCCCCAAAAAAAAATATTAACATCGGCTTCAAATGTTTGGAATCCATATGATTCATCACCCTTGTTCTACAATGGTTTCGATATATGGCCACTCAATCATCTCGGTAGGCATTTCACATTGCAATCCTTTGAAATGTATGTTCATCCCTCGTTTTTATTTTGCTCTATTTTTCCATTTAATAGTGAACTATATTGACATTTATATTCATTTCATTATTCTGAGAAAAATATACTCAATTTTTTATTTATTAACCTTCATGCATTCTCCCAGTCGGGATAACGTACCGTAATGCGATATTTTGCATTTTTGCATATGCTCTATCAATATATTTTTGGATTTGTTGCATATGTTGCAAATATATTTGGTTTAAATTTTTTTAACCATGTACTGATTTTATTCAATTCTTTACATTTTTGTTTTCACCCACTCTAAATCGATATTTTGAATTTTTGCATGCTGTAAATATATTTACTTTGAAATTTTCGGCACTACGACTGATTTATTGCAATTCCTTCATATTTTTAGCAAATGATATAATGTCTCTTCCTATTACAAATTAAATTATTCCCCGACATGCTGTATTATAGAAAATAATGATGATGTTCAGATATTTATCAACTCTTTCCAAATGTTTTCAATAACTAAAGATTTTTTTTCTTTAATTACATATTAGGTTATTCGCTTCTTAAAATTGTCCGAACATGTTTGGTTTCATGTTTTATGTCCTAAGACAGTGTTTCGCTTTTAAAAAATGTTCATACATGTTGGATTTATCTTCATATTTTATTTGTTGAAACAATGTTTGAACAATTAGAATTTCATTCAAATACTGATAGAGTTGTTCCTTGGGTATGAACAATTTTTTAGAATTAAAATTTTTAATATAAAGTCATTTTACTTTTTTAAGAAACAAAAGTGTATAATTATTTTCATAACTATAAAACTCTTTTTGATAAAATCCTAATTTTATATGTTGGTGACTTGCAAGAATACATAAACTTCCTAACTTTAAATAAGTTGTTGAACTATTTCTCCATTTTATTCGTCAAAATACGTCTATTCATTCATGTAGACATATTTACTCTAATGACTTTTTTATGAACATTCCTTCCATCGATATATTACAACCCCATTTGCTCCACATCCTTGACCCCATTAGTTCATATACATCAAGCAACCGTGTGTCCACTATATATAATAATTATTTTGGGTTAACTTATTTTTACCCTTACAAAAATCATTTAGGATAACCATGGTTCTCAACAAATGTGAATATCTTCTAAAGTCAGACGTCGTGTTCTCTAAGAGAGAAATTATCGATGTTGACAACCCAATCCCTCGGGACAAAAGATTTTCATCCTATCGTTACGTATGCGATATTGAGGCATCCATCCCTATATCATAGAACAATCCTAAAAGATCACAAGTGGATGATATTTGTTGTGTCCTAAAGGCATTAGAGTATAATTCCGTTTGCAAACTTACAATAATGAAAGAAAGGTCGTTCACTCTCCAAACGACCAAAAAGAAAAGGAAACTATACGTAATTCCCCCATCTGCAATCTGCATAGGATAAATGATGGCAATGATGAAGTTGAGCATGCTATTCCACCCACTTTCATCGATCGCGATCTTAATTCTGAAGATTAAACTAATGGAGTTCCCGTTATTGTCTCTGACAATGAAGAACCATTCATGGACCCATCAAACTCCATTCATTTTTTCTTGACTCGTGTTAAAACTTTTTACTACATTAATTACGACTAACTATTTTCCAGTCAAATCGTTTATCATTTAAAAATGATGGTATTCAATGGAATGATTTGTATATTAGTTTACCACTTACAAATCAATTTTTTACTAAATTTTATCTTTGATTGAATTAGGTGATCATACAAAGATGTAGTCCAATTTCAAATCAACATACAACAAATGAAAACAACACAAACAAGTGAGGAAAAATCCCTTAATGGGGCAAAACCTACATTCAGCACTACAGAATAATTAACAGACAGTCAACTTACAAACTACTTAGACAGACTAAGTATGATACGCAGAGTCTTCAATTTCTTCTATAGAAAACGGCCCAATTCAGAGACGCCCACATGTAATAACCTTCCCTTGGTACCACCAATCAATATTTCCTTCTCAACAATGAAACCTCAGTTCCACAATGCAGCAGTAAAGATTTCTCTCCATAAAGGTTTTTAAACTAGAAATCTTCTTCTTGATTTGATAAAGTGATCTTTATGTTTCCAAAGGGTTTGTATTGATTATAAAAGTGTTTGGTTACAAAAAGAACTAAAAAAGGTTGAAAATGACTTTAAAAAAGAGTTCTTAAAATCTCAAATCCCATCTTTTCTTTTATAAGGAAGATTGTTACAAAGAGATAATTAAAAAGGATTTGGATCAGATTTAATCTAAAAAATAATTTATCGTCCGGTCTTTCAAACGACAAGTACCTTGTTCGAATGACACAACTGTTTTCATTCATACAGGTATCTAACGAGACATGGAACGAGATTCCAAAGAATGATGAAAAGTTCTTCGTTCAATCTAAAGAGCGACTCATTCTAATGATCGTGCCAATCTCGTTCGAAGAGGTATCCAACTCGTTCAAACAAGGTGGCGAGTTTTAAAAAAAATCTTTAAAAATAATTTCTTACAAATTCTAAAACCCACGAAAAGATAAAGTAACTATATACCAAATGAATCCATAACTTCTTCTAAGGTTGTTGAGACGTACAATTCTTCAATTTTCCAAAAGTATTCAACTTTATTTTTAAATCCAGAGAAGTCATTTAGGTGCAGTGTATGTGTAACGGGATAAACCAAAATAAAAAAATAAAACTGAGCTATTATAAAACTTGCTCTTACAAATCTCCTCCTTTGGCTATTCCAGTACAAAACACAAACCGAAGCCAATCCTTAAGACTAATACAATAACTACCCTCCCAAATCAAGAAACGAAAAAGTATTTTTGCGCACGTCTTTAAATGAAAATGATCTTCCACTTTGGCTAACTTTATCTTCATCTTGTGTGGGTCCAACTGATCATTATTTAGTTGGAACGTCCTATGCACATGAGACAAATAACATACCATGACACATACGAATTTTAATAGAAAAATAAAACTCCACTCAATTTGTTCTCCCCTTTTTTTTCCGTAATAGACAAAGGAGTAAAAATAAACTTGAAAAATAAACATCACATAAAGAAGCAATATATCATCATAAGGATATTAAATAACGTACATGTAATAAAGATCTCAAAATGCAACTTTTCTCCACAAACTATTTTTGATTTTTTTTCGAAATTTACAAATATAAAGTATAAAATGTACAAATAGGTATAAAACACACAGTAACCATGGAATTAACACTAAAATATTCGAATCGTGATAGCGGAATGTAATTATGTGAACATTTTCCATAGGTAACTGAAGTCATGAGAACTTATAAATCAAGAACTCAAAGTCTACCTTAGGTGTAAAAATAGTGAAATCATATGAAATTGACTCAACTTAATTAATATGCCATAAATTTAAATCATTCTTACACAAATAACGCCAAAGTATTTAATATTTTTCATGAAAGTCCGTTGTGTAAACCATTAATCTTCTATTTCATAAATCCCTCAAAATCTTCATATATAAGAATTTACTCTCAATTATTTTGAAAAAAATCATAATGCTCATATGTATCGAAGCATCGACAAATTTAAACAAAATTGGCCTATCACTTCTGTTTGTATGTGCCTCTAATTTTTTTAGGCTCTTTTATGCAAATGGTGACTTTTAACGCAAGGAATATTTTGATCTTTTATAGCCCATTTCCATTGCTTAACATACAACAATATTTTTCAAAAAAAATAAATGTTGGGCAATGGTTCTTACATGCACGACATATCTCTTTTTACATTTGGTTTCATATTAAGCATAATTAAAAAGATAACATCGTTTTCGACAAATAACAAGAAAGCACGATGTTCATAAAGCTCGTGCTCATATGCAATCAAGGTGACAAGGAGTCTAACATATATCAAGTAGTCATCATATATCAACGTAATGATAACCGCGCATTATTAAGCACACTGTTGAAACAAAATCATGTTGCAAAACACTACGAAAAAATCACATGAATGGGTGGAATGAAGGGGTGATCCAAATATCTTAAATGTTCATTTATATACGGTGAAAAATAAAAATACAAAAATATTTATGTCTTTTTCAAAAATTTTACCAAAATAAAATCTTTTTCACTTTTTCTTAAAAAAATAAAATCTTTTTGTATTTTTTAAAAAATTATAAGAAAAACAAAACTCTTTTTGGATTTTTCTAAAAATATGAAAAAGAAAAACATATAAATACAATAATACTGCAATATAGCAATAGGAATATAAGATATGAACAAGATAAGCGACCTATACTAGATAAAGTACCCGAACTAAATCAACAGTACAAATGCCTATAGATTTCCTAAGATCCTCAAATCTAAGTGCATTTAAAGATTTTATGAAAATATCGGCCAATTGACGTCTGGTGCTCACTAAGCTCAAGGACATGGCCTTCTCCTCGACTAAATCATGTATAAAATTCTCACGTATCCTAATGTGCTTTGTGTGCAAATATTGGACCGAATTATGGGATTTATGAATAGCACTCTTATTATCACAAGAAATAATCATTGTGCCATATGAAATTCAATAATCTTCCAACATTTGCTTCATCCATAAGAATTTGGTGAAATAACTCCCGACGACAATATACTTAGGCTCCGTCGTGAACAAAGATATGCAGTTTTGCTTCTTGCTCAACTAAGAGACAAGAGCACTCCTAAAGTAAAAACAGTCACCCTAGGTGCTCTTATAACCATTAACATCCCCGGTCTAATCGACATAGGCGGACAAGTGATCATTGTTATCAAAGGAACACCAAATATCGTAAAAAAGGAGTTCCACTCACGTATTTGATGATACCTTTAAGTGTGAGCAAATGAGACTCTTTCGGAGACGGCTAGTATCGCGCACAAACTCCAATGCTAAAGGCAATATCGGGACGACTAATGGTCAAGTCGAGAAAAGTACCTATCATAATCCAATAAAGGTTTTGCTTTACATCCTTGCCTAAAGTGTCTTTACTAATTTTGTCGATGTACTCATAGGGGTACGTGAATGCTTAGCAGAGTCTAAGCCAAACTTCTTCACTAGATCCCTAAAATATTTTGGTTGAGATATGAAAATACCATCCTCAAGCTAATGAACCTGGAGACCTAGAAAAAATGTAAGCTCATTAACCATGTTCATATCAAACTCTCTCTTCCTCTCCTACTCGAAGGTGTGAGCATAGTGGTAGCACGTGGATCCAAATACTATATCAGCCACATATACTTAGGCAATCAAAATAGCACCTCTCTCACCCCTCACAAATAATGTCTTATCCACTCCACCTCCCTTAAAAAAATAAGATAAGAGATGGGAAGTGAGCCTTTCGTACCAAGCATGGGGTGATTTCTTCAAACCATACAAGGCTTTCTTTAGATAATAGAAGTGTCTTGGGTGCTTAGGGTATTCCAACCCCATTTGTTATTCCGCGTAAACTTCCTACTGTTGAATGCTATTCAGAAAGTCACTCTTGACATCCATCTGATATAACTTGAAGCACATATGACAGGCTATGGTGAGTAGTAAGTGAACGGACTCAAGCTAGAAATAGGAGCGAATGTCTCGTCAAATTCTACACCTTCAATCTGTGTGTAGACTTGAGCGACCAACCTAGCCTTATTACGAACTATGTATTATTCACATCCATATTATTCTTATAAATCCACTTGGTATTTATCACATTAGTCTCGCTAGGTCGCGGGACTAACTCACATACATCATTCTTGCGAAACTAAAGCAACTCATCTGGCATAATGGATATCCAATACTCGTCCTTGAGTGTTTTTTCATATTTTTGGGCTTGACTAATAAGGTGTTGCACGTATAGCTAACAATATTCATGAGTTGACCATGGGTCTTGAAACCTTGTGTAGGATAACCTAGTATAGAGAAAGGGCCATGACTATTTTAAACCCAAGAGGATGGATCTTCTAAATAAGGAGTTAAGTCCCCCGAGGTCATATGAGGAAGGATGGGATCATAACCAAGGGGTGCATTATCCTCACACTAGGGGCTACGAGAAATAAATATTAACGACTCGTCATCTCTAATCATGACGTTTATTGACTCCATAACCTTAGAGCTTACAAGGTTAAAAACCCTAAAAGCCCTACTCGTTGATGAATAATAAAAAATATCCCCTTGCTACTCCGGGAGTCGAACTTTCCTAAATGATCTTTATCTCTCAAGATATAGTAATACTACCAAAGATACGAAAATATGCTAGGTTGGGCTTTTTCCTCTTCCCCAACTTATAAGGCGTGTGTAGCGTGTGCGGATAAAGACATACCCTATTCACCATATAGCATGCGGTGCTCACCTCTGCACAAAAATGTCTGGGCACATTTCTCCCAATAAGTACAGATCTAGTCATCTCTTGTATTGTCTGGTTCTTCCTCTAAATAATCTCATTTTTTTAGGAGTACTAACAATCTAAAACTCAAGTTTGATGCCCAGTTGATCACAATAGCTATCCACTTTAGCTTCTTTAAATTCGGTGTCATTGTCGCTATGCATTCGATTAATAGTGACACCGTATTGGTTTTATAATACACAACACTTATTCATTAGAAACTCAATTACATCGGTGTTTACTCGAAGGAATCTTACGATAGAGTAAGTGGAAAAGTCATCGACCATCACGAGAATGTATCTCTTACCACCTAAGCTCTCTGAGCGAGTAGGACCCATAAGATCCATGTGAATCAATTCCAAAATACAAGTGGTGGTAATGGTATTTAACTTTTGATGGTGAGTTTGAATTTATTTTCCTTGTTAGCAAGGTCCATAAATGGAGGATGTTGGTTTCCCAAGCGATGTCAAGCCACGAATTGGGTCCTTTTCACTAATCTCTCAACATCTCTTAGTTAGCATGACCCAGTCGTTAATGCCAAAGGTATATTAAGGAGATCGTGGCATTGTTGCACATGAAGGAGGACTTGAGAATGATCCCATAGCAATTATCTTCGGTCCTCACACCTTGTAGAATGAGTTAATAGGATTGATCATAAATATTGCATTTGGACGTTCAAACTTTACTGCAAAGTTTGTGTTGCACAATTGGCTTATGCTAATTAAGTTTTCTTTCAACCCTTTCATATACAACATATTGTCTAATTGAGGAAATTCTGGTATCTCAACACATCCACGCCCTAAAGTACTAGACTTGCTCGCATCTTCAAAAGTGAATTTACCTTCCTTGAGATCCTCAAGGTGGGTAAAAAAATATATGTCTCCAGCCATGTGCCTAGCACACCCATTATTAAAATACCATTGGAAATTATTTTGAACCTTGAGAGAAATGTGTACAAAGAGAGCTTTTAAGTCTTGCTTAAAATCCCAAGTGGAGGTAAACTTTTATTTTCCCTTATCGTTGTTGACTCTAGTCGTAGCATTGGAAGCATTCTCAAATGGCAAAGACATCCGTTAAACATCTTCCAGTACTTGCACTCTCAGACTAGCAAAGTCTCTAGAGAAGTTCACGGGAGTATGTGTACATCTAGTCCTACTATCTCTATCACTTTATTTTGTTTCTTTATTTTAAATGACTCAGTGTGAAGATCGACATAGGCGCACTGAAGGTCATTCTGGCTATTACTTAAAACACCTTCTCCCCCACTCTCGTCAGAATGAGTAGACTCACTATCGAGGTCATCCTGTTTAGTAGTGTCCTCATTGGTGTAAGTTGAATTAGATGTACTAACTTGACTAGCCATGAATGTGATGGAGTTGTGTCCATACGATGATTCGTCCTTAGAATCCATCGCTCGATATCACTCTCGCTAAGCGTGGCATTTAAGGCAACTTTATCTTTTCCTTTTACTTTTCATCTAGTCGGACACTCGCGAGCTTTTGACCCTTACCGTCATGCTTATAACATCACTCTTAATCTTTTTTTAGGTAATCTTTCTTTTCTTTTTCAATTTTTTTCTTGCCCAATTTATATTTTTTATCTTTCTTTTTTTGGAAGTATTTTCTTTTCTAAGTTTGAGAAACTTTTTGATTTTTTTTGCAAAAAAGGCCAAATCATCCAAGTCAAAATCATACTCGGAGTCAGACGGCGCGCCCTATTTATTTTTATATTGTACTTTTAACGCAATTTTCGTTTACTTAGGGTTAACAGTTTTATCAAACATGTCTATCTCATACGTTTGAAGGTGTTTAACGAGTTCTTCTAACCTAAGAGTACTAGTGTCCCTAACGAATTTATCATGGTAACCTTAGGAATAAAGTGGGCCGAAAGTGATCTCAAAATTTTCTTAATTACACGCGTCTCAAGGATTTACTCACCTAAATTGAAACTCGAGTTTACTATATCATACATACATGCATAAAACTCATCAAAAGATTCAGACTCAAGCATAGTGATTGTTTCAAATTATGCGGTGAGATTTTGTTGCTTAGAAGCTTTTACATTATTGGTTCCCTTATAAGTGAGTTGGAGGGTATCTCAAGCTTCTTTAGACGTGGTGCACATCATAAAGTGGTGGAAATCGTGAGGGGTGATGGCTCCAAAGATGGCACTCAGACTGCGCGAGTTAAAACTGCTCCACTTTTAATCGTTATTTGTCCACACAAAAATAGGTTTTGGACTTATGACATTATCAACTGTCACACTCGGTGGTGTCCACCCTCTTTAACACACTAGCCAGACACGTTCATTAATATATTTTAATGCGGACCTCGTTCTAGCTTTCCAGTAGGCATAATTTGGCCCATCAAATACAGGCATCCTATTATACAAATTATCCATTAAATCCAAAATCTTAAAGATCAATTTTATTTTAAAAGAATAAATTTATATTGATTTTTTTGTAAAAAGGATCACATAGTAATTTAGTGCGACCGTCTCTGATACCAATTTAAAAATACTGGAATTTAATGGATTGATTTGTATATTAGTTTACCACTTACAAATCCATTTTTTTACCAAATTTTATCTTTGATTAAATTAGGTGAGCATATAAAGATGTAGTCCAATTTCAAATAAACAAACCAAATATGAAAACAACAGAAACAAGTGAGGAAAAAACCCATAACATGGCAAAACCTATATTCGACACAACAGAATATTTGATAGATAGTCAACTTATAAAATACTTAGATACACTAAGTATGATACGCAGAGTCTTCAATTTCTTCTATAGAAAATGACCCAATCCAAAGTCTTCCATAGGAAGAAATCTTCCCTCGATATTCACCAATCAGCCTTTCTTTCTCTAGTAGTGAAACCTCAATTCCACATTTCAGCAGTAGAGATTTCTCTCCACAAAGGTTTTTGAACTATAAACCTTCTTATTGATTTGATAAGGTGATATTCATGTTTACAAGGGGTGTGGAGTGATTATAGAAGTGTTTGATCACATAGAGAACTCAAAAAGGTTGAAAAGGGCTTTCAAAAAGAGTTCTTAATATCTTAAATCAAGTCTTTCCTTTTATAAAATATTTTATTATGAAGAGATAATTATCGAGGATTTAGATCAGATTTAATTCAAAAAATAATTTCTCGCAATGTCGTTCGAATGACAGGTACCCTGTTCGAACAACATACCTGTTTTTATCCGAATAAGTATATAACGAGATATCGAATGAGATTCCATAGAAAAATGAAAAGTTTTTTGCTCAAACTAAAGAGAGTCTCGTTCTAATGACCCTGCCAATCTCGTTCGAAAGAGGTATTCAACTCGTTTTAACTAGGCAACGAGTTTTTAAAAAAAATATTTTAAAACCATTTTGAAATACTAGCCCTTTAAAAATTCTAAAACCCCTGAAAATATAAGGTAACTCTTTACCAAATGTATCCATAACTTCTTCTAAGGTTTTTGAGATGTACGATTCTTCAATCTTCCAAAAGTCTTCAACTTTGTCTTCAAATCCAGAGAAGTCATTTAAGTGCAGTGTATGTGTAATGAGATAAGCCAAAATAAAAAATAAAACTAAGCAATTATAAAAACTTGCTCTTATATCATTCTTATAAAGAGGACCCCTCAGAGGAATTAGTATCTTCTTCAAACTCTTCTTAGAAATGAAATGTGGATCCATCGCTTGGTCTTTGAATACACTATATGTATTACTATTTTTTACAATTTCGTGTATGTCTCCTGTTGTTTTTTTAATTTATGAAACCTATTTGTGTTATATGTAATGTCATATTGTTACTTAATTTTGTTCTTTAAACAATGTAATACATAGTTAATTAATGAGAAGCGATGGTTTTATGTTACATTGTCGTTTGCTATTTTAATTTTATTATGGAACATTTTATTCATGACATCTTACTCATTAGTTGTGACCTCTCTTGGTTATGATTCCCTACATTTTTTATTTATATGTATTTATAGGTTCTTGTAACATCCCGTATTTTTGACGATTTAAATAATAATGATTGTTATAGGAATAAGTATGTGATTAATTATTGTTGTTGGATTAATTAAATTAAAATACGAGAAATTAATTTGTTATTAATCCGGATTAAAAAAATTATTAACTAGCGTGCCAAGGGTTAATACATATTGTTGAGAATTATTAAATATTACTCTGTGATATGTAATATGGAATTATGATATTTGATAAATTGTCAGAAGTGAGAAATACGACAGTTTGGTAATTTAAGTCTGAGACGTGTGTGAGTCGTGTTGGGACTAATTGAATGGAATATAAAGAGAAATTATTTTTTTTATTAACTCGAATGGTTATTTCGCGTGCGCCGTTGAGTCCGGGAGGGTCGAGATAGTCAAAATAGTATACCCGGGTGTTTAGTTTGGGTTCCGGGGCAATTTTAGGCCTAACCGACGTCCCGAAAGGGCATTTTGGTAAATTGTAATTTTGGGTTAAATTAATGGACGAAAATTGGGAGTTATTTTAACTTCCAAGAAAAGCCTTTTAGGGTTGTGAGACAGAGGAAGGAAAGAACGTCCATAAAGGGTGTGAGGGAGAACCAAACTCCAAGAGAGAAGGCCAAATTATCCTCACCTTGCACAACCGAGACCATCAACGCGTAGATTGAAAAGAGAGGAACGCGTATATACCAACATCACCAACGAATCAGACCGTCACATTCGAGGCAAGTGTTTATTACTTGCTTTCTTTTACCAATAATCATGCTCATGTTAGTGTAGGTGGAATTAATCATGATTTACATGTTAATTGGGTGAAAATTTGAGATTTAAATTATGATTAAGGACTGGGCTAATTAGTGGTTGGAATCCCTTCATGTATGTAGAGGATTAATCACTAAATTGAATTACATATTGATGAACAAATTTGAATTGATTAGGTTCTTTAATTGAAAATTTGGAAGCTAGGGTTCATATGAGCTAATTTGGGGATTTAATATAATTATGAGAATTGATGACGTAATAATGATCCTAAGATGATAGGAATGTTATATAAACTTCTATGGCCTAATTGGGATTGATGATAAGGCGTTGGATATTGAATCTTAGAGGTTTGTAGGTTTAAAAATGGTAGAAAACGCTGAAATTTAGTGAAGAAGATGAAACAGTGGGTCTCGCGCGAAGTCGCACGAAGTGGTTCAAATGAGATGGGGATCTCGCTCGAAGTCGTTCGAAAGACATGTCATTCTGGTTCGAGCGACGGGGTAAATTTTTGGGAATTTTCTTAGAGTCTAGTTTGAGTTTGTCGGTTCATTGGAGTGAGAGAAACTGTCCGATAGTAAACTTAAACAAGACAGAATTTTGGGAAGGTATGCGAGAATTAATACTTTAATTATTTTGGTATAGAAAGAGTATACCTTGGAGATTACGAGAGAGATAGTAATCTAATATTTATACTATACATAGTGTTGAGATTAAAATACGTATGAGAAGTATATATGTAGGTGGGAGAAATACCTATAAATTTTAATAGGATGTGCGTATGCCTATTATGTAATATTATTGTTAAGAGCACTAATGGGTGATAACCCGGGGGTGCAAGAATCTTACTATTAGGTGCACTAATGAGTGATAACTCGGGGGTGCAAGAACATTGTTAATTAAGTGTACTAATGGGTGATAACCCGGGGGTACAAGGATGATTATTGTTAGGCGCACTAATGGGTGATAACCTGGGGGTGCTGAATAATTATTGATAGGTGCATTAATGGGTGCTAACCCGAGGATGCAAGGTTTTATTGATAGGTGCATTAATGTGTGCTAACCCGGGGATGCTGGATTTTATTGATAGGTGCATTAATGGGTGCTAACTTGAGGATGCATGATTTTCTTGATAGGCGCACTAATGGGTGATAACCCGGGGGTGCTGGATTATTATTGATAGGTGCATTAATGGGTGTTAACCCGGGGATGGAGGATTAGTGTATATATATATATATATCAAGGTTCTAAAAAATGCGGGGCGTGATCGAGGCGTGGAGGCCAAGCCTTAAGCCTTAGAAGCCTAGGCGGGCCTTAGGCATAAAAAGGCGTGAAAAGGCGTTTAGGCCTTTTTAATATATTTTAATATTTTTCAACCATAACAAGGCTATTAAAATACTAAAATTGTACATATCATAAAAATATGTCTCAATATATGAAAATTAAAATCCTATTTGATTATTTTGGATGAGATAACGGTCCGGTTAGTAAAAAAATTCTTTAAAATGCGATATCGTTTCACTAAGGCATTGTTGTTTTTAGCAAAAAGTGCGCATTAAGGATTTTACCAAGAATAAGGCATAGAAAACTTAAGGCGAGGCGTTTCTCCTAAGCCTTAAGCCTAGGCGGGTTTTTTAGAACAGTGATATATGTGTATATATATATATATATATGAACTGGTGAATATTTATACTGTGTGAAATTAGTAGACTTGGTAATAATAATAATAATCATTACATTGCACCAAGTGGTCTTAGCCTAAGGGTGCAGGATTAGTATATATATATAGGGATGATGAGACTATAAATATATATGAGTGTACTTGGGTAACTTTATAATTTATGAGAATAGTTAGATAAAATGGAAATGAGAAATGTAATAATCTTAGTAGATAAAAGATTAACCATTCAAACGGTGAATAATGAAACTTAGTATGTGAGATAAACTATCTGAATAGTGTATTGTATGGGCGATACGGGAATACTACTAGTGAGCATAGTTAGTATTAGTATGGTTTCTGACTAGTTAGACTGGGAGGAATGACTAGGGGGAGATTAGATGTACGTTAGGCGTGCACAATAGATGAGAGGTGAGAAACTCATGTGAGAGTTTGATAACTAACATGCGTATAAGACTTGTTTTAAGAACCAGTTTTAAATACTTGCTAATCATTTTTTCACCTCGGGCTCTGATCCGTTTCTTGTATTTCTTCTCTCTTTTGCTATATATATATGTATTAGTACAGGTGCCTAGCCACAGGGACACCGGTTCTAGATACTTGGATGGTTTGCCGAGCTGCAACTGTTGTGGAAGTTGCGGGTCATTGAGATTAGACGCTTTTCTCATTTTATTCAGTTCTTAGTTCAGATGTTTCAGTTCGGGCAGGTGTCACCCATCCTCATTAGCGGGATTGTACTCAGTTCCTTTATAGTTCTTTTCTGTTGGATTGAGTATTTATTTTGGTTTTGGTTGTGACTTTGAACTGGAAGGTATTATCCAGTATTAATTATTCAGTATTTAATTCAATCAGGATTCATTTATTGTGTGTGGTTTATAATTCAATGTTCAGAAATTAATTGAATTAATTGGTTTCAAATTAAATTGGGAAATGTTTTGACACTAGCTTAATTAAATGTTAGGTAATTAATTGGATTTAATTTTTCGACAGTGATGCTAAGAATGAACCAACCGAACATTCTGTTATAAATTTTATAAAGGACTGATCACCCGATATTTAATTGAGCGGGGTGTCACTGGTGGTATCAGAGCATCATGTTCTAGTGTCCTTAGGATCTGTGCGGCTTATTACATTTCAGCGCATCGTTCTTTGATGTAGAGCCTTATGATAGGATTGTTGTGTTCCCTTACGTATGCGACTTACGTTCTCCTGCTACGAATTATAATGGATGTGACTAATTATATGAAATTTTTTGTGATTCGAACACCGAACATTTTAGGACGACCAGCGAGGGCCGTAAGAAGAATTGCGGGAGAAGAAGCTCAACAGAAGACATAGAGTAATCGATAAAGAGTGATCGGGACAAAAATCACCAAGAGGATTACTTAAGTAAGAGATAGTAAAATCGCCACTCGGTAACTGTGGGTTCCCAGGACACAGTCGTAGATAACGGTAGAGTGATTTCAGGACCACCTAGCATAGTCGATAAAGGGGAAATCAGAGGGAACCTTTTGAAAACCCATCGGTGAAGATGCGGAGTAGAAAATAAGAAAATGTAACACACCAACGAAAGTAGGAAATCTGAAGGCAATGGTGTAGAGTGGGGTGTGACAACACTTAGAATTAAATTTGGAGTTAAAAGCTATAGCTCTTAGGAGCATCATGTAGTGATTAGAGGCAATCACCATATATGAAGAAGTATGTTTAAAATTTAGAGAGAAATTTGGGTACGATTTGACCGTGAGGTCTTCCATTCGATGTGGTAACAAAATGCGAGTGAAATTTTAATGTTTAGCAATATGTAAGATAGAAATCAATCATGAGAGAAAGGTTAAATTGCATAATGAACTTCGTACCTGACAGACGGGAATAAATTATCCAAATGGTCTATAGTTGATAAAGAACCCGCGAGTTGAACACAAACATAAATGAGAAATCCAACTAGGATGACTAATGTTGATGTCATCAAGATTATACTGTGACTAGCTCTTGCATTCTTTCCAGAAGAAGCAAGCCAGAAAGGTTAGAGAATCTGGCCGAAAAGCAAAACTGAACTTAACGGTGTTAGTGAAACCGCACATGAGAGTATACCCAATAGGGAGCACGATTAGATGATTTTAATTTGATTAACTTCCTACAAGTGATGATGAAGTCAATCAGTAGTTTTGAAACGCAAGTGTAGCCAGCATGTTAAGACTACTCGGTCCGAGATAAGGATATTTCCAAAATGGTCAGTGGGACCAGTGACGGGGAAATGGTTCGTGAAGTTTCCTTATGTGAAGTAAGTAGAACTACAAATGTTATAGGTGTCCACAATTGAGAAGTGAGACCGAAAACATTAGAAATGGTAAATCATGCCAGTGAGGCATAACAACTGGAGGAGTGATACTTCTAACAAACGAATTTAGGTTCAAGAGAATTAGGCCCAGGAAATTTATAACCCGAGAGTGACGGGTTCAAGCTGGACCAGTAGATTCCTTGTTAATAGTAGCATAAATTATGTCAGGGTCTACGGGACCCGGGATGTAAACGGGAGTTCAATAAAGCTATAATTGAGGCCTAGAGAGTTTGGGCCAACGTTTCAATAATGGGCGCGAAATGATGGAATAAATTGTCCATGATGAGAGAGGACAACTATACGATGAAATCCTAGGGTGTATGACGATTGCAGGTGTTTATGGGTCGTGATGGCAGCCACGTGCTGAGACCCTGTAATTTGGCAAGACTGGTGAGGTTTTCCTTCTTCCTTATGAGTAAAGGAATAATTCTAGTGACACGGGTATGTCACAATTGATATGTATATTAGAGACCCTAAAATTCATGTGCGAGTGGAGTTGAGTGGGGAACTTTACTTTTTAATAGTCTTGTTACAAACGTATTTCTCGTTGTTAGCAGGGCATTTTGATGTTTCCCGTGAGTGAACCGGGTGGGCCCTAAGAATATGTTTTGTTGTTATAATTTACTACTGCATTGAGTCAACTTTAGTAGAGTTTATTATGGTAATGTGTAGTGATTAATTACCGTATGGTTAAATGATAGTAAATGTAGTGATATGACTGTCGTGCCGGATACTCCGGGACGAGAAATCTTTATTTTGTGTGGCGCCACCTGAAATAGGGTTGGGCCCAGATATATGAATATATGAAAATTTTCATGGTATTATAGACCTCGGCAAGTATGTTGTCTACTTATGTGATTCCGGTGCGTAGGAATTTATTTAACTGAGGAGACTCATGATGCATTGTGTCCTTCTTCAAGCAGAGAGATAGAACCAGTTATATTTACTGCGCTGAGTACTTGGGTTAGTAAGGGCACTATGCTTCATGTTGCATTTTTAGGGTGAGAGTGGATGAGTAGACTTTTATGTCACAATACGTAGATTGTGGGAGAATACATAGTATGTACTGAAGGCCTTTCGGACCTCAATAATTGACTAGGTTAGATAGTAGTGTATCTGGGGGGTTCCTTGTCTGGATTTCACTTTGCGAGACATCCCACGCATGAAACTAGCAAATGTCGGGAGTTGGAGAGAAGTTGGTCGATAGTGCATAAGTTTTGTATGTTGGCTATTGTACCTATAAAGGAATATAATTGAGAGTTGATAACTCTTTTATAACTTACGGCCAATAGATTCTCCTAGCCTTAATAAAATTAAGAATAGAGCAATTATATCCTTGAAGGATTGACTAAGTTTTGACTAGTGGAGTGGTTGAGTGCACCCCTACCACATCAGCATACCGAGTGTGCAAGAATTGAAGGAAGCAAAATTTATGTCATTTGTATAATGATGTGCGAGGCATAGGGTGTATGGTCGCCCTAGGGGATTGAATCAAACGGTGGATTATGATTATCTTGTGAATTCGACGACATGTAGTCGGGTAAGCCAAATATTACTCCATAAGATTTATTGAGACTTACGTTTCAAAATAAACTGAGATTTTTTAGCGGGAAAAGAGACTTGTGTCACACGATATGACAAAGTCACACGTATCACGATTAGAAGTACATTCAAGAGAGTATAAAATGTATCAGGATACAAATAACACTGGTAATGGGTTTAATGTAGAGTAATTTTCAAAGTTAGTCTTGCAGTGGGTCAGCTGACTGTATGAAAGAGGGCGGACAATTTGAAACCAGTAGGGGCTCCTTCCACTAGAGAATGGAAGAGTATCCCCAAGGATCTTCTCATGTAGCTGATATGGCGAGATTATAGGTACTAAAATGCAATTGAGTACGGCCTAATACCCACAGAGGGATGGGCAGGACAAGCGATCTAATCGAATGCGGGAGAGAAATTTTTATGTGGACCCTGAGATCTTAGAGGAGGACGGGAGCAGCACCTTCCACTAGTGGATTTTGTGTTCAAATAACTCCTATAAGTTCACATTCGGGCAGAGTGCCAGTAGAAGTATGGCACGGTAAACTTTGTTGTTGTCCTACTTGGAGTTAAAGGTAGGGGACCAATTATGATTACAAATGTCGGAGAAGAATCGATATTGCCGTGTATATCGTGTGTCAAATATATATTGCACAGCCAATTTGATAGTATGAACGACACGAAATGAAGTCGTAGGTATATGAAAAGAGGACAAATCTACTAGGGTGCAAATAGTAGAAGGCTAGATAGGGACTATCTAAAATAAAGTTTAAGTAGTGAAAATTAAGCAGAAAGGCTTGGGCAAGGGCCTATATGACAGGGTAACCTGGAGTTTAAAACAAACACATGTGAAGTGTTCATTATTAAGGGTATTCGATAGCGTACTATATGGGTGGCACGAAGTTGCTTACTTATGAGCGCAAGGATGAGAAGCGCAATATTTTTACAGCGTTGTCTATACCTGGTATACTTTTTCCGAATTTTGGGATGAAATTCCGTTGTAAGGGGGGAAGTATGTAACACCCCATATTTTTGACGATTTAAAAATAATGACTATTATGGGAATAAGTATGCGATTAATTATTGTTGTTGGATTAATTAAATTAAAATGCGAGAAATTAATTTGTTATCAATCCGGATTAAAATAATTATTACCTAGCGTGCCAAGGGTTAATACTTATTATTGAGAATTATTGAATATTACTGTGTGATATGTAATATGGAATTATGATATTTGATAAATTGTCAGAAGTGAGAAATATGACAATTTGGTAATTTAAGTCTAACACGCGTGTGAGTTGTGTCAGGACTAATTGAATGGAATATAAAGAGAAATTATTTTTTTTATTAACTCGTAGGGTCATTCCGAGTGCGCCGTTGAGTCCGGGAGGGTCGAGATAGTCAAAATAGTATACCCGGGTGTTTAGTTTGGGTCCCGGGATAATTTTAGGCCTAATCGGCGTCTCGAGAGGGCATTTTGATAAATTATAATTTTAGGTTAAATTAATGAACGAAAATTGGGTGTTATTTTATCAGCCAAGAAAACTATTTTAGGGTTGTGATACACAGGAAGGAAAGAACGGCCATAGAGGGTGTGAGGGAGAACCAAACTTCAAGAGGGAAGGCCAAATTATCCCCCACCTTTCACAACCGTGACCACCAACGCGTAGATCGAGAAGAGAGGAACGCTTATATACCAACATCACCAACGGATCAGGCCATCACATTCGAGGCAAGTGTTTATTACTTGATTTCTTTTAGCAATAATCATGCTCATGTTAGTGTAGGTGGAATTAATCATGATTTACATGTTAATTGGGTAAAAATTGGAGATTTAAATTATGATTAAGGATTGGGCTAATTAGTGGTTGGAATTCCTTCATGTATGTAGAGGATGAATCACGAAATTGAATTACATATTGATGAACAAATCTGAACTGATTAGGTTCTTTAATTGAAAATTTGGAAACTAGGGTTCATATGAGCTAATTTGGGGATTTAATATAATTATGAGAATTGATGACATATTAATGATCCTAGGATGATAGGAATGTTATATAAACTGCTATGGCTTAATTGGGATTGATGATGAGGCGTTGGGTGTTGAATCTTAGAGGTTTGTAGGTTCAAAAATGGTAGAAAATGCTGAAATTTGGTGAAGAAGACGAAACAGTGGGTCTCGCGCGAAGTGGTTCAAACGAGATGGGGATCTCGCTTGAAGTCGTTCGAACGACATGTCATTCTGGTTTGAACGACATGTCATTCTGGTTCGAGCGACAGGGTGAATTTCTGGGAATTTTCTTAGAGTCCAGTTTGAGTTTGTCGGTTCATTGGAGTGAGAGAAACTGCCCGATAGTAAATTTAAACAAGACAGAATTTTGGGAAGGTATACGAGAATTAATACTTTAATTATTTCGGTATAGAGAGAGTATACCTTGGAGATTACGAGAGAGATAGTAATCTAAATATTTAAACTATACGTAGTGTTGAGATTAAAATACGTATGAGAAGTATGTATGTAGGTTGGGGAAATACCTATAAATTTTAATAGGATGTGAGTATGCCTATTATGTAATATTATTGTTAAGAGAACTAATGGGTGATAACCCGGGGGTGCAAGAATCTTACTATTAGATGCACTAATGAGTGATAACTCGGGGGTGCAAGAACATTGTAGATTAAGTGTACTAATGGGTGATAACCCGGGGGTCCGAGGATGATTATTGTTAGGCGCACTAATGGGTGATAACCCGGGGGTGCTGAATTATTATTGATAGGTGCATTAATGGGTGCTAACCCGGGGATGCAAGATTTTATTGATAGGTGAATTAATGGGTGCTAACCCGGCGATGCAGGATTTTATTGATAGGTGCATTAATGGGTGCTAACCCGGGGAAGCAGGATTCTCTTGATAGGCGCACTAATGGGTGATAACCCGGGGGTGCTGGATTATTATCGATAGGTACAGTAATGGGTGTTAACCCGGGAATGCAGGATTAGTATATATATATATATATATGTATGGGGATAATGTGACTATATATATATGAACTGGTGAATATTTCTACTGTGTGAAATTAGTAGACTTGGTATTAATAATAATCATTACATTGCACCAAGTGGTCTTAACCTAAGGGTGAAGGATTAGTATATATATATATAGGGATAATGAGACTATATATATGTATGAGAGTACTTGGGTAACTTTCTACTTTATGAGAATAGTAGATAAAATGGAAATGAGAAATGAAATAATCTTAGTAGATAAAAGATTGACCAATCAAACGGTGAATAATGAAACTTAGTATGTGAGATAAACTATCTGAATAGCGTATTGTATGGGCGATACGAGAATACTACTAGTGAGCATAGTTAGTATTAGTATGGTTTCTGACTAGTTAGACTGGGAGGTATAACTAGGGGGAGATTAGATGTACGTTAGGCGTGCACAATAGATGAGAGGTGAGAAACTCATGGGAGAGTTCGATAACTAACATGCGTATAAGACTTGTTTTAAGAACCAGTTTGAAATACTTGATAAATCATTTTTTCACCTCAGGATCTGACCCGTTTCTTGAATTTCTTCTCTCTTTTGCTATATATATATGTATTAGTACAGGTGCCTAGCCATAGGGACACCGATGCTGGATACTTGGATGGTTTGCCGAGCTGCAGCTGTTGTGGAAGTTGCGAGTCATTGAGATTATACGCTTCTCTCATTTTATTCAGTTCCTAGTTCAGATGTTTCTGTTCGGGCAAGTGTCGCCCATCCTCATTAGCGGGATTGTACTCAGCTCCTTTGTAGTTCTTCTCTGTTGGATTGTGTATTTATTTTGGTTATGTTGTGACTTTGAACTGGAAGGTTTTATCCAGTCTTAATTATTCAGTATTTAATTCAATTGGCATTCATTTATTGTGTGTGGTTTAAAATTCATATGTTCAGAAATTAATTGAATTAATTGGTTTCAAATTAAATTGGGAAATGTTTTGACACTAGCTTAATTAAATGTTAGGTAATTAATTGGATTTATGTTTTCGATAGTGATGCTAAGAATGAACCAACCAAGCATTTTGTTATAAATTTTATAAATGACTGATCACCCGATATTTAATTGGGCGGGGTGTCACAGTTCTCAAATATTTTTTCTTCATATTCTGCCATTTTATTTTGTGAAACAAACAGAGAAAATTTAATACTTACAAAAATCGTATTCTTTAAACATTTTCCTTTTATTTTTAATGTTAAATTTAAATATATTTTATACATATATGGAATACACATGAATGATGTAGAGTAGCTCAGATGTGTAAAAGGCTCTTACGTTCTTCAACATGTTATAGAGCATTTAACGGCCACACAAACCCTTCTTCGGCGAATATTCACATTTTTCTACAACTACGCCATCCCATATTCATGTGGTGGAATCAACATTAAAGGAACCATAACGACAAAAGAACATATATAATTCATTTATTCAAGATCAAATATTAACGTTCATGGTTCTATTAGCACTAAAAATAAATAAATAAAATTTGAAACCCACGCACCCGTCGGCCTTTACTATGGATATCTGTTAGAGTAGGCAAAACAGGCTGTCAAAAAGGCAACTTACTCCATCGCTATTAGTAAATGAACTATGATCAATCCCGAACGGCATCTACCTGGTATGCTTTCAAAAAAATTCGAAACAATTTTACACTATTAAACAAAACATAGCTAACTTTACTAAAATCTATATTTATATAATAAAGTATTGTGTGAGATACAACAGGTAAGAGGAAAGGTTCGACCACTAATGCCTACTGCATGAGTCGAGCATCCCCCAGATCCAAAAATAGTAAGATAGTATACAATCCTAAAATTTTAACTTAAAATCTTGCCCACTTTTAAAGGACCTTATATCTTTTAAAACTTTTAACAATACATTATAAGTAACAAGTCTGATGCCTGGACCTTTGGCCCTCCTTCACAACAATGCAATTTTTGTCCTGCTATTACGTGGTATAAAAAACGTAATGAAAAAAAATATGCAAATAACATTTCCTAAAATTCTCCCACTATAAGGGAAAATTAGACTACCGCTTGCCAAGGAATCGCCTTCCTTCCTTACTGATTCGCTATCATACAACGGCAGTGTGAGATCAAAAAAGTTCGAAACTAAAATCCTTGCATTCAACTCAATGTTTGTGTTCACCTACATTAGAGGAAAAGTAGGTAATACTTATAATAATGGTTGTGAGACATTCATTTACCGATTAAGTGGACAAAATCATCATAAGAATGAATCTTAACTTCCAACTGTAGGCGAGAGGGCCAAAAATTTGCCCAGTTGTACTTCTACAATACTGAATCAGAGGTCTCAAATCGTATATTAACTAGGCGTTCATCGATCGGTGTCGATAACATTGACCCGTTCATTGTTGACGGGCTTATAAAAATGTTTAATGAAAGAAATGAATTGACAAAGGTGTTTAGAATGGATCGATATTGTTTTAGAGATTCTGATTTTGCGAACATCCGCATTCGTTTACTGGGTACAAGGTGTGGTGATCCACCATTTATAATTTACCACAAGCCTCTGAGGCTGCAGTATTAATAGTTAGGGACATATCGGATACTAATTATACGTGTGACATTATCATTGATAATAAGTCTCCCAGATTATAAGCATATCAGTGAGCTACATCCCTCCTTTATGGCTATGTAATACCTAATAATTTTCCCATACGACAAAGATGGTTACCATACCAAAATTCGTTAAGCAAGCAATACTAGGCATCGCCATACAAAGAGAGAATACGTAACGATGAGGGAGTTTTACTCATATAAGCTACAACAAATAGCAAATGAATCAACTGCACTATACCCTTTTAGCCGTTTATTCCAACAATACATTATTGATGCAGACACTTGTATAGAATAAGAGAGGTTGGGATGGATACCCCTAAATCAACCCCAATTAGGTTATGAACTTTAAAAAGGTTTTAAGGATGCAGTTTGAAGAGGTGACACAACACCTGCATCCGTTGGTAAGCGCATTGTTCTTCCCTCTACTTCCACTGGAGAGCCAAGGTACATAACTCAAAACTTCCAGGTTCTAAGTCAATCTGTAAATGGTTGGTAACCCAAATCAATTCATCACTTTCACGTCGAACATTAGGTGGCCAAAAATTATCCAATTCTAGTCATCAATTATTGGCCAACAACCAGATGAACGTTCGGACATTAATGCAAGATCTTTTAAAATAAAGCTTGATTATTTTATTTAAGATTTAAAACAAGGAAAGGGCTTTGGCACTATTACAACTGGTAAGTACATTTCATTATAATTGCTTGTTAACCTAATTATAATAGAAATTAACATTCTTTCACTCTTATCCCTAAAGCTATTTAAATAATTGAATTCCAAAAAAGGGGATTGCTACATGCTCATATAATCTTGTTCTGGCATCCTGACAATAAACCTCGAGCATTGACCCAAATTGATTTGACTATTTCTGGTGAACTACCGAGTGAGGAAGTCGATCGTATTGGCTTTATAGATGTTTCATAGTTAATTATGCATGGCCCTTACGGAAAAGCATATCCTAACTCATTGTGTATGTCAAAAGGAATTTATTAAAAATCCTAAGTCTTTCGTGCTTGAGACATTTTAAATGAAAACAGTTTCCCTATTTATAAAAGGAGAGATGATGCGTTTATAGTCAAGAAAAATGGTAACAAACTCGATAATAGATTTGTTGTACCTTATAATAGAGACTTGCTCGTTACCTATGATGAACATATTAACATTGAGTTTCATACTAAGTCAAGAGATATTACGTACCTATTTTAAGTATGCGAACAAGGGTGCTGACAATGTAAGAGCTCTCCTCCAAGAAAATGTAATAAAAAATGGTAAGATAGGCAAGGAAGATGTTATAGCGATCGACGAGGTTAGACCATTTCTTGACTGTAGGTATGTATCAACCTGTGAGTTTATTTGGAGAATATTTAATTTCGGTATTCTACATCGCAGCGTAGCGGTGGGGAGATTAACATTCCACTTACTCGATGAGCAGTATATAGCATTTAGAGATTCAAAAAGATTAGAATGTGGTTACATGATGGATACATGACAAATAATGTTCACCGAGTGGATGAGGATGAATTCTGAAAATGCAGATGCTCGTGAACTTAAATACAACAAATTCCCAACTAAATGGGTCTGACGGGGAAAGTGCAAGAAGTGGAAACGAAGAGAAAATAAATATTGCATAGGGAGAATCGTGTATGCACATCTAGCATCCAATGAGAGATATTACTTACGAATGTTGCTAAACATTATGCGCGGACCAAGAAGTTATCAGGAGATCAGAATGGTAAATGGTATCACGTATCTGACATTTTAAGGGCGCATGTTATGCATTACGCCTAATAGATGGAGACAAAGAATGTCACAAAGCATTGTCTCATGCTTCGAACTAGTCATCTGGTAATTAACTTCGCGAATTATTTGTTACAATGCTTATTATTTACGAAGTTACTAATCCATTTGCTCTTTGTGAATAAAATTGGAGAATTCTATCAGAAGATGTTTTATGCATGCAAAGGAAAAAACATTAATTTCTTGAATTAATCTTAACTCATCCTCGTCTCCAAAATTATGCCATTTACGAAATTGAATAAATCATGCGTTGTAACAATAAAAATTTGAAAGATTTCCCGCCACTACCCCTTTCGGATGATTCTTTCTTAAGGGATATGGGCAACCGATTGAGTCGCGAAGAGATATCCTATGGTATTGAGGAAATGGCTTCACAACACAAAAAACTACATGAAGGATTAAACCATGAATAAATTTTGGTATATGACAACGTCATTGAATCAATTCACGAGAAAAAGGGAGGATTGTATTTCATTTATGGGGCAGGAGGAACGGAGAAAACATATTTATATAAGACTATCATTAAACGATTAAGATTCAAAGGTAAGATTTTTCTTTCTCTAGCATCCTCTAGAATCGTTGCATTATTGTTACCCGGTGGAAGAACGACTCATTCACATTTTTCAATTTCGATTGACATATGCGAATCGTCGACATATAACATACGATAAAGAACTAACCCCTCTAATCTCATTTGTAAATGTTCACTAATTATTTAGGATGAGGCTCATATGGGTCATCGTCATACGTGTGCAGCAGTTGATAAAACACTGCGTGATATCATCTGTTTTGACGATCCGAAATCTAACAATAAAATATTTTGGGGCAAAATTATTCTTCTTGGAGGAGATTTTTGACAAGCCTTACTAGTTATCCAAAGAGGAATGAGATATGATATTGTTCGAGCTTCAATAAACATATTACCTATTTGGAATAGCTATAAAGTTTTTGTCCTAAAACAAAATGTAAGAATACAAGACGCGTAGGAATTTATAGATTAGGCTCTCGGAATAGGACAATGGATGATAAGCTCGACTTCTTTTAAAGACGAGTTAGACATGACGTGGATTGAAATTTAAATAATTTACTAGTTGAGCCTACCGATAATCCAATGGCAGCAATCGTCGAAAGCACATATCCTGCTTTGGTGGGAAAATTAAGATCGAAGAATACTTGAGGTTATTAGCAATTATAACCCCTACTAACGATGTGGTTGATGACATAAACCACTTTGTTCTTAATGATATTCCCAACGTGGAACGTACATACCTCAATTATGATTCCATTTATAAAGCATCCGCTATAATGAATGACAAAGACATGCAACTTCTGATCGAGTTTAAAAACAGTTTGAATTCTAACGAGTTGCCAAGCCACAAACTGCATCGAAAAGTTGGAGTCCCGGTAATACTATTGTGTAATGTTAACCAAAGTACCGACCTTTGTAATTGAACACGTTTAATCATTACTCAACTGAGCGAACGGATTATTGAAGAAAGAGTTATTACCGGATCACACATTAGGGCAAAAGTTTTCACTCCAAGAATTGCAATGGCATTGGCGGATAAGAAATTACCTCTCATATTAAAACGTCGACAATTCTCATTGCGGTTATGTTTTTTTATAACTATAAATAAGAGTTAAGGATAAACTTTGTCCAACGTCGGAAGTTACTTGCCACAATCGACTTTTTGCCATAGGTTTTAAGATCAAGTTTTTTCCCATATGTTTCAAGATCAAGTTTTTTGCCACAATCGGAATTTACTTGCCATAGTTTTTTTGCCAAGGTTCACATCGAGATCAAGTTTGAAAATATTTATAAGAAACGAGGATGAAATTCCTAAAAATTACAATCAGAATATAGTGTTCAACGAGATATTTCATCAATTAAAATCGGGTAAATATATTTAAATATTTTTACATACCTTACACTATAAATGCAAATCTCATATCACGAGCATAAACATTAACATTTCCTCATAAATTAGCTCGTTAACATATATTTGGCTCCTTATTGCAGATCAACTATGACTCGTTCCTATGCATTTGCATCAAAATTGAACATCGAATCACAAAATTGTACGATCAAAGCACAAGTCACAAAGAAAGTGGGAAGTCTAAATTTTAAGGAAAATGATCGAACGGGGGCTAGTGCTCTATAGACTTTAAGTGTGAAAGTAACTTCTGTTTCGTAAACCTGTTAAACTCACGAGTTTATATAGAAGATACAAGGGGGACCAAATTAAAATTTTCTTAATTTGTTAACTACGTGACAAACGATATTTGGTTTGGCAGTCAATTACAGTCCTAATTATTATCTTATTAATCTTGGTGATTAAGCAAATAATAATAAATTCAGATTATTAGGCGAGTTTCTAATATTTAATCCTACTTTTTCGTGTTGGGTTTTAATACAGAAAATACAACACTCGAGGATTTATTTATGGTCGCAAAAACCCTTCCCTGGGAAAATTGACGGATCCTTCTAAGGATCAAACCTAACTACTTCCACTAAAATTAAACAATAAGAACTATTTACAAACAATCCACATGACGATTAAACAAGAGAGAAAGCGATTATCTATACATGGACCAAGCCTCTCCCTAGTTGCTCTTTTGATCTCAGCTTTAATATGTCCTTATGATTTCTGCATTCTTCACGTCTTAGCTTCTCCCTATTGCTTTCCTCAGCACAGGATTTGCTCAGTGCCTATGCGTCCTATTTCTAGTGATGTGTTGTGTTGTGTGTTATTCTATAATGACACACACACGCAATTAATGTTCAAACCGAATGATATGCAATAATTTTGATATCCTAGATATCTTTTCTAGTCGTATGTTCTTGTTTTACAAGTCAGATTGTCTTGACTTGTTATTTTGAAAACTTCTTATTCTTTTTAACTCGAGAACAATCTGATTAAGCACGATATGTACACAATACAATATGTGCCTAAGTGAGTAATGTGTTCTACGTGAGCAAACAAAACTATAAGATATGTAATGAGATCGGCCTTGAAATCACTAGACAGAGTGTTATGCAAATATGAGCAATAATTGATGAACACACCATATAAGGTAATGTATCTTTAAGGCAGAGTATATATACACACACAATATTTAACTAACAAAATATATATATCATAATACGTTCAAGTCAAATAAATAAAAAACTATTTTTCTCAATATATGATTAGATTAAACACTCTTTAATCTAACACCCTAACATGCTTTTTAACAGCTTTAACAATGTTCTAAACATGTGTCCTTTTAGTTATGGTTCAATCAAATGGGTTTAAAAATCTAAACCTTTCTAACAACTTATAATTTTAGGCAGATTCCAGGACTTGTACACACAAATATGAACCCAAAAGTTCAATCAAGCGCGAGTGAGTGAATTTTTTGTGTAAATTTCTCACAATCTTCAGATCTAAGGCATATCTAAATAAACAGAAATGATTAAAACAGTTTTAAACCTTTAAATGTATATAAATGTGTGTGTTGCATAATTAAACACAAAGACAATACATGCAAGATGAATATACACATGGATTTTGATTAAAAAAATAGCCCCAATGAACTCAGGTAATGAATCGTGTGTGTTTTTTTTTTTTTTTATAGGAACAATCAGCAGGTTTGAAAACTCTATACTAAGGAATTTTCACCATGGTTGGATCTAAGGCAGATCTTATGAATATATGAGTGATTCACTTACAAAATGCACATACAAGACTCTATATGCAAGATTATATATCTATAATCATTATAAACATATCTATACATATATAGCATCAAGTATACAACACACAAATAACAATATATAAACACATATTGAAAAATAATATTAGGTATGAGAGATCACTTACTAAATGTTTTTAACCTTGAAAATTATAAATGATTATGAGAGGATATGTAACATTCAGAAATCTGTAGAATCAAACACACAGGTAATATTGAAGCTCAATGGTGTGTAAAATGTGTTCTCTCTCTCTCTTTCTTTTTATTTTTAAACCAACAGAGTGTTGGGGTAAAAATTATTTTCTCAGCTTTAGAAAAATAAAGACCCAACCTCACATATTTATAGGTAAAACATGTGAGTTCTGATTGGACAAAGACAAAGGCATGGGTATTAGAAACTAACGCCCACAGTCGTTGATAACAAACAAATCGTATCGATCATGAAGAAACACAATTTACACCGTTAACTAAGTGACACATGGTAAGGACAACTGTATCCAACTTTGGGTAGCAAAGTCGCATGCTAAATATTATCGTCGTGACAAAATGAGGCGACGTCGTTTTAAAATAACAATTTAGCTTCTTTTAGATTTTGAAGAAAACTGGTTTTAGCTAGTCAAAACTGTGGACTTGAAAGTCGAAAACATTGGGCTGGTATAATGTTTAAACGGCGTCGTTGCTAGAGAAATGAACTTAACAGTGAAAATCTTGAGTGAAAGTTACCATTGGACATTTTATATAACAACAAAGGAGTTTTATTTCAACCCCTTAATTTTATCTAACCACCCCAATTGAAATATACTCCTATTGTTGGGTTGATTTCCTATTTACCCGCCACACTTAATGGGGTGGTTTAAATGAAAAAAATATATACGTTAAACACACATGCAAACACTCAAAATAATTTTTTTCCTCTTTTGGCTTTATATTTTTTATTCATCTTTGATACTTTTCACTTTTTCAACAAACTTTTTTTCCTTATTTTTTTTCATTTTTTCGCCGTCGCTTGTTTTCTTTTTTCTTTTTTCTTTTTTCTTTTTTTTAGGTCATTTCATAGTAAATGTATTTTTGCTCTACCTTTTTCAATTTTGTCTTCCACCATGTAACACATGTATTATGCATGAAAAAATAAATTAAAATGCAAAAAATTAAAATAAAGATAAAAAAAATATACTTGTAATTAACATTCTATGAAATAATAATGACATAATGATGAAAAATGTAGCCATTAAATTCTTTAAAACAAAGTTCTAGCATTAAAAGAACTAATATTTACGAACTAGTATCAAAAATGAAAAAAAAACGCAAGTTTGTTGAAAAAGTAAAAAGTATCAAGGATTAATAAAATATATAAAAACAAAAGAGGAAAAAAATCGTTTAGAAAGTTTATATTTTTTTTTACCTAAACCACCCCATAAAGTGGGGTGAGTAAATAAAAAGTCAAACCAACAATAGGGGTATATTAAAATTAGGGTGGTTTGATAAAATTAAGGGGTTGAAATAAAATCTCCCAATAATAAAGAGTTATCCCCAAGAAAAATACAATAGCACGACAATGTCAAGTCGACAATAGTAAGAGTAGGTGAACACGGCTAAGGCTATAGCTATAGGCTACCATATGACCCGCTAAGGTCCAATTGGCAAGATCTAACACAAGATGAGTTATTGACACGAATTAATATATACATTTCAATATTAGATACCAATAGACAAACAAGAACATATCTCAACAAAATTAAAATATCTTCATCACATACTAAATTTATTATTTTTTAAAAATATTTAAACTTTCGAATTAATTCTGTAACTTAAAAATATCAATTAGAACAATAAATTTCAAAAATATTTTTAGAATGTTTAAAATAATTATTTTTAAACAAACAAACACATAATCACGAGGTATGATGTAATGCAGTGCAACGTCTTGTGGTGTCCTATGTGACTATTAAATTTCTATGAGCCAATTCGCAAGGATGTGAGCGACTACCTTTACTAGAGATGAATTTCTGAGAGGTAGTTGGTTGAGAGGAGAGCCTGTTATGGGTCTACTAGACTCGACATAATAGCAAAAATTATTTTGTGGTCTATATAGATAAGACACAAAAACAAACCCTAAGAGTATTTTATATAGGGACTTTAAAAAATAATTAACTTATCTTTGTGGGTTGAGTCTTCTGGATGAAAAGTTATGTATTGCAACCTTTGTCTGTTATTGATACTGGTATACTGACACGTAATATTCTTAATAATTCTTTAATATGAATTATAATCCAATTAAATTATTAAACTTCGCACTATGACGATTTTATATAATGTATATTAATCATAGTGATCGTAATGTGTGACGAGTAGGTAAAAAAATTAAACAACCAAAATAAGGCACTTGCTTTCACGAGTGTCGATATATTATATCAGTTCGGCAAACCAATCCCACCTACTTCGATAGACATGGCAAGAACAAGATGGAAAAATTTGAACCAATATTCTCGATCAACCGGTATAACTATCATCCTTCCTCAAGTGTTAGTCCTTACGAATAGTTTAAAACACAAACGAGATCAATTTGTAGCATGATCGAGCCATAATAAATTTTTAAAACATTATTACGATGATCTGAATTCTCTCTGGAGTAGCATGGAACGCCCTTGATGTACATATTATGTATAATGTTTGATGCACAATATAATAACACTACAAGTTACAAGAGATGATGGGGTTAACTAACACTTCAGTGTAGTGCCACATCATCTAGAGTAAGGTGTAATACTTTGGTATGCACACAACTGGTCTATAAATTGTATAACGTTCCTTGACAGTGTGAATCATTTTCTATTAACTTCTGGTTAAACCTTTTATGTACGCATAGTATTGTCCACTGATTATATATGGGATTGTTCAGCACAGATCAATTTGGTTTAAGGCTCATGAACCGCTAAACTTGGTATGTTAAATTCAGTTACTTGTTCTTATTTTGCTAAGAACACTAAATAGGGATTCAGCAAAACTAAAATAATAAGATACATAGATATAGCGAGCTCAAGCCAACAAAACAAATGAATTAGGATTCAACCTCATAAAAAGAACATTTTTTGTCCACCTTCTTAATTTGATACAAAAAGTAGGGAAGAACAAGGGCATTTATATAAGTCATGCTGTAAATGGTTATGATATTGGACAAAACAACATCTAGGATTTCAATTTAAGACTCATGATATGCTTACCTTGCTTTTTGTTAGCTATAAACGTCAAAAAGTATATTAGTGCCCTTTTTTTAGGCAATGGGAATCGCCTGACATTTCCCCAAAAAAATGTCTGGCATTTTTCAAAACAGGAATTCTAACATTGAGCTAACTTATATTATAACCAATATTCTCGATAAACCAATATAATTATCACCCTTCCTTAACTTTGAGGCCTTACGAAAGCCACCAAAGATTAGACTTATTAAAGGATGGATACGGATTCAAACTATATCAAAATGTTTTATTAGATCGCCACCAGTCACATAAATCAATTCAAGTGTGAAAAAAAATAACAAAATCATAAGTAAATTAATTGTTTTTGTTTCTTCTTCATTTGCAATCAAAAATAAGTATGCCATCGAAATAATTAAAATACCAAGTTAGATAAATAACGCATACTCAATGCAACAAATATCAGACTTACTAAAGGCCATTTGCAAATTCAAAATCTATTAAAGAAAAAATATAGTATATCCGAGGCTGAAGCGCAACTATTATTATAACAGTGCACACTATTTTACATACAAAATTCAATTACTCTTGCTATAGGTAACTTAAGTAATCAAATTAAAAAATAACAATTCCGATGGCTATATATGTGTGTGTGTGTGTGTGTGAAATAAATCTTTTAAACTTTGAACCAGAAGCTTTCCAAAACAGATGTAAAGGAAATTTGGTTTGTTATGACAAGTAGGGCCTAAGGCCCACTTCAGCGGGCCAATAGGAATATTAGGATAGGACAATCCTACATGTTCCAATAACTTATCCTGAAGATACATTTAAAAGGCTAAATTTTGATTGTAACGCACTGGTGTAAAACCTATGAAACTGAAACTTGAGTATGCGTAATTTCGCTAATGATTTAATACTGACACTCTCACACAATGATTAACATAGATATAGTCCTAGTCTCACCAAAAATAAAATCTTACATGTTTGTCAAATTCATTTTCTACTCCTTTTAAAGATAAGATACATATGCATTCGCATGTATTTATATCAGAAAGTAACACATCGCATGCGTTCGAACACAAACCTCTTCAACTTCAAATATTCTAACGTACATAAAGCTTTTACCATAATTTTTTTAAGGTAAAGATTAATGGACATGTTCGATTAGATGTTAACAAATTATATTATGTGTTTAAACATAATTTCAGTTACAACGAATGTAAATAATTTATCAGTATCAAAGTGGAATGTTGATCAATATCCACAAAGTAAATATTTATATTTATTTAATGGTAGGTATCTTCGTCACGAAAGTAGCTTCCCTATTAATTTCATATATGTGTACGTAATTCAGGAATCGAAGATATTTCAGCTGGATACTGAATTAAATTAGCCTTCTTTATTATACGACATTGCTACAATAATAAGATTTGATTACATTCTTCGCAGGATGTCCATATTCACATAATTATTTGAAAATGTGAGGTTAATCAATATACTGGGATGATTGAGGAGGGGAAGATATATAAAATTGCAGATTTTAAAGTGCTTAAAAGCGGAGGAAGTTTGACCGATTTTTTTAAAATAGAAAAAAAGTTTTTTTGAGTTGATTTTTTTCCTGTGACATTTAAACATTTCAAGGAACTCATATAAAAATAATCAGCCCAAATTTTTTTTTTTTTTATATTTGAAAAAAATAATGTGCAAACTGTAGTGTGCACAAGAGTCTGCACCTCTCTCTCTCTCTCTCTCTCTATATATATATATATATATATAGCAACACGAAACTGAAGATCACTTTGTGTGGGTAATTCTGCAATTAAAATCTTTGAGGATCTCTAAGATATTCTAAAATTTCCAATAACAATCGTCGTTGTTATAGTCTAAAATTATCAGGCCAAGCGGACCAACACTTTAATGACACCTCATAAAATTGGCATTGGACCCTCAATAACGAGTCAACTCGGTTGGCTCAGGTTTTCACCCGTCCCCCAGTCGGCCACAACCAGGAAGATGAACCATTTATAAAATGGACAGACACAAGTGGGATATTCAATAGTCACCATGCATATACGTGAACAATGTCTAGCTTTATATTATCATGTAAAGATGTAAATGCCTAAGATATAAAGCTATTCAATCTCTTAAGCTTCAACTTATTATAAATACACTATAATTCTCAGCTAAGCGGGGGAGACATCCTTCTCAACACTAAGATTATAACTAAGAGATTGGAACAAGACCTTAAACCCTTAGTGGCATTACTCCGTGGATGTAAGCTCCATTGTTGAGCTGAACCATGTAAAAAACTCGTGTCTTTTTTTCTATATTTTGTATGTTCTTTGTATGTGATTATAATTTTGGGTAACTAAAGCTAAGATCAATCCTCAAATATATCACCCAATTTAGACATCAACAGATTGATGTCGTATATGGGAACTCGACAAGCCATTGTTGCTTCCCATCCATTTTCTCTCAAAACTTATTCTTTCACGCTCTTGAGATATGACTCACGTTCTAAGAGGTGGTCTTGCTGGAGGCAACGACTTCAATCCTTCTCCCCCTCCTAGCATAGGAAATCTCTAAAAGATTCTACCTAATATTACCAAGGGGTAAGAAGCAACGCAAGAAACTATAAGGAAACTTACTCAAACGCTCTAGGCCAGGTCCATCGTTGCCTCGTCTTTTAGGAGGGAAATGCCGCTTCCACCTCCTATAAATGAGAAAAGCGGATCCTGGTATTCCAGATCTTAAAAATATCGATATTCCCACCACGGTGTGACCTATTTCGTAAAATCTACTAACTACTATGATGGATGGTCTCTTTTTCAAGAACGATCGATGGATGGTGTCTTTTTCAAGAACGATCGAGCGTCCTATAAAGGTTAAGTAAAGCCTCTACTTACTATTGGATAGGTTCCCGATTGAATAGGGGCCATAATAATAAGGAACTATCTAGATCACAAGACCGTCGAGAAGGATCTATTATATCTAAAGCTAGCGTGCAAGGATCCGCACGAGCCAAATTGATTTCTAAGGAAGAGAGCTCAGCACAAACGCGCGATAGAGCCATCAGAGTTGCCTCCATTAAAACCAATTTAGAGGACCACTATTGGAAAGGTTTGATCCGGCATTTGGAAGATCACCTGAGAGAGATTTCCAGATTAAAAAATCCATTGCAAAGGAGTTTTGTTAAGGGATCACCCTTTATCCTAACCATAGTGGATTTTCCTATGCCTGCTAAATTCAAACCACTTATGGTTACTCCAAAATATGATGGTAAAAATGACCCCATCCTTTATGTAGAACAGTATCAGGCAGCAACTGATATTTACTCAGTCCTAGATGGGATGCGTTATCGAGCATTCTCAAGCACCATCACTGGATCTTCATAAATTTGGTATAATAATTTGACCTGAGGATAAATATCTAGCTTCCAATAACTCACCAAGTTGTTCATTGGAAACTTCTTCTTTGGAGCCACGCCCTTTAAGAGGGTAAACGATTTACTAAGTGTTCATTAGCGTCCAGAGGAAACTACTCGTGAGTACATAACTCATTCTAATCGTGAAAAACTAAAGGTGGTAGATTATGAAGAAAAGACAGCCATCATTGCTTTAATGAGCGATTTATTCCCCAAAAATTTATATTATGCTCTGGCCAAGGATCCCCTTTAAACCATGAATGCATTAATGGCTAAAGCTGGCAAAATCATGAACACTGAGGAGGCTATGGCTGCCAAACAGGTCCAAGGTGCTAAAGCCAACAGTCAAAAAAGCTCAAACAAGAAAGATCAAAAGGTCAAAAATCCAAAAAAGTATGACGAGTATACCCCTCTCACTATTAGCACGCATCACATTTTGGAGTAAATCAGAGGAAGCGGAGATCTCAAATGGGTCGAAAAGATGAAGTCTCATCCTAACTGGAGAGACAAGTCCAAGTATTATGAATTCCACAAGAATCGTGGGCACATAACTAACAATTGTATTACTTTGAAAAATGAGATTGAGAATCTAATCCGGTGTGTCAAGATGTCTAAGTTTATTGACAGGTCAGAGGATCGAGACTACATGTGGCAATAAAAATATCCTTGGAAACGGGGAGATGACAAGAAGAGAGGTCAAGATAATGATTTAGAAGATGACCCATATCTACAAAAGAAACCTCGAGATCCTGAAATTGAGGTAAAAATAATATCTTTTGGTTGTCATTTTATTATAGGAGTAGATGCTGGTGGTGGGGATGAGATAGCTGAAAGAAAAGCTTATTTAAACGAAGCTAAAGCATGTTCCTATATTCGACTAATTAACCTATTTGATGACATTAATAGTCGCCCGAGAAAAGTAAATAAAGATAAACTGGTAATCGATTTCTCTGAGAATTATTTATTCGAGGTGTTCTATCCCCATGATGATCCTTTTATCGTCACTATGAGAGTATATGAGGCAAGGGTAGCTAGAATCCTGGTTGACAATGGCAGTTTGGCTAATATTATATTCAATAATTTTTTCTATAGTTTATGATTACGAGGCAGTAAATTGGAACATTATCACAGGCCCCTAATAGGCTTTTCGAGAGAAAAACTATACTCCTTGGGAATTGTCAAATTGGAAGTTCTTATCGGCACCTAGTCTGCTAGTAGAACTGAAATGATTCATTTCTTCGTCCTAGACAAGAACATTTAATTGGCTTATAACATGATCCTCGGCAGGGTTAGTATGAAAAAGTTCAAAGCGGTACCATCTACTATAAAGTTCCTCACTTATTATGGGGTTGGCGTTATTACAAGAAATAAAATTGAAGCTAGGGAATGCTACTACACTTCAGTCGATCAGGAAGAAGTAAAAAACTCACTACTACCTACAATATTGAGACCTTAGATCCCCACGAGGAGGCCGATTTAGTTAAAGGACAGGTTGTGGAAGTTACATAAATGACTATCCCGGATGACGATCCTTCAGAAAGAACTATGAAAACTAGTTCATCTTTGAAACTAACTTTCAAACGGGAGTTAATAAAATTCCTTAAAGAGCGCAAGGGTGTATCCGCAAAGATTCGAGAAGGCATGCCAGACATTAACCCGGAATTCATATGCCATGAACTGAATATCGCCAATGATGCCATGCAAATCAAACAGAAGCAGCATGTCTTAAGAATAATATGTCCATCCAAGAAGAGGTCGATAAGTTGCAGAAAGTGAAATTTATTAAAGATGTCAAATACCATAACTTATTTGCCAACGTAGTGATGGTGAGAAGGAAAAATGATAAGTGGCATTTGTGTGTGGATTTTACGAATTATAACAAGGCCTATCCAAAATACCACTTCCCTCTACCTAGAATAGATCAGCAGGTAGACGCTATAGCTATACATGAACTGCTCAGCTATATAAAAGACTATTCAGGGTACAACCAAATCAAGATGAAGCCACGATAAAAGGAGAAGACCTCGTTCATGACCAGCCAAGGTACCTATTATTATAATGTCATGCCCTTTGGGCTAAAAAAAACCTTGGAAAAATATACCATAGCTAATGAATAAGGTTTTTGAAGAACAAATCGATAAGAACATAGAAGTGTGTATGGACAATATACTTAATAAGAGCAAAAAATCAACCTACCACATTAAGGATCTCGATCAAACGTTTCATCAGTTAGAAAAATACCAAATGAAGATCAATTCGACTAAATGTGTGTTTGGCATACAAGAAGGAATGTTCTTACTACTTATAGTAAATCAGAGAGGAATTGCGGCCAATCCAGATAAGTTCAAAGCATTAATTGACATGCAATCTCCCTCGTGCAAGAAGGATATACAGAATCTAACAAGAAGAGCAGCTGCTCTTAATAGTTTTATCTCCTGAGCTACTAACAAATTCTTACCCTTCTTCAAAGTGTTAAGGAAAAATTTTAAGTGGAATGAAGAATGTGAAAATAATTTTTTGAAATTGAAGAGGTAATTGGGATCTCCACCATTGCTCTCCTGACCACTCGTGGGAGAGAAGTTATACTTGTACCAAGTAGTTTTTGAGTTTGCGATTATCTCAACACTGATTCGACTAGAAAATAGGGTATAAAACCTTGTTTACTATACCATCAAGGCCTTTCGAGGAGTAAAAATCTAGTACCCCTGCTTGGAAAAACTTACTTTGGCCCTCATTGAAGCTTTACGAATAACGAAACTATATTTCCAAGCACACATTATTTTGGTCTATATAGACCTACCATTGTGCCAAGACATCCATAAGCCAAATAAGTTGGGAATATTAATGGCTTGAATTATAAAGCTTGGAGAATGTGATATATACCATGAGCCCAAGACAGCGTTGAAAGGCCAAGTGATGGAAGATTTTATAGTAGAGTTCACTTATGTAGAAAAGGACGTCGATCAGAATCTAGTGAAAAAGAAACCAGCGAAGAAGACTTCTCCAAAAGATAGCTCCAAAATGGATAGACAAGAAATATTGCGTGAGAAGTAGCTCATCGGTACCTCGAACCAAGCCAAAAAGGTGTTCAAATAAGGATCCTTGAGCAAATGAAACTTTGATGATGAGCTACCAATATGGAATATATATGTAGATGGATCTTCGTGTGTAACTGATAGTGGTGTTATATTGATAATTAATATTTCTAATGATATAGACGTGGAATACATGCTCTGATTTTAATTCCAAGTCTCCAACAACGAAGTAGTGTATGAAGCATTGATTGTTGAATTCAAATTAGCTTTGTCATTGGGTACTGAGCAGGTCATAGCTCACAGTGATTCCCAACTGATCGTCAATTGGGTACTGGGGATATATGGAGTCAAAAGGGAGTTAATGACTAGATATATGGCCAAAACTCAAATTATTATCTCCAAACTTCTAGTAGTCAGAATGGTAAGAATTTCGAGAATTATAATCGTCCGAGCAAATGCACTTGCTCGACTAGCTGTAGCGATCAGAACAGAACTAAAGAAGACCATTCTCATAGGAATTCTGGTGAACAGAAGAAGTTGATAAAGAAAGTATTAACTTCATTGCGATTGATTTGGGTCCACCATAGATGGTTCCCATTAAATGATACATCAAAAAGGGCATATTGCAAGAAGACCCAAAGAAAGCCAAGAAATTAAGATATAAAATAACTAGCTATGTTTTTTAAGGAAGAGTCTTATACAAAAGGGGATTTATCATCTCCTTTCACAGATGTGTTTATATTTCTGAAGTACACGACTTGATCAAAAGGTGCATGAAGGCTAATGTGGATCTCATTCAGTAGGACGATCATTGGTTAGACAAGTGGCCACGCAAGGGTATTACTGGTCAACAATGAAGGCAAACTATGTTTCATATGCTAGGAAATGTGACAAGTGACAAAAGTTTTCCACAATACACAGTAGAACATAGGCTACTCTGATACCAATCACATCCCCATGGCCTTTCGCCTTATAGGGGATTGACTTGGTTGGCCCTTTACCGAAGATAAGAGGACGATTTAAATATTTGGTCGTTGCTATAAACTACTTCACTAAGTGGGTAAAAGTTGAGCCACTGGTTGAAATGCCTTGTGAAAGGGTCTTCCAGTTTATATGGAAAATATCATATGGAGATATGAAATGGCATATGTTTTTATTACAGACCATGGAACTCGTTTTGATAACTAGGAGTTTGAGGAATATTACGTTCAATCCAAAATCCAAAAGTTACATTCTGCATCCGGGCATCCTTAATGCAATAGCCAAATAGAAGTAATCAATAAAATATTACTTGATGGTTTGAAAAAAAAGGCTAGACGACGCCAAAAGGAACTGGATCAATGAATTGCTTGACGTGATTTGGGCATATAGTACAACCCCGAGAACAACTATCGGTGAGACACCTTACATGTTAGAATTTAGAATAAAGTTATGGTCCCTATGAAGGCTTTCCCAGTCGCAGAATCTTCGACTTTGGCTATCTCAAAAGTGATCTCATGAGAAGACTAGACTTAAACTTGGTGGAAGAAGTAAGGAAAAATGTTATGTTTTGGGTAACCGCTATCAACAACATACTGCCAGGTTCTACAACAGAGGAGTGAAGTCAAGCAATTTAAAAGAAGAAGACTACGTTATAAAGAAAGTGCTCCATAAGGGAAATAAGTTGGAGGCTAACTGGCATGGTTCCTATCGTATCTCTGCAGTTATCCGACCAAGCACCCATCGTCTAGAGACACTTGAAGGAGAACCATTCAAGAATCCATGGAAGGCCGAGCACCTTAGGAAATATTATCAGTGATTATGCATTGAAGTTTTCAATAAATATGTAGCAACTCTTTTTAATATTAATGAGAAATGACCAGTTTATCATCAATTGACATCCTTTTTATTTTTGGGGGGAGAGTGGGAGATGTAGCAAGTCTTAAAACAAATAATTAACTACCTTACAACTGGAAATAGTGACCAATTTTCATTAAAACCTCATGTATGACTTCGCATTTGACAAGTCATGAACAAGAAGTTGCTAATTTTAAAACTTCGTATGACCTTTAGTCAATAACAAGAAGTTTTACTAGACCAAATCTAGGAAAAATCCTATAAAATTTGGTCGACAATGGTAACTAATTTAAACACTTAGTAAAAAACGACAAGATCTGTTTGGATAATTACAAGTGTAATAGTAGAACCCAATGCTGGGCAACTTAAGTTCGTCTAAAAAGGGTTAAGCAGGTTGGTAGGCCAATAGCCGACCACATAATCACAATGATAAGATGCTTGTAGGCCACAACCATGTAAGTTAAACATAAACAACAACTTATCTTATATTTAAAATCAAGAGAACGTAACCCATTACAAGCTATTGTTTATTTGTTAGAAGCTCAAAGCAGAAAATACTGTAAACACTCTTCATTGAGCTGGGCATTTTTCAAGAGCTTTTTCCATCCTTGTGAGGGGAACATCCAGAGCAGAAGGTACAATAGTGGATCTTAATTCCCTGTTTCTCTCTTTCTTATTGGATCTAGGCTTATCCACTAAATACAAAGATCGGACAAGCATATCCTCACCGTGAAGGCCATAATTACCCAGGTATTTTCTAACAAGGCTTATGGGAATAAAATCTACCAGGATCCAGGTAATGTTCAGTTTGAATGGAGAAGTAGGGTGATCTAGACATCCTGGGTCGTTCTAATACTATAAATAATTTTTGTTCAGCACCTTCATAATTGTTAAAGCATTTAGTCAAACCCACTTATAAATCTCTCTCTTGATTTGCTCTACCACATTACCCATGTGTGTTAAGGCTTCGTCATAATAATTCATCCAAACGGCTCGAGGTTTCTTGTGAAAATGAATGGTAAGACGATCAACCTTCTCATTTAACTTCTTAATGCTGGAAGACTGGTTATTGATTAGAGTGACCTGGTCGGCTAGAGTTTTCTTTGTTGTTTCCTCTATAATGGTGGGACGATCAACCACCACCTGCTTTGACGACTAACCACCTTTGGACTTCTTCAGATTTTTTATTTTATCCATCAATTTGGTTTTCTCTTATTCAGGATGGAGACACCTTCATTCTGATTATCTCCTGTTATCTTCTTTAACCTTCCAGTTTATTCATCAATGTATTATTCTCATGCTGAAGTAAACTTGCTACCTCTCGAGCGTTGATCAACTCACACCTCATCACAAACTCCTTTTGTCGCGCACCGATGAAATATCTTGTAGTTTTTCTATCAAAACCCTTCTCGCTGCTCGATCGAATTTCGCTTCATAGTCAGCATGCAGACTAGAAAGGGATGCTTTGTGACCATCTGCATCTTGAGAATCATCTCATAATATGAGGCATTCGTCACCACAACCTGACTAAATAACCTATGCAGGTGAACATTAGTTTCTTTGACCCGATTAGAGGCATCCAAGCTGAGCAATTCCTCTAAATCTTCATGGTTCGACCTAAAAAGTTGGACACTTCTTCTGAAGAGATCACTTTCTGCTGTTGCTATAAGTGACCTCCTGAATTTGAATTGAATAACAGAACATGACTACAAAAATTAAAGAGCGAATTCAGTAAACATCAACACTGTGCAGAGCAAATAAAGGATAATTTATTAAAATATGTAGAAGAGTACATCAAATGGATAACTGTTCTAAGGTATAAGAAAATCAAGCATTACAAAATAAAAAACGAAAAATATGAAACTGTCCTAAGGTGTTTACACCTTCTCCTTGTCTTAGGCAACCTCTTCCTCAGGCTGAGCAGCCACCACCTTTCCAAGGCGGCAGTCTTTGAGATAAAACTCCATTATGTTGTTATCCCTTCAAATAAGAAGTATTGGGGGCTTAATTGTAGTATAAAATTATTAGTCTAAGTGGACTAGCACTTTAGTGACACCTGTCATCATTGCCATTGAACCCTTAACAGCGGGTCAACCCAGTCGACTCAAGTACCCTTCGGTCGGTCGCCTAGCCGACCACAGCAAGAAAAAGGAACCATCGGTAAGATGGAAAGACATATGCGGGATATTCAACGGTTACCATGAATAATGTCCAGATGCATATTATCAGGTAAAGATGTAAATGCCTGAGATATAAAGGCAGTCAATCTATTAAGCTTCCATTTACTATAAATACACTACTAGTCTCAGCTAAGCGGGGGCAGACATCGTTCTAAACCTTAAAGATTGTAACTAAGAGACTAAAATAAGACCTTAAACCCTTAGTGGCACTACTATGTGGATATAGGCTCCATTCTTGAGCTGAACCACGTAAAATTATTGTGTCTCCTTTTATTTTCATAATTTTCTTTATCCATGAATATAATTTGGGGTAACTAAAGCTAAGATAATTCCTCAAATACATCAGCCAAATTTAGACATCAACAATTATTACGTTGTTGAATGTCAAACTATTCAAAGGTATGAAAATACTTTTAATTACACTTCTGTATGTAAAGTTATTTTCTTATTTCTTAGTCTTCAAATTTAAATGTTAAATATATATCTATCCTCCACATATGTGATTAAGATGTGCACTAATATCATAATACCCAAGCTCCACACGTTAATTAACAAGTAAATACTAAAATTATGAACTTAGATTTTAATTTTATTTCATAAAAAAATATAATTTAATCATTTATATTTAGGAATACAAATCCAAAACAATTTCAAAAAATGGCGAATCTAAGTGCATCTCAAAATTTGACCTTGAGTATCGGGCCACCAACGATGGAGAATATTTTTAACCATAAAAAATTGCGAGCATCATCTGAAGAGGAGGTAATATTTGTTATTTATAAATATATTAAAAGATTACTTTAAAAATCTAAATATATAACTTAAATCATTCTTATGGATAAATATTATCTCAATTCAAGCAACGATAAGTCGTATCAACGATAAGTTCGGTGGTCTTACGTCTCATGCAAGATTTGTTACAAGATCATGTGTAAATTTTATGACCCAAAAAATGCGTATCCGGTTCAAAACTAATATGAATTAAATTCATTTTATTAAAACACATGCCTTGCGAAGGAATACAAATAAATTAAAAAAAAAAGATGCAAAAAAAATTTCGGATATAAACTTTAAGTTGATGTAGAGGACTGCACTGGATAAATAACATTTGTTCAATTCGGCAAGGTTGCTGAAAAATTGGTTGGACTCCCACTCTCAACAATTAAGGTGCAACGAATGAAGATGATAAGCATAATTTTTTTTCGTAATATCTCATGTGGTAACCAAAATCACAACACAAAACAATAGTGAAAGAAACTAACCACTAAGAAGATAAGAACAACAATAATCACAATCACAATACACGAATTTACGTGGTTCGGCAAATTGGCTATGTCCATGAAGAGGTTTACTTATAGTATTAAGTAACTCTCGAGATGGTGTTCTTGCTACATGCCCCTATGCCCCGGGCTAGGGGTACAACATTTATTCAATTAATTGAAAGTGTTGGTAACTAACACGTTGAGCCTGTATCCCTTGAATATCTCTTCGAGATTTTGGGGGTAGACTCGGCCATATCTTGAAATGTAACTGCTTAACCAAGGCTCATAATTTGGGTCAAAAACCTGATTAACTCACTTGGGCTTGACCGACTACTTTTATGGGTTTGATTGACACAATAGGCATCCATAATTGCCTCTAAATTTTTTGGGGCTTTTGGGCTCACAAATTTTAAAAAGCATCTTTTCGTCCACTTTGATGGCACTGTCGTAGTTCATGAGACTGATAGGGGTGTGAATAGTCATTTGGCAGGGACTTTAAGCGGTAAATCTTCTTCTATCAGTGTGCGCTACCATTGATGAGTTTAAACTGAAAGTGTTGGATGATTCTATCGTCATTTGACTCTTTACTTCTTTCGCTTCCAAGTTATCTGAGACACCCCGACTAATTAAATACCGGGTAGCTACTCCTTTATTAAATTAATACAAAATGCCAAGTTGGTTCAGTTTATAGCATCACTGTCGAAAACATTTTAATATTTACTAACCACCTAGTATTTAAAAAGTGAGTTGTCCATTTTAATTAAATCCGATTAACATGCAAAATTGAATTATGAGAGATTAACATAACCAACACAATATATAGTCACAATAGAATAACCATCCAATACTAATGAGTCTGGAGGAAAACTCCTCATAACAAACCAAATTCCAAAATAAATAAATACAAAGTCTGCACCACTAAAATTAATTACAACCCAAAGTTTAAAATAACTGAATAAGTAAAATGTCTCTAAAAGGAATGGGCGACATGCCCAACAGATGATAAAAACTGATAATGGAGTCAAGATCAGAGATGGAGGCGTCTACTGTTAAGGTCCTGTAACTTCCACAACAGCTACAACACGTCACCTGAATAAAACTCCTATGCATGGTGTCCTTGTGGTTGGGCACCTAAAAAGGTTTTTACAAAAATGGATTTGAAAGAAAACGGGTCAGAGCCTGAATGTGAAAATAATTTAAAAATATGCAAGTGTTTAATATTATTAAACAGTGAATATAAAGTACATGATAGTGTGTACACTCACATGAGTTCCTCACCTCTCAACTAATTGTGCACTCTTATCGTACCCGTACCCATTCTAATTCCCATATATATATCTAGTCCAATGCTAAATCTAACATTTCTACATAATAACCAATTCAAATTCCAACAACTTCTATTTAATAGAGTATTGTACCTTATTACACAGTTCCCCACTTTAGCACTACAATTTATTAGAAATCTTACAATTTTCACTTTACAAACCGTTGCTATTATTTATACTCATGATTATTCACGACAATTCATTTCAATCAACAGTATATTATTCTCACCAAAAATATACAATACTAGCACCCCGAGACTAAGCTACGGTGCAAACATACTCTGCTATCAAATCCCGGTACATCACGTACATGAGGACTACGTATTTCAAATCTCTCAGGAAACGTTTAATTAAAAATAATCACAAACAATGGAGGCGAACATAGTTCACATCACATGGGTCACGCACATACCTATGCTCCCATGATCAGCAGACTTATTAACTTCTCAATAAGCCCTTCTCTGACCTATATCCTCGAGGTACCAATCTAAATATCCCACGTAGGCACACAAAGATTAGATGGCCCTAAACGAACGTCAATCTCCCATGATAGCAAGTACGGTAGGTATGTCATACACAGATAACTACATATACTAAGCATTCTCACATCGTAGATATTACAATATTTATTAGTGGTATACTTCTCGTTCTTATACCAACTCTTAGTATTATACAAATCACAAGTCCCCGGTTTATATGTATTTACGTCATCAATTATCCTCATTTCGTGATTAGTCACTCGCGTCCTAATCCACAAGTGTCATCCGGTTCAAGGCACAATTCTAAATTTTACTCCTCAATATACCCCAAACCTCCGAACTATACCCACTAGTTAATAAGGGAAAGTTATCTTACCATTTAAATAAGACTACGGGATACTAGAAATCAAATCAGGCCAAAAAGGCCATTCTGTCAACTCGTTAGAAGTCCCGTTCGAACGAGGTCGTTTGAACGAGTTCGTTCGAACGAAGGGCTTCGAATGAAATACCAACTCGTTAGAAGTCATATTGTCATCTCGTTAGAAGTTCGTTCGAACGAGGTCGTTCGAACGACCTGGGCAGGTCGTTTAACGAGATGGCAGTTTCAGCCCAGAAAATCTCAATTCCATTTTTCTCAATTCTTTGCTCCTCTAAATCCACCCTAAGACCATCCAAATTATGTTTTAACGTATATAAACCATTTCTAATCACCCTAGATCATTCCTTAACACTTTTAAGGGGTCAAATCTTACAAATCTCCATGGAATTAATATGAATCTTCAAATATTTCTCCAAACCCTATGAACATGAACTCCTAATTTTCTTATGCCTAATTACTCATCATAAATCCGTTTTTAAATCATCATATGTAACTATTCAAGTATTAAATCAGTCCATTATCATACTATATGCAAATCCTAACCCAAATTCAAAGTTTCTCCAACAAATTTCCTGGGTTTTCTTCAAAAAAAAAAAAATCAATAAAAGATAATTCCTACTCTAAGCATGGAAGACATATTCAATGAATTAAAAATATTAAATCACTTGCCTTAGATTGTTCTTCAGAATTTGATGTTGAAGGTTGATCTCTCCCCTTTCTCTACAGATTTTCTCCCAAGGTTGAAGATGGTGGTTATGGGTTTTCTTTTGGGAACCTCTTCCAACTCTTCCTATAACTCCCGTAGCCCTCTAACTTGTCAAATGCTACTAATGGGCTTAGTGGGTTACTAAATAATGTATAATTAACTACTAAAATTCATAGACTTTGATCCCCAAAATTTCAAAAGTACCAAAATACACTTTTAAGTTGCCGGTATGGCCCAAAAATTGCCCCGGGACCCAAACTAAACCCCTGGCTAGTGTTTTCTGACTATTTCGACCCTTCCGGACTCGTTGGCGCACTCAAAATGACCATTCGGTTGAAAAAAATAAAATTCACTTTTTAATTCAAATAATTTCATTTCTGACGCGACTGACACGCGCGTCCCAACTAAATTTCCCAAATTGTCGTATTTCAGTCTCGCGGTAATTTTAATATTTTCAATATTCATATATTGTCATATATACATATCATAATCAAATACCAACTCACATCTCGTTAGTATTTATATCCGGATTAATTTTCAATTAATTCACATTTAATTTAATTAATCCCTTAAATAAATATCGATAAAAATACGGGGTATTACATACTTCCCCCCTAATAACAGAATTTCGTCCCGAAATTCGGAACTAAAAAGTACCTGGTAAAAACAACTCTGGATAACGTTCGCGCATTTCATCCTCGCGCTCCCATGTGGACTCCTCGGTATTATGATGCCGCCACTGAACACGTACCAACGGTACTATCTTTGACCTCAGTTTTCGTTCGCTTCGATCCAAAATAGCAATCGGCCCCTCTTCGTAGGAACTATCGGGCTGGAGATCAATGTCCTCCAAAGCAATGTGAGTATGGTCCAAATCATCCCTAAGATATTTTCTTAGCGAGGAAATATGGAACACATCATGAATCCTATGCAAGTGCTCTGGTAACCCAAGTTTATACGCAACTGTCCCAATCCGCTCGATGATAGGAAATGGCCCCACATATCTCGGTGCCAGTTTCCCCTTCTTTCCAAAACGCATAATTCCTTTCAAAGGAGATACTCGAAGTAAAACCTGGTCCCCCACTTTGAATTCTCTGAAGAACCTCTTCGCATCAGCATAGCTCTTCTGCCGATCCTGAGCTACCCGAATGCGACTCCGTATCAATTCTATCCTTGCCGAAGTATCATGTATCACCTCCAGCCCAAGTAATTTGTTGTCCCCCACTTCTAACCAACATGATGGGGAACGATAAGGTCTACCATACAGCGCCTCAAATGGATCCATGCTAATAGTGAACTGGTAGGAGTTATTACAAGCAAACTCCACCAGTGGAAGGTACTGCTCCCATCCACACCCAAAGTCTATGATGCACATACGCAACATGTCCTCCAACATCTGATTTGTACGCTCGATCTACCCATCGATCTGCGGGTGATAAGCCGTACTCAATCGCAATTCAGTGCCCATGGCCTCCTGGAAACTCTCCCAAAACCGTGAAACAAATATCTTGTCTCGGTCAGACACGATATTTAGGGGCACACCGTGAAGTCTCACTATTTCCGCAATGAAAATCTGGGCAAACAGTCCCGTAGTGTAGTCTGTCCTCACGGGTAAGAAATGAGCAACTTTGGTCAACCGGTCCACAATTACCCAAATGGAGTCGTGACCCCTCTGTGACGTAGGTAACCCCGTGATAAAGTCCATGGATATGCTCTCCCATATCCACGTCGGAACCTCTCATGGATGTGGAAGTCCTGCCGGTCTCTGATGATCCACTTTTACCAACTGATAAGTGGCGCATTTAGAAACAAACATGGCAATATCTCTCTGCATCCCGCTCCACCAATACTGACGTCTCATGTCTTGGTACATTTTATCCCCACTAGGGTGTACCGCAAACCGTGAGATGTGCGATTCTGCCATAACCTCGTGTCGCAAGTCTTCCCCCTCCGGAACAACTGGTCTCCCATTGAAGCGTAATCCCCCGTCTGATCTAACGGAATAGGACTCGGCTCCCTCTGCTAGTAATCGAACTATCTGCTCCTAACAGAATGAGTCATTTGCCTGGGCCTTGACCACTCTCGTAACAATCTGCGGTGTAACAGTCATCACAGGCATGAACGATCGGGCCACTGCATCCTGGTGTCCTAACTCCTTCCACTTTGCTTTCCACACCGCGGCCACCTCATTTACAGACCTACGGCTCAACGTGTCTGCTACCACGTTAGCCTTCCCCAGGTGATATTGGATATCAAACTGATAATCCTTCACAAACTCAAGCCATCGTCTTTGACGCATATTCAACTCCTTCTGCGTGAAGAGATACTGTAGAGACTTGTGGTCCGTGAATAATCGAAACTTCTCCCCCAGGAGATAATGTCTCCAAATCCAAAGGGCAAATACAACTGCCGCTAACTCCAAGTCATGGGTGGGGTAATTTCTCTCGTGAGGCTTAAGCTTACGGGAAGTATAAGCTATGGCTTGACTCTCCTGCTGTAGCACACCTCCGAGTCCTTGTAAGGACGCATCGGTGTAGACTAGATACTCAACTCCCGGTCTCGGCAATGCTAACACAGGTGCTGAGGTCAACTTGTCCTTCAACTCATAGAATGCTAACTGACAGGCATCGCTCCAGATGAATGGCACACCCTTACGAGTCAGATGTGTCAAAGGGCCCGCTATCTTTGAGAAACCCCGAATAAACCTCCCGTAGTATCCTGCTAGGCCCAAGAAACTACGGATCTCAGTCGGTGTTGTGGGCTGTCCCCACTCCCTCACCGCGGATACCTTCCCCGGATCTACCAATATCCCCCGATCTGAAATGATATGCCCCAAAAACTGTACTTCCTTCAGCCAAAATCCACACTTCTCGTACTTTGCATTCAGCTCGTTCTGACGTAGTGTCTGTAAAACATGTCTCAAATGCTCGGCGTGCTCCTCTTCTGTCTGGGAGTAAACCCGAATGTCATCAATAAAGACAATGACGAAATAGTCTAGGAACTCTCTGAATACCCTATTCATTAAGTCCATAAACACGGCTGGAGCGTTGGTCAAGCCAAAAGGCATAACCCGAAACTTGTAGGAACCATATCTCGTCAAGAAAGTAGTCTTCGAGACGTCCTGTTCCCTGATACACAACTGATGGTACCCTGATCGCAAATCAATCTTTGAGAAGAAATAAGCTCCTCTCAGCTGGTCGAATAAGTCATCAATTTGGGGCAACGGATACTTATTCCATATCGTGACCTTATTCAACTCTCGATAATCTACACACAACCTCAACGGTCCATCCCTCTTCTTTACAAACAACACAGGGGCACCCCACGACGAAGTACTCCTTCGGATAAACCCCTGACCCAACAACTGCTCAATTTGATCTCGTAACTCTCTCATCTCTGCTGGAGCCATACGGTAAGGTGCGCGAGCAATAGGCCGAGTGCCCGGCGTCAAATCGATCACAAAATCTATCTCCTTACTCGGAGGTAGTCCAGGTATATCCTGAAATACATCAGCAAACTCCCTCACAACAGGAATCGCATCGAGTGGTATCACCACTTCCATAGAGGTCTCCTCCTCTATATAGTACAAGTGAGTGGACGATCCTCCCTCAGAGCGAGGCATCGCCACTAAAAACATCTCATGTCTGGGAATGGCAAAGATAATACTCCTACTAAAACAGTCAATCATGGCTCGGTACGCAACTAGCCAATCCATATTAATAATGGCATTATACTCAGTCATCTCTAACACTAACATATCCGCGGGTAAAGTAAACCTCTTGATCTCTATACCCACACCTCTACAAATAAGCGAAATCATGGAACCTCTACTCAACGGTGAATCTACACAAGTAACCGTGCTCTTGGAGATGCCTAACAACCCAATAGTGCATGCAAATCTTATGACAATGAAATAATGTGTGGCCCCCGTATCAAATAAAATACGCCCCATAGTCCCCTGAATAGAGAACATACCCTCAATGGCCAGTGGATCCTATGGGGCTGCGACATGCTGGAGCTGATACACTCTCCCATACTGAAGTTGTCCCTGCTGGATAGGGACCGCTGGAATGGGTGGTAGTGCTGCCATCTGTGGTGGTGCTGGGAGGGCGGCGGGAAATAATAGCGCCTGTGGCTCGTGTCGGGAACCCTGCTGCTGCTGTTGTGGGGCCCTGCCCTGTCAGGACAATCCTGGAATTTGTGTCCAGTCTTGCCACAAACAAAACACTTCCCCGGGAAGTTTCCCCCTCGTTGTCCCTGCTGTCCTCGGCCCTGGTGGCCGTTACCATTCCTCCCCTGGCCATGCTGGCCCTGCTGAATCTGCTGCTACTGACCATTCTGACCCTGCTGGCCCGGATGGCCGTTCTGACCCTGATGGCCCTCTCTGAAACCTCCCTGTCCACTTCTGAAACTCCCAGATCTGAATCTCTTATGATCCCCTTGTTGGGAACCTTGGTCACCCTGCCTGTGCTGTCCCTGAGCAGATTATGCCCCGCTAGAACCATTTCCCCTGGTCCTGCCCTGATGGCTGGACTCTCCTGATCTCTTACTCTCAGTCATGTGAAAGCGGTGATCCTGGCTGTGAAGTAATGCAACGTTAACCACATCAGAATAAGTGGCTAATGAGAGATTCCCCAACAAGTGTTGACGGATCCTCCATGTCAATCCATCCGTGAACTTCTGAATCTTCTTCTCCTCAGTCGGTATCTCATCCGGAATAATGTTCAAGATATTGGTAAACTCAGCCTCATACTCGGCTACGGTCCTCCCCTCCTACTTGAGGTTCATCAATTTCCTTCTCATCTCCGTGTGAACAGCTGACGAAAAATATTTGCGGTCGAACCGCACCTAGAACTCCTGTATAGTGAGGGTGTCCCTCTCCTCTGCGGTGGAAATGGACTCCCACCACTGCAATGCAGATCCTACTAGCTTGAGAGTAGCCAGTATCTACTTCTGAACATCTGTGCACTCGTACATCCTTAAGTGCCTCAGAATATCCTTCCTCCACTGACTGGATACCACAACATCGGAGCTACCTGCAAACTCCGGAGGGTGTGCTTTCTGAAAAGCATCACGGACGCGTTCCCAAGTAGACGGGAATGCATGAGCCTGAACTGGCGCAACTACCGGCGCCTAGGGTGGTGCCTGCTGTACAACGGCTAGGGCGGCATTTACCGCTTGGGCTACAATAGCGGCAACCTCTGCGGCATTCATAGTGCCCTGAACTGGTGCAGGCTGTGGCTCTGGTTGTGCATCCCTAGGAACTCCTTGCGCACATCGTGGAGGCATCTGAAATGAGAGTAAAGTCTTATAAGTTCGCAGTTACTAACTCAAAATAGTTGAAGAGCGAGGCATACACAAAAGAATACAACAGCCCTAAAATATAGGGCTCTACATCAAAGAAAGCTCAGCGGAAACATAACAAGTCGTACTGATCTTAAGGACACTAGAACCTGATGTTCTGATACCACCTGTGACACCCCGACTAATTAAATACCGGGTAGATACTCCTTTATTAAATTAATACAAAATGCCAAGTTGGTTCAGTTCATAGCATCACTGTCGAAAATATTTTAATATTTACTAACCACCTAGTATTTAAAAAGTGAGTTGTCCATTTTAATTAAATCCGATTAACATGCAAAAATGAATTATGAGAGATTAACATAACCAACACAATATATAATCACAATAGAATAACCATCCAATACTAATGAGTCTGGAGGAAAACTCCTCACAACAAACCAATTTCCAAAATAAATAAATACAAAGTCTGCATCACTAAAACTAATTACAACCCAAGGTTTAAAATAACTGAATAAGTAAAATGTCTCTAAAAGGAATGGGCGACATGCCCAACAGATGATAAAAATTGATAATGGAGTCAAGATCAGAAATGGAGGCGTCGACTGTCAAGGTCTTGTAACTTCCACAACAACTACAGCACGTCACCTGAATAGAACTCCTATGCATGGTGTCCTTGTGGCTGGGCACCTAAAAAGGTTTTTACAAAACTAGATTTGAAAGCAAACGGGTCAGAGCCCGAATGTGAAAATAATTTAAAAATATGCAAGTGTTTAATATTATTAAACAGTGAATATAAAGTACATGATAGTGTGTACACTCACATGACTTCCTCACCTCTCAACTAATTGTGCACTCCTATCGTACCCGTACCCATTCTAACTCCCATATATATATCTAGTCCAATGCTAAATCTAACATTTATATATAATTACCAATTCAAATTCCAACAACTTCTATTTAATAGAGTATTGTACCTTATTACACAGTTCCCCCACTTTAGCACTACAATTTATTAGAAATCTTACAATTTTCACTTTACAAACCGTTGCTATTATTTATACTCACGATTATTCACGACAATTCATTTCAATCAACAGTATATTATTCTCACCAAAAATATACAATACTAGCACCCCGAGACTAAGTTGCGGTGCACACATACTCTGCTATCAAATCCCGGTACATCACGTACATGAGGACTGCGTATTTCAAATCTCTCAGGAAATGTTTCATTAACAACAATCACAAACAATGGAGGCGAACATAGTTCACATCACATGGGTCACGCACATACCTACGCTCCCATGATCAGTAGACTTATTTACTTCTCAATAAGCCCTTCTCTGACCTATGTCCTCGAGGTACCAATCTAAATCCCCCCGTAGGCACACAAAGATTAGATGGCCCTAAACGAACGCCAACCTCCCATGATAGCAAGTACGGTAGGTATGTCATACACAGATAACTACATATACTAAGCATTCTCGCATCTTAAATATTACAATATTTATTAGTGGTATACTTCTCGTTCTTATACCAACTCTTAGTATTATACAAATCACAAGTCCCCGGTTTATATGTATTTACGTCATCAATTATCCTCATTTCGTGATTAGTCACTCGCGTCCTAATCCACAAGTGTCATCCGGTTCAAGGCACTATTCAAAATTTTACTCCTCAATATACCCCAAACCTCCGAACTATACCCACTAGTTAATAAGGGAAAGTTATCTCACCATTTAAATAAGACTACGAGATACTAGAAATCAAATCAGGCCAAAAAGGTCATTCTGTCAACTCGTTAGAAGTCTCGTTCGAACGAGGTCGTTCGAACGAGTTCGTTCGAACGAAGGGCTTCGAACGAAATACCAACTCGTTAGAAGTCATACTGTCATCTCGTTAGAAGTTCGTTCGAACGAGGTCGTTCGACCGACCTGGGCAGGTCTTCTAACGAGATGGCAGTTTCAGCCCAGAAAATCCCAATTCCATTTTTCTCAATTCTTTGCTCCTATAAATCCACCCTAAGACCATCCAAATTATGTTTTAACGTATATAAACCATTTCTAATCACCCTAGATCATTCCTTAACACTCTTAAGGGGTCAAATCTTACAAATCTCCATGGAATTAATATGAATCTTCAAATATTTCTCCAAACCCTATGAACATGAACTCCTAATTTTCTTATGCCTAATTACTCATCATAAATCCATTTTTAAATCATCATATGTAACTATTCAAGTATTAAATCATTCCATTATCATACTACATGCAAATCCTAACCCAAATTCAAAGTTTCTCCAACAAATTTCCTGGGTTTTCTTCAAAAAAAAAATTTCAATAAAAGATAATTCCTACACTAAGCATGGAAGACATATTCAATGCATTAAAAATACTAAATCACTTGCCTTAGATTGTTCTTCAGAATTTGATGTTGAAGGTTGATCTCTCCCCTTTCTCTACAGATTTTCTCCCAAGGTTGAAGATGGTGATTATGGGTTTTCTTTTGGGAACCTCTTCTAACTCTTCCTATAACTCCCGTAGCCCTCTAACTTGTCAAATGTTGCTAATGGGCTTACTGGGTTACTAAATAATGTATAATTAACTCCTAAAATTCGTAGGCTTTGATCCCCAAAATTTCAAAATTACCAAAATACCCTTTTAAGTTGTCGGTATGGCCCAAAAATGCCTCGGGCCCCAAACTAAACCCCCGGCTAGTGTTTTCTAACTATTTCGACCCTTCCGAACTCGTTGGCGCACTCAAAATGACCATTCGGTTGATAAAACTAAAATTCATTTTTTAATTCAAATAAATTCATTTCTGACGCGACTCACACGCGCGTCCCAACTAAATTTCCCAAATTATCGTATTTCAGTCTCGCGATAATTTTAATATTTTCAATATTCATATATTGTCATATATACATATCATAATCAAATAACAACTCACATCTCGTTAGTATTTATATCCGGATTAATTTTCAATTAATTCACATTTAATTTAATTAATCCCTTAAATAAATATCGATAAAAATACGGGGCATTACATTATCTACTGCTCCCAAGTTATCTCTTGCTCTTCGTCTTCCAAATTTGTGGGTTTTCATCATCTCAAGCTTCATTCTTTCCTCGTAAGTTCTCAGTCCCTTTTCTTTTTGTATTTCATTTTGTCGTTGATTTTCTTTCTATAGTAGCTAGGGTTTTCTCATGGCAAAAATAGACAATAAGTCTCTAGATGAATTCAGGAAATGCTATAATATCCCCAATTGGGTGAATATTGAGTCTTACCCTGTTCCCCGCAACGTCCGTGACATTGAGAATGGTCACTGGAATCATGTTCTTCTATTATCTCAAGGTTGTTTAACCTTTCCCCCAAATCGCATGTTCTTGTATTTTTTTCAATACTTCGATATAGTTCCAGCTCGGTGTTCTCCAAACATTTGGAAAATCGTCAATGGTGTCCATAGAATAAATCAACTTTATGACACCAACTTAGGATTAGCTGAGATTTACTTTTGTTACACTTTTTCTCGCACGAGCACTGGCCTTCTTTATTTGAAAGCGAGGAGTCCAGATAAGGTATTGGTAGTGAACCTACCTGATTCCCATAAGGATGTAATACCCCGTACTTTTGACTATAATTATTTTTGGGATTAATTAATTAAATACGTATTAATTGATAATTAATCCGGGTTATAAATACTAATGAGATGCGAATTGGTATTTGATTATGTGCATATATTATTATATATGTATTTGGTATTATAAAATTTGTCGTGAGATTTATATACGGCATTTTAGAAATTTTGTTGAGACGCGTGGGACCGCCGCGTCACGGTATAATATTTTGATAATAAAAAAGTGAATTTAAAATCTATAATCCGTATGGTCGTTTTGAGTGCTCCAACGCGTTCGGAAGGGTCGAGATAGTCAGAAAACACTAGCCGGGGGTATAGTTTGGGTCCCGGGGTATTTTTAGGCCATACCGGTAACTTAAAGGGTATTTTGGTAATTTTACATTTTGAGGAATAAAAAGTGACGAAAATTGGTTAATTAAATCTGATGTGGATATTGACCCACTAAGCCCATAACCAACCCATATTAACCCTTTAAGCTACGGAGGCTAACATTAGGTTTACAATCTTCCCCAAATCAAACCCTAGCCACCTTAAGCCACCATTGGAGAAGGAGCTTAGAGAGAGAGGAAACTCTGCAGAATCTTCACCAAACCTACACCAAAATCAGAAATCAAACCAAGGCAAGTTTTTTAATCATATTTAAATTCGTAGAATGTTTCCCCCATGTTAGAAAATTGATAAATTACGACTGTTCTTGAAAGATAATGAAAACCCATGTAGTTTGAAGTTTAGAACTTGAAAATTGTGAAGAGAATTGCATGTAGTATGATAGGTAGATGATTTCCCTTATATTAATTGTGATTTGAAGGAATTAAAACGAAATAAATTCTGGGATTTGATGATGATATAAACCTAGGGTTCATGTTCTAGAGAAATTGGGAAAAGTGTAGAGATTTGTAAATTTAGTTGATGTTATGATGATTCAATCCTTGAAAACATGTTAGGAGATGATGTAAATATGTTTAGGACGAATTAGAGACCCTAAAACGTTATTGGGATGAACCTTGGAAGAGATTAGAAGTGATAAAAATGGTGAAAAACGAATTGGGGAAAATCTGGGCCGAATCTGGTAGCTCGTTAGAAGCAGTCCCCAGGTCGTTCGAACGAACTCGTTCGAACGAGCTTCTAACGAGTTGACCAGTCGTTGCTAACGAGTAGGAATTTCGTTCGATATCTCGTTCGAATGAGATATCGTTAGAAGGGACAGTTCGTTTGAACGAACTGGATCTCGTTCGAACAGTCTCGTTCGAACGAGACTTCTAACGAGCTGACAGTCCAAACTCGTTCGAACACTCGTTCGAACGAGACTTCTAACGAGTTGACAGTTTGGTCCTTTTTGGACTGTTTTGATTTTTGGAGAACCGTAAACTTGTTCGAGGATATAGATAGCATTTCTTTGATGATATAGTGATAGACTTGGGACATTTGGGTAGTTATGAGGAGGAATTTACATACGAGAGTTGTATTACATGTACGGTTTGGGTTGAGACGTGAGTGGTTACTACGACGTGAGAAACTATAGCTCGTATGATTATAAATCGGATTAGTATAAATTGTGATAATTATAGTTAGTGCGAGAATGCGATACGTACTACGATTAAAATACGGTATTACTAAGATATGTGTTTACTTAGTATATGGATTGTGTGTATGACATACCTACCATACTTGCTATCACGGGAGGTTGCGTTCGCTTAGGACCCTCTAATCCTTGTGTGACTACGGGGGGGGATATAGACTGGTACCTCGATGAACATAGTTCATAGAAGGACTTATTGTGATATTAATAAGTCTGCTGATCATGGGAGCGTAGGTATGTGCGTGACCCATGTGATGGTGACTGTGTTCGCCTCCACTATTTGTGATTTGTGTTATCTGAACTATTCCTGAGAGATTCGGAATATGTGATCCTTATGTACGTGATGTACCGGGATGGATAGCAGAGTATGTGTGCACCGCAGCTTAGTTCTCGAGGTGCTTATATTGTATATTTACGATGTGATAATATACATTTAAATTAATGGGAATCCTCATGTTAATGTCGTATATATATTACGGTGTTGTTTCGAGAAATATAACGAGTTAATTGATAGTTATATATATTGCATATTGGGTATCTGAGTTTACGTTAAATCCCTATATAATTACGAGCGTTATATGTTAATGGAACCGAGTAATACGGGTAGGACCTTTGGCAGTCTAGCTAGTTATGTTGTCACTTAGCTAGTAGTATGGGTCGTTATAGATGGGTACTTACGTTAGGAGTGCACAGTTAGACGAGAGGTGAGAATATCATGCGAGTGTACGTCCTAACATGTACTTTGCATTTAATGTTTTAAATGTTTTTAAAGCACTTGCAGGTTTTTAAAATATAACTCCACATTCGGGCTCTGACCCGTTTGCTTTTTAAATCTCTTTTTCTTTGTAAAACCATTTTAGGTGCCCAGCCACAAGGACACCAAGCATAGGATACTCATTCAGGTGACGAGCTGTAGCTGCTTGTGGAAGCTACAGGGATTTGCAAGTAGACGCTTCTATCTTTTGGATTCCAGAGTCACCCTCTATCAGTTGTAGGGCATGTTGCCCATTTCTTTAGAGACATCTTTTACATTTCAGTTTTCAGACTTTAGCATGTATTGTTTCAGTTTATTTATTTCAGTTGTGGGATTGTAGTGAGGAGTTTTTCCTCCAGACTTTATTTACTGTTATGTGATGGTTATTCATTTTACTTCAGTATGGGGAATGGTGTTGTTTATTTCTTCATTACAATTGTTGCATGTTAATCAGACTTAAATTAAAATTTGGCAACTTGCTTTTTAAATACTAGGTGGTTAGTAATATTAAAATGTTTTCGACAGTGATGCTATTAACTGAGCCAACTTGGCATTTTGAATTAATTTAATAAAGGAGTAGCTACCCGGTATTTAATTAGTCGGGGTGCCACAAAGGACTATTGTTTTGAGGGGTTCGTTTCTAGGAACTGATAATTCCCTCCTCAAGTAGGGGGAGCAAGGTATAAGGGACATCGAATTCCTATATACGGGGATGAGTACATAGGTTGTTGTCTATTATTGTTTATTATTGTTCTAATGCGTTATTCCTTTAATATTTTCTTCTCTTTCCCTTTTTTAGCAAGGTCTAAAAACCATGAACCTGCTCCTCACAAGATCTGTGATGCTGAGTTGATCAAAGCTTGGAAAATAAGGGACTCAATTGCAGAGGGTGAGCATCTTAGGTCGGCTGCCTTCTTGTTGGAATACAATAATACTACCACCAGCTTTATCGCCCATTCAGTTGACTCCATTCCCCACCTCGATATCCGTGAGGAAGTTGCTGCCCTTGAACCTATCTACTTAGACGACGAGGAAGAGAGCAGCTCAGAAGCTGGTAGCGTTGGAGGTGGTAGTGGTGAGGCGGGATCCAGGGAGGAAGAATATGTTGAAGAGAGGTCATGCGAGGTAGGTTCTTATTCAGGAGATTCCAGTTCAGAAAGTTCCAACGAGGAAGAGATAGCTCCCCCTAGAAGAAAAAACTTGATCCGTGACTATGATGATGATGATGTCCTGTTGTCTAATAGGCTGAAGTTCTAAAAACTAAGGTCTAGGGATACTGTTAGTGGGTTTCGTACAACAGCTCGTAAGAAAGAGGTGGATAGGAAGAGAGGATAGGAGAAGAAGAAGAAGAAGAAGAAAGTAGAGAATAAGAGAGAAGGGGAGGGGAGGAGAGGAGAAGAAAGGATGAAGAAAGAACAAGCTTCTTTAGTGCCCGTGGTCGTTCCAGCCGAGGGGGCCTCTGTGGATTTATCCCTTAATCTCGCTCCAATGATGCTCTAGAGAGCTATGCTCGTGGTGGACCGTGAACAGTCTTCGAATATGGGCCCTGACCAGTTAACCCTGAAAGCGTATTAAGGGCTTGCTTTGGTAAGGTCACTTCCCCTTTTCTCTATTTTTTTTTACTTATAATTTCTTTAAGCTCTGTCACTAACACTTGTCTTTAAGCTTTGTTCACTAACACTTGTCTTTTCCTGTAGTTTGTGTTCGACTATACCGTCCATAGGCGCAGACGAAATGAGCTGGTAAGGAGGAACTCTAAGCTCGAGGAGAGCCTGAAGTCTGCCCAGGAGCCCAGAATTCCTCCGAGAAGGCTCTCATGGAGGCTGAGGCTTCTTTTGCCAGAGACCTGAAGGAAGTTCGCGAGTACTACGAGCTAGTCGTCGCGAGTAAGTTGGCCACCACAGAGAAAAACAATGTGCTCACGAATCAAAATAAAGAGCTGGTTGAGAAGGTGAAGAAGATGGAGTCAGAGGTGCCTTTCGTCAAGGAAAATGACTATAATAAGGGCTGGGAGGCAGCGTATGAAGATGCTGATAGACAGATCGATTGCATCAGTCGAGCAAACTTTAAAAAAGGTTAGGATTGGGCCCTAATCGCCACTGGAGTTGCTACTGACTCCCCACTTTTTATCGATCACCTTCTTGGCCCTAAACCCGTTATAAATGAATATGCCCCTATCGCTCGAGCTATCGTGGAACCTGTTGCTCCTGCTGCTGGTGTCCCTACTGGCGACCATGGAGTGAATGTTTCCCTGACCGAGGGAGGTGTACTTGGGGCTAAAACGAGTGAGGCAGCCATTGACAAGGGGAAAGATCCAGACTACACCGAGCAGGTTGATACTGCCAAATAGACTTCTATGCTTTTTCTTTTACTTGTGTATTTTTTATTCTTTCCTCTTGTCATTCGATGTACGTGTATTCGGCCAGTGCCATTTTTTAATGAAATGAAGAAATTTTATTTTTTTATTCACTGATATATGGGTTTTGTGTGTTCGAGATCTTATAGTTTATCGATCTTGATGATTACATTCCTTCCACCTATCGTTTAGGCCAAATCCTTGGTTCGAGTGTAAGCGACCAAGCTCACTGAGCTTTTATCAAGATTTGCAAAACCCTTAAGGAAAGGAACAAAGACTATATAGATGAGTCCAAAGTAGTTTCCAGGCTGAAGGATAGGCTTGCAGAGATGGAGGAGATTGGGGCCTCCATTCAAGAAGAGATGGATGCTTAGAAGGCTAAGCTCTCAGACGCATCCGAGATCAATCAGGTTGGAGAGGTGCTGCAACAGGAAAATGATGCCTTAAGGAGGGAGATTGCGCGCCTGAAGGAAAATGCTTTAAGTGGTGTTCCCCGAGTTCTTTAAGGTTCCTCGTCGTCATCCACGCAGCGAGCTAGGATAGATGACGATCGTTCCCAGAGGGAGATTATCGAGATGAAGGGGGAAGTTCGACGAGCATACATAATCGCCATCAGACTACAAATAGACGTCACAAGTCTACGACACTTATTTCGAAAGGGTCCTCAATAGGTGTGGGATGACGTCTACGATCAAGGATGGATAGATGCCCCCATAAAGCTGAAAAAGGTGGAGGAGTTGGTCTTTATTAGATGGTGGCTAAGTGCCCTAAGGGAGTTGATGGTTCCCAAAAACTCTCCCCTGTGGTGAAGCATGAGACCACTCCCCTAATCTTGGAGCTAAATCCTTTTCAAAGGATGATCGTTGGATCCCTATAGATGTTATTCCAAGATAAATGCTGGGAACCGAGCTCGAAGGAGGCCGTGGAGAGCTTTGCCCCTTACCCCGATGATGATTTGAGAGCTCGAGTAGTGGACTACTTTGCTCAGCGACTTGGATCCTCTTAGGGTTGATTCATTTCATTACTATTGTACATGTAATTATTTAATTCTTAGTAAGAAATAAAATATTTATGTTTTGGGCATAGGTTGGCTAAACATGTATTGCTTATTTTTAACTTACTAATAAACTCTAGTTATTTTGAGCACTTCAGTCGACTAAATGTCATTTTGAGTTTAATTTTAATTGAGCATTCCTCCAGTCCAGTATGCTTTAGCCATACCATTTCGCCCACATTACCTTTTAGGTCGAGTCGTCACACTACCTTAAGCCTAAGTAGGGAGATGGTAAGAATACACCTGATAAATGGGCAATCCACCCGAGCAGGATTTTAGAGCCAAACTATGTTGGCTGCCAACCTGAGTTGGTCGTATTGCTTAAGGATACCCTGTAGGTCTTTATTTGTTGTCGAAGCAACCTAAGAGGCCAATTGTGTTTTGGAACAAAGTCTTGAGGAGGGTTGTCACCTATTGACCCTGCTAATTATGCTTCAAAAAAGTTAATCTAGGATAGTCCTAACCATTGTGTTTCAATTATACGAGGTTGGTTCAAAAGATCCTTTGACTGAAGTAAGTTAACCAACTTACTGTAATCCAGGAATTATATTATACTCATAAAAATAGTGGATCCTGTAACTTGGAAAGGGTCCATATAACAAAATGCATTCGAGACAACCAATACGTGTCGAATGCCAAGGCCAATCAAGTTTTATTCATCAAGGTCATAAATAAAGAGCAATATTCGTTTGTAAAATAAAAATTTACCTAAACTAATAGTGCATGGATAGAGAAATCTAGAAGTATAATTTCTTCAGGTTGACCGCATTCCAAGACCTTGGTATCTCCCTGCCCTCCAGCGTTTCCAAGTGATAGGCTCCTTATAAATCATCCAAGTCATCCCTCACTACCTTTAAAGATCCTTCCCAATTTGGTCCCAGCTTGCCATCTGATGGTTTCACAGCACTGCCAAGAACTTTCCTCGAGACATAGTCCCCAATTTGAAATTTCCTTGGATTGACTTTCTGGTTGTACTGTTTGGCTAGTTGTTTCTAGTATGATGCAAGTTTAACTAGAGCCAATTCTTGTCGTTCATCAGCTAAGTCAAGTTCAGTGAACAATGCTTCATCATTATGGCCTTAGTCGACCAACGTAGACCTCATAGTAGGGAGACCAGCTTCTGATGGGATAACTGCTTCCATCCCATATGTGAGTGCAAAGGGTTTTTCCCAGTTGCTAGTCTGGGGGTAGCACGATAGGCCCAGAGGATGTGGGGTAATTCGTTTGCCCAAGCTCCTTTGGCCCGTTCTAGACGTTTCTTTAGTCTATCGATCACTGTCATATTGGAAGCCGCGACTTGACCATTGCTCTGGGGATATGCTACAGAGCCGAAGTAATGCCTAATTCTATGATCGTTGCAAAAACTTTGGAAGGGACCACTCTCGAACTGGGTCCCGTTGTCATTAATGATCATCCCGAGTATGCCGAAGTGGGTAATGATGTTTCTCCATATAAACTTCATCACGTCTGTATCTCTGATGTTTACCGGTGGTTCTGCCTCTATCCACTTAATGAAGTAGTTTATGGCGACCAATAGATACTTTTAATTGCATGCTGTAGTAGGAAGAGTACCTACGATGTCCAAACCCCACTGGGCAAAGGTCCACGGGCTGGTTAATGACTTTAGGTCACTGGCGTGCTAGTGGGCCATGGGTGAGTTTTTTGTCATTATTCGCACTTCTAAATGTATACTCCAGTGTCATTATGCATTTATGGCCACCAACACCTTTCCATCATTACTCGAAAGGCTAACAACCTTCCTCCTGCATGACTTCCATAAATTCCCTCATAAAGTTCGTGAAGAACTTGCTCGACGTCTTGTGGATGAACACACTGGAGGTAGAGGTTGGTGAAGGGTCTTTTATACAACTTCCCATCAGGAGATAAGTGAAATTGAGCAGCTTTGACTCTTATCTGATGAGCCGACCTCTTATCATTTGGCAGTATATCACTTCGTAAGTAGTCTGCGATGGGGTCCATTTAGCTCAAAGCCTTTTCGATGTGGATAATCTGCTCGAGGTTCAGCGACTCAGTAGTTTGATCAATGTTAGGCTACGCGAGGATGTCTATTTGGATCATTCTTCTCAAGTCAGAGTCTATTGTTGAACTCAGAGCCACTAGGGCATCTGCATGGCTGTTCTGTCCTTTGAGGAACTACTGAACATCCACTTGATCAAAGTTGGCTATTAGGCCATTCACAACGACGAGATAAGTTGCCATCATTTCATCCTTTGCATTAAAATCATAATTTATCTGGTTGGATACCAGTTGAGAGTCGCCAAAGACTTGTAGGTGCCTTGCCCCTAGTAATTGTGCTTTATGTAATCCGGTGATCAGCGCCTCGTATTCTACCTCGCTGTTGGAGGCTTTAAATCCTACTCTAATGCCCTACTCGAACACGGTGTTTTCAAGAGTTATTAGTACGATACCTACTCCTTACCCCTTGAGTTGAGGTTCCATCAACGTATAAGGTCCAAATGCTCAATTCATGTAAGCCCTCCATTAGTTGACTGGTTATCGGTTGATCGGCAGGTTGTTCTTCTGTGAACTCAGGGATGAAATCAGCTAGGATTTTCCCCTTGACGGTTATTCTTGGTAGAAAGTGAATATCAAACCTTTCGAGCTCGACTGACCACTTTGACAGTCAGCCAGAGAGGTCTACTTTCCTTAAAATAGCCTTTAGAGGGATGGAGTGGGCCTCAAAATAATGCTTCAGTTTCCTCGAGGCTATCACTAATGCGTAGGCGAGCTTCTTCAATGACAGGTATTATTGCTCAGCTTCTAAAAGATTCTTACTTGCATAGTATACTGGATGTTGTCCTCCCTCTCTTTCACATACCAAGGCGGAGCTCATAGCATGGTATGATACAACGAGGTAGAGGTATAAATGATCCACCTCTCTAGGAATCACAACTAAGGGGGCCTACCGAGATAGGCCTTGAGTTCTTCTAAGGCTTTGGGGCAGTCCTCGTTCAATGTTATGCCCTTATTTATTTTCAATAAGTGAAAGAAGGGTTGACATCATTATAAGGATTTTGAAATGAACCGATTGAGAGGGATGAGCATTACAGTGAGCTTTTGTACATCTTTTACTGTTTGAGGGGGATGAACTTTGTTGATGGTGTCAATCTGGTCGGGGTTTTCCTCTATTCCTCTCTTGCTCACCAAGTATCCAAGGAATTTTCCTGATTGGACACCGAAAGAACACTAACTTGCGTTAAGTTTCATTCGATATTTCCTGAGGATCTCAAAAGTCCTCACCAGGCCAGAGAGGTGATCGTCCTTAAGTAGTCTATTGACAAGTATGTCGTCAATGTAAACTTCCATAGTATTTCCCATTTGATCTCTAAATATCTTTGTAACTAGCCGTTGATAAGTCGCTCCTTCATTCTTAAAGCCGAATGACATAACTTTATAACAATACAAACCAACAGTGGTTATGAAGGAGGTCGTATCCCGACCCGGCTCGTGAAGGGGGATTTGGTGGTATCAAAAGTACGCGTCTAAGAAGCTCATTCTCTCATGAGTTGCTGTAGCGTCGACCAGTTGATCAATCTTCGGAAGGGGGAAACTATCTTTGGGACTGGGCCTATTGAGGTCGGTGAAATTGATACAAACTCTCTATTTTCCATTGCTCTTAGGAACTACTACCTGGTTGGATCACCATTTCGGGAACTAAACCTACTGTATAGAACTGCATCAGTAGCTTTTCGACCTCTTGCTCTATTGCTTTAGCTTTCTTTGGGACTATTTGGCGAGCCTTCTGTGTGACTGACTTGAAGGCTTGGTCAACATGCAATCGATGACAAGCAATGGTGAGATCAATCCCAGACAGCTTGTAGAGATCCCATACAAAAATATCCAAAATGCTTCGGAGGAGGGTGACTAGTTCTTTCTTTTCCCGATCGGTCAAAGATGTACCAATCAAAAACGTTTTCTCGATCGAGCTACTTATAGCAGGGACTTCTTCCAGGTCTTCAATGACCATTTTAAAGGGATGGAGCCTGGTCTCGTCCACTCCTGGTCGACCATACCTTAGCTGCTACTTAGAGGGTATCAACCCCTCCTGGGCTTCTTCCTTATTTTTTTATTCATCAGTTTTTCTTTCCTGCTTGGGGTAAATGACCTCTATGAAACATTTTTCTGGCCATATCTTGGTCACTATGTATCTCAACCACTCCCCGATATGTTATACATTTTAGCTTTGGGCGGTACGTTTAGGGTACGATCTTTATTGTACGAAGCCAACCCCCCCCCCCCCCCCGGTCAAGGATGTTGTGGTACAGAGATTCATTGCAACTACTAGAAGCTTAATCATTTTTTAAATGTTTCCTGCCCTAACTGAAAGGACAATCTTTCCCAAAGGAACTGTAATCTTTCTAGCGAAGTCGACTAACGAAACGGTGGTTTCCTTAAGGTCGACTACACTTAGTTTTAACTTTTTGAACAACTCTAGGTACATCACTTCGGATGAGCCACCTTGGTCGACGAGTAACCTATCGGCGTCCCAATAGGCTATCTTGAGTGTGATGACCAGCGCATCATGATGAGGAGTTCTCACCCCAATCAAGTCTTTATCCGTGAACACAATATTCTTATTATAATCGACATCCTCCGATCATCGATGCTTCCGGCCTGAGTTTTAGCGGGTCAATCTGAAAGGCCAGTGTGACTACAGTTTCTTTATTTCCATCCGAGATGCATTTTCTTGAATTTTCTTAAGGTCTGATGCCCTATGTATCACCGCGAAATCGTGGCCGATATCCTCCTCGAGGACATTATCGGGCCTTCGCTCGCCATTTGCTACTACCTTCTCCACCTTCTTTTCTACGAACTCATTAAGATGGTCAGCTTGGGCTAATTTCTCTATATGAGATTTGAGGGCTTTACAATGCTCAGTTTTGTGGCAGCCTTCCTTGTGATAGGCACACCTTAACGCGTTGTTCCGCTTTTAGGGATCTCCTTCCATCTTCTTCGGCCACTTAATAAATGGCTCATCTCTAATCTTAGCAAGGATCATGTATAGTGTCACCTTAAAGATTGTATTTACAGCCTAAAATGCCTCCGTTCTTGCTCCCTTTCTTTTGAGGTTCGCTCTTCTCCACTCTTTTACCAGCCTTCATGCGACCATTATCCACTGTATTAAGATGGGTCACATCCTCAACTTTGGCTTACTTCTCATTATGAGCCATCAAGTCGTCGATGGATGTAGTGTCCTTCTTAGTTAAGGACTGGTGCAGGAGGCAGGAGCTCAGCAAATCGATTTTGAATGATGCTACGGCAACGCGCTTCGAGCAATCTTTAATTTCATTAAATACTTCCCAATACCTCTTCACGCACTCTCTGAGGTTCTCTTCCGGCTTCTTCTTTATAGTAAGCAGTGCACCCATCCTCTTTGGGTGGGAGCTGCTTGTTATGAAGAGAGTTATAAATTGCTCAGCTAAAGATTTAACATTTCGGATGGACCTATGAGGTAACTTCTCGAACCACTTCTGGGCCATATCGTGCAAGCTCTAAGGGAAGATTCGACACATGAGCACATCATTGTGACTCCATATTGTCATATATTACCGGTATTACCTGACATGGTCAATGGGTCCAGTCTTCTCATTGTAAATCTTGTACCTGGGAATCGTGCATTTATGGGGCCTCTTCTTCTTCTATTGCCCTCGAAAAAGGGGACTTTAATTGTATTTTTAGAGCTCGTTTGACTAGCTCTCTTATAAATTTGGCACCGCAATGAGCTGGGTGTTGGTCCATCTCCCTCCGGACCAAAATTCGTATGTCATCGTTCTGCCGACCAGTACTCCTGTAATGGCGAGCTGATTGCAGTCGTTCAAAATAGTCATTATTTGACCAGTGCTTCTCAATTCTTTCTGACCCACACTTCGGGATCCTTCCTCGACTGTGAGACTTGCTCGCCTGAGGGCTAGGAGTCCGTTGTGGCGTCGCCTTGTGCTTCGATGGAGTTCTCTCTCCATAATTTCCAATTGCCTCTTGAGTCGAGCATTTTCATCTTGTTGTCGGCGAGTAGCCTCTGCCTGCTCTTGGAGTCTGGCTTCATAGGCATCTATCAATATAGAAATCTGCGTGGACCTGGGCGGCCCCTGGATTTCTTCGAAAACTTGCCTCTCCTGGAGAAGTCTTGGGTTTGAATGAAGAATTTCATACCTTACCCTTGGAGGGTTAGGCTGCTGCTAAATGTCACCTGCTTGAGGGACGTTACTGTTGTGATGGGACACCGTTGGTTCTTGTTGATGAAGGTTTTCGTAAGAATAACAATCGATTACCACAGACGGCGCCAATTGTAATGACCAAAATCATAACACAAAACATTAATGAAAGAAAACTATCACCAAGAAGATAAGAACAACAATAATCACAATCACAACACAAGAATTTACGTGGTTCGGCAAATTGCCTACGTCCATGGAGAGGTCTACTTGTAGTATTAAGTTACTCTCGAGATGGTGTTCTTGCTACATGCCCCTATGCCCCGAGCCAGGGGTACAATATATATTCAATTAATTTAAAGTGTTGGTAACTAACACGTTAAGCCTGTATCCTTTGAATATCTCTATGAGATTTTAGGGGTAGACTTAGTCACATCTTGAAATGTAACTGCTTAACCAAGGCTCATAATTTGGGCCGAAAATCTGATTAACTCACTTAGGCTTGGCCGACTACTTTTATGGGCTTGATCGTCACAGTAGGCACCCACATCTCCATTCTCATTACAAATATATAATTATACAAGGAACTCCAAAAGAGGCGAATTTTATATTCAAACATATCATTGGAATAAAACATGACTTCATACTAAAGCTTAATAGATACAATTTGATAATGGGGAAGGAATACTACACAGTAACCAAATTCGAGTTGAATAACAAAGACAATTCCTCCGCTGACGACTACGAAAGCTCATCAAAGGTATTATGCTATATATAATACTTCAACTTCTATAAGAAAACGATTTATTGACCCAATTTTTTTTACAACATCTACGAAAAAACATAAAGTATATTTAAACAATTGAAGACGATGACTGAATTCAGTAAGCATTTCAATTACATAAATTTTTATATTTCAATAATATGATATTGATTCTTTAAATTTTTAACACGTTCTTTCGTAACTTGCAAGAAGGAATATACTTTATGCATTCTAGATCGTCATATTATGTAGGCGCATGGAACGAACAAATGCAATTCGATGATTCGAAGAGGCTTCCAAAAATTTTAACTTCTTAATTTTTTTTATCAAAAAATGAAATTCATATAACTTTTAATATTAATTTAAAATTTAATTTATTTTCATTCATAAAATACATCATGTGAAATATAATATAACAAGAAAATAATGGAGTTTAAATGAATTTTTTTTATGGCTTCAACGACATCAAAGCTTGATGTCGTCCAATCAGGATGATTCCTTCTTTCATTATTAAGTAGTGTTCTCACACTTCACTTAATAGTTCCTTCTCTCATTCTCAAGTGGTGTTCTCTCACTTCATTTAATATAGAACAAAACAATTTACACTATTTATATATAAAAAAGAAAGACATTTTCCTAACATAATATTTTTTTCTTTAATAACAATTATTATATATTAAAACATTACAAAAATGTTTAAATGTTTTTTTTTTTTAAAAATATATAAAAACATTATTTTCTATATAAAGTATTAAAAACGTTTTAAATATCTAACATTTTTTTAAAACGTTAAAAAATGTGTTTTGTTAAACACTTTTTTATAAATAAAAACTGTAAAAATATATTTTAAAGTTTTTTAAAACCATTTTTTTAATATAAACTATTAGTATATAAACTGTTTTTTATTTATAAAAATGTTAAAAAGATCTCTTTCTATACAAATTGTTAAAAATGTATTAAATATTTACTATTTTTCAAAAAAGTTTGAAAAAACGTGTTTTTTATAATTTTATTTAAATATAAACGTTTCTTTATACATAAAAATTTTAAAAAATATTTTTTTTAAATATATATATATATATATATAAACGTTTATATTGAAATAAAAGTGTGACAAAACACGTTTTTTAAACTTTTTTGAAAAATATTATATATTTAATCTGTTTTAATAGTTTTTATAAAAAGGGATTTTTTTAACCTTTTTATCAATAAAAAATGGTTTATTTATTAGCAGTTTATTTTAAAACAATCAGTTCAAAAAAACATTTAAAATATATTTTTACAGTTTTTATTTATAAAAATATTGTTTATATATTAAAAGAAAAAACAGTTTATTCATAAAAAAACTATTTAACAAAACATGTTTTTTAATGTTTTAAAAAAAACAGTACTTATTTAAAACATTTTTAATAGTTTATATAGAAAAGAATTTTTTAAACGTTTTTATATATAAAAAACAGATTTAAAAACATTTGAACATTTTTGTAATGTTTTTATATCTAAAAAATGTTATTAAAAAATGTTTTATTATAAAAATGTCTTTCTTTTTTATATATATAAATAGTGTAAACAATTTTGTTACATATTAAATGAAGTGAGAGAAAGGAACATCGGTCATGCTCCTAAGAGATATAATCTCTTAAAAATAAGAAAAATGTGGGCACGTGTTTTGAGCCTCAAAATAATAAGTATTAGAACTTCACATGAGTATTTATTTCCTATTAAATATATGTCGAAACTCTGTTCCTATTATTTTTAAAGAACTAGGTGGAAACCCGCGTGATGCGCGATTAATACGTAAATTAATGCATAATAAAGGCATCGAAATATGAAATTATAATTAGAAATAAAAGAACTGAATTACAGTGAAACTGATGAATATTAGTGATCAGTAAACTCCAAGTAGAAATGTATAGAAAGATTGCCAATGGTTTACATTGTGATAGGAAATCAAATAGAAATTGGATGAAGTAGAAGAAGTTTTAATAAGCTCATGAAGAATGAGATCCTGAAAATGAAGCTAAATCATCCTTTTTTTCCTTGCGTCCATGTTCCTACAAAGAAATAAAAATATATGTTAAAATATATTATGAAAGTATTGTATAATAAAGGTGAGTATAATTTAAATGGAACATAAATTGAAAATACCTTGAAGGAAGCTTCCTTTTTGGGTTAATTTCGATTTCGACATAATTTCCGTGAGAGGAACTTTTATTGTCTGTGATAATGATTGGATCTTATGTTGTTGAGACTGTATTTGTTTCCTTTTATGTAAATGAGATATGAGTGGAGTAAGTGATAACTTCGCTTTTGGTGTGTAGTCGTTGTTGCAAGCCAAGTTAATCAAAACCTTAAAATACCTACAAAATAATATCAAACTCAAGTGTAGACCGGTAAGTAAGGATGTCAATCCACATTAAGGGGGTAAAACTAGAGACAAACTCAATTGTAATTCAATTTTTATTTTATTTTAGGGATTTTTCCTTTTTCTATATTTTTTTTAGTTTTTTCAATATTAAAACAATTTTGTGAGGTGAGGTGAAGTGAAATAACACTAAACTAAATGGAAGATCGAATGACAAACTAAAAGGTGACTAAAATGAAAAATAAAGTCTAACACAAAAATAAGAGATAAAGTGAGGTAAATAAATGTGAGAACAATCAAGGAATGTGACTACACCACAAATTTTAGCTATTCTAACTAGGGGTGTGTAAAAAAAAACGCTCGACCCAAAAACCGAACCGGCCCGAACCGAATCGAAACCGACGATTTTTTTTAGCCTGGTTCGGCCTACGATTTACGAATATAAAAAACCGACTATGTCGGTTCGGTTGTCGGTTTATACGTGGGAAAAACCGATTCAAATCGAGCCGACCCGAAACCAATATATATATTAAAAAAAACCTAAATAACTTATATTTTTATATCCAAAAACCATTAACCACCTTCAAAAATCGACCCAAGCTGAAAAACGCCCTTAAAAAAATCGGCTCAAACATGAAACCGTCGAAAACCGACCCGAAACCGAACCGAACCGAAATCGCTGTGAACCGAAACTGACGATTTTTTTCATAGTCGGTTCGGTTTCGGTCTGACCTTTTCCAAAACCGAACCGATCGGTTCAGTTTGAATTAAGGTTCAAAACAGACCCGAACTGACCCGTGAACACCCCTAATTCTAACTAATTAATTTAATTATTTGAGTTTTTCCAAATTAATACCAAAATTACAAATCAACTCTTGTTGCAAGTGTAATTTTAATAGTAATCTTTTAGAAAATTAAGTTTAACGCCCCACAACTCTTGAAAATAGATCTACACTCCTTTTAATTAATCACCCACTAGGATCGATTTATTAAAATTTATGTAAATCTAGAAAATGAATTTTAGAGTTGAAATTCAATGAATAATACCACACTTAAGAAACCCATATCTCTAGTTCGAATCTAAAATGGGTATTATAACTTAGAATTTTGATTTTCTCTCGAAAATCATTTACCCTCTCTCGAGGCGTAAATTTAAGGCTGAGGGATAAAAATTAATATTCAAAGGGAATTTTCAAGTAATCAAACTAATTAAATTAAAATATTCATCAAATAAGGGTTCACCCCACCCCTTGAAAGGGGATTTAACCTAACATGATATTAAACATGATAATCAAATAAACTAGGCAATTAAAATAAAAGTAGAGAAGAGAGCAATCAAACCAAACTCTTTGAGTGAAATTGAACTCCAATTATTGAATTTGCAATTTGCATCCCTCCAATTTGTGTGATCAAACCAAAATTACATCAACAATTATACTCAAAAATGATTTCTCACTAATTTATTTTTCTCACTAATCTAAAAAAAAGGTAAAATAAAATAAATTATAACCTAAAAAAATAAACTAAAAAAATGGTGTTTCTCTCTCTAAAATTAATATGAAAAAGCCTAGATAATAATGGATGAATTCAACTACATCAATTTATTACGAAATAATTGCTAAAAATGCAAAAATTCATTATAAATGGGTGGGTGGAATTCATCCTAGAGATAAATTTCACTACACACCTCTATATTGAGATATTTGCTAAAGATACAAATACTCAACATAGAGGGATGGAGCGAATTTCATTACACAAAGCTTAAAAACTAAATTTGAGATCTTTTAAAATTAATATGAAAAAACCTCATAAGGGATGAATTTAACTACATCAATCTATTATGAAATAATTGCTAAAAATGCAAAAATTCATTATAGATGGGTGGGGTTGAATTCATCCTGGAGATAAATTTCACCACACACCTCTATATTGAGATATTTGCTAAAAATGCAAATACACAACATAGAGGGGTGGAGAGAAAATTATCACACAAGAGTTTTAAAAATAAAATTTGAGATCCCTTTGAAAATGGGCACAAGTCTTCAATTTTATGGTGCACATGGATGCTAGGGGTAAATTGGAAAGTTTATATTACAGTGTGCATAGAAATGGTGAGAGGAGCATGGGCGAGGGAATAAGGGTATTTTGGACTTAAATGGATGATAATATGTGGGAGAAGTGTTGGAGTATTTGGGGGAAAACGAGGTTTAAGTGGTTTTAAACACATGTGGTGTAAAAGGGTTTTGTTATTTGGTTTGTTTATTTGGTTTGGGAATTAGCAGGTGAAAGGTATTGGGGGTAATAAAGGAATTGGGTTAAATAATTTTAAAGACATGTGGGTCATTGTTTTTGTTCTTGGTTTTGCTAACATGTGGTAAAAATCGTGTATGGAAAAGTGAGTTTTGGAGGGATGAGATGGGTTCCGGGTATGAGGTTGGAGGTTCGACCGGGCTGTGAACGGATTAAGGTGGTTTCGGGTTTGGGAGATCCGGCTGTGGTATGAGGCTGTAGGAAGGGCCGATTGGGTTTCGAAGGTTGGGTTGCACTTTCGGGTTCGGGTTCGAGTTGGTGGGATTTCGGCCACGGGCACCGGAGAGGTTGGGAAGGGGTCCGGGTTGAATGTCCACCAGCGAGTTGGAAGTCGAGGCAGAGTTGGATCTTGGCCGCTGGTAAGATCCAGGTGTGGTGTGTTCGAACTGACCGGACCATAGCATGTCCGGTTTTGGGTTGTCTCGGTTCGTGTTGGTATGGGGGTCGACGGGTTCTTGGCCTGAGGTGTGCGATCGGGTTGGTTCCGGCAGCTCCAGTTCGAGCTCTCCGGAGGCTTGCTGCTGGGGGTAAGGCTGGGTCGCGGGTTGGGGCAATTGAGTTTAGTTGTTGGGTCTAGGGGTCAACCGGGTTTGTTGGTATTAAAGGGGTATGGGTGGTGGTGATTTTGTTATTTATGGAGTTTGGGAGAGAGAGAGAGGTGGGGGAAGAATATGAAGTGGTGTGGGTTATGGTGTGTGTGGATGTAGGTTAGTAGGATGTGGGTGAGTGATATATTTACGTGTGTGTTAGGGTGTATGGTATTTGGCCGTGAGTGAGTTGTGAGATAAGTTAGCGTGTGTTTAACTTATGACCCCTAAAAAAAACTAAAACTAAATAAAAATTAAAATAACAAACTAAAAAAATTAAATCAACTAAAAATAAGATCCTAATCTATAAAATAAAAGAAATAATAACAAAAACTATAGCCCTAAAAAATGTAAAACCAAATAAGACTAAAAATAAATGAAATCCTAAAAAAACTAATCCTATTAAAAAAAGTAAGATAACTAAAAACTAAAAACTAATAAAAATCAAAATTAAAATAAAACTACACTAAATAAAAAGAAATAGAAAAATAGAAAATAAAACCTAAAAAATCTAATTAAATCTAAAATAAACCCTAAAAATAAAAATGACTCAAACTAAAAATATAAAAAGGCACAAACTAAACACACATGGGGTGCGGGGTAGGTTTAGGCTCGGGTAAGGTTACGGAAGAGGGAATTAGCTCCATTTGACTGCAAATTGCCTTGAAATAATGCTTTTGACACCGCAACTGCAATCAAGTCTACACATTGAACATTTACTCGCATAAGACCCAAATTATCGAGAATTAGCAACTAAAATACGTCTATTCGGAGTATAAAATTTACACTTTTGGGTGCTTGTCACACCACCCCCAAACAGAGCGTTGCTAGTTCTCGAGCAATAAGATAGAGAGAAAGATAAAGATAAGAAACCAAAAATTTACCACTTTCGCGGGCACTTGCGATTGCACTTAGCATGTGCAATAAGCCTTTAAACCTACAAGTTGCTCTACAGGACGAGTTGTGTATCGTGAGGGTTTGCAAGGAATATACCCACAAAATTTTTTATTTGCAAAGATTTATTGAAAGACAGTCAATCTCTTTTTAGACGTAGAGTAATCGCACAATCCATCACGAGGTAAATGTTTTGAGAAATACAAGCTAGAATGTAGAAAATGTTAGTTAAGTAAATACACAAGGTACAACATTCCTAGAATTCAACGTGTGTGTGTGAATCAGTCAAAACGGGTCGAGTATCACAAGAGTAATTCCTAGATTGACTTATCGGAATTAACGCTTCAACTTTAAATCTCACTAGGCATAACTCTCTCAAACGAACTCTCGAGATTAGGGTTAGTGTATCGCTCTTGTGTATGAGGAGGTGAGTAAATATAATCAAGTTCAAACGTCTCACACACATATAAGAAAGAACGAACATTGAGAGAGAAATGTGATCTCACGGAAGAATGCTAACGATTATAGTGAGAACGTCGAGTTATTCACCACGTTGACTTTCATTTGCCTAAACACCTAGGAAAAAATATGGATGTATATGGGCGAGGGAGAAATGAAATGAGGTAGGATGGTATGAGGTAGTGATGATAGGATAGATGTGTGAAATGATGAATGTATGATGGACTAGAGAGAAGAGTGTACGATACTTTGAGCTCAAATGTCTTTATTACACAATGACTAACTACAAACTCTCTTTCTTTTCTTTTCTATATTTTTTTCTTTTCTTTTTTTTTTCGATTTTTTTTTCGATTTTTCTTTTCTTTTTCTCTATTTTTTTTCTTCTTTATTTTTGCTATTTTCGCCCCTTTTTTTCTCTCTCTTTTCAAACCAACAATGAAGACATTTACATTTGGAATCAACACTCTTTTTCTCAATATGATGGATGATATATGAATGTGGTGGGGTATGTATATGGATGGGGAGAATATGAAAAGGTAATGGGTGAGTGAATGAAAATTTGATATGGAAGAAAATCTAGTGCTCGGGACAAATTTCAAGACACGCGCTTCTTACGACTCGAAAAATATGTCATTCTCAGTGATCAAGCCAAAAGTTTATGAAAAATAATGAGATCATACAACAATTTAATGCGAACCCAAACGAAGTTGAATCAGCTTGTGACTCAGAGATTGAGTAAAACACTCTAAAAGGGTGAAAGGCACGAATCTCACAAGTTAAAGTCTCTACTAGTGATCCTTAAGGTTCTCTTTGGAATTGTAATTCTCTTCAACTCTAAACCGTATTGGCATGATAAGTGCGCAAATTTTTGTTTAGTATAGAAATTCATGGTGCAACATGCCTTGTTATGTATTACATAAGCTATTTAGAAAAAATATTATCTACCTTTGATTCCTATACTTTTGAAAGATGGATGATAGAAAATTCACGTTAATGGGTGAGATGAAAAAAACTGCACGAAATTTTAAAAATCAGGTTTAAAATCAAAAAAATTTAAAAGAGGCATGATTTTGATAAAATTCCCCACCCCTAAACAAAAAGGAACATCGTCCTCGATGTTAAGTAAAATGATTTTTAAAATTGAGAGCAGAATGGAGGAAAGAGATTACCATAATCAACCGCTAATGAAGTGATCAGATGTAGCCAAGATAAACCTAAGATAACAAAATGCAAACAAGTCTAAAAACATGATAGAGTAGTGGGTGGTGTGACACACCACCCCCAAACAGGACGGAACTAGTACAAGAAATGCGGGCCACCTCCCGGTAGCGCTGAGTTTAACGTCTTCAGCCAGACCGAATTATTCTCACCCTAAAGATAAGATCTATGAAAGCACGGGGTGACAGAAAAATTGGGTGATGAAAATCACCCCCAAATAAGACGGAAGCGTCAGTCTTGTTGGATAATTTGACAGAGGTGAAGGTGAAGAAACACCGATCACGGCCTTATTTTTTATTTTCAAGATGTTCTCTTTTTCTTGTGGTTTTTGAATAATTTGAAAAAGAAAGGAAAATTTTTTGGGATTTTGAGAGAATGAAAGGAAACAAATGTTTTGGAATTTTTTTGGAAGAAAATAGTGGGAAAAATATTTTTGTGGATTTTTTAAAATTTTTTCAAAAGGAAAGAATATATATATATATTTTTGGATTTTCTGAAAAAAATAAAGGAAGAAAATGTTTTTGGATTTTTTTTTGGGAGAAAACCAAGGAAAAAAATATTTTTGGATTTTATTGGAAGAAAAGAGTGGGAAAAATAGGTGGACTTTTTGAATTTGCACGAACTAATTAAACCGACTACCGAAAATTTGAATTTGACACACACACGAGGCAAGGATAAATACTAACGAGCATATAACCAATTTTTATCTTGAAATTAGTGAAAGGGGTAGTCAAATTTTAATTGAGTCCACGGGCAATAAAAAATCACGGAATTTATCTTAGTGATCATCTTTGCAAAAATATTCTCCTATTAGGGTACCTAGTTGATTAATATTAAATTTAATGATGGTTAGGGTAACACACAATGGTAAGCGAGTGAGTCGGGTGATGAAATCCTTCTCGTGAGTGACCGGGTGTAGGTCTTAGTAATTTAATTCATCATACCATTCGAAAATAAATGCAAGAATAAAATCACACAAGAGAACATAATACACAAGAATTGACTCGCTAACAGGAGAGGCGCGATGGTTCAAGAGATGTACCTCCCACGGTTTTGCCACCGTGGGGTGCCGAAAAATTTGGGTCGACAGGAGGGAGATCACGCCAATCTGAGTCGACCCCGGAAGTCCTACCGACCCAAGGTAGAGAGGCTTCTAAATCCTCGCCTTTGGACGCCCTCTCTCTACCTTGTCCGGTTTCCCTATCACGCTTTTTTCGATTATTATAATTTTTTAAATAAAAAATTAAATAAAGGTGTCTCTATGCACCGCAATACAAGCCAATGATAGAATAATCCTAGTACAAGCCTTCTAAAAATATAAAAATGGTACTAAAATGCAATAAAATATAGGAAATAAATGAACTACAAAGAGAAATTCGCTCCAAGTGCTTCACGCTCCCAATAATGGCAACGACACCATTTGATAACTTTGACTTTTGTGTGTAGTCGTTGTTGAAGCCAAGTTAATCAAACCTCAATTACCTACAAAAATATATAACAACTAAAGTGTAGAAGTAATTAAGGGTATCAATCCACATTAAGGGGGTAAGCTAGAGACAAACTCACTTGTGATTCAATTTTATTTTATTTTTGGGATTTTTACTTTTTCTATTTTTTTTAATCGTTTATAATATTAAAACAATTTGGGTGAGAATGTGAATTAACACTAAACTAAAATCAACGATGTAAAGAACTAACTAAAAAGTGACTCAAAATGAATAAACAAAGTTTAACATTAGAATAAGAGATAAAGTGAGGTAAATAAATGTGAGAGCAATCAAGGAGTGGGACTACACCACAAATTCTAGCTATTCTAATTAATTAATTAATTTAATTATTTGAATCCTTCCAAATTAATATCAAAATTACAAATCAACTCTCGTTGCAAGTGTAATTTTAATAGTAATCTTTTAGAAAATTAATTTTAACTCCCCACAACTCTAGAAAATAGATCTACACTCCTTTTAATTAATCACCCGCTAGGATCGATCGATTAAAATTTGTATAAATCATAGGAAATGAAATTAGAGTCGAAATTTAAGGAATAATACCACACTTAAGAAACCCTTATCTCTAGTTCGAATATAAAATGGGTATTATAACTTAGAATTTCGATTTTCTCTCGAAAATAATTTACCCTCTCTCGAGGCGTAAATTTAAGGGTTAGGGATCAAAATTAATATTCAAAGAGAATTTTCAAGTAATCAAACTAATTAAATTAAAATAATTATCAAATAAGGGTTCACCCCACCTCTTGAAAGGGGATTTAGCCTAACATGATATAAAACATGATGAACAAATAATCAAGGCTACTACAAAAATAGAAGAGAAGAACAATCAAACCAAATCTCTTTAAGTGAAATTGGACTTCAATCCTTGAATTTGCACATTATCCATTCAATTAGAGCCTCCAAATGATTTTTAATAATAAAAACACACTCAATTGAATTTCTCACAAATTTATCACTCAAAAATCTCTTATAAAAAAATAAAATAAAACTATTTACAAATAATTGTTTATCCTAATTTATTTTCTACCCTAAACTAACTCTCTCTAGAATTCTCTTTACAAATTCATCATCCTGATAAAAACCTCATAAGGGGTGAATTTAACTACATCAATCTATTATGAAATAATTGTTAAAAATGCAAAAATTCATTATAGATGGTTGGGGTTAAATTCATTCTGGAGATAGATTTCACTACACACCTCTATATTGAGATATTTGCTAAAAATGCAAATACTATCTAAAGAGGAGTGTAGAGAAATTTATCACACGAGGTGTAAAAATTAAATTTGGAGATTTTATATTTTTGTGTGCAAGGAAATGGTGAGAGGGGCATGGGTGAGGGAATAAGGGTATTTTGGACTTAAATGGATGAGAACACGTGGGAGAAGTGTTGGGGGTATTTTTGGGAAAATGAGGTTTAAGTGGTTTTAAACACATGTGGTGTAAAGGGGTTTTGTTATTTGGTTTGTTTGTTTGGTTTGGGAATTGGCAAGTGAAAGGTATTAGGGGTAATATAGGAATTGGGTTAAAGGATTTTAAAGACATGTGGGTCATTTTTTTTGTTCTTGGTTTTGCTAACACGTGGTAAAAATCGTGTATGGAAAAATGGGCTTTGGAGGGACGAGATGGATTCCGGACATGAGGCTGGAGGTTCGACCGGGTTGTGAACGGATTAAGGTGGTTTCGGGTTTGGGAGATCCGGCTGTGATATGAGGCTGTAGGAAGGGACGATTGGGTTTCGAAGGTTGGGTTGGGCTTTCGGTTTCGGGTTGGTGGGAATTCGGCCATGGGCGCCAGAGAGGTTGCGAAGGGGTTCGGGTTGGATGTCCGTCGGTGGGTTGGAAGTCGGGGCTGAGTTGGGTCTTGGCCGCTGGTAAGCTTCGGGTGTGGTGTGTTCGGACAGACCGGACCATAGCAGGTCCGGTTTCGGGTTGTCTCGAGTCGTGTTGGTATGGGGGTCGACGGGTTCTTGGTCTGAGGTGTGCGATCGGGTTGATTTCGACAACTCCGGTTCGAGATCGCTGGAGGCTTGCTGCTGGGGGTAAGACTGGGTCACGGGTTGGGGCGACCGAGTTTAGTTGTTGGATCTAGGGGTCAACCGGGTTTGTTGGTATTAAAGGGGTATGGGTGGCGGTGATTTTGTTGTTTATGGAGTTTGGGAGAGAGAGAGAGGTGGGGGAAGAAGATGAAGTGGAGTGGGTTATGGTGTATGTGGTTGTAGGTTAGTAGGATGCAGGTGAGTGATATGTTTAGGTGTGTGTTAGGGTGTACGGTATTTGTGTGTGAGTGAGTTGTAAGATAATTTAGTGTGTGTTTAACTTATGACCCCTAAAAAAAACTAAAACTAAATAAAAATAAAAATAACAAACTAAAAAAATTAAAATCAACTAAAAATAAGATCCTAATCTATAAAATAAAATAAAAGAAATAAAAATAAAAATTCTAATAAAAATAAAAACTAAAGTGCTAAAAAATATAAATCCAAATAAAACTAAAAATAAATGAAATCCTAAAAAAACTAATCCTAATAAAAAAAATAAAGACAACTAAAAACTAATAAAAATCAAAATCAAAATAAAACTACACTAAATAAAAAGAAATAGAAAAATAGAAAACAAAACCTAGAAAATATAAATAAATCTAAAATAAACCCTAAAAATAAAAATGACTCAAACTAAAAATATAAAAAAATATAAAAAGGCACAAACTAAACACACATGGGGTGCGGGGTAGGTTTGGGCTAGGATTAGGCTCGGATAAGGTTACGGGGGAGGGAATTAGCTCCATTTGACTGCAAATTGCCTCAAAATAATGCTTTTGACACCGCAACTGCAATCAAGCATGCACATTGAATATTTACTCGCATAAGACCCAAATTATCGAGAATTAACAACTAAAATACGTCTATTCAGGGTATGAAATGTACACTTTCGGGTGCTTATCAGTAAGAAAATAAATTTTAATATAAACTTATTAGTGAATCTCTATAAAAATACCTTTTGAACGGTGTGGTCTGTCATTGAAGTATTTCCGTACGAAGAATCTTTAAAAATGGTTAACACAGTGAAGTTTTCATAGCCACGTATTAAGTTGTAGTTATTGAGCTTGAGGTGGAATTTGTGAGAGGTGCCGATGATCCCTGTGATTGCTAGTGGAAGTGGATCTTTTGTTACCTATGGGAAATAGTAAATATATTATGTTTGAATAAGGAATGCGTAAAATGAATGTAGTGATAAAATAGTAAAAATTATTATGAACAACGTACGCAAACGTCATGATCAATTTTCGCAAGCTTAGAACAATGGACATTGATTAAAGATTCAGCTTCTTTGTTGAATAGTACGAATGTGGTGGTAGATGTTTGGTCATTGACGGAGATTTGAAGTTTGTACCAATTTATGGAGAAGTATATGTTGGTAAAAATTGATGGATAAAACAGTAAATGAAAATAACTTGTAAGAATATAATACCTCGAAGAAGGAATCAGTTTATCTGTGTTGCATGTTTCACAAAAGAAATAAGTCATATAATGTTTAAGTTTCTTGTTGCAGTGATTGCATGTTGCATAATACCAGCCACCATGTTCTTCTACACCTGTGATTCTTGCATTGCAAGTGACATATATAACCTGTGAAATATATAATATTTATATTACAAGTAGATAATGAAGGAGATAAAGTAAATATATATTTAAAAGGGGATACATCATTCAGAGAGTCTGAACGAAGGGATAAGATATCTTCAATGGATTTAGATTCTCCTTTAATCTGAAAATGTGAATTGTTGCCTGTGGTTGGATCAGTTGCCAGGATGAAAGAACGATTTTTATTATGAAGTCTGTAGATATATCATAAAGATACACCGCTAATATGTCAGATGTCAACAAAGCCAATGCGAATTTGAATAAAAAAATGTAAACAGAATTATAAATCAGATGTAAAATAAGGTGTGGAAAAAAGGCATGATATGTCACCTCAGTGGGGACATAAGGTATGAACATGGGCATTCAATGGTATGAAGAAAGAGAAAACAGTATCCGGGGAAAAAAAATTAACAGAACCATAGAACTTAAATTGATGGTTTAGTTAAAACTAAAAAGTAATCAAGAATTAAAAAGAGTGAATGGATAAAGCAAAGATCGGGAGATATGTTGAGTTATATGTAGACAGTATTTATGCCAGTAATCATATATGTAATCATGTAATCAGTTATCATATAACAAAACATTTTAAAAAATGGAAAAAGTGATCCAAGTTGCTTCATATTTGAAATGGACATATTCATAATGATTGTATAACATATATGAAATTAACTGACTATTGCGGAGGAGTGTTGTTTAGAAGCCTCTAAGAAGCAGGAAACCTACTTGTCCTACAAAAGGATTAGAGCCTAATTGTTTAAGTATATGCATTAGGAACGATCATTTTATCACGCATTCTCATATACAATTTATATATGGCATGCATTCCACACAAACATCGCGCCATCAAATACACGATATTCTCATTCCACCCACCCTAATGTCAGTATATTACCAGACACATATCCTATGCCAAAAGAACAAAGGTCACACCATTAATCGTGCAATGTTAAAATAACTTGTTTAATCTAAATCTCGTACGTATAAAATTTTAAGTAAATTAGCATTATGGGGAAGAAGACTATTTGTAGTCGCTGCCACTATGATTGTGGAACAATGAAAATTCAAGGCCAATTTAGTTTAATATACCAACAGTTATAAAAAGGACATAAAATGATCCATATTATAATACAGGTCATGTGGGCAGGTATGATAAGGAGAGTGGTTGGAAAAAAATGATACCCACCTACAGAGACATGGGTAGAAAGAAATAAGAGAGAAAATGAAAACCATCAAATTTGGGTAAGAAAATGTGTCATATACATTTTATTATCGAAAATTATCACTCATCGAATCTAATATAATCAAGCAATATGTTAAGCTATGTTGATTACAAATCTACTTTATCGCCTGGTTCAACCACTCCGATAAACTGTGCATTAGACTCGATCATCTAGGCGACGAAAGGACTACCTCGAATGACAAATTAATATTCAAATCGGAACTGTGGGTTCAGCTCTGGAGAAATTTGAAACATTTAGATGGTGTTTTAAACATTTGTACTACGTTTTATAACAATATGGAATTAAAAAGTCATGTCCACGTATAGGGGTAAAAGCTCAATAATAGAACTATATGTTGTCTGCACAATCGTATAAAATCAAGTGCATGAACCGACGTGCCAATGCTCACTTATTAGCTGTTAAATATAATCGTCACTATTTCGATGGGAATTCCTAATACCTTATATTCTCATAGCAATATTTCTTAGCAATAATGATATCAACCGGGTGTACCATTAAGAAAGCAATGTTGCTCATTCGTCTACAGCAGTTGAGTATCACGTATTAGACGTTACTACTAATGATAATAAGAATAAGGGGGTTTTATAACGAAGTGCATTGTAGAGGGGCATGTTTTTGCAATAAAAATAGCTTAATGGTTCAGTGCCAAAATATAATAATGCAGGGGTGTTCGATGGTTTAGCCTTGTATATAGTTGAGTGCAAGTTATAAAAAGTGAGAAATAATATACACGTGAACAAACTGTTATAAATTTAAAAATAAAATAAACGCTCATTCTTCTACAGCAGTTGAGTTTCATGAATTAGAGGTCACCACTACTGAAAATAAGAATAATGTGTTAAGTGTGCATTAAGGTGTAATAAGACCTTATGGAAAATTCCTATCAACAGTTGTTAGTGGCATATAAGTGTTTTTTATAAACAATTGAAGTGTACGGGTGAAGGTTTTTACAATAAGAATAGCATAATGGTTCATCGCCACAAATGAATAATGCAGGGGGGTCGATGCTTTAGCCTTATATATATAGCAGGTGAGTGAGAGTTATCAAACTGAAAAATAACAAACCATGTAAAAATGCATCCTATTATTTAGGAAGACTGAAAACTTTCACACGTTGCAATACGAAAATGGAAGTTGTTATACTCTTATAACGTTAATAGTTGCATCAGTCCCTATAAATTAGATTAGTTAGCTTTGTACTCAATAGGTAAGTCAGCTATCAGTAATGTTCGTTTTAGTCCAGTGCTATATATATAGCATTGATTGTGTACACTTGAAACATAAGGGATTTTTATAACACAGAGCATTGTAAAAAAGTAGGTAAACAAATTTCCTATTGGCCCTTCACATTTCACTTTGTGTATAACATCAAGAGATGTTGAATGCAAATTGAACGAAAATATAAGAAAATCATGATGCAAATAATGTATATATAAGCATTGCTACGTGCTGGAGATAAACAAAAGAATAAACAAACTAACAAGTTTAACTTGACCTTGACAAGTTTAACTTGTCAAGGTCAATGACCGTGATAAGTTCGTTAGAATTGTCACGGTCCTTGACCTTGATAAGCTTGTCACGGTTAAGGACCGTGACAAGCCCGTGACAATGGTTAAAAAATTGTCACGATCAATGACCGTGACAATTCTGGGCAGAATTGAAAAAAATCTGCTAGGCAGTATGGCCACTGCCACCGCCCAACAGTATATTTATACCTGTTATAGCAACGTTGTACCTATTCAAGCATCATATATCCAAATAAAATAGAGATAATACAAATATATATTCAAAATAGAGACAATATGCATCACGATATAATCCAAATATAATTCAAATGTACCAACTTAAAAACAATTCAATTCAAATAATGTCACTACATGTCTAGAGTAAGGTTAACTATGAGGAGGTGAGTAGGCCACACGATATACGAATTGACACACCTACTAATATACATCGTGCCGCATTGTTCGCACAACCACAATTGGGAGTTCTCCTTCCCGGGTATCACATGCGTGACGAGCACCTTGGACTCGATCTTTTGAAGCTCACGTCCATGAACTAGTGCACCCTGGATGATATTCAGGTCCCTCAACCCTCGTCCTATTCGTTGGCCATCAAATATGTCCAGTATAAACATGCTCGACCAACTAAGTGTCGACATCGGTCGGTCGATGGGAGCCAAATAGGGGAGTGGATCATCAAAGTACGCACGTGTCGGCGTTGAAGCAGCGAGGTCCATATCCTCGTCATCCTGCACCTCCTCCTCCACCACATTCTCCTTCCCTTTCCCCTTACGGTTTTCGCCCAACGAACGCTTCATAAATTAGAACATATCTCGGATCGTCGCCTCCAAACGGGACAGCTTCGCGTCATACGAGTCCACCATTCGAGCTAACCCGGTGTCATTCGTCTCCAATCCGATGATCCTAGATTTGGACACCCGCGAGCTCACCCCCTTGTCCTCCCCTTGAGATCAGCGCCAAGCACTTGATTGAGTGCGTATGTGGACAAAGATGCCTTGTCAGTATCAGACTGCGGCTCATGCACTTCCTTAAGCTTTTCCTGAAACGACAAAAGCACATGATTAGTAAAATAAGTAAATTAAAATTATTAACGTAATTAATAAAAAATAAACTGTCGGATTACTTACAATCGTGGCCGCGACGCTCGGGGACACCTCCTTATCCTTCCCCTTCTTCGTCTGAAGAGCCACATAAGTATTGAGCCTATGTGGCCTACCCCCAGGGTCACTCCCTGTCCCCAGAAATAAAATAAAGTAAAATTAGTGTCGACCCCGCAAAGTAAAATAATGCAGAATAATATATTTATGTAGTTATAGAAAAATTAAATCTTACCATCATCCTATACTCAACCTCGGCGTAAGACGTCCGGCCGGAGTAGTGCACGTCCGTCTTTTTTGCCCGATTTTCCCTCCCCGATTGGCGAGATGCCAATTGTCGCTCCCCGATCTCATTGTCAACGAACTTTTGCCATTGTGCCAATGAGATCGGCTCATTCGGCGGGACGGATTCACCCTTTCGGATAACAAACTCTTGTGTCTTCCCAAAGATCCGGGTCCGTATATCTTTCTTCCACGTCTTGTGTTGCTCCCTCAACTGCTCCAAGACGGAATCGCGTAGCTTTGGATCCAGGTTGAATTGTTCCCGTCCAACAAATACAATGTTAGTTGCGAATAAATATAAATATAAATATAAAATGAAATCGAAATCAAAATCGAAATCGAAATCGAAATTGAAATTGAAATATTCATATAAATATAAGTATAAATACATTACCTGTAGTGCCACCCAAACAGCTAACTTGAGCTCATATGGTACCTCCTTCCAACTGATGTAGCCCGGGCCGATGATCGTCTTTACCAACTCGAGGGATCTCGCTAATAGCTCCGACTCGTTCTCGATGGCCATCCCCAACTTGCCATATTTGGGGAGCCTAGGGGCCGAGGAGCCCTCGTCGCCTCCGCTACCACCGAGCCCAGACGACATCATCATAACCAACATCATCATCCTCGCCTTAATACCTGAAGGAGACATTTGCTATAAAAAAATGTTATTAGTACAAATCAAAATGAATTAGAAGAAGATATGAAAATATGTACAATTACTACAAATAAAAATGAATCGTTACTATTAAACACCTCAATTCTGAATTCTAAAATAACAGCATCTAGCTCATAATATGAACAATTACTAAAAATCCAAAACATCCCCACCCCCACCCCCACCCCCACCCCTACTGCCCACACACACGCACACTACACAAGAGTGAAAAGCATTAAAAATGGATGTTTCGATACAAATTGGAATATTTATTACAAATTGAAAAATTATTTAAAATTCGGGTTATCATAAAAAATGGATTGATATTCGGTAGGAGCAGCCAAGTCATCCACACTACTATTTAGACGCTTTGGCGCGTGTTGGACAATTGACCACGGTTCGTTATTGATATACTCCGAGTAAAACACTTGGTTAACCTTTTGAAATGCACAAACAAACGGCTCACCGCTCACGTGGTCGTTGCTCTTCAACTTGGACAAGTCAACCATGATCAAATTGTTACAGGATCAACTTTACAAGCATTTTTATCCTCAACTCTTGCCCAGTCACAGTAAAATACAGCCTCTTTGAAGCTTATATAATCCAATTCAAATATATTTTGGATTACACCATAGTAAGTCATTTCAGCTTCAACGAGGTTTTTATCTTCTGCGCTCGCTCGAAAGAAAGTAAGAGCCTTGTATGAAATGCTCGAGTTCTGTACATTTGTACTTTCCTCGTACACTTTAGCGCCAAAAATATAACCGTTCAATCGATACTTTTTGTACTCGTGTGCCATGAACAAGGGTCCAGTGGCTAGACGAGCAAGCCTTGATGTCGCATCACCCGTCTTTAAGAGTTGAGAATATAGATAAATTAATTATATTAGTTGTAAAATTTGAGTGTAATGTAATGTTATATAATGACCATTTTCATTATAATTACCTCTTGTGTCAACCACAGCCTAAATTCGTTGTCTGATTGTACCATTATTTTTCATCTTTTATTGTTCTCACAGGCTTCATATTTTCTGCATATTTTAAAAATAATCATGTATAAAATAATCTAAATAATACTAAACATTATAATAATTGAAACTTACTTTTTCCATTCTTCGACATCTTCATGTGTGTCAAATAGATAACGAGCTACTTATTCATGTTGCAAACTCGTTAATTTCACTTGTTTTCCCATCACATGACCACCATCATCGACGAACTCATCAGTGTCATCAACGCTGGTCGAGTGGGGCATATATTCCCGAGTATATATTGATGACTCCACGGTGATGTATTTCTCTATAATTGATCCTGCAATGTATCGCGTATTCTTGACGTAATCTTTAAAAACTTTCATCAATCTTTCAAACGGATACATCCATCGATATCTAACTGGACCACAAAGAAGTGCCTCGTCGCATAGGTGTACCAACAAGTGAACACTTATGTCAAAGAATGTTGGGGGAAAGTACTTCTCCAATACACAAATCGCTTCGATCACCGCCAATTTTGCGGCCACTACGTGTTCTCGATTAACTACCTTCTCATACAAGAGTGAGAAGGTAATACTAATTTGCATAATAGCCCTCCGCAAATCCTTGTGCTTGGAGAAACAGTGTTTAAACAAGAGAGGAACCAATTATATGATCACATGCCAATCGTGGGACTTACACTTATGTAAATCATGAGTATCATAATTCACAATCCTTTACAAGTTGGACGAAAAATTAGATGGGCCCTTCAAATTATATATTGTGTCTAAAAGCACCTTCCTTTCCCCACTCGTCAAAGTAAACGCATCGGGGGGAATTATTGTCCTTCCCCTACTATCTTCTTTCAACCATAGTTGTGGCTTAAGTTTCAACGATTTAAGGTCTTTCGTGCATTTTTTCCGTCCTTCGAATGACTCCCCCAACGCAAGTGCCCATAATATGTTCAGCGAAGTTCTTCTCTGCATGCATCACATCCAATACATTGCACACCGGGTTATTCTTCCAATAAGGCAAGTCAAATAAAATTGACCTCCTAGACCATGCCTTTCTTGTCTCAGTTTTATTTCCAGTTGGGGTTTTTTTATGCTTGACATTCTTAAATTTGGGATTCTTACCTGGCATATTAGGGCCACATTCAGAAGATTTACTTTCAATTTTTGAACCCGAAAGTTATCTCGGTAGTAGCCTATGTTCAACCCCGCCTAATAAAAAATTAGAACCTTTCTCAAATCTGAAATTATGAGCCTGGGGTAAAAATCTCCTATGGCAATGGTATACATTTTTTGAGCTAAAGGATAGACGAAGAGATTCAGTCACCTCTCCACAAATAGGAAACCCCAAATAACCATGTAGTACACAACCGGATAATGTCCCATAAGCTGGAAAATCATGAATTGCCCACATCAACATAGCTTTCAGCGTAAACTCTTCTTCTCTAAAAGAGTCAAATGATTGCACACCATCTTCCCATAACTCATTTAATTCTTCTACCAAAGGAGTCAAGTAGACGTCGATGTCATCACTTGGTGCCTTTGGCCCGGGTATCAACAAAGCCATAATTGAAAATTCAGGTCTTATACACTGTGAAGGAGGAAGGTTGAGTGGGGCTAGGATCACTGACCATACACTCTGATTGGTGCTTAGATTTCCAAATGGATTGAAACCATCTATTGATATAGCCAAACGAATATTGCGCTGTTCTCGAGCTAAATCGGGATACTCATAATATATCCTCCTCCAGGCTGTAGAATCAATAGGATGACGCATGATATTACCCCTACTTCTGCCCTATCATGCCAAGTCATTGCCTCCGCTATCCATGGTACTGTGAAAAATTACTTTAATATAAGTCCAACGGGAAAATATTTCAACACTTTTTGAGGCACTTTTGAGCTTGTGCCTTCCTTACTAGTAGATTGGACATATCTAAGTTCATCGCATACCGGACAACGATCGAGATTTTCATACTCTTTTCGGTACAGTATGCAGTCATATACACAAGCATGAATCGATTTATACTTCATTCCCAAACCTTTCAAACTGTTCTTCATAACAGGATAGCTATTTGGAAGCGTATTCTCATTGGGTAGTAAGCCATTCACCCATTTCAGAATTCCTGTCACGCTATTTCCAGACAAACCGTACTGCGTCTTCAAACTATGCAAACCAACCATGGCATGTAAAGTTGTTTGATCTTTCTCACAACCAGAGTATAACGGTTGGGCCACCTTAAATTTTAAACTTTGGTAGTCATCATCAAGGTTTATCGTGATATCTACACGAGCACTTGAACCTTGTACATCATCAGTAACCTCATTCTCCTCTGCTTCATAAACTCTATACGCATCATCAACTAAATCCTCTAACATATTATGATCTACGTCGTCCCCTTCTACATCTATCCTACTTGCTGAAGGTTGTTGTGAAGGTTGGTCGGGGAAAAAAGGAACATTCAATTCACCGTGAAAATTCCAAAATCGATAACTATCTTGCATACCCGGTCTTAACAAATGTAGTTCAACTGTTTTCCACTCAAACACCTTACCATTCTTACACCTAGCACACGGACACGGAAACTCTTCATCATTCTGACATCTCTTTGCGTATTTCACAAAGTCATTAGCACCTCTGCGAAACACATCACCCATTCTATTTGTCTCACCCATCCACTCTTTGTATTTCAGATATCCCATCACAGCTACCACAACTTATCACCTATTAAAGGTAAGAAGCGTATATTCATGGATTAGTATAAACAAAACTTAGATTTATAGTATATTTCATTTAATTATGTCTTATTTATATTTGATTTTTAAATTTAAAATCCAAATTCAATTTATAATAGAAATTTATATTTCCTCCATCTCCTCTAAAGGGTGAGTGGTCCTATCCCATTCAAGATCGCATTTTTCTGTAATATACTTAACAGCTCATGCACACTGTTACGATTTGAGAAATATTCGGCAGCATATCCCTATAGTTCTCCAAGTACACGACGTAGATTGGCAAGTGTGAGTGTTATTTTAATTGATTAATTGAAATAACAGTCACACTTGTCAATATAGTATGTACCCAGAGAACATTAGGATACGACTGCAGAACTTCCTCCAAAAGTAACAACTTTAAGCCACTAAGAATATTATTATACAGAAATTATGCAGTCCCAAACTGTCCAAACGGGACAATTCGAGAGATATCATTACAGGGGTAATGACTCTCGAACGGGTCTAAGGGATATTGAATGCGTACGCATAAGAACTAGAAGGCTAGTATCTATGCGCACTATATGTAATTTCAAGTATGTTTCATTTAATTATCATACTATATATATATTGTTCGTTATACAAAGTAATTTTCAAAAAAAGTTGAAAAATCTCACCCTCATATGGACAATAATCCAGTGGTCATGCCACTTTTAAAATTAACCAACCCAACATCGATCCACTATAATCCAATCGCAATGTCAACTACAAATGTGTATCCCGCACTCCTTCTAATTCATCTACTCAATTAATTATTTTCATCGATTAAACTAATAATTAAAGTATACAATCATTAATTTACTAATTTACAATGAGGGACAATTCTACTTTCATATATTAATTTGCTAAAAAATTAATAATCAATCAATTCGTTTACAAGGGACACTACTTGCATATGAGGGAAAATATCTAATAAACCAATCAAAATTTAATAAAAAAAATTAACAAGCCCCACCCCTGCCCCATTTCCCCTTCCCCCCCCCCCCCCCCACACACACACGCACACAACCCCACCCCCGCATCATTTCCTCCTCCCGCACATACGCACACTACACACACACACGCACGCATCCCCACCCCCTCCCCCACCACCCACCCCCATCCATGCCCCCTCCCCCCCACCCCCTCCCCCATCACACACACACACAAACAACCACACACCCCTCCCCACCCCCCACCATACATACGCACACACACCCTGCCCCGCCCCCTTCCCCCACCACACACACATACACACAACCCACCCCCTCCCCAGCCCCCACCCACCACACACACACGCACATATATACACACACACACACACATATATAAATGGAAGAGAGAGAGAGAGAAACCAACCTGAAAGTAAAGATAGAGAGGGAGAGCAGCGTGTAGAGAGAGAGAGAAATTGGAGGGAAACAAAACCGTGAGGAAAAAATGAGGGAAAAGGATTTTTTGCTGCAAAACTTGTCACGGACATATCACGGTCCTTGACCATGACAATATTATAAGGATTGTCACGGTCACTGACCGTGACAATCATTTGTCATGGTCAATGACAGTGACAAAAAATGCGTGTTTTTTGTCACGATCAATGACCGTGACAAGGCTAGCAGCTGAAAGGGTGCCAATTTGCCCATTTTGGTGTAGTGCAATGCTCACTTACCAGCTGTTAAATGTAATCATCACTATTTCGATGGGAATTCCTAATACCTTATATTCTCATAGCAATATTTCTTAGCAATAAGCATATCAACCGGGTGTAACATTAAGAAAACAATGTTGCTCATTCGTCTATAGCAGTTGAGTATCATGTATTAGACGTTACCACTAATGATAATAAGAATAAGGGGTTTTTATAACGAAGTGCATTGTAGAGGGGCATGTTTTTGCAATAAAAATAGCTTAATGGTTCATTGCCAAAACATAATAATGCAAGGGTGTTCGATAGTTTAGCCTTGTATATATAGTAGCTGAGTGCAAGTTATAAAAAGTGAGAAATAATATACACTTGAACCAACTGTTATAAATTTTAAAAAAAATAAACGCTCATTCTTCTACAACAGTTGAGTTTCATGAATTAGAGGTCACCATTACTGAAAATAAGAATAATGTGTTAAGTGTTCATTAAGGTGTAATGAGCCCTTATGGAAAATTCTTATCAATAGTTGTTAGTGGCATATAAGTGTTTTTTATAAACAATTGAAGTATACGGGTGCAGGTTTTTGCAATAAGAATAGCATAATGGTTCATCGCCACAAATGAATAATGCAGGGGGTCGATGCTTTAGCCTTGTATATATAGCAGGTGAGTGAGAGTTGTCAGAGTGAAAAATAATACACCATGTAAAAATGCATCCTATTATTTAGGAAGACCGAAAACTTTCACACGTTGCAATATGAAAATGGAAGTTGTTATACTCTTATAACGTTACTAGTTGCATCAGTTACTATAAATTAGATTAGTTAGCTTTGTACTCAAGAGGTAAGTTAACTATTAGTAATGTTCGTTTTAATCCAGTGCTATATATATAGCATTGATTGTGTATACTTGAAACATAAGGGCTTTTTATAACAAAGAACATTGTAAAGAAGTAGGTAAACAAATTTCCTATTGGCCCTTCACATTTCACTTTGTGTATAACATCAAGAGATGTTGAATGCAAATTGAACGAAAATATAAGAAAATCATGATGTAAATAATGCATATATAAGCACTGCTACGTGCTGTAGATAAAAAAAAAGTATAAACAAATTAAAAAATATTGCAAGTGATACTCGATTGGTCTCTTTGACCATGTTGAATCAAAAGTAAACGAACAAAATTTTGGTGAACCAAGATGGCACAATAGAAAATGTATGGGAGGAGAAACTAATAAGAATAACAAATACTTTTATTCTAAAGGGCCATCTCAAACGCCCATAATTTCTGATTCTTATGAGTCACCTGGGATATACTCAAATGGTCGATCGATCGTATGAAGATGAGAGCGATCGAAGAGATGTTGAGCCCAAAGTGAATGAAAATAAAAGAAAATCATGATGTAGATAATGCATATATAAGCACTGCTATGTGCTGAAGATAAAAAAAGCTCCAGCCCCACTCCAATATTTGGACAGTCAACTTTGCCATATGGGAACAACAAATTATCTGAAAATACTCCCTCTCGGACAAAGTTATGCATGCATGGTGCATGTGAGATTTTAAAGGTTATTTTGGTAATTTTCTTTATTCTCTCTCTCGCTCTCTCTCATTGATGGTTGCACCCCCACCACCACCTTAGACCTACTACCCACTTCCCCCAAAACCCCGACCTGCTACACAGAGCACCCTTGCCCCTGACGCTGCTTCCCACCCCTGCATATGGTAAGCCATCCGCCGCCCCTGTACTGCTTTTGTGATCCCAACACCTGCTAACACCACCCCACGCCCCCAACCTCGCTTCCATGCCCAACCACTATCTCTCATTCCAGATCAGATTACTTTTTAAAAGCAATGAGCCCAGCCACATGCCTTGGCAGACACTCGGGAGGTTGTTAAATAAAGGACGCATCTGGAGGTTCGAGAAATAAATTTTGAAACGAAACTTCAAATAAATTTAGGAGAAGTTTGATTCAAATAATATATTTATGGCTCTCCATATTGAGTTAACAGTACCTAAAATTGTTGCAATCCATATATATATAATCTGATAGATGAAATCTATATTCAATCGAGAAGGCATAAATCAGTAGGAGGCTTTGATCAAAGCCGCCATCTTATTATCAATTAAAAGATTGGAAAGTTTGGCAGTGCTATATTTGAGTTTCACTATGAAATAATTATAAATAAAGTCCCAACGGTATTGTGGTGCTTTTCAATTGGTCCATGGTGTAAGTTATCCATGATTTTTTCTGTAATTTGTAGTGAAATTATGTGATGTACATGTAATATTTGTGTATTTGGCGACATTGCAAAGTTATTTTATTTGTTGTAATAATTCGACATGAGGGGAATTGACCTTAGTAGAGAGGCGCGTACAACAACGAATAACAAATTATGTGAACCTATGTATGGCATAGTGCAACAGAGAGAAAAAGTTTACTGACTGAATGTAAAAATATTAACTGATGCAAACATAACTAGTAGTGATAAAATACATATGTTATTGTGAATAAAGTTTTACTTGGTCATAAAGTCTTGAATGCATTGAACATCAGGATTTATATAGACTCTGGATGCATTTGTTGATGACAAAGAGAAATCACCTATGGAATAAAAATGGTATGAATATTAAAATGTATCGTATGAAATCGTGAATATATATAAAGATGATATTATTAAAAATAAATTAGAATTACCTCTAAATTATTTCACCGTAGTTGACGTAATGGCTACAATAAAATGGTCAGTGAAATTCTTGCATATCTCTTCAGTTATTAGTGTCGTTTCTTCGGCCCACTGAGTCACGAAAATCCTTTCCCCACTGTCTAATAGGGTATGTGGAAGGGAAAATGAATATTATATATTGAAAATAAATGAAGTGAATAATGGGAAAATAAGAAGGAAGGACCTTTGATTTCCAAGCTTCAAAACCCTTTTCTTTACTATGGATCCCCTAGTCGGTTGATCCTCAACAGGTGATATAGAAGTTAAAAGGACGAACACATCTAATGAAATAAAAAGTGAATAGATATATATGAATATAATTCAACGATTATTGGTAATTGTATAATGAGTAATGAATATAAAATACCTGTGAGATATGTGTCATTGCCCAATTTAGATCTCAATGCATCAAATTCCAGAAATTGGAAGTGATATTTAGGAATAATGAAATTGTCACCTTCAGAATTTATAAATCTTGAATATGGAACGAATTCAATCATTAGATTGTGGGAGGAGACCCTATAGGTATGCTTGGTATCCATGACTCTGAAATTGGTTATTGTGCAGACATTTCCAACGTCCAGTGAATTGACGAATTTGGCAAATAAGTATTTGCCCAATACTGCATGTATCGAATCACCCTGTGCAAGTAAAAAAATATATATAAAGAAACGATAAATAGTAATGAAAATGATGATATTTTGAGCGAAAAAATAATAATAAAAACTTTAATGTCTAAATGATGTACCTGGTCATCAACTAAGAGAAAGTCATCAGATATTTTTGGGTTATCGCCAGTTCGAGTCTTGGATTCCCATTTTCGAACGACATGTACAAAGATGGTCCAATCATCCCTGCCTAGTGAAAGAACTTCAAGTCTTGTCACTTCTTTCATGGTCCTGAATTGCTTTATGATAAAACACATATTGGTAAAATGAGTTAAGGGAGTGGAATCATAAGTAAAAGGATTAACAATATTAAAAAATTTATGAATTACGCAAATATACCTATAGATATAGATGATAACCTCATCTTACATAACATTTTTTGTCAAATGTCTATCAATTTGGCAATCATTATTTATGAATAATTTTAGACCGCTGCTTGAAGTTACTCTAGATATAGCGACATACAGTTGACCGTGACTGAAAACAGGCTTTGGTAATTATATTAAGACTTGATCGAGAGTTTGCCCTTGGCTTTTGTTGATTGTCATAGAGAAAGCAAGCCGAACTGGAAATTTGCATCTTCTCAGAATAAACGGCCATTTGGAGTCTGTTGCAGACATAATTATTCATGGAATGAATACTTTTGAACCTATATTAGATCCTGTGATAATTGTAGCCTCCATGACCAATGGAGATAATTATGTAATGATCAATCTAATGCCATTGCAAAGGCCGACACTTTGGTTTATGTTTCTCATTAGAATAATAGGTGAACCTATCTTTAGCTCCAAGATATGGCCTGGGAGTCCAGCAAAGTTCAAGCTATTTAAAAATTCAACAGAAAAAGCACATCTTGGTCACAAATGTCCCCAGCAGCTTAGATATTGAGTCTGAGACGAAATAAGTCGTCGCATCTCCGGCAATGGCATTTAATACATAAGCATTGATGTTGTCAACCATATGGTTTGTTGGAGTTAGAATAGGTCGACCTTTGATGTAATCTGGATCATTGTATCTACTGACTAAATCGGGGTATGCACTTTAAATAATATCAGCAATTGGGTTATCGGAATGGGGTATAAAGTTGGAATTTGGGATTTTTACCCACGACGGATATTCGTCATCTCCAAATGATTATGTGTGTAGTTTCCCGTCATCTAGTGCTAGGATCCAATCTCTAAATGAAGTTGAATCTTGTATCCGCATGTTCTTCGATAGGTTGAATACATGGCACAAACTCCAAAGCTTTGATTTGTTAATTGATGCATTTACAATGTCTTCTCTGTTTCCCTTATGAATAACATGTGGGGTTTGACGAAAATCTCCACCCAAAAGAATTTTAATTCCGCTAAAAGGCCTTTCAAAAGATTTTTCGTCATTGAATCGCATTATGTCTCTTAATGTTCTGTCAACAACTTCAAATAATGACGGTGGTTCATAGGAGCCTCATCCCAAATAATTAGGCTGGTTTTCCTAATGAGCTCTGCAAGATGAGTCCGTTGATGAATATCGCATGTTGAATCGACGTGAATATCAATGGGATTCTTAAATCTTGAATGAGTAGTTCTTCCACCGGGTAGCAACAATGATGCGATTCCTGAAGATGCAACTGCGAGAACCACTTTTCCCTCTGAACGCAAGCGTACAAGAATTGTTTTCTACAAAAATGTTTTTCCCGTGCCACCTGCCCCATTTACGAAGTAAAAGCCTCATTTGCTTTCGTTGACGGATCGTATAACATGATTATAGACATCCAATTGTTCATCATTCAATGTGTTGAACATGTTAGTATGATCTCGTGCCAAAGAATCTGCATCGTACGAAAGTTCCTCTCTTAAGGGACTATTATCCTTTTCACGAATCATTGTAGCATCGGGAAGTGGCATCGGCGAGAAATCTTTTAGGCTTTTCCCATTTTTGTTTAAAATATGCTCAATTTCATAAAAGGAACAATTCTTCAATTGATTTTCACTAAGAATAAGATCGGGTAGGCATAAGATTTTTCTTTGGCGATGAAGCAAATCTTTTGATAGAATCTCCCAATTGTCGTCCCAAAGTCTTTTTGGATCAGCAACTTCGCAAAAAAGAAGCATTACAACAAATAGGTCACGCAATTAATTATCCGTAGACCATTGTGAAGCCTGGTCTAGAGCGTTATGCCATTCTTTGTCATCTTCTAATATGACAAGAGCATAACATGCTTCTTTGCATGTTGGATAAATAATACCATTAATCGTCTTCACCTCATCGTAATTTCTTGCTCCACGGACAAAGTTTAGGAGCATACGAAAGTAAAATCTCTCATCAGAAGCTGGATGAGGATATACTATACGACCTAGGCATGTGCCTAAATTTTTCCTTCTGAACCATTCCTTTGCCGTTGAGTCCCAAACCCATTTAGAAGGAAATTCAGCATATGTTAACTCCCTTGCATCCTCATGGATGCAATTTGTGGCCATATATTGTGTAAACAAAACCTTCTCAATATTTATTCTGTCAATCACAGTATTTAGATTGTCAGAATCTTTAAAAGTGACAATCTGCTCGTCTGGTAAATGGAAACTCAATCGCTCAATGTCGATGCTTCGATATTATATATGAAGCTGATTAATTCTCTAGCAAGCTTCACATGCAGATAAGTAACGACAATCGAGGAATGTTTTAATTTCATCAACCTCTAAGATTTCATTGTTACAATCATCATGATTACAGACAATTGATTTCGTGAGTTCCATTGTGGTTATGTCTGGTCCTTTATTTATGTACTTGAAAAGATACTTAATTGACCTTGATTTATTACACCATTCTAAATTTTTGTGAGCTTGGTATTTGACGACCAAGTCAATATTATGGGAAACTACGAATCTGTTATCAAGTCTTATTCCCATCTTTTCTACAAATCTCTCGTCATCTCTCCGTCTATAAATTGGGAATCTATTATCATCACATTCGGTCATGCTTGTGAATTTTTTGGGGAATTTTTTGGAGCAACAATCGTCTGCCATATAAGGAAAACGGGGATTTGTGTGGCTGTAGGTCCCATACATCATGAATTGGGAAATAGATGCATAGCCAACTGGGTCGCTAATACAATCAGGTAACTCAGCTGAAATAATTTTATCAATATCATCTGATGTTGGTTGTTTGGCATATGCATGTAGGAATATAAATATGTGGGCGTATGGCAATCCCTTTTTTTGGAATTCAATTGTGTAGATAGCTGTCATAAAATATAAATCTTATTATAGCTATGAACATTTTATAAAAGGTTAAAAACGCAAATAATATGATTTGTAATTTCGAATCATTAATTATTAAATATAAGATACGTACCGACCATTACTTTCCCAAAGTATTTTCCTTTAACTAAATCCTTTATTAGAGCATCGAGTTTTATTTTAAAAACTCGTGTGATCATATCTAGCCTATCCTCGTGCTTTCGTCCAGGAATCATTTTAAGAAACTTTATGATTTCGGGCCATTTAGGATTAGCCGCGAAGGTGATAAAGATATCTGGATTACCAAAGAATCTACAAATAGCCATTGCATCTTGGAAATTTTAAGCTATATAATGTGGACCCCCAGTGAAACTTGATGGAAGGATAATACGTTTTCCTACAGACGAAGGCGTTGGATATCCTTCAAGAACAACAACTTTCAATCCTTTATATAGCTCAACCCTTGATTGTGGTTGGTTTGTTCTAATCCACCTCAACCTTTCTTGTTCAATGCAGGTATATGCATCGACAACATATTGTTGGAAAAGTCTTTCGGAGCACAAAACGGTGGGAGCTTCATTTGTTCTTTGATGCATACGGTATCCGTAATATTCTCTCATAGTCAAGCAATTTCGTTTAGTCTTATGTTTCCCATTATTTGTTCTGTAAGTTATACCCAGTTGGTAACCATCTTCACCGTATGGGAATAACAATGGGTATTGCATAGCCATAAAGGATGGATGAAGATCGTTAATTCTTTGCAATCCATTTGACTTATGGTCAACAATAATATCCTCGTAACATTCTCCTCAATAAAATCACCAATAACGAGTGCTGTTATTTCGGAAGCGGTAGGCAAATTATAAATCGATGGGTCTTTCGAACGATTTTTAATCAGCCTTATTCTCACAGGCATGACATTTGAATTCTCAAAACGCTCACGTGCCATTCGAAAAACTTTTGCAATCTCATTGTGCTCATCAATCATCGATACTAATTTCGAAATAACTTTTGCATCCAACTTTAATGTCGGCCTATCTCCTCCTAAAGATTTCATTATATTGCTCAATTCATTCTCCGTGTCATAAATATAAAGTTGCGCAAATTTTGGGCTTTGACCTTCAACTAGAAGCAAATAACTAAGCAAATGATGGTTTTGTCCACTAATGCGATAGACATAGGGATCGAATCCATTATTTATTTGATTATCAACTTTAGTGCCAGTAGAGGTAAATGCAAACATTGAATTGTATGCTCTAATGTTGTCCTTTAATTTAGATGAACCACCATCATTTTCAGAATTCAGTAGATTGTTCAAAATCTGTAGTGCTCCTTTTATAATGGGTAAGATGATCTTTCTTTCTTGGCAACGCAACGAGAATTTAGGAGACGCAGGAGTACGGTTCTTATCAATTCTCTCCTCGTACCATAGAATTGCACTACAATTGTCACAAGCGGCACTTGGACCACCAAAATCCCATGCTTCTTTAAACTTTCCTATAAAATCGTAAAATTTTCGCATTTGTTAAACCATAATAGAAGTAAATCCATAGTTTTTTATGAGTTTTTTCAATGACCGCTTACTAATACGGTACTTACTTTTCGGAATACTATTCAAATGATCCTTACTTCGATTCGTATGATCGGTTGGTGTTGTATCCCCTATATTTCCTACATTACATATAATTGTCATTAATTATATTACAAACAAATATATATTTCTTTCTAAAATAGATACGTGTTACTGTTATGTACAGTTAATAAATGACTAACTTAATCCAGTTACAGCATGGAGTGATTCCAAAGCATGGATTACAAAGTTAATGTTATATCCACAATAGTTACCAGGATGGTTAATCACATTTGATGAGTCATCAACAATCGTTGTTGTTATGAAATCTCCATTTTCTAGTACTTTTGTTCGAGACATAATTGTCTTCCATTTATTTGTGGTAGCACTTCCTCGGTTCCTTACATTGTCAGCAGTACAACTAAGATGCCGAATGGAAGACACGTCTTGGACCGATGGATGAAGATTATACGGCATATTACTTAAAGCAATACTTGGCGTTGACGTACGACGTACGTTACTTGATCGCTTACGAAACATAATCGACCTACGATGGGATCTAGCAATGCGAGATTGGTATGCAGGATCAATATAATTTGAAACAAAAATAACAATTATGTTTGATTGGTTGAATAATATCATGATATATATATAACATGGCATAACGACATCATTTTATATCATTTATGTAAATACTTATATACTGTTATGCATAAATTACATGATAAAAGGAGTTTATTTCTGGTGTATTGAAATGAAATTTCCTCTATAATTAGCTGAAGAATGAATCATACCAATAGAGTTCCAATAAGAATGAGAAATAGAGGTGAATTCTACTTTGGGCTCAGCTGTGAACAAAAAATTAGGCCTATGAGCTAAACATTGGTTGTTTAGATTGCTGTAACAACCCGCCCTTTTGGAGACAATTAAATTCCATAATTAAGTATAATTTGGAATTTGGAGAATTTCTCAAAATAGTGATTTTGGGATTTTTGAGGATTTAATGATTTTCGAAGGGTGTTATAAATTATTTTGGGACTATATAGGTCGAAGTAATTTAATTATATGTCGCCGTGGAGTATAGCGACAAAAGAGGTAAGATTTTGAGTAGAAAACCCGCATTTATTTATTTTGGGTTGGAATAGTGATTTGCGGTCAAGTACCTCGGATGGAAATTTCGACTGTGCCATGAGTCTCGGAATGTCCGAGATAGTCGGAAAAGAGTTTTCGATTGTCGAAATTAAGTTTCGGGTAATTTTAGAGGTAAAAGTAACTCGTAATTGGGTAAACGAGTCGTTTTTGGGTTTTAAGGGTTTAAACCTGTTTCCTTTCTTTATAAAGAGGGAGAGGGGGAGAAAAGAGAAGAAAAGGAAGAAAGAAAAGAGAGAAGAGAGAGAGGAAGGGGAAAAGAGGGGAGAAAAGGGAGATTCGGGCCAAACTCCGCCGGATTCGACTCGAAGTCGTCGGATTTCATCCTCCAGGCAAGTGTTTACTTGCTTTATTTCATTTTGTGCAATTATCTCATATCACATTTGGTATAAATATGATTTTAGTGTTAGAACCCTTAAAATAAAATTGGTAAAAGTTGGATATGAGTTTACAAATTGATGAAATGTAAACTCTTAATGATTTCTAGTATTAAAATCATGTTAATGGAGTATAAAATGGAATTGAAATGGGAGAAATACCAAAAAAACTAGGTTTTAAGGATTTAGGGTTCAAATCCAAGAGATATGGGTTAATACCCCAAATTAATTGTTGTGCTGGTTGTAAAACCTAGATTAGATGTTTATTGAGTTGTTGGATGAGCTTAGAAACAACAGAAATGGAGAATAATGGAGGTTTGGAATTTTTTTGAAGATGATGAACAGTGGCCTGCGTGTGTTAGGACCTTTAAAGGACTTTATGAGAGAGGAAAACTTTGGGTTTGTAGGAATAAATCCGACTTAAAGTTAAATGGTGAGTGGATTAAATTTTGGGTTTTGGGTTATATATAAAACCCTAAGCAGATTTGGGATTTTCGGATAATCCGAATCGATTCGGACAGGCCGAATCGATTCGGTAAGAGACAGTTTGAAAGTAGAACCATTTCGAATCGATTCGGATAGGGCAAATCGATTCGGTGGTCAGCGAATCAATTCGGGCAGGCCAAATCGATTCGGTCCTGGCAAAATTTTAAGGTTTTCTCCTTTTAAAGTTTAGGGAGATTTAAACTATGGTTTTGGAGATTATTATCGAGGATTCTAGATATCACATTAGGACTCCTAGATAATGGTATTGAGGGTGAATAAACCCCGGGATGAAATAAGGAACCTAGGATTAATTTAGAGTACGATCTGGGGTATGGATTTAATGAATGCTTGGGAATACTTTGGGTTTAGTATCATGCTTATATGAATGCATGATTATGATTCCTGGAGGGAATCTTTGGGATTATTGGTTATCGCTAGATGCTATAGGCCACTATGACCGTTATTATATATATATTATAGGAGGAATATATAGGATATGTATATACTGTGTGATTTAGGTATATATATATATGTTATGATGGAAATGATTTTGAAAATATAAAAATGAATATTTTCAAAATGAAAAGAGAAATGTTTTTCATAGTTAATAAAATATGGATTACACACCTCTCTAAATCGCTATCATAAGGGAAGTTGCGTACGTATGGTCAAGCCCCCTGGCTAATGAATGCAGGGTGGATATAGTCCTATAGGCCATGTGAGCGTTTGTTGATATATATTTTTCTGCGCTGGTTAGGAGATTCCGGGTGTGGTCTTGACTATCCCGCAGACACATGGCCGCTTCCCGACGTCTTGCGATGTAGGATCCCAGGTTGTCTTGATGATAGGCCCTGGAAGATGATAGCCATTTAGGGGCGCGCACAGTGGGGAAACCCGGACGGGCGGTCTTAGAACGCGTTATATTAAAGCAATTCATGATAATGGATTGGCTTTAATTACATTTCCTGGATATAGGAAGGGAAATGGGTTATATGTTTAGCTTCGGTAACACTCCCGGATAGAAGAAGGGATGTGGAAGCATATGATATGGTAAAAGCATTTTTATGATAATAAAAATGGCTTTTAAATACATTTCATGAGTATAAAAAGGGAAATGGGATAAAAGGAAAAGCATTTTTATATTAATAAAATTGGCTTTTAAAAAGATATATGTTTTGGTATAGCAATTCATGCTAATGAATTGGCTTTTAAATACATTTCCTGGATATGAGAAGGGAAATGGAAAGTTTTGAAATAACAATGATAAAACTTTGTGTATCGAATACACCTCAGTCCGGGAGGTAGATCCGAATGTGTATTATAAAGATATAATTGAATTGGTAAACCTCAGTCCGGGAGATATTATCCGGACGTATATTGTAAATGTACACATATATATATTTATACATTTGTGTGTGCTACGGGACTAATGGATCTCTACCATTAACCCTGCCAAGTAGTAGTGTATCGGGGGGTTCTTTGTTTGGATTTCGCTTTGCGAGACACCCCACGCACGAACTTAGTGCAGTGTTGAGAATGGAGGGAAGTTTAGCCCTTAGCACTTGGACTATCTAGGGTAGATAGTGGATAGGTTATTAGACTAGTTAGGCGGGGTAGCTTGACTAGGAAGTGTTGTTAGGATGCGTTAGGTGTGCACTACTAGAGGAGAGGTGAGGGGTATCTCATGGGAGTGCGATACCAATTTAAATATGAGAGAAAACTATTTTTCTAAAAAAAATAAATAAAGCATTTATGCACTTGCAAAATATTTTCAAAATTCGGGCTCTGACCCGCGTATTTACTTTTCCTCTCTTGTTGTATATATATATATGTGTGTGTGTGTGTGTGTGTGTGTGTGTGTGTGTCCAGACACAGGGACGCCTGGATGGCATTTCTTTCGAGTCAGACGTCTGCTGCAGCAGCTGTGGATGCTTGCGGGTTCTCAGTAGACGCTTCTTTCCTTGTACTCCAGATAGGAGGTATTGTACAAACATTCGGGCCAATGGTCCAACTGATTTTATTTATTCTTTGCACGATATTCGATATGGTTGTATAATTTGAACCGAGTGTTCGGTTATTTTAATTTATTTCATTTTCATTTCAGTTTTATTTACGCACTAAATTGTGGATGTTTTATTTTAATTGATTAAAAGAGTAGTTAAGTAAAAATTTTAACGCTCGCCTAATAGGATATTAGTAATTAAATGGATTTTCGACAGTGATGCTAAGAATGATCCATATGTAACTCATGTTATAATTTGATATAGGAGTGATCGCCCGGTATCCCATTAGGCGGGTTGTTACAATTGCTTTTTATGGTAAATTTACCATTTGAAATGTTTGATAATTCCTAGTCCAAAAGCCCTTATACCATTTTTGATTTATGTATTCGACTCTTAATTGATCCGCTAAAGTAACCTCGCGTAAACCATATTTGATCAACTAATTTTTAGTCCGAACTATAAATCGGTTTATGGGTGGATAAGGGGCAATTTAGGCCGCTTCAAAGTATATTGCAGGGCCTAATTTTGTTCAGTTACTGCAAAGTTGCCAATCGACTACTACGGCGGTAAGATTTAATAAATCGGACAGGTTATGTGCCCAAGATTGTTTGTCCACTGTAATCAACTGTCCAGATCACAAAACATGATTAAATCCAAGCATATTTTCTTTGAATTACTGATTTGACTTAGAGCATCAGGAGCAAAATTGGAGGTTGGAATGTCAAGTTTCTCTCTCAAGGTGGAAAAATAACCCTCATCAAATATAAACTCCAATCAATACTATTACATATTTTTACAGCAGTAAATCCTCTTAATTCAGTTATTAATAGAATTCACAAAATTCTTAATGCCTTTTTTTGGGGGTGGCAATGAAGAATTAGGATGGAAGCACATATGGAAATCATGGGAAAATATATGTTTTAAATGCAAAGAAGGGGGTATTGGTATGTTAAATTTGTTTGACTTGGTATTTGTTAGCTCAACTAAATTGTGGTGGAAATCGAAGGTAGATAACAGCCTTTGGTCTAACTTTATGCAACAAAAATATAGAAGCTATCCTAAGGTGGTTTCAGTGACTAAAATAAGGCTACAAGAGGTGAGAACTTGGGCAGGGCAGCATACTGAAGTCCAGGATGAAGTCTTAAAATGGAAACTTTCTAACTCAGGGTTATTTTCTCATTCTTCTTATTTACAGGAGCTCAAACTTCATAGAAGATTCGTAATTAACCTTTGAATTATAAGTTAAGCTGGATCATGAAATTGCTACTGAACTGTATTTTTTATCCAATAGAGCTTCTATCAAAATCACACTTTAATAAAAAAAAATAAGGTAGCATAAAAATCAAACTAAAATATTCTTCGAAAACCACACTCTTATTTAACCAAAGTAAAGGTAAGGAAATAAGCATATATAAAAGATAAGCAGCAAAGATGGCCACCAAGGTTAACTTTAATGGAAATATGTTGCTCATTATTAGAGACCATATTAGGGGGAGAGGTCCTGCCAGAACTAAAAAAGGCAGATATTATGAAGCAAAGTTCCTCTATAATTAGCTGAAAAATGAATCATACCAATAGAGTTCCAATAAGAATGAGAAATAGAGGTGAAATCTACTTTCGGCTCAGCTATGAACAAAAATTCAGGCCTATGAGCTAAACATTGGTTGTTTAGATTGCTTTATATAGGGATATTTACCATTTGAAATGTTTGATAATTCCTAGTCCAAGAGCCCTTATACCATTTTTTATTTATGTATTCGACTCTTAATTAATCCGTCAAAGTGACCTCGCTTAAACCATACTTGATCAACTAATATTTAGTCCAAACTGACAATCAGTTTATGGGTGGATAAGGGGCAATTTAGTCTGCTTCAAAGAATATTGCAGGGCCCAGTTTTGTTCAGTTAATACAAAGTAGCCAATTGACTACTGAGGCGGTAGGATTTAATAAATCAGACATGTTATGTGCCCAAGATTGTTTGTCCACTATAATCAACTATCAAGATCACAAAATATGATTAAATCCAAGCATATTTTCTTTGAACTACCGATTTGTTGCTCAAAGCACGTGTCCAATGCCTTATGTTATAAACTCCTGTTGGTCTTCATTATTAGACCAAACTTCACAGAGAAATGTGTACACAATTTCTTCCACAATCTCATGAATACCTAAGAATATGTCTAGTATGTATATATATACCCATTGTTTCTAAAAATTAATTTATTTTTTAGAACTCAATGTCAAACATTTAAATTAGTTGTAGAAGGGCGGATTCAGCGTACGGATTCTAGATACATTGATTTCCAGGTAGTTGTCCTAACCAGTTACTAAGAGCCTCTCCTAGACCTATAAAATTATAACTTGAATAATCAGGTTCAATTGGTATAAAACTAAATGAAAACTTTGAAGAATGGCATCGATTAAAATTGAAATACAAAGGAAAGATACTGATTGCATATTATTGACAACCTAACATGCAACTACTAACTATAAAGGACTACAAATAAATTCCAAAGCAAAGCAACAGACAAAATCAGAATAGAGAATGAAAAAAGTAGGAACAGATAGAGGTGATTTCATCAAATTGAGTAACCACGTCAACTGCAAAAATGAACAGAGTTTAGTATATGTATTGAGTCTGCGTCAAGTGACATCTTACAAGGATGCCAAACAACCCACGAACATATAGTATAATTCCATTTGATAATTTTATATGCATATGCATTATATAATGTGTTTAAATACCTGATCTATTTATTTGTATCGGATATATTTTTTCAGTGACATATTGTACCGTCGGTAAAATAACTATCATCAAAATTATTTTGTAATTTTTCTAGTGCAGGGAGTAGACTTATTACATTGATGTGCTCCATTATATATCCAATTTCTCTTTTCCTTAACATACAACCCAAATCCCTCTATATACATTTTACATAATAACTACTCACTATTAGTAATTAACCTTTGAATTCTAAGTTAAGCTGAATCATGAAATTGCTACTGAACTGTATTTTTTATCCAATAGAGCCCAAGCCTAATCGCAATGGGCCCGAAGCAGCCTGTTATGACCCTCATTTCATAGGTGGAGACGACATTATTCTTTACTTCCATGGAAGTAGAAATGAGCATTTCAGCTTGATATCCGGCACCAAGCTGCAAATCAACGCGTGTTTCATTGGCCTTAGGCCTCCAGCCAGACCCCGATGTGTAAACGTGAGTGTGCCCGATATGTGTGTGTTTCAAACCAAACCAATTTTTCTCCAAAAAATTATCCAAATTTTAATTATGGACCAAACCAAGTTGTGAAAACCCAATTCTTACTTTAAACCAGTTTTATCTTGATTAATTCTAAACATGCATCTAGTGATTAAAGCAAGTAAAGTAAAGTGAAGAATACTCACAACGCCGGATGTACGAGAAAAAAATCTAAAATGGGAAAACAATCTCAGACAGCCCAAGCCAAACAATCACTATGAACAATGGTTTTACAAAGACAGATTAGCCTTACACTAAGACTCGATCCCCACGGGTCTTGACGCTCTTCTGATCTTCAACCATTCTTTAATAGTGCCCACGCAGAAATTTCGTCTTCCACGTTACCTGTCCACAACACACGCATCCATGTATGTCTCGGTGTCCACCGATATGGCTTTGATACGTCTACAATGTCGAACACGATGTCCGTCGCTTCTTCACCGTAAAACCCTTTGATGTTCAATGTGTAGAACAAACAACTATGGTGCAGCATGATCACGTAAACATAAACTAATGATACCCCGAATCTTTGCAAACTCTAAGGATGTGTTTAAGACTTTTAGATCTTAGAAAACATGTACAAACAATGTTCTGGTTCGTAAAACTCTTTTCCAGAAAGCACACCTTCGAAATTATGATGCAAACACTGTTTAAATATGATTTAAATGCCGCCTCGAAAAACGTGTCGTTCGAACGACTTAAGGATGTCGTTCGAGCGACACTGTATCTCGTTCGAACGAGATCCAATGTCGTTCGAGCGAGCTTGCGAAATTTTGACTTTCTTTGACTTTCTGATAAAAACGTCTCTTAACAAAGAGATTCAAATTAGTCAAACTCTATTTCGAGCTTATCATCATAAAACGAAGTTTTAACCATTAAATCACTTTTAAAATATTTTAAAACATTTTTCTTCATAAAGATTACATCCTTATCTTTTATAAAATAATTTCGAGCACCATTAATTATACGCATTCATACCTGAGTGATCTCGAAATGCAATTAACTTTGAAGACGATTAAACTTATACCAATTAATACATCGGCATGATTAATTCTTTGAAGCTTTGCCGCAACGTCTTCAATTTCTTCAATACGTCATAGACCGAGTGGGATCGTAACAAAATAAAATTATCCCTATGACATATTACAAACACAGTTTTGTTCACGGAATTAAGTCAAAACAATACAGGGACTCAATTGGAAATTTATGTCCTTATAAATCTCCCCCTTTGACTATTCCGGGACAAAACTAAACCAGTGAAATGCCTAACCGGGCCGTCAAGCCATATGACGCCTAAATTCCATCCCATAAACCCAAAAACAAAAATACAAGACACGGACTAGAATATGTAGCACCGACAAGCATGAACTGTCTGAATGTGATGTAGACTTGAAATCTCGAATCGCTGAACGCATACCTACACACACGAACCAGACAAATAGATACCCAGTGAAGTATGAAGGAACAAACGATACCAATTTTCAAAATGATACCAATTTATATTTCTAAGAAGAATCAAACCATTTGAAACATGTGAGCAATTATGTGATACCAATTTGAAACAAATAAATATAATCAAACAATATGTAAATCCAGATATCAATAGAAGCGCTCAACAAATCTCTCCCTTCATCACATACATCTCTCCCCCTTTTTTGTCTCGAATAGACAATCCGGTGAAAAGATAAAACAATATGAAATATCTAGCATGAGAATATGAAACCAATTTAAAATAAGTTCATTCCAATTTGAGTAGTGAAAACCGCTAGATAATCATGAAACAATCAGCTAAATGTGATCAAGCAATTATAAATCAGTAGCTAGTAAACCAAGGAATCACACAAAAAGTATATCAATCAAATCAGGTGTGATAGACGGACTCATATGCAAAATATCAATATGGAACATAAAAGAACCTGCATATAAACCAAGTAGTCCAGAAATGCTTCCCGTAGTACCAAAAATATACCAATTTGAACCTGAGGACTGCAAACCATTTAGAAGCCAATTTTAACCCTGTCGTTCGAACGAGCCAGGGACTTCGCTCAAACGGGATGAGGAAGTCGCTCGAACGAAATATAAAAGTCGTTCGCGCGAGATGAGATGTCGTTTGAACGACTTCGCGCGACCTGCCAAAATTTCCCAGATTCCCAGAAATATGATAAAGTATTACCCAGTAAAAAAATTTCCACAAAAATATTCCAGGAAGGGATTGACAGATGCAAAACAGTGCTAAAACAGTAAACTTTTCGCACAAAACGCAAAAAACTCATAAAAACTTAAAATGAGAGTTACATGCAAAAATAGTACCGATGTGCTCAAACATGGATATGGAATGAATGGGCGTGAAACTACAACAAATGAGTCACAATTCCAATACATCGAAACGATCAAGGAGCTCTAATTGATAGCTATAAATCATCAAACTTTATCATAGCCATATGACAATTAAAGAGTGAGCTTAATGAACTAAACATTCTACATGCACACAAATCTAGAATTTTGACGATTCCACAAACAATAACGTCAAATTGCAATGTTTCAATATTAGGATTAGTTGTGCAAACCCGTTTAAATTTTTTCCAACCAAAACCCCTCATATAAACATACTTTTTCAAGTTTTTGAGAGATTTCTAGCATTCTCAACTTAGAGAAAATCTTATTGGCCCTTTTCTCAGCATATTGCCTTTTCTTTTGGGCTCTTTTAAACGGTGGCTTTCACGACGATTCAATTTTAAACTCTCGCAGCCCTTTTCCGTGAATCACTCATCATTTTTACCAATTTTAAATTCTCACGGTAAACGATTATTACATGCACACTTCTCCTTAAGTCTACTTACGCATAGATGCCAAGATTGAGATAAGATCGCCTCACCAAATTCAAATATGCAAGAGAAGTCAAACATCCATATAAACTCGTGCATGCGTGCAATGTTGGCATATATACAAAGTCGAATCAAAATGCATATCAACTTCGAAACAACCCCATATAAACATCGGTTAAGATCATTCTAAGCATCGATAATAATGACCAAATGTCCTAGCCACATGGATAATGAAACGATGGGGGGGGGGGGGTCAAGCACACCAATATGCCACATCAAACAAGTAAACTCAAAAACAAAAATCGAAAATCTTTTTGACTTTTCAAACATATTTTGACTCAAAGAAAAGCCAAATCTTTTTGGATTTTCAAAATTTTTCTAAAAAAAAAATCTGTTTGTATTTTTCAAATAAGACTCAAACAAATGAAAACTATAATACAAAATGATACACATGTCATAATACTAGCAATGAATATATCATGAAGCAAACTAGCATATGACAAATATGGAAACACTATCATCCTTTAGATTTAGCATGGGAAGAATCAAGTGCACCAAAACGAGAATCATTAAGTTTAATTCCTAAATCCACTAAGTCCGATTTCCTAACCCAAGTAGGTGTAACGCGACGCACGAGGGTTTGGGTAACCGGGGCAACTTTATTCTTAAACTTCCTAGGAGCTTGTATAAGGTCGTAACAAAAACGCCTAAGGTGACCTTTCCTACCACAAAACGTGCAGGAGTAGCGGTGGTGGGAGTGATTACCTTTATGTGTACCTTTTCTAATCATCCTAGTGTTTCTCACACGTGCGGGGGGAATGGGAACAACTCTCTCATCAAAACCTATACCACCCCTATCTCCCTTAATTTGGACGGTGCCTAGGATCTTATCTAACTTCTCCGACCTAGCCTCCAAATCAAACTTGACTCTAGACGAGTCTCTCAATCTCTCCTCCAACTCATGAATCCTAGACTCAAACACACGTCTAGACTCCTCAAATTATAAAATCTCCTTTTTCAAGGACTCCATCAAACCACAGAGATTATCTATCTCTTTCTCCACAAACTCTAATTTCTCCCTAAACTTCTTCTCACGTGCCCTAAGATCCTCAATCAAACTATCATTATTTTTTATGGCACGCTCATTCAACTTAGATTGCAATTTTGAGTTAGCCTTTTTCACCTTCATCGTTTCGGCATACAACTCATTAAACGCATTTTGTAATTCTTTCACATCTATCTCCTCCTCGTCACTCTCTTCTCCCTCACTAACATGGGATACACTCAAAACCTCCTCGAAAGTGTCGTGCACATGAGAATTGTCGTCGCTCACATGACATGCCATAAACACAATAAAGTTACGATCAATGGGGAACTATCTCCCTCTTCCGGATCACTATAACTTAAGGTGGCACTATAGACAATGGGTTGCTTGCCCTCTTTCTTAAGTCTAGTGGGACACTCCTTAACCTTGTGACCGTACCCCTCACACCCAAAACACTTATCCGACTCATCTCTCTTAGGCTTTTCAAACTTATCCTTAGAGGTGGGATCTACTTTGTTGTTCTTGAATTTTTCAAATTTCTTGGCATCTTTCGATTGTCTTTGAAACTTAATAAATTTTTTAAATTTCTTTGCCAACAAAGCAACATCCTCAAAATCGGAATCGGAATCCGAAACTTTAATTTCCTCCTTTCGTGTTTTCAAAGCAATACCCTTTTCTTTCTTAGGCACTTGCTTGGAGGTAATCATGTCGATTTCATAGGTTTGTAAGTCACCTACAATCTCTTCTAGTTTCGTTGACTCTAACCTACCCAAGGAGTTTAAAATTTTCACTTTCGCATCAAACCTACTAGGTAATAACCTAAGGATTTTCTTAATGACACGGTTGTCGGGAATTTTCTCACTAGGTTAAATGACGAGTTGACAATATTGGACAACCTAGCATAAAACTCATCAAAGGTCTCACTCTCTAACATCCTAATGGTCTCAAACTGTATAGTGATATTTTGAAGTTTTGACGCCCTAACCGTGCTAGTGCCCTCGTGAGTGAGTGCCAAAAAATTTCAAGCCTCTTTTGATGTTTCACAAGTCATAATTCTATTATATTCTTCATGCGTGACATGTGAAGAAATAACGTGTAGACCCTTAGAATTATATTGTGCAATTCTTTGTTCAGTTTCGGTCCATGACTCAACATGCTTTAAACTAGTGACCTCACATACAATAGTGACAGGGGGGTCCAACCTTTCTCAACTGCAAGCCAAACACGCTCATCAATAGATTTTAATGCACATCTCATTCTCATCTTCCAATAAGTATAATTAGTGCCATAAAAAACAGGAGTCCGAGAAAATTCATTATATCCAGAATTCATCTTTGAAAACACACGGGATCACAAAATAAATAAAAATATTTTCTTGCTCTGATACCAATTTGTGAAGACGTGAGTGTGCCCGATATGTGTGTGTTTCAAACCAAACCAATTTTTCTCCAAAAAATTATCCAAATTTTAATTATGCACCAAACCAAGTTGTGAAAACCCAATTCTTACTTTAAACCAGTTTTATCTTGATTAATCATAAACATGCATCTAGTGATTAAAGCAAGTAAAGTAAAGTAAAGAATACTCACAACGCCGAATGTACGAGAAAAAAATCCAAAACGGAAAAATAACCTCGGACTTCCCAAGTCAGACAATCACTATGAACAATGGTTTTACAAAGACAGATTAGCCTTACACTAAGACTCGATCCCCACGTGTCTTGACGCTCCTTCTGATCTTCAACCGTTCTTCAATAGTGTCCACGCAGAAATTTCGTCTTCCACGTTACCTGTCCACAACACACTCGTCCACGTATGTCTCGGTGTCCACCGATATGGCTTTAATACGTCTACGATGTCGAACACGATGTCCGTCGCTTCTTCACCGCAAAACCCTTTGATGTTTGATGTGTAGAACAAACAACTTTGGTGCAGTAAGATCACGCAAACATAAACTAATGATACCTCGGATCTTTGCAAACTCTAAGGATGTGTTTAAGACTTTTAAACCTTAGAAAACATGTACAAACAATGTTCTGGTTCGTAAAACTCTTTTCCAGAAAGCACACCTTCAAAATTACGATGCAAACTCTGTTTAAATATGATTTAAACGCCGCCTCGAAAAATGCATCGTTTAAACGACTTAAGGATGTCGTTCGAGCGACACTGTATCTCGTTCGAACGAGATCCAATGTCGTTCGAGCGAGCTAGCGAAAGTTTGACTTTCTTTGACTTTCTGATAAAAACGTCTCTTAACAAAGAGATTCAAATTAGTCAAACTCTATTTCGAGCTTATCATCATAAAACGAAGTTTAAACCATTAAATCACTTTTAAAACATTTTTCTTCATAAAAATTACATCCTTATCTTTTATAAAATAATTTCGAGCACCATTAATTATACGCATTCATACCTGAGTGATCTCGGAATGCAATTAACTTTGAAGGCGATTAAACTTGTACCAATTAATACATCGGCATGATTAATTCTTTGAAGCTTTGCCGCAACGTCTTCAATTTCTTCAATACGTCATAGACCGAGTGAGATCGTAAGAAAATAAAATTCTCCTTATGACATATTACAAACACAATTTTGTTCACGGAATTAAGTCAAAACAATACAGGGACTCAATTGGAAATTTATGTCCTTACACTCGAGACTACACGTGGATCCAAACCTTAGGTGATAAAAATTTGATTTCTAAGTACACATCATTGGGACAATTGATAATGAATTGAAAATATTACAAAACTAAAAAATATATTTATTTCCTTTAAATAACAAAATGGCCAAATAATTACAAATTGGGAACCAAATATTACAGGGGAAAAATTGTTGTTTACAAAAAATACAACCAATTCCTTCTCTTTCACTCATTTTATCAAACATCTATTGGGCATTTTTTTAATATGCCACAGTTTTATGCCTTATCATATACACAACAAATTATAACCACTCAAAGTTAATACATTGAAATAGATATTAGACACCGTAGATTTACTTGATCAGATGCAAGAATGTAGGGTTCCTTAACAAAATGTAAGAAACTCTCCAACTGGTGATTCCGGCTTTGATCAGACTGTCGTTCATTTCTATCGGATTGAATAGATTTCTCATATGCCTTTACATATGCCATTATTAATTCTGCAGCTGTAATCTCTTAACTACTAGACATAGTTGTAGATGGTAAGGAGGAGTTATTTTAGAATGCTAATCGTCGACATTTACATATGATTATTGGTGGAGATACGACTGATTTGGGTTTTTGTTTACTCGGACGGAAGTTGAATTGTTGCATCTGACGTGTGAGATGTTATATCATCTTGTAAACGTGGATACGCTGCAAACGTGGATACCCTGTTCATAAGGAATCATAAATGCCTTGTTTTACATTTTATAGTAGTAAGAGATAATGCTTTGAGTCCCAAAAAATCCTTCACCAAATAGTATTAAATGTTATACTTTTGTAGTATGAATTTCGTCAGGGCACAATATTTTAATACTATTTAAAAGAAAATTTAAATATTAATTTTAAAACTCAATACACTACTTATTTTTAAAATATTAATGTGTACCCTTAAGTTACCATGACCCTGCAAAAAGATACTACAACAATTTTAGTGAAGAAAGAGGTAGGAAGAAATGATAGCAAACTCTGGAAGTTTATTCCCGAATAAGACGGATAAAGAATAGGGACCTATTGTGTCCCCCTCTCGTGACATAAGAATCATGTCAGATGACCCTCTTTCCACTCCGGAGCGAAGGGTATAACCGGTAAAACAGAACATCAACCAAAGGCTGCCAATCTATAAGTAACCGCCGACTGCCTGAAACCTGACAGTCATCAATCTCCGGCGAACCTCTCCTCCAACACATCAAACACATAATATGCGTGTTCGTGTACAAAAAAATCAGTGACGACAATCGCACGTGAAATGAAAGGCCATGACCGAATAAATCTCATCTTACCGGACGAACTCATCCTCGAGTTCTTCCAATACCTAGACTCCAAATCGAGCCGCGACGCTTGTTCTCTGGTGTGCAAGAGATGGCTAAATCTCGAGAGGCTCAGCCGAGACACCATCCGTATCGGGGCCTCAGGCAATCCAGACGCTCTCATCACAACATTGGCTCGTCGCTTTCTCAATGTCAGAAATGTTTATATCGATGAACGACTCACCATTTCCCTTCCAATCGAATACGTAAATCTCACCCTTCATTTCCATTATGAATTGTTTATTTACCTTATCATTTTGCATATTTAGCTAGCTGCATACTCAAAACCTTAGGGCAACCTCCAAATAGTTAGCCTGTTAACTAAAAATAGATTTACACATTATTTATGAAACAGAGTGTTCTCCAATGCAAGTCTCTATAAGTTGCATTGGAGTTAAATGTCTATAGATCCTACCTGGCATTAGCTTCACTTTCACATATACCTGTGGCAATTTTAAACACGGCACGATAACACGACTCGAAATTAACACGGCTTGTCGTTCGTGTTCGTGTTTTTAACACCAAGTCGTATCGTGTCTTGTTCGTGTCAAAATTATGAGCCGTGTTAGTCGTGTCTTATCGTGTTAATCGTGTTTTTATTAGGTTATCGTGTCTGTTTATGTTAAATTTAGTGTAAAAGTTAAGAAATCGTGTTATTCGTGTCGTGTCGTGTTCTATTTGGATTGTGTTCGTGTCAACTAAAAAAAACACGAATTCGTGTTCGAAAAATCCTTGTCGTGTCGGCCCGAATCACGGCATAAAAACACGAATTGCCACCCCTAACTTTAGATGGTTGTATTGGAGAATTTTTTTATGAATCTTATGTGGAACTTTACAATCTTATTCTTTAAGAAGACGAGCTACACAGGTTAAGGAATGAAACATCTCAACATTTCTTCCCAAGAGTTTTGATTTCACAATCACTGAAACATGTTTATCGGTTTGGGTAATGAAGAGAAGGCATGACACCTATAAAAAGGTTTGGAACTCCCTTGTGTTCATAAAGTTTGTGAGATGCTGATGTATACGGGACTCATTGTTGGCCCAAGGGATATCTACATATTGGCGGGGGATGTATAATGTATTTTTATTTTATTATTATTAGTTATTTAGAATAGTTATTACTAGAAATTAGAGTTAGGGTTTATCTTTTACTCATTTCAATTTATCAAGCATTCTTCATTAGTTATTTGATAAAATTAGGACATTTATCATTTGGCCTATAGATAGATGCCATGACCACCTCTTGTAAACAAGAAATATTAAGAAGATATCTTACATTGGGGCGGGTTGAAAATTTTCTATTGTCTCAGTGCGATTCTCTTGTAGTGTGCGTGTGCGTGAATCAACACATCGAGATCAATGGACAATGGTCAATCCGGTGCCTCAATTGACGTCACACTCCTCGCCGAGTTGAACGCTGAAATGCATATATAAATGCAAAATAATTTCAATTCATTCGTCATAGTTTCTTGGAGAATACTCTAGTGAGCTTCAATGACCCAGATTCAGTATAATAATTAGTCTAAGTCGTACAGTTTTCCCCATTATGCAGGGAAGAAGACGTCCTGCTGATCAGTATCCTTCGTCCGTGAGGCTTCATTATTCATCCGAAGACAGTGACATGGAATCATACTCTTTATCAGATGCTGGTTTGGCTGCTGTGGGTGAAGGCTTTACCAACCTTGAAAATTTGAGCCTTATATGGTGCTCTAATGCGACTAGTGCGGGGTTAAGAACTGTAGCTGAGAAGTGTAGATCCTTGAAATCTTTGGATTTACAGGTAACTATCTAGTTTTCATGTTGGTATTTTGTAAAATATTTTACTTCACTTGTTGATTTATACGAGCTCCTTTCCCAAATCTGTTTAATCTAGGGTTATTTTTGCCCTTGACCCCATATGTTATGCGTATTGCGACTTTGGCACTCAAAGTTTTGTATAATGTTGGTTTGGCTCCCAGAGTATCATAATTACTTGATAATAATAATCATAAAAGATTATAAAGCTTCATAAAGGAGTATTTATGACACTTTTTCGCACCAAACCTATATTATGCATAAGTTTTCAGTGCCAGTCACACGCCTAACAAACGAGGACAAATGCTAAAATACTCTTCAGTTTATTAACCATTTTTACCTTTATTCCAAAAAATGCTTACAGTAGACCTATATTTCCATTATATAGATGGTGGTGGTTGAATAGTTTTTGCTAATCTGTGGGAGATTTCAGGGACTGGACATGAGTTTCCCTTCTGCTCTCTAATCTTTCGTATGCGTCGATAGTTTGTTATCAACTTACATCTTGTCCTTGAGCTTTTCTCCTAGCTAAATGCTGGGAACCTGATTTATGCGCTATCACATGGTATGAGAACTTTGATTACAGGGACAAAACCAGAGAAAACATAATTATTACTGTTTTAGCTAATAAATAGATGCATGTGGCAGCATCCACTAATGGCACCCTAGTTTGTTTTGGTCGAAGTTGTAATTTTTATTTGCTCATGTTGGACTCACCCGGGATAACTTCAAGTGGTTTTGCAGTCGTTATGCTTTTGCCACTATACATGGCAAATGATATTTGTTAATACTAGGGGTCCTTGATTTGTATGAGAAGATTTTTTTCGTGTAATGGCTTACCCAATTGGAGCCCAATAATTGTATATATACTAAAAATATTACAACTCTAAAAGGTTCCATAGATTATAAAGCAAAGATCACACAACTAATGCCCAAAACATAGAGGGCCCAATACAAAGGGAAAGGTAGTAAAATAACATGAAATCTAACATTTCCACTCTAGCTTGAGCGAAGATATGAATCAAGCCCATCTCGACAATGGCAGATCGAAGATGACGTAAATGGCGTCAAATGGAAGCAAGAAGAAAATAACTCTCGTCTAAACTCTCTCAAATCACAATATCTCAAAATGATAGAATGCCTCAAATGAGGCTACAAAAGAGTAACTATAGGTGGGATGTTGCTTGGGCCTTAAGCTATCAATCTAATTACAATTATGTTCCTAGATGCCCCTTGACCTTCCTTCCTCTAAATTCTAACAAAAGAAAATACAAGAAAAATACAATGCATTATTAAAAAGAATAAAAGACTAAAAAATGACGAAAATGCCCATATTCACATCACTCTCCCCCCCTGAAAGAGTTCGTCCTCGAACTCAAAGGGGAACGCCTTTAGTGTCCGTCCAGAATAGTAATGAGAGCATGCTGGGGTGGATCCTCCGCTGTTTCCTTGAGGTACTCAGGGTCGCCAGAAGCTAGGAGAGCGCGATGCCATGAAAGGGAGCAATCCGAAACTTTATGGCCAATTACCCCACAATTGTAACATTTGAATATCAGAGGGTGAGAGGATGCAGGAGGTGGGGCATTGGATGCTGGAGCAGCTGAAGTAGGTGGGACCACAGGAGCACTAATAACCACAGGGACTGGAGGAGCTGGAGTGGAGCGGCCGCGAGGCGAAGGGGCAGTCTGATGGAAGGACTCTACTTAAGTGGCGTACTCGACCGCCTTCGCAAAGGAGGTGACGTCACGTAAAGCAAGATCTCGCTGAACATAACTCTGTAGCCCGTGGATATACCGACTAATCCACTGCTCTTCATTCTCGTCGAGACGGGCACGAGTACAAAAAAGCTGGAAACACTCCGTGTAGTCTAAAATTGAAGTGCCCTGTCGGAGAGATGGTACTCGAGGGAAGTGGTCGCGCTCGTAGCTAGTGGGAACAAAGGTGGCCATCAACTGTGCCCGGAGCTCGGCTCAAGACTGGATAGGAGGTAGGCCCTTAAGGACACGTCGCTGCTCCAAATCTTTCCACCTTACACTGGCGTAGCCCTAAAACTTGGTGGCTGCTAGTAGAACACATCAGCGACACTTCAGTCGTTTATACTAAAAAATCCGCTCCATCGCGGCGAGCCAATCAATAACAGCGTCGGGCTGAAGGTGGCCATCGAACATCGGAACATCTCGACAACAACTGGAGGGCTAATTGAGTAAAGACAACGCCACCCTATAGGGTCAAATCATCCTTATCTAACTCATTATCGCCTAGAGGAGAGTCATCAAGCAGTGCTCTTTGTCGCGGTCCCTGAGGCGGAGGACGTCTAGGAGCTAGGTCTGGTGGGGGTGGCTCAAGTGGCGGTGGTGGGACATAAGGTGGTATGGCCTTCACAAAAGGAGGTGGTGGAGGTGCGGGGAACAGTGGTTGGCGATAAGAGCAGTGGTCCATCATGTGACCCTTTTGGTAACACAAGAAGCAATGTCGCTCTGTAATTGGCACGCACGGAGTGACCTTCGGATTCAATGAATCGAAAGGCAATACAACCGTACACCAATCTGTCGGAAGTGGAGGCTTGATATCCGGGAGAGATTGGGGTTGGGGTGAGGGAGGGCCATCAGGTGGTGGAAAACCAATCCACTCCTGCACTCGCGCAAGAGAATCTACTTGGGCTAAGCGGGAATCCCAAATAGAATGGGAGCGGAACATGTATCGGATGCCCAGAGGGAGGGAGGGAAGTGTGTAGTATGGGTGGGGGCGGAAGCGTGGGGAAGGGAATATGGGGATGATGATCCATAGAGGTTGGTGGAGCCGGTGGGATGAAAGGAAAATGGTGGGCCAAATGTGGCTCATGGTGTCTATGAGGGTGGTGGCGGGGATAGGTCGAAATATGATGGAGGTGAAGGTCGTAGTGAGGAGTGTCCGTATTGGGATTTTGGGTTTGTGGGGGTAAATGGGATGGTATGAGAATATGGCGTGGTGTGGATGGAGAGAAGGTGAATGGGGGTGGTGTAAGTTTAAGTCGGATGGTGGTGGTGATTTGTTGGGTAGTTCTTGGTAATTTTTGTGTGTGTGCGCGTGTTGACTAAGGGTTTCAAAGGTAGGGACATGTTCTTGAGTGGATCCAAGCAAGAGAGGGCAGGGTAGGAATTGGTGTTAGGGTTTGTTTCTAATAATTCTTGATTAGGAGGTGGACAAAAACCCTATTGATTCATGACAATTTTTTTTGCTGATGGCCATTGTTTGGGAAATCTTACCATGGAATAAGGATTGACTATGCAACCCTAGGGTTATCTCCATCGGATCGGACCCTCTTACTGTCAGATCTTGATCACCCGGTTGGATTTGTGCCGAAGATGAACAATAGGGAGATATTAGAGGTAGGTTGAGGTCATTTGAGGTCGGGAACTGTTCGACTATGATGTTGGGTACCAAATGACCGCCAGAGGGTCTGTTCGAATGCCGACGGGTCAGGATTGGAACATCTGGACCTTCGGCGGCCACCACCAGGGTGGTCCGACTATGGGACAAGGTGGTATGACCTAGATCCGTGTTTTTTTGTGTTGGAAATCCATCTTTTGGCACCGGAATTGGATCAGAGGGATTAAATGGCTGTCAGCCACTTTGGGTGGAGAAGTCGGTGGCAGTAGGGGTGATGTCGGCCACCTGGAGGGTGGTCCGATCATGGAGAGATAGAAGTGGGTCTCTGTCGGAGGCATTTCTCACTGGATTGAACCTGCCTTGCGCCGGAATTGTGTACGGAATTGGATTGGTGGCCGGCCACCTCTGTTGATGTCCTTGGCTGCGTTCGTTGGAGAGGTGGTGGAGTTAGGGTTTGCTGGAATTATATTCTTTGTGGTAGAATGGTTTGAATTAGGGGAATTAGGGTTAGGGTTTTGAGATCGTGTAGGGGCGGTGCGAGGGTGGTCGATGATGGTTTCCGGTGGTGGTAGGCGGGCATCAATCCGAGCCACTAATCGGTTGAGAACCTCCTGAGAACGATCGATACGAGTCACCACGGTGCGTATATTCTTCTCGGTCCCATTTGGTGTTTACGATTTTGTCTACACCACCTCCACCACAACAACAACGGGTAGAACCAACGAGGATCTAATATCAATTGACGTAAATGGCGTAAAATGAAAACAAGAAGAAAATAACTCGTCTAAACTCTCTCAAATTTCAAAATGCCTTGAATGAGGATACAAAAGAGTATTTATAAGTAGGAGGTCGCTTGTGCTCTAAGCTATCAATGTAATTTCAATTATGTCCTTAGAGGCCCCTTGACCTTCCTTCCTCTAAATACCAACAAAAGAAAATACAAGAAAAATCCAATGCACTACTAAAAAGAATAAAAGATAAAAAATGATGAAAAGGCTCATATTCACATAAGAAGAAGTGAGGGCTCGATTGATTTTGTGAAGAAATCAACCGTCTGATCCGAACAAGGGACAAAAGATGGACGAATGATGTCAGACCTCACATTTTTTGGATAGAATAAATATTAACCTATGCGTGCTTCATCCTCTCATGAAGCATGAAATTAAATGCAAACGTAAATGCCGACTCAAAATAACTCTGATGATTCTTTCTCCATAAAATTCAACTCATTGAAGTAATAAAATTCACATGTCCTGTGAGCCGGTTAAATACTTCACACTAATTACTCATTTACATCCAACAATCTTCTTTCCCGAATGTAGAGTAACCAGCTCCCATGTACCGTTTTGGTCCAAAGTATTCATTTCCACTTCCATTGCCTCCACCCACTTAGGATTCTGAAGAGGCTTAACCATTGATCGAGGGATGCTGATGGAGCGCCCAGAATAGCTTAATATGGAACCGAAAGACTATCATAGGAAATATGAAAGACTATTATAGGAAAGATGCTGAGAAAACAGATAATTATCTTGAAGGGGAGCGTTGAATACGAGAAGGGTAACGAGAATGAAAATCAGAAGTAAGAGGAGGGCAAGAAGAGAGAGAACTACCCTAGTCCGGAGAAAGAGCTACAGATGTGGCGGAAGGCAACAGGAATACACGTGCAGTGGGGGCTCCGATGGTGTGGGGAAAGGAGCCTCATCAATTGAAGGAATATGACAGATAAAAAATGACATTAAGAGAGTGAGAGATGTATTTGGATATCGGGTCATAGTACCGAAACCCGTAGACATTAAGGAATATCTAACAAAAATACACCGAATAACTTTATCCTCAAGTTTGTTCCTAGAGGGACTTTGGTCATGAACAAAGCGAATACACCCAAATATATGAGGAAGGATGTGGAACATAGTGGTATCGGGTTGAGGACACTGAAGGGGTGTCTTACCCCCTAAAATCCGACTCAGGGATCGATTGATAAATGTGGCAGTGAGGACAACATGGTGCCAGTAGGATTTAGGCACCTTCATACTACTTAACAAACATCTTACAACCTCCATAATGTGGTGATTTTTACGTTGCATAATCCTATTTTGCTCGGGTGTATATGGGCAATTGAGTTGATGAAGGATCCGTTTTGATTAAGTTGTGACCGAAATTCATTGGAGACATACTCACCCCCATTATCAGATTGGAGATTGCGAGCATCAGTTTAAAATTGAGTTTTGATTATTCGTAGAAATTGAACAAACACGGGAGAGCCTCAAATTTTCTTTAAAAAGATATACTCGAGTACACCTAGTGTAATCATCAATAAATGTCCATAATATCGATGACCAGAAAAATCAAGAACCGGGAATAGCCCCCACACATCATAATGAACCAAATCAAACATATTAGGGTCACGACTTATACAAGGAATGTAAATAGTTTGAGTGTGTTTAGAAAGCTCACAAACTTCACATAAGAATTTTGCCATAAGTGCAAGTTCCTAAGAGAAATATCATATGAAATTAAATTAGGCACGCTAGAATTATCGAGACTGGATGTGGGAGTGCGGGGGTGGATTCCCAAAGTGGTAGAGCCCATCGTGCTCATAGCCCCTATAAAAAATTCACCTCGAACTTAGATCCTGCAGGTAACAATGGGAAGGTTAGCAATATTACAATTAAGATGTTTGGTAAGTTGGCTAATAGATAAAAAAAACAAAAAAAACATTAGGAACATACATAACTGATGTAAGAGTAATATTTGATGAAAACCGCATGATCCCTCGCTATGTATTCGCGCAAGGAATCTGTTCGCAAGACAAACTGACAAATGGAAACGGTGGGTGAGGAAAATAGGGGCGACTCGCTCGCTATGATCACAGTGGCTCTAAAATCCAGAACCCAAGTGGGCTTTGCAACTCTAACATGGATACTTGAAGCAAATAATGGTTGTGGGCGAAGATGATTCGACTTTAGTCGTTTGAGTATTCAACTTCTCTTGAATTTGTCCGAGTTGAGACTACAATCGACTCAAATCAACTGATGGGGGCGGAGGGGGAGTCGTTGGAGGACAAGTGGTACTAGCAATGGCGTCCATACGAGAGGAATAAAAGGACCGGGTCCCAATAAACGTTTACTTCAAACTCCGGGTTGAGTTTAAAGCACCCTAGAACAGAATTCCGAGCTCGCTGTAAATGCCATCTGATTAATTGAGGAAGCAAGCACAAAAGGTGTCTGAGTAAGACCAAGGTGGTTCTCCTCAACATCAACAATAACAACTACCTCTCGTAGAGAAGGCATATGAGATGTGTTTAGGATCTGAGTCTTAAGGGAATCGTACTCAAATTGTAAACCCATAAGGATTAGGTAAATATGCTGTCGATCCAATTGCTTTACCAATAGCCACGCTGCCTCTGGAGGAAAATACTTGCCCCACTCCTCCCATCGGGACTGAAAATATCCAAAATAATCCTGAACGAGCGATCTCTTGATAAAGCTCAAAGATGCAGGGGTCATTATATGCATGTGCATACATATGGTTGAGGGTCTTCCAAAGGTCGGGAACCGACATAAAGAATATAATCTTTGTTTAGAAGCTCCTTTATAGAATTGAATATTCAACTTAAGATAAAGCACAACTCCATATCCCATTGATAAACAATTTAGGATAATTGCTTGTTGTTGGCTTCGCGTTCCCCAATAGCCAATTGAATTTGCCTCTCACCCCAACGTAGAGGCCATAGGAACGAGAATGCGAAGCAAAATCGAGAGTACTTGTAATCCATTGAGCTGGTAAAAAATATCTTTTCCACGACCAGAATCACCCATAGTATCTCAATATGTGAGTGGAAAAATAAAAAACAAATCTAACAAATTTTCGAAAATAGTTTCAGCACCAAGAAAACAACCAAACAATCACCAAAAATCAACCAGACATGCACACTATTGAATGAATTGGGTTTTATAACCTAATTAAATTTTGACCAAATTAGATTTTGGCAAACTTTGAGCCTTTATTAATGTCGGACTTGCATAATAAAATCTCGGGTCAAGCTACCTACACGTTTCCTTGACATGGTGAACAACGTGATATATTCATTTGATCAAAACGGATAAGAAATGAATGATAAATTTGGTTTCGAAGTACCACTTTTGCTCATGAACTACCTTGGTGTAGGTGTAGAAATTGTCTCCCACATAGGAAAAATACAAGAAATGGGTGTGGTTGATATACGGTTTGGATGCGCATGCGGTATCCTAAGTCTTTAAAGGGAGGACTACTTACACTATGCATGGTATGGGCTTTGGCCCAAAAGCTCGTGCAACCGGCGGTTGGCTCGGCCCGTGCTTGTGTCAGGTTTCGGGTCCGTGGGTCTTTTTTGAGCTAATACTATGTTTTTATTGAAAATTTATGTGGGCTTTTCCACAAAATTGTGGGCTTGAACATTTGGCAGAAATTGTTTCCAAATCATCACAATTTTACTTGTTTAAAACCGTCGCTGAAAACATTGTCGTTTTAATTTAAATTAAAACTTCGGTGAAACGTCACTAAAAAACGTTGCCGTTTTAATTAATTTTAAAACGTCATTAAATCTGGAGCGTTGGTTATAATCAATTAAATTTGGGGCGTTTGTTATTTTTGTTCACGAACATACATTACTGTTCGAAAAAGGCACTTTAAGGCTTATAAATAAGAGTCTTTTCCCTCATTTCATTCATTTTGGAAATTCGTTTCTTTAGTGCTTCTTTTTCCTCCTCCTTGAGTGGATATCATCATTTTTTGGTTCGTGGGGCAAACACATTGTAGTGGTTCTTGCACTTGTCGAGGCCATTTCATCCTGGGAGATATCCATTGCCGTAAGCACCGTAGCGGGAGGGGGAAAATCTTGTTTTAAGGAGATGAGTGTCCAACATTTAACTCGGTCATCTTAGCATCTATGATTACTATAATCATGAACTGTAAGTTCTTTCATCTTCATACTGTTTTCTGCCCTCTTTTTTTTATCTACATTAACGGTCGTACTCAGTGCACAAGGCTCCCGCTTAACTGCGGGGTCTGCCTATCTACATTAACGGTCGTACTTACCCCTATATATGGAGAGGTTGCTCCCATGTCTCGAATCGGAGACCAATCATAGCTTGAGCGAGGGCACAAGCCATCGGATTAAGGTACGACCAATCATTATTTAGTAAAATATATTTTTTGAATAACACACGTCATCAAATCTCCACACAAGTGGCCGGATACTTGGTAACATAACCAATAATTGTTCCCGAACAACCCGACATCCCTAACAAAATCAATAACCGGCTATTTTAGCACATAAATACAAGAAGAAACCCTAAATGGGTCGATTAAGGGGGAACCCCCAAAAAATTTGGTCGGAATCCGAGTTTAGTTGTTCACGACCCTTGTTGTTGTTGCTTCTGGTGGTTGCGACCTGAAATGGGGGAAAAAGAGGATCGTGACGAGGTCGCGACTTCAAGAAGAGAAACAAGAGGTTCGTGTTCGATTCTTGTAGAAAAAACCCTACATCTGATCGAAATCTATGGTTGGGCAAGAGGATGATGAAAAACGGTTATGGAAGAGAGAAAGGACAATTGATGGAAGAGAGAGAAAATTAGGGTTAGTGTATGCTGATGTTAGAGAGAGAATGTTAGGGTTAGGGTTTGGGTTTGACTTTGACTTTGATACCATAAAGATTTTGTGGCGTAATGACTTACTCAATTGGGAGCCAAATAATTGTATTTATACTAAAAATATTATTATTATAGAAGGTTCTATAGACTACAAAGCTAAGACTACTGAATACAAAGGGAAAAATACTAAAATAATATAAAAGATCGAATATATCAATCAAGATCAGTCTGGCAATGGAATATCGAAGAAGAGAGGGCCCGACTGATTTGTTGAAAAAATCTGTCGTCTGATGTGAGGAACGGACAAAAGCTGGACGAATGATGCCAGACCTCACCTTTTTCCGGATAAAATGAATATAAACCTTCATGTTTTTTGTCCTCTCATGAAGCTCAAAATTAGATGCAAGCATAATATTCGACTTATTATCGCAAAATAATTCCTATAACTCTTAATCCATAAAACCTAAATGCCCCAAATATCTATCGAAGCCATAAAAGCTCACATGCAGCATCTTAATAGTATGTGAGTGGAGCCAACTTTGCTAACTTATATAATAGGATGATGGATTGTCTAGTATTTGAAGGTTTATGTGACGTAAACGAGTGAATGACATACAAAGAAGAACGGGATATAATATGAACAACGGTGAGGGAATTTTGTATAATGTTATCTCAACAAACTAAGGTTGTACGTAAGTTCTTAAAATACCTAATTTACCTCTAATAACAACTAAAATAACAAATGGAGACATAAGAAGAGAAAAAAGCAAAAAAATGGTATCCTCAATCCCATTCTTCGATTCACATCACTCTCCTGCAATGTGTTTAAAAAGGCGCGGGGCGAGGCGTAAGCCTCACAAAAAAAAAACGGAGCAAAATAATATTAAAAAAAAATACTAATAAAACCATAAAAAATAAAGTAACAAAGAAATATAAAATAAAGCTGCAAAAAAAAAACATCTTTGAGGACTTTCTCACATAGTTAAACATTTTTTTGTTCCCCCGAGATGATATGACTTTCATTCACATTGGTTATTTTATAACATGACAATAAATTAATCAATGTAAAATCAAATTGACAAAATGAGTTTTTTAAGTTTCATTCACATATTGGTTATTTTTAAAAATTTCTTTCAAGTTACAATAGTAAATAGTACAAGTTAAGTGCAATTTTAAAACACAAAAAGAAAAAAAGAATAAGAGTTGTAGACTAAAACAGCATTTTTAAAAGTTAAGTGCAATTTTAGAAAAATGAAGAACTTTAACCCTTAAAAAAACAGACTTCGTGAAGGAAGAAAAAGAGTTTTTTTTTTTTTTCCGGGCCTCAACAAAAAGGCGTGAGGCGCATCGAGGCGTAAGCCTCAAATTCAACCTTGAGGCTCAAGCCTCGAAGCATTTTTTGCCCGCCTCGCCTCGCCTCGCCTCGAGGTGTAAGCCTCAAAGGTGAGAATTTAAAAAATTAAGTGGTTAAACTAAAATATGTTTCTCTAACACCTGTGAACATAAAGTGATTTTGTAGGGAAGCAGGGTGCAACATAAATTTTTTTGGCGCATAGAAGAGAAAGGGACCCCTTGCCTTTAGCCTTCAAGCCATAGAGGAAGCACAAGCCAAAATTGCTAGGTTGTCGGTTGTCATATCATTAACAAAAATCCCACATTATGTGAAAAGAACAATATAACATGATGCTATGTGGTGTTTTGATTTGTAATATCTTTTGAAAAAATTGGTATTCTTTTTCTTAGGGTACTTGGTGCCCCTTTTTTTGTTAACTTTTGACAATTATGCATTCTTTATATTTCTCCCTATTTGGTTGTTAAACTTATGGCGTTGTGTGTTTTTCTGACATCTGGAAATTGATAAATGAAACACTTGAGAGTTGGTGATTTACAAATTGTTATAATGATGAATCCTATCTACATTAATTAAGGAATAATATAATATAATATATTTTATATTATTTTTTTTTTCTTTCCACAACCTTATAATAGTTTTTTGAGAGTTTTTGATATGCAGCACCCACATCTGTGCTTGTGGGTTCATAGACTCTAGGATGGAGTCTTGTCAGTACTTTAAAAATTTCCGTCTAGATGCTAGGCGGTGATCTGTTGTTTCGCTGATTCGCCGAGACCCCCCCCATATATATATATATATGTATATATATATATATATATATATATTTATATTTATACATTGTTTGACTGTTTAGACTTTGTGTTGAACTGCTACAAAACCGCCTAGGCAACCTTCCCACCACCTGCCTTCCGCTTACCATCTTTTAGAAAATTGCACATTTCAGTCTTGTCCACATATTGTCCTGGCTTTGAAGTCTTGTGTTGGCTTGCCAATTTTTTTAACTTAAATGACACCATCCTATATTTTTAGATTACATAGTCAACTCCTATTTCATCACTTTCAAATATTTGCTCCATCTTTACATTCATTCTTCTCTCTTTTTGAACTGTGTTATGTGTTCAATGTTTACTTGGAAAGTTGGAATACATTATTAAGTCTTTCCTATATATTTATATTATAAAATTAGAAAAAATATAAAACCGCAAGGCGCTAGAAGGTCCCTTGCTGCCCAACTAGCACCTGGCGCTTTTTAGAACACTGCATATGAGTAACAGAACTATCTGGTGGGTACATATAGGCTACTGTGTGCCACATAAGCTTAAGAAATTCCCTTTCTTCAAGGATGAATACCTTATACTACATGCTTATTTCATAATTGACACAACAATATCTAAAATGAGAACATGTAAAAATGGGAAACAAGAAGTTCATAAGAATGGAAGGTAGAACCACATATATACATCTCTCTATCTCTCTACCAGTTTTGAACCCATAACCTGAGAACTAGGGGGTCATATACCTACCTCTAATTGCCACGGTTTTAATTTGCTTTGTTGAAATCATGTATGGGGCACACCCCTGTGTCGTGCCCTAATGCATCGCCCTGTTACTGTGACCCGCTGCATGAGCAAGACATAATTTTCATAATGTCCAAAGGGACATGGGTAAAAATATAACTTATCAATGTTGGGTGGGATTAAAAATATGCATGCGACGGAGAAATCTTCAATATACACCTAAAATAATGAGAGATGTACCCCAAGTTGTGTTTGTAATTATATTATTCCTGTAAGTACCGTTTCTTGCTGTAAGGATCTTGAACTGTTGGATGAGAATTTTTAAAGTAATCTTAGTCGCACTGTCTTACATTAACCAGGACAAATAATGAAAGAGAGTGATACCTAACAAAGAGCTTTTTGATATTAACATGATTAATTTTGTATTCTAATGTTTGGAGCGAAGCTCACAATGTTCTGCACATAGAGATAAGTATGTATATACACGCAGAGTTTTATTCATTGTTCGGGATTAAAGCTAGAGATGTAAATCGTGGGATGCTACTTCCTTTCTGTATAGGCAGTAGTCAAATCTCCTGTGGGTCATTACTCATGAGAAACTAGTACATGTCGCGGTTTGTGGATCCAGAGAAAGATTTAAACATCTTTTTAATAAATTCCTAAAATTAGCAAGTTGTTACTTATACTTACTGAAATACAAAATTCCCTTGCCATATATTTTTTAAATTCTAAATATATAGCTGAATTTTGGAAGTAATCAAGATCTTTGGCACGTGAAACTAAGTGCCCATGATTTGAATGGGATCTCTCTCTCTCTCTCTCTCTCTCTCTCTCTCTATGTGTGTGTGTGTGTGTGTGTGTTTGTGTACACGCGTCCTAGAGCGTGGCTTAACATTTCTGTTCCATTTTGATGTATACGGTTGAAATATAAAATTGGGTTTGAGTTGTTTTCTTTCAATCAGCAATCTTTGTGGAAGCTGCCCAGTCCTCTGTGTGCATGTGTTGATGTTTATAAGATGTAAAACCTTGATGATTAGGGGACATCTTGGGAGGCCTTTCAAATTTATTGGATTTAATTTTTTTCCCAGCTTACCAACTCATTTTTTTCTGATATTCTATTTTTAATCATTTTTTGAAGTCTGCTTAAATTAGGAGACACTTTTGCTGTAAGACTTCTTATTGTAAGTCACATATTGAGAATCCATATACTAAATTCCACGAACTTTTACTTTATATTTGATTACGATAAAATTAGTATGTTCTTAAAATTTTTTGACTTTTCAATTACTGAATGTTTACATTATTGTATTTGTTGGGCATGAATATATAACAAAACTTGTCATTACCATTTATTTGAATTTTTACTGGTATACTGTACAAGTGCAATACCCAACTGAACTTTAGTTATTTACATCTTCTTAAAGGGTTGCTATGTTGGTGATCAAGGTCTAGTTGCCATTGGAGAGTGTTGTAAGCAACTTGAAGATCTCAATTTGCGATTTTGTGAAGGTCTGACCGACAATGGTTTGGTTCACTTAGCACTTGGCTGTGGGAAGACTCTGAAATCCCTTGGTGTTGCTGCTTGTGCAAAAATAACTGACATTTCATTAGAAGGCGTGGGATCTCATTGCAGATCTCTTGAGACCTTGTCACTGGACTCGGAGTTTATCCACAACAAAGGGGTGCTTGCTGTGGCCAAAGGATGTCCTCTATTGAAAGTTCTTAAACTTCAATGCATTAATGTTACAGATGATTCTTTGCTGGCTGTCGGCATGTTTTGTTTATCACTGGAGTTGTTGGCTCTATACAGTTTTCAGAGATTTACAGACAAGTCAGTTTTGTTTTCCTTAATTAATACTTCCTATTTATATTGTCACTACATTCACCTGAAAACTCAACGAGATTTAACAAAGTTACGTTTTTCTTAAATTTTTTGAATGGAGCTGAGATTTTAAATTCACCTTTCATTTTCTTTCTGAGAAATGTATACTTTAATCGCTTAGTTTTTGCTAGGGGTGGCAATTCAGGTTAGTTATGTCATAACTGTGTTATGCTTCATTGGGTTCAAGACATGGTTCAAAGTCTCGGTTCCGGTATCGGCCACTCGATTTTCAACTCGGTCGCGGTATCGGTCACGGTATCGGGCGATAAGTTTATCAATGTGGACCAATCAGATTAGTTTAAAACTATACTTTAATATGCATAACATTGTACAATTGATTACATTGACGTGCTGCGAGCTTACCAGATTCAATGTTCCATAATAAATCAATGTTTTAGTTCACGAAGGATACAAATATTATGTTTTTACAAAGAACAACAAATGTTACTTTTTTAGTAAGAGGATAATTTTTTTTTTCTTTTTTTACTAAGAGGATTCAACTATTATATTCTTAGTATTATTTTTAGGAAGAGGGATACAAATGTTAAGTATGTTAAATTTTTCGAAAAAGAATAGAAATGTTTCTTTTTTAGTATTATTTTTTTACAAAGAGGATACAGATAGTGATTTTGACAAAACACTACATTTTTTTTATAATCGTATTTTACAAAAAGGCTAAAAATGTTATTTTCTTACAAAAAATGATGCAAATGTTATTTTTTTATATAAGGAATGTAAATGTTATTTTTTTTTTGTTGTTGGGTTGCAATTTTTTTTTTTAAAATTGATGGAAATGTTATTTTTTTACAAAGAGGATGCAAATATTTTTTTTTACTTGTGTTGCAAATGTTATTTTTACATAAAGGATGCAAATATTATTTTTACAAATGTTGAGGATACAAATATTATTTTTACAATAATTACAATTATATATTTGTTTGTAAAAGAATAACATTTATGTTTTTTTTACTAATAATAACATATTATAAAATAACATTGGGAACATTATTATAAAAAATAATAAATAACATTTGGATCATTTGCATTCTTTAAAAAAACAAAACCGGCACATATAGAACGCAGTAAATTAAACCCACACGATGACCAATAACCCACACACAGAGCACACTAAATTAAAAAAACAATTAGCATTTTGTAACCCCCATAAATACCACGCTTACCAACATAACACTGGAGAGAGAGAGAGAGAGAGAGGCATTTTGTAACCCCCATAAAAACCACGCTTACCAACATAACACTGGAGAAATAGAGAGAGATTGATGCTTAGAAACTTATACCATCTCGGCCGATATATCACCGATATGGGTCGATACTATTGTGATATCGCTGATATGGGCTGATTCCATCGCGATATCGCCGATATGGGCCGATTCTACTGCGATATCGTCGATATGGGCCGATTATACCGCTATATCACTGATACTACCGAGAAATTACCGATATAGGGTCGATTCACATTAATAATTGAAAACTCAACTCGTGACTCGGAATCGGATCGGTGGGTACCGATACCTAGTCAACTCGGCCGTATCGTCGCGGTATCGGCCTTGACTTTGAACAATGGTTCAAGAACTATTTTCGGGTACTAATAAATCTCAAGTGAGTATTTTTAATTAATCGTGTCACATGTCATGTCATAACCGGGCCAAAAATTGCCACCCTTAGTTTTTGCACATTTACTTAGCACACAGCCATTGCTATAGGAGCCGTTTTCTCAATTTTTGTTATAGCTCTTGAAGCTGCTGAAGCAGCAGGATGAAGAAAATGATATGTCCTTGACGTTTTATCATGGTTTTCGTCTAATAATATATCAATGGGAAAGTGCGATCTAGAACAGCGGATTTAGTTTTGAAAATTCTCTTTTATGATATTTTAGAAAATTAGAAAAAGTTTGAGCTATCTGCCTATTGTATCTAATTCATGGATGATGTGACTGAATATTGAACTCCCCAAAATTATAAAATGAAATAACAATACAAAGGCCGAGTGTTTTTTGTAGGCTGACGTGTGAATGTTTCTGCACATTGCTACAGGAGCCTTTACGCAATTGGAAAAGGGTGTAAGAAGTTGAAAAACCTTACATTAAGTGATTGCTATTTCCTGAGTGACAAGGGTTTGGAAGCAGTGGCAGTTGGTTGCTCTGAACTTACACATCTCGAAGTGAATGGATGTCACAATATTGGAACATTTGGACTGGAGTCTGTCGGAAGATCTTGCAAGTATGGTTCCTTGTCCCTGAATTCTGATAATTTTGTAGTATAGGTGACTGTTTTCAGGGTTTTGTTTTGTGTCTCTGTCCTAGCAAACCAGCTTGCTGTGAAGCTCTGATTGTGTTTTCTCTTTTTCCCTTCTAAAGCATTTATCTTGCAAAGGTGACATTCTTTACTACTGAGGACTATAATGGAAAACATATTATCGTCCCTATTACTTTTGGGAGTTTACAGGGTAGCTATAAGAACAGCCTCAAATTTTACTAACCTATAAAGAAGACCTTGGTACTTGCTCTATGGCCTTCCAACGGGGCTTATGCCAGGATCCATTTTTCGGACAAGTACACTTCTCCCCTTGTGGTAGGCCCAAAATATGGCCACTTGTAGTTATATAGTGCCACTAATGATTCATCTGTTTTTTAGCAGTCACCTCACACTATTCGTCCAAAATAGCTGTGTGAATACCAATTACTATTTACCATTCACCATTACTGCATTTCTGAACCAATCTTAAATGTCATAAATGATATCTGTGACGAGCAATGCACAGATAAGTTCGCTGATTCCGCCGGGGTCTGTTTCAGATGTGGGGTATATTTGCTCACTCATACTTACTTGGGCTTACCCTTAGGAGCGGGTATAAGCCCAAATTATTTGGGAGCCAGTGATTGAGAGATTTGAAATGAGATTGGCAGGATGGAATATCTAAAGGTGGTCACTTAACTCTCACCAAAAGCACCATCTTTATCTAAGGGGTGGTTATTGTGGGATTTGGAGTGAGACAAACGCAAGGAAGTTTGCCCTAGTCAAATTTGTAGGGGAAAAAGCTCAGTTCCATTGCAACGACAATCATGCTTATGTTAAGGTCCAACCTTGAGTTTGTGCTCTTTTCTTCTAGATCACACGTCATTTTTTATCGGAAATAAAAGATCATCAATAACAGAAAAAGATTACATGGAAAGGGGGCATGAAGTAATCTTGGGCCTATATAGAAAAACCTAACAATATAAAAAAACTATGCATGAATCTCCACTGAAATAATGTTATCGGCCCAACTCAGAATTAACAAAGAAAAAGGAAAAATTACAAAATCATTAGAAGAATGTGCCCATGAGATGGCCACAAGTTTCAAACTCAACCAAGCAAAAGGAGGGGTACTATGATAAACCTTTGATTAAGATGATAATATACAAGCAAAAGGAAATAGAACACGATTAATCAGCCAGCACTAACGATGACGAAGAAGTCATGTGGTGACTTGGCTTAGCTGGAAGACCGATGAGATTTCTTGTTACCACTGATGGATCAAATTTGGCAAGGTTTGGGGCAGCCTGTAATAAGCTCCATCGAGGAAGCTCATTGAAGGGTTTTTTCGAGGAACTGGACTGGATTGGAGGCTGGGGGCAAGGCATTGTTAGGATTGAACTTGACCATTTCAAGCACAAAGGCAAGAAGCACCAAGGTGAGTCGCACGACCGATCCAGGGTCGTGCGAAACACCTCATTTACAGGCATTATAATTGCATATATATGTGTATATATATAGAGAGAGGATCACAAGTGGACCAAAAGAATGGACTTTTTAATGGACTTAACAAAAAACACTAATAACCCATTAATTTTAATTCCTATAATTTAATTGGTTCACGCCAGCGGCACCCGAGACCCCCCCCTCCACCCCTACCCCCTACCCACCCACCTTCCCGTACCCCCTACCCACCCACCCACCCACCCCTACATGACCCATCTGCCATCCCCCCACCCGAGAACCGACCACCTGCTACCCATGTTCAGGCACATAACCAAGCTGCGAAACAACCCAAACTCCGGCCCGAACCCAACCTTATCCCTCCGGCAGCTCCTCCATAAAAACCGACGACCCTGGCCTATACCCACCCAACTCTGAGCCACTGTACACCTTATTATACCTGCTTAAACCCGAATTCCACCCCCCCATTCCAATTCCGACCAGCCACCTCCTGCCCATAAATACCCAAACCCGAAACAAGAACCCACCGTACCCGTGCCTACCTACCACCACTGCCCATACCCGAAAGCCACCAAACCCAGAACCAAATATAACCAAAACCCACCAGCAAACCTCCATCCACCTGCCCAACTAAACCAAAAAAATAGGAGCACTCATACACCGTAGGAATTGGAATAAGTGTGTGTGGGTGTGTGTGGGGGGGTAAGGGAGTCACGGGTCACACGAGTATCCGTTGCCGCTGGCGCAGACCAATTACACCATAGAAATTAAAATTAATTGGTTATTAGTGTTTTTTGTTAAGTCCATTAAAAAGTCCATTCTTTTGGTCCACTTATGATCCTCTCTCTCTCTCTCTCTCTATCTATCTATCTATCTATCTATCTATCTATCTATCTATCTATCTATCTATATATGTATTTATTTATATATATATATATATATATATATATATATATATGTATGCCTTGGCTCCAATAACTCACTCAGGCCTAACATGTCACATCATGGTCATATCTTGGACTTATGCTAGCGAGTTTTGTGTGCGGTAAGTACATCACCTGTCGTTGTGCCGTTCTGAGGTAGATAGAATGGCTGGTCAATCGATATTGCCTTCACATGAAATGCTTTTGGTACATTAGGCATTGATAGGACTGATTTGCATTATACGCTGGCTTGGAAGTTACTCCAATTCCAACCCTATATAAGAGAATGTTTTATTATCTTTAAATGGGATTTGAAAAAGACCCGAAAAAAGTATTTTAAACAGTTCGTGAAAATCATTTAAAGCAAATCATTTGAGCAATTAATGAGTTTCATTTCTACTCCATAAAGAACATTCAGTGTTCATTTGCATTTGTTACATTGCTCATATCGAGGTATTCGACATGCCATTCTCGTGTGCTTGTTCACTCCTTCCCTGAGGCAACTCACTTGGAAATCCTCTGTTGCTGTTGTATTCTTATTCATTTATATGTGGATTATTGTTGGATTTTCCTTCTTTGTAAGCATAATGTAATATTATCGTTTCCTACCAATCAATGGGTTACGTTTCACACTAAATGCCCTAAATTAGATTACTCTCTTACAGTTTACTCTAGTCAAATTTGTTGGGGAAAACCTCACTCCTAGGTAAGGATAATCATGCTCATGTTAAACTCCAACCCTGAGTGTGTACTTAGTTCTTTTAGATGACACTTCATTTTTTATGCGAAAATAAAATATCATTGTTGATGTCTAAAAATGGAATCCAATTTTAAAATCACAGATAAATAATAAGAGCATTCTTAATCAAACACACAAGAGACAAATTTTTAAAGTGGTTCGGCTATGAAGAAAGCCTACGTCCATTGTTATTTTTATTTATTCTGATTACAATAGTTCAGTATGGCGTGCTTGAGAATGATTGAATTGTCCCTTGAGCTGAGGGATATTCCGTATTTATCGTGGTGTAAAACCTTAGATGGAATGCCTTTATATTTCTAGGCATTTACAACTGTGTACAATAAATGAGACTTTTGGAATTCAGCGCTGGTCGCCATTCCAGCCGAGTTACTTTTAATATTTCTGAAGGTTCAAATTCTGGAGTTGGTCGGCCTTCCAGCCGACTAGGTTCTTCTAATGCCGATCAAGAAAGCTATAAGGCCACTTAGGATGATAGGTGTCTGTATTTCTTTGATCCCCGTGGGGAGATAATTTTTACATATAACAAAAGCTCCCAATGCTCCATGCTTGTTGATTAAATTATGAAGTATTTGCTTCGGCGCACTGCTTGAGTTTGTGGCAGGCAGCCAACCTCCCACACTTTCAAAAATTTTCCCTGATACTGTTGATAATGGCATTTTTGTAAATAATTCAAACTTTCTCGAACCGCCAAAGGGTACGATGGTCTTTTGAAGCTTCGGGAGGCGTGCAGTCGACGGTAACTCAATCGTCCGTTCAGTTAATCATTTCGTTTTCGTTTATCGAGGCAACTTATAAATAGGTAGAAGTTTCCCTCCATTTTTCTTCACCTCAACTTTTCTACACTTATAGTTTCCTTCTAGTTTACATTGTGGATGAGGGTTCGTTAGAGGAGTTTAGAGAAAAGGGAAAGATCCCTGCGTGGGTAGATTTAGATAGCCCAGGGTCTAATAGACGTGTATTCTCTTTCTGTGAGTCACTGGATTCCCACTTTATTTATTGCCGAGTGTGGCATCACTTTTCCACCAAACCCCTTTTTTCTTCAGTTTTGTCAACACTTTGACGTAGTTGTTGCTAGGGTAACACCAAACACTAGGAGGGTTGTAAACGGTGTTAATAGGTTGAATGAGATTTATGGAACTCATATTGGGGTTTATGAGTTGATGTTTTGCTATAAATGGGGCACTATTGGAGAGAACACGTATTATTTGAAGACTAGGCAAGCCTATAGGGCTTTAGTAGTGAATTTTCCAGACTCCAATAAAGACTATTGGGATTATGGTGTAGTTGTTAAGAATTGGCAACACGCTCTCCTTCCCAAAGTGGTGTCCTACACAGGCCCTAAGTGCCCCCCAAAAGGGCATGGCATAGGTTATAAATCTGTTCTTTACTTTTCTCCCTTTTGTTTCTGAATTTTGTCGAGCAAAACCAACTTTGCTCTCTTTTTTGCTGCAGAGGAGAGTAAAAGAGGTGCCCTAAAGAAGATGAAATCAATATCGAAGAGCTTAAATTCCCGTGGGGTCTTAATCAAAGAGTTGGAGAAGAACATCCCCGAGCTGCTTCAGTGCTGTTAGTACAAGAGCTCTATCACTTCCTTTGTTGTCCGACCAACACTTACCCTGCCGCATGTTGACATCAATTTAGAAGAATCTGTGTCTACTTGCGGCTGCAAAATCAACTGGGTCCGAGTTCATCCAAAGAGGAACCTCTTCTTCATTTGAGTCCTTTGACATATCTGACAGCCCTGCATCTCCTTTGGCCAACATGGGTAAAAGAAATATGCCAAATTTACTGAGTGAGCCATTATCTCCCCCGAACCATGAAGATAATCGATGCTAGCCAAAAGCCAGTTGAAAAGAAGTCTCAGTCCAATGAAAAGAGGTCCCAAGTTCTTAGCGCTGAAGAGATCCAAGCTACTGAACCTCAGTACAAGAGGTTAAAGAAGGGCTTGACTGACTGTTGAAGTTGCCTCTTTGAAGGCCAAAGGCAAGAAAGACAAGGATGCTGCTTTTGACAAGGGTTGGGAGAAAACACTTTTTGTAGCCTTTACCCAAATTGAGTACGCTAAGAACTATCCTTCAAGGAAGTCTGGTTGGAGGCGTTGAAGGTGGTCGGCACAGAGGCAAACTCTGAGCTTTTCCAAAAGCATGACTTAGGCACTCCTCCTAACTTGGTTGAGGAGTTTGATGACGAGGAAGGGTCTGGGGAGTCCACAATTGTGCTTACTGAAACTTCAGTGGGGCCATCTATTATTGGCGACCTGCTTGCTGCCAACCAGGACCAAACCAAAGACAAGGAGAATGTTTAGCTCCTTTTTTAGTCACCTTTTTGTCCTTTTTTCATGTATTTTCAATTTCTTCTTCTTTGATCTTTCTGATGTACCCATCGTTGTAATCTTGACTTTGATTAATGGAAGAATCTTTTTTGCTTACTTGTTTACAATCTTCAAATGATGTTAATTTCTTGTTGATTGGTATCTTCTACGCTGTTTATTTATCTGAATTTACCCCATATACTCGTACTTGTAAATTTCCAGTTTGATGTCAGGAAAAAAACTATTGTTTCTGCTGAATTCGACCTACTTAGGCGGTGCAAAAATCCATTTGAAGCTGGCCATGTTCCTTTGTCCGAGGAAGATTTATCAGGGTTGCTCGGCCCTTATGTTTCTGATCAAGTGAAGGAATCTTACATCCATCTTCATTGCCTCTTGGACATAGCTGTAGCCAATAATGCTGGTTATGAACTGATTGAGCAAATGCTGGAGGATCATAAACTTTCTAAGGTATTGCTCCATTTTGACTATGAAGCCAAATATAAGGCATTAAGTAAATGCTGGGGCTTTGACAAAAAGCTGAAAGATATCACTTCTGCACTGAATAAGAAAGAATTGACCCTGAACCAAGAACTGGAAAATGCCCGATCAATTGCTGCCATGTTGGAAAAGGAAAATAATTCATTGAGGAATGAACTTGACAGTTTGAAGAAATCAACCGCCACTGGTTCGGATGAAGGTGTTTCATTCTTGGAGACTGAGAATGCCAGGCTGTTGGAAGAACTGGAAGCTTTGCAGGAGAAGAAAACTGAACCTAGCCAAGCCCCAAGGCAAAGTATAGTTTTTCGGTCAACTGTTGATGAGGAGAGAACCAAGAAGACTCTGGCCGACCAAGCTGCTCAACTTAAGGAGAAGGACAAGGCCATTAAAAAGCTATAAGATAATGTGGACCAACTTACCTTCCATTTCCACAAGCAACCCAGAGCTGTTTGGATGGATGGGTATGATGAAGTTCTTACTTATTTGGATGTGCATATGGACCAAGACAAGAATGAGGGTTATAAATGGGGTTGGCTGAACCTGCTCGTTTTGTTGAAAATGCCCAAGAACGATGAATTGTGGCACTGGCATACCCAGGGATCTCAGACTATCCTGATCCTCTTTTCTCCATTGACATTAGTTGGATCCCTCCTGATGCCATTCCTCAGAGTTTGATTCGAAAATACATTGAGGACTTTGGCCTTGAAGGAGAAGTGGGATATGTTCGTCCTCAACATCTTCCTGATCGCCCAAGTGGTAGTAGGCGCATTAGGAGGAAACCTTTTTGTTCTATTAATCATCCGAGCACTTTGGATGATCCTCCTGTTGGGATGAGCAAGGCTGTTGGAAAGCGTCCAATGGAATAACTTGTATCTGGTATCCGATTGATCTTTATTTTGTAATTCAAGTTCATTGAAATGAAATGAATTTCTTTCAGACACTTTTGTCCTTTATATTTAAGCTTATGGTTGCTATTAATCTTGTTGTCGACTAGTTAATCGCCCTATTTATTAAATGTCTCTCGAAAATGTTAGACGTTTGATTCGTAATTAAATCTGATTGTAATGCCTTAGATTCTACTGAGGCTGTTCTTAGATTAAACTGTGAATAGTTTTGTTGAAATGAGTTGTAGCATTAGTTATCAGTGACGACTAAGTGTATTAGGAATGTATAATTATCCCTGTATTTTGACTTAGTCGGGTAAAGCCTCTTGTGTTTGACTTTGAGTCTTACAGGATATTTTACTAACTTCTAGTTCGTGATTTGTCGAGGACGAAATCATCCATGAAGTTATTAATGATGAACTTTTCTGAAGTTGGAAAAGTTTGACGAAAGAACTTTTTCTGAAGTTGCAAAGTTTTGACGAAAGAACTATTCTGAAGTTGAAAACGTTTGAAATTAAAATTTAGTGTTTAAATTAAGGTAGTGGTGTACCACACCATACTCCGAAAAACGAAACATAAAAAGGAAGTATAATGAGTAGAAACATGCAATTTCATTAACTTAGAATAACTGATTACATCGAAAATCAAATTATTGATTGTATTTGAGAAGATGATTGGCATTTCAGGGGTTCTTAAATTCTTCCCCCTCCAATGTCTCCAGGCAATATGTTCCTAGTCGGATTTCTGTCGAGATACGGTAGGGATCATGCCAGTTGGGTTCCAACTTATTATTTTTTTGGATCATTTTCTTCAGTACAAGTTCATCCTGCTCCAAGTTGTCAGCTTAACACGCCGATTATAGAACCTAGCAGTCCATTGTTGGTAAGCAACCATCTGAATAGCAGCATATTCTCTGACTTCTTTATCATGTCCAGATCTAGTCGCCTCATGAGATTGCTTTTAGGTGAATAAAAATTCGGCACTCTGTGAGTCAGCAGATCAATTTCAATTGGTGCCAGTGCCTCAATGCCAAAAGCAAGCATGTACGGGGTTTCCCCTGAGAGTGGTCGTATATGCCTAAAGAACGCCGTGGAGTTCATTAATACAGTTGCCTTTAGCATCGCCCAATCTTTTCTTTAATCCTTCTAGTAAGGTTTTGTTGGTGATTTCTGTTTGGCCATTGCACTGTGGGTGTCCAGGAGCTGAATGAAGCTTCTGGCACTCTTCAAATTCCTCATTATCAGACTGAGTGCCATGGTCGGTGATGAAGGCACAAGGCATGTCAAACCGACAAATCATCTACTTCGATATAAATTGGAAAACCCTTTGATAGGGCATATCATTCAAAGGTTCAGTCTCCACCCACTTGGTGAAGTAATCGACTGCTACAACCAAGTATTTGAACCTTCCCTTCGTACTCGACAATAGTCCGATCAGATCTATTCCCCAAATAGCAAAAAGGCCATGGAGAAGTGATGGGCGTTAGAGTTGCTGCTGCTCTTCCGTGGATGGTGGCGAATTTTTGGCACTTATCACATTTCTTAGTGAATTAAACACAATCTGCCTTCATTGTCGGCCAGTAATAACCTTGCATTGCTAATCGTTGTCTTAGAGATCTTCCAACTGAATGAGCTCCACATGATCCTTCATGTACCTCTTTAATCAAATCATTTACCTCAGTTGGGTGGACACAACGAAATAAAGAGACTGTATAGCCCCTTCTGTATAGTGTACCTTTCTCCAGGACATAGTGAGCTGCCCTATATCTCAATTTCCTTGCTTCTTTTTGGTCGGCTGGTAACAATCCCTTTTCAATGTAGTCCCTGATTGGATCCATCCAGGAAGGCCTCAACTCTACAGAAATAATGCTGACTATATCCTTATCAATGCTCGTGTTGGTGAGAATCTCCACCGTGATGGTTCTTCTGAGTTTCATTGGGTCTAGCCGAGTAAGAGCATCTGCTTGGGAGTTGTCCACTCTTGGAATATGGACTATCTTGACTGTAGAAAATGAGGAGATAACTTCCTTTGCCTTATTCAAGCATCTCACCATTGTTTCCCCTTTAACTCCGTATATTTCCAGTAACTGATGGACAATAAGTTGAGAATCACTGTGCGCTATCACCTACTCGGCGTCCAATGATGAGGCTAGCTCCAAACTAGTAATCAATGTTTCGTAGTCGACTTCCTTGTTGGAAATCTGAAATTGAAATCTCAATGCATATTCTACATTCAAGTCATCTGGAGTATTAAGGATGAGTCCAGCACCACTTCCAGTTATACACGAAGATCCATCTACGAATAATTTTCAAATTGGAACATCACTGTTGAAGTCTTCATCCATCAATACTCCGTACTTGAAAATCTTCTGGCTTTGCTCAGCTAGTGGGAGAGCTCTTTCTTAAACAACTGATGATTCTGGTTGGTCAGCAACCTTCTGGCTTGGGTACCTCGGCATAGGTGAGTTCTGCTATGAAATCTGCAACTGTTTGCCCCTTCAACGAAGTTCTTGGTTCGTGCACAATTTCATACTCTCCCTGCTCAACTGCCCAAAACATTAGTCTTCCAGACTTTTCAGGGTTATGCAAAGCTTGCCGCAACGGTAGGTCAGTGTATACTACAATGGTATGAGCCTGAAAGTAGGGGTTCATCCTTCTAGAGGCTTCAATGAGTGCCAATGCCAATTTTTCCAAGCATGGATATCTGATCTCGTCTCCTCGGAATGCCTTACTAGTGTAATACACTGGTTTTTGAACACTCTCCTATAGTCGGATCAAGACTGAACTTACAACAGACTCTGAAACAGCCAAATATAAGTATAACTTCTCGCCCAAAACTGGTCGGGAAAGTAGTGGGGGAGACCCTAAATACTTCTTCTAAGTCCAAAAAAGCTTGTTCACATTCGTTATTCCATTAAAAGGTCTTTCTAAGCACCTTGAAGAATGGAAGACATTTGTCCATAGCCCGAGATATGAAACGATTTAGGGTTGCTACTCTTTTAGTCAACGTTTGCACATCCTTCTTACTGGTCGGGAATTGCATTTCCAGTAAAGTCTTTATTTTATTAGGATTGGCTTCGATTCCCCTTTGATTCACAATGTACCCCAAGAACATACCTTCTTGGACTCCAAATATGCACTTGGTCGGATTGAGTTTCATTTGATGTTTCTTGAGTTGGTAAAAAGCTTGGGCAGATCAGCAACGAACTTGCTTCTAGTGAGCATATCATCTACATACACCTCTATGTTCTTGCCAATTTGATCTCCAAAGACTTTGTTTACCAACCTCTGATACGTTGCGCCAGCATTCTTGAGCCCAAAGGGCATTACATTGTAGCAGTAAGTTCCTCGGGTAATAAAGGATGTGATTTCCTTATCCTCCGGCTTCAGCTTGATCTGGTTATACCCAGAATAAGCATCCATGAAGCTGAGCAATTCATGACCTACATTGCATCTACCAATTGATCAATCCTTGGTAAAGGAAAGTGATATTTTGGACATGCTTTGTTAAGGTCAGTAAAATCCACACATTCACCATTTATTGTTCTTTTTTACCATTACTACATTGGCCAACCAAGTCGGATATTTAATATCCTCAATGAACTTTGCTTTCTGCAGTTTTTCCACCTCTTCTTGGATCGCCGTATTCTTCTCTAGGGTGAAAACTCTGCACTTCTGCTTGATCGGCCTGTCCTTTTTGTGAATGTTGAGTTCGTGGCAGATGAAGTTGGGATCACTCCCTGGCATATCCGCGTGACTCCAGGCGAACACATTCTTCCTATCTCTAAGGAATGTAATTAATTCCTGTTTGATAGGAGGTGTTAGTGTTTAGCCAATCTGGGTGGTCCTTTCTGGTTTTTCATCGTCTAGCACAATAGTTTCTATTTCCTCCATGCCCTGTCCTTTCACCAAGTCCTCCTCCCGAGGATCCAAAATATCAATATGGAAAGTAGTTGTGCCTCTCTTCATTTCATGTTGGTCGGTTGAAGTATAATAGCATTCTCGTGCTTCCATTTGGTTACCATTTACCACGCCGACTCCATAGTTGGTAGGAAACTTCATGCATTGATGCACGTTAGACGGAACAGCTTCCAGTTGCTTCAACCCTACCCGATCAAGGATTATGTTGTAGGTTGAAGGTACCTTTTTGTCCAAAATGAAGAAGCAAATTTGTTCCATCCGGCTCGTTGGTCAGGTGCCGATCAGTACTTCCAACTTGATGGTTCCCAAGGGACAAACCATCTCTCCAGCTAATCTTATAAGAGGCTTGTGATATGGTTCCAGCTTGTTGTCTTTTAGCCCTAAGCTTTGGAAACAGTTGTAGAACATTACATCAATTGAACTCCCATTATCAACTAAAACTCTAGCCACTCTACCATGGTGAATTATGCAAGTAATTACAAGCGGATCATAATGAGGATTAAGTACCCCACTCAGATCGTTTTTGGAGAATCCGATCACCAACTTGTCTTTGTTGACCTTCTTAGGCCTTCCATCAATGCTCTCGGCCATATCAATTTGCGTAATAGTGGGACACATGCTTTGGCTTCATTCAAGTACACCATTCTTTCAGCAAGTCCATCTTTTCACCTGCGATAAAATGACAACCAAGGGAGATCATACATACATCCATTTCTGGCCCATCAGGCTTCTTCGCCAAGTCGGGGTCATCTTCATAATCATTGTTGCGTGCTCTTTTGGCGTCCTCTTTTCCTTGGCCGGGTGACTTAGATCTCCTCCTGGTATCTCGGCTACCATTCTGATCAACAAATTTTGTCATCTTTCTCCGTCGAATAAGAGTTTCAACTTCATTTTTGATGGCTATGCAACTATTAGTGGTGTGTCCGTGATCGTGATCAAAATCACAATATTTGGACTTGTCTCTTTTGTTTGGGGGGGGGGGGCGTCCTCTATTTCCCAGGCAAGTTCAGATTCTTGTTATCCCTGATTTCTTTGAGGATGTGATGAACACACTTAGTGAGCGAAATGTACTCTTCGAACTTCTTGATCCCGTCAGACTTCTTATCTTTTTGATCTTACTTGAATGAACTGTTCTTCTGTCCCTCAGCTTTGCTCTCCGGTGCCTCTTTGCTGCCATGGCTTCCTCGGGGTTCATGATTTTTTCAGCTTTAGCCATCAACTATGTCATAGTCTTGAGAACGGACATCTGAAAAATATGATGTAAACTTAACAAAGGTGACATCAGCACTGGTAAAGTACCGTCGAAGAACTAGGCGATAACAACGATAACCCCTGCTGGGTTCGCCCTAAAAGACACATTTTGTAGCACGAGGATCGAGCTTATCAAAGCCCGAACCGAGGTTGTGAACATAACGGGACGGGGTTGCGCGCGAGTTGAGTGGCGTAGGTGCACAAGAGTATTTCGCACCACAACCATCTCTTTTTTATAGGTTCTGCGGACCGATGTCTGCTGCTTCATTTGGGAGAAAGAATAATAGATATGCCGGTCATTAGAAACTTCTCTTTTTCGTTCACCTACCCCCCTGTAGCAAAGTAGGGTATCAGCGGGCTATCCAACCAGCAGGTCAGATAGGCTTTTGGATCAGAGGGTGTTTCGATCGACTTCTTTCTCTTGATTATTGAGGATTTTGATTGGCTAGGTAGGGGATCTCCTATCCCAGTTCAAACCAGGACGAGGATACAGGTAGTAAAGATCTTTTGGCAGTAACCCACTCTACAACGTTGCAATGGCTGTTTTTTCTTCCTAATCCACCACTTTTAGCTTTTCATTATTAAATCGTGTAATATAATCCCGAGTACTCTCTCCAGGCTTTTGGCGCACAGTCAAGAGATGAGTAACACTCTTGATTGGCTTGGCCCGAAAGCAAAAGTTATCAATGAATAATTCGGCCAATTGGTGAAAACTGGAAATTTTACCTCTAGGCAGATTGTTATACCATATTTGGGCTGGACCTGTGATAGAATTGGAGAAAACCCTGCACCTCATCTCGTCGGGGACAGAATAAATGTCAGCAGCAGCTTGGTACTGCTCAATATGTAAAACTGCTCAATATGTAGAACTGTCCCATCGTATTTAGGAGTGACCACCTGTGGCTTGAACTTGGAAGGTGTGGGGTAGTCCACAATAGCCTGGACTAAAGGTTGTCCAGGTGAGCCTTTAACATAGCTCCTTTGTAACGAGTTTTTTTTATTTTGGCCATTTCCTCCAACAGATCTTTTAGTCGCTGTATGGATCCCTTTCAGGAATGTTCCTCCTGTTTGGATTTGACCGAAGCAGATTTAGTGGCTTTACTGTGTCTATGTGCTGAACTCTCCTCCTGAGAGGTTTGCTCGGCACGCATAGAGCCTCTCATACTAGCTCTTGAATCTCACAGATCCTTCTCTGTATTTACGATGACGTTCTTGCACCCTGTGATGACCTTAAATTCAAGGTTCTAAAAGGCGCGAGGCGTGGTCGAGGCGTAGAGGTCAAGCCTCAAGCCTTAGGAGCCTAGGCGTAAAAAGGCGTTTTTCCTTTTTTATTATTTTAATTATTCCAAGGCTAGTAATATAATAAAATGGTACATAACTTGAATTTTGAAAATATATCCATATGTTTGGTAGCCATCTTTCTCATATTCATGCTCCATAACCATTATTTGTCAACTAATCCTTCGTTTTTTTTAAAAAAAGTGTGCCTTAAGCCTTTTATCAAGAATAAGGCGTAGGCGATGCGTTTCTCTCAAGCCTCAAGCCTAGGCGGGCCTTTTAGAACAGAGCTTAAATTACTCGGGGATCTAGACGATCAAAAGCGAATTTCCTACTTAGCCTCTCCAATACACTTGGCCTTTCTTTGGAAAAAGATCTACTGTCATAGTAATCTGTTGATCGGAATGAAGAAGTTGCGCCATGACGGTATGATCCGTCATGAGACGAACGGGAATGGTAGCTCCTTTCATTTCTAGCTAGTAGAGGTGGCATATCTCTTCCGGAATTAGAGGATTTGTCTTGCATTGTGCAAGTCAATTGTCTGACTGACTCTTGCATAACCTCCTATGTTTTAGCCAAATTGTACAGGATTCTTTGGAGGTCTGTCTCACTAGGGGGAGCGGACATTTCTGGATTATTGCCTGCAGTCGCCAAACTCCTTTTAGGAACAGTAATCATTCTTTAAACCAATGAATGAAATAAATGAGGTAGAGAACGATGACAGACAGTCGTTCCCACAGACGGCGCCAATCTGCTGATGTCTAAAAATAGAGTGATCCAATTTTATAATCACAGATAAATACTAAGAGCAATCTTAATCCAACACAATTTTTGAAGTGGTTCGGCTCTGAAGAAAGTTAAGTCCACTGTTATTTTTATTTATTCTGATTACAATAGCTCAACATGATGTGCTTGAGAATAATTGAATTGTCCCTTGAGCTTAGGGATATTCTGTATTTATCGTGGTGTAAAACCCTAGATGGAATGCCTTTGTATTTTCAGGCATTTACATCTGTGTACAATAAATGAGACTCTTAGAATTCAGCGCTGGTCGCCATTCCAGCCGAGTAACTTTTGATATTCCTGATGATGGTTCAAATTTTGGAGTTGGTCGGCCTTCCAGCCGACTAGGTACTTCTGATGCCGATCAAGAAAGCTACAAGGCCGCCTAGGATGACAGATGTCTGTATTTCATTGCTCACACTTGTGAGGAGATAATTTTTACATACAACAATCATCAATCGTAGAATTAGAAAAGGGGCAAGATGTTTTCGATGGCCTATATAGAAAAATCCTAAACAAAAAAACTATCATGTACATTGAAATAATGCTATCGGTCCAACTCAAAAATAAAAGAGGAAGGGAAAATTACAAGTCATAAGTAGAATGGGCACATGAGATGGCCATAAGTTTCAAACTCTCCCAAACCGCTTTCTACCTTTTCCTTTCTCTAAAGATTATTGCATTTTTCCCGTTCCAAACTATCCAAAGAGTTCCATAGCCATACATCCATACAAACACCTATGTCCGTGATTCACTATCTTCAAAGAGAAAAAATGTGAAAGGGGTAATGAATAAGGAGATGATTAATGTCTTCCTTCCTCCGAATCGTGGCATAAAACACACCAATACCATGAAAGGCAGCATTATGGACGCCTCTTTTTCATCCAAACATTGGTATTGGCTCTTCTTTCATTAGCACCTTAGTAGAAAAGACCTGCACTCTGGGGGGAACACTGTCTTGCCTCGTACATTTAGTGGTGCAAAAGTATTCTAAGGAGAGTGTTGTAAATATGTAATGACTTAGAAAAGAACCAATCCCCTCACAGATTTCTTCTCCTTCAATCCCCTTGCGATTTTCATTTGCTTCAATCCCCTTGCGATTTTCATTTGCTTCAATCCCCTTTCGGTTTTCACCTCCTTCAACCCCCTTGCGGTTTTCACTTCCTTCAATCCCTAGTGCCTTGGGATATTTTCCGGTTTCACTTCCTTCAGTCCCTAGTGCCTTGGGATAAAGAAACACTCTTAACATATTAAGGAGGACAAATTGTTCAATTTTCTACTCTATATTTTTTCGAAAGTTAATATTCCATGAAATTGAACTATTAGCCAAGGAAAAAGGGGTTGAAGCGCCTTTTTATTATGGTTTAAGAAGATGCTATAATAGAAAGGATAGGAGTTTTAAAGGGGGTTTCTCCTTCCATCTATCCTCCCCAAATCTAATTGAATCATCCTTAATTATAAATTCCTCATAAGAAAGGATGGTAGACCTCTCAAGATGCAAGTCTATGAGCTTCTATGGGTACCTCTCCTAGCAACCTTAAAGTCCCAACCATTTTGATCCACCTTGTAGATTGATTTTCAATCGGGAGTCTCCATAACCATTTGCTTAAGAGAGTCTTATTTCTAGTGAGGAGGTTTTCAATACCCAATTTTTCCCATTTGTCCTCTAGGAGACTACTTCCCATTTAACAAGAAAATCCTTCTTGGTATCCTCAACCCCATCCTATGAAAAATATTTAATTACATTTTCAATAATTTTAGACATTTTGCTTGGCAATCTAAAAATAGAGAGAATAAATAGGCAAGACCACTTGGATAAGAGTTAATCTACCCCTATAGATAGATTACTCTTCTTTCACCCATCTCATCTGTTCTTCACCTTGTTTTAAGACTTGATTCCAAAAATCAAGACATTAGATCGCTTCATAAAGGATGTCCAGGAAGATCAAGGTAGCAAAGTAACCATTGACCCACCTGACATCCCATCCCACCATCCTTGCTTTATCCCATAAGCACCCTTCCTCTACATTACATTAACTTCCAAAAGAAAGGACTTGGACAATATATTTTTTATGCTGGACAAAGCACATAAAAGGTTAATTATATCCAATAATATATCGATGATTTTTATATCTTGTGCAAATTGAAGGTGGAAAATGTCCACCCTCTCCTAGCCCACCCACAATAGCTTTATTATTACGTCATGCCTTGACCATTCTACTCAGCACATCAACAATTAAGGTGAATAAAAAAGGTGAAACCCGAATTTTCCCTGGTTTTCCCATTAACAAAGATGGAAAAATTAACCGAGCTTATACATTCTTGAACCAACTCCTCCACTGACGTAAATGACGTCAAATGACAGCAAGAAGAAGATAACTCTTGTCTAAACTCTCTCAATCACTATATCTCAAAAGGGAAGAATGCCTAAAATGAGGCTACAAAAGAGTATTTGTAGATGGGAAGTAGCTTGGGCTCTAAGCTATAGAATAATCACAATTATGTTCCTAGATGCCACTTGTCCTTCCGACCTCTAAATACTAACAAAAGAAAAATACAAGAAAAATAGAATGTAATACTAAAAAGAATAAAAGACTAAAAAAATGATGAAAATGTCCTTATTCACATCACTCTCCCCCCCCCTCTTGAAAGAGTTCGTCCTCGAACTCAAAGGGGAAAGCCTTCAGTGTCGCCATCGAGAACAACATTGAGCGCACGCTGGGGTGGAGCCTCCTCCGTCTCCTCGAGATACTCGGGGCCGCCAGAAGCTAAAAGTGCGCTATGCCGTAGAAGGGAACAATCCGAAGCTCTATGGTCAATCACCCCACAATTGTAACATTTGAATGTTACAGGGTGAGAGGGTGCATGAGGTGGGACAGTGGAGGCCGGTGCGACTGAAGTAGGTGGGGGCACGGGAGCACTAGAGACAATAGGGGCTGGAGGAGCCATAGTGGAGCGGCCATGAGGAGGAGGGGAAGTCTGATGGAAGGACTTAACTTGGGTGGCGGACTCGACCGTCTTCGCAAATGAGGTAACGTCACGTAAAACAGGATCCCGCTGAATATAACTCTGTAGCCCGTGGATATATCGACTAATCTGCGGCTCTTCACTCTCGCCTAGACGAACACGAGTATAAAGAAGCTGGAAACGCTCCGTGTAGTCTAAAACTAAAGTGTCCTGCCTGAGAGACTCTACCCGAAGGAAGAGGTCACGCTTGTAGGTGGTGGGTACACAGGCGACCAACAACTATGTCCGGAGCTCGGCCTAAGCCTGGATAAGAGGTAGGCCTTCAAGGGTACGACACTGCTCCAAATCATTCCACCATGCACAGGCGTACTGGAACTTGGTCGCTGTTAGTAGAATACATCAGCGACCCTTCAGTCGCTTGTACTAAAAAATCTGCTCCCTTGCAGCGAGCCAATCAAGAACGGTGTCGGGCTGAAGGTGGCCATTAAACATCGAGGCATCCACTCGAATATCGCCATGCATACTCCTCGACAACAATTGGAGGGCTAAGTGTGTGATGACATCGCGACCCTATAGGGACAAATCACCCTCATCTCGATCATCATCGCCTAACGGAGGCTCATCGAACTCGGCTCTTTGCCACTGTCTCCGAGACGGTGGATGAGGAGGATCAAGAGCTGGTGGAGGTGCCTCTAGAGGGACTGGTGGAGGGGAAGGAATTTAGGGTGGTACGACCTCCATAAGTGGGGGAGGAGGTGGAGCAGGGCCAAAGGCTGGCGATAGGGACAGTGGTCCATCTGGTGCCCTTTCTGGTAGCACCAAAATCGATGCCTCCCCGTGATAGGCACATATGGGGTGACCTTTAGACTCAACGATGGGTGGTGGAGGCTCGGAGAGAGTGGGGTCGGGGTGAGGGTGAATTATTAGGTGGAGGGAGACCAATCCACTCTCGCACTAGCTTAAATGAATCAAGAGGGCATAATGGGCTGAGCGTGCATACCACACAGAATGGGCGTGGGGAACATGTCTTGGATGCTCCGTGGGTGAGGAAGTGTGGAGCATAGGTAGGGACAGAAGCGTGTGAGGGTGAATCGGTGTGGGTGGGGCCGGTGGCATGGAAGGAAAATGGTGGGGTTCGTGGTGTCTTTGATGGTGGTGGCGAGGATAGGTTGAAATGTGTTCAAGGTGGGGGTCATGGTGTGTGGATGGAAGATGGTGGTGGTGTAATGGCAGGTTAGGTGGTTCTTATTTTTTGGGCGGGGGTATGTTGGTTTAGAGTTTCAAACGTTGGTGCGTGTGTTTGAGTGGATCCAAACACAAGAGGCTAGTGGGAAGGTTAGGGTTTGCATTTGTAGGTTCTTGAGTATAGGAGGGACAAAAACGTTTCTTGATTAAAATTTTGACCATTGGTCCTCATTGGAATGTTCCGGTCATGAGGGAGGAATTGAATGGGCTATTATAAGGTGTGCTCCACTGGATCAGACCCGTATCTTGTTGGATCTTGGTTGACTGATGAATATGGAGCAGATTTGGTGTGGTTGTATGGATCGGGACATGAGCAGATGTGTGGGGCATCGGATTATGTCCGGCTAGGCCGATTGACGTCGACAGATGTCTGTCAAAGCGGATCTGGCGGCGAGGTCCCTCACATGCAGATCGACGGCCATGGGATTGCTGTTGACTCCCAGTTGGATGGTGTGGTCTTGGGTCCGGGCGGTTCGATCACCTATCCTCACCGGGGACCGGTTTCTGTTGCCGGAATTGGTTCGCGTTGATCGAAAAATTCTTGAGTGCCGTCGGTTGGAACTGCTTGGTCAAGTTTGGTCTATTTGGTCGTCTGATGTCGCAGATCGTATCTTCAATTGTCAGGAAGTACGTCCCGATCATTGGGGGAGTGATATGGCCTTGTCTCGTGGCATTAAGCACCGGAGATGGCCCAAAAGAAGTTGTTGGTGTAACACCCCGTTGTGACACCCCGACTAATTAAATACCGGGTAGCTAATCCTTTATAAAATTAATTCAAAATGCCAAGTTGGCTCAGTTAATAGCATCACTGTTGAAAACATTTTATTATTTCTAACCACCTAGTATTTAAAAAAAAACAAGTTGCCAAATTATAATTTAAGTCTGATTAACATGCAACAATGTAAAGAAGAAGTAAATGACACCATTCACCATGCAGATGTAAAATGAATAACCATCACAAATAGAGTAAATAAAGTCTGGAGGAAAAACTCCTCACTACAATCCCATAACTGAAATGAATAACCGAAACTGAAATAAAACATGCTAAAGTCTGAAAACTGAAATGTAAATGATGTCCCTAAAGAAATGGGCAACATGCCCTACAACTGATAGATAGTAACTCTGGAATCCAAAGAGATAGAAGCGTCTACATGCAAATCCCTGTGGCTTCCACAAGCAGCTACAGCCCGTCACCTGAATGAGTACCTAAGCTTGGTGTCCTTGTGGCTGGCACCTAAAATGGTTTTACAAAGAAAAAGATTTGAAAAGCAAACGGGTCAGAGCCCGAATGTGGAGTTATATTTTAAAAACCTGCAAGTGCTTTAAAAACATTTAAAACATTAAATGCAAAGTACATGTTAGGACGTACACTCGCATGATATTCTCACCTCTCGTCTAACTGTGCACTCCTAACGTAAGTACCCATCTATATCGACCCATACTACTAGCTAACTGACAACATATCTAGCTAGACTGCCAAAGGTTCTACCCATATAACTCGGTTTCATTTAACGTAACAACGCTCGTAATTAAATAGGGGTTTAACGTAAACTCAGTTACTAAACATACCATTGATATAACTATCAGTTAACTCATTATATAACTCGAAATAACACCGTAATATTTTTACAACATTAACATGAGGATTCCCATTAATTTAATGTATATTATTCACATCATAAATATACGATACAAGCACCCCGCAATCTAAGCTATGGTGCACACATACTCTGCTATCCATCCCGGTACATCACGTACATAAGGATCACATATTCCGAATCTCTCAGGAATAGTTCAGATAACACAAATCACAAATAGTGGAGGCGAACACAGTCACCATCACATGGGTCACGCACATACCTACGCTCCCATGGTCAGCGGACTTATTAATATCACAATAAGTCTTTCTATGACCTATGTTCATCAAGGTACCAGTCTATATCCCCCCCGTAGGCACACAAGGATTAGAGGGTCCTAAGCGAACGTAACCTCCCGTGATAGCAAGTATGGTAGGTATGTCATACACAATCCATATAACAATACTAAGTAAACACACATCTTAGTAATACCGTATTTTAGTCGTAGTACATATTGCACTCTCGTACTAACTATAATTATCACAATTCGTAGTATTCCGGTTTGTAATTATACGCGCTATAATTCATCCTCACATCGTAGTAGACACTCACGTCTTAACCCAAATGGTTTATTGGATATAACTCTCGTATATAATTTACTCCTCTCAATAACCCAAAAGTCCCAAATCTATCCTTACATCATCAAAGAATGTTAACTCTACCCTCGAACCAGTTTCCGGGACTCCAAAAATCAAAACAGTCCAAAAAGGACCAAACTGTCAACTCGTTAGAAGTCTCGTTCGAACGAGGCTTCGAACGAGTTTGGACTGTCAGGTCGTTAGAAGTCTCGTTCGAACGAGACTGTTCGAACGAGATCCCAGTTCGTTCGAACGAACTGTCCCTTCTAACGATATCTCGTTCGAACGAGATATCGAACGAAATCCCTACTCGTTAGTAACGACTGGTCAACTCGTTAGAAGCTCGTTCGAACGAGTTCGTTCGAACGACCTGGGGGCTGCTTCTAACGAGCCACCAGTTTCGGCCCAGATTTTTCCAAAAATCGTTTTTCACCATTTTTATCAACTCTAATCTCTTCCAAAGTTCATCCAAATAACGTTTTAGGGTCTCTAATTCATCCTAAACATATTTACATCATCTCCTAACATGTTTTCAAGGATTGAATCATCATAACATCAACCAAATTTACAAATCTCTACACTTTTCCCAATTTCTCTAGAACATGAACCCTAGGTTTATATCATCCTCAAATCCCAGAATTTATTTCGTTTTAATTTCTTCAAATCACAATTATTATAAGGGAAATCATCTACCTATCATACTACATGCAATTCCCTTCACAATTTCTCAATTCCTATGTACTACATGGGTTTTCATATTTTCTTCAAGAACAAATCATAAATCCGAATTTTCTAACATGGAGGAAACATTCTCATAAATTAAATGGAATGAAGTCACTTGCCTTGGTTGTCTCTGAGTTTGGTGTGGATTCGGTGTAGAATTTATGCAGAATACCTCTCTCTCTCTCCTTCTCCAAGCTTTCTTCTCCAAAAGGCTATGGTGGCTAGGGTTTGCTTTGGGGAAACTTATGAAAACCTAATTTAATAAACCTCCGTAGCTTGTTGGGTTAATAAGGGTTGGTTGGGTCAATTCCTTATCAGATTACAACTCTCAATTTTCGTCACTTTTAATTACCCAAAAATACCAAATTACTAAAATACCCTTTATGGTGCCGGAATGGCCTAAAAATACCCCGGGACCCAAACTATACCCCCGGCTAGTGTTTTCTGACTATCTTGACCCTTCCAGACGCGTTGGCGCACTCAAAACGACCATACGGATTATCGATTTTAAAATCACTTTTATTAACAAAATATTATACCGTGACGCGGCGGTCCCACGCGTCTCAACAAAATTTCTAAAAATGCCGTATATAAATCTACGCATTTAATTTCCAAATTACTACGCATTTAATTAATTAATCCCAAAATAAATATAGCCAAAAGTACGGGGTATTACACCCGTATTTTTGGTACATTTAAAATTTAATTAATTCGGAAATTCTAAATTACTAGTGTGTTGTAATTTAATGAATTAATTATGATAGAAATATATATATAAATATTAATCTGGGATTGAATGGTTAATATTTAGGGAAAACTTATTTACTAAGTGAATAGTAATAATGTAATTTCGTCGTTTCGAGTATTAATGACGAGATATGTACTTATCACATCCGGAAGTCGGTATAGACTATATTGGGTGGGGGATAAGTATTTCTATAAATTAATTCGGATGCAAATTCTGAGTGTACAGTTGAGTCCGGATGGACCGAGATAGTCGGAAAAGTGTACCCCGGGGTAGTAAACGGGTCACGGGACGTTTTTAGACATAGTCGGGCCCACTCGGGGACATTTTGGTCACTTGGGCTTGGCCCATTAGTCAAAAAAGGGGAATGGATTAATTAACTTAATAAAAAGAAAATAAGGGCTGGCTAAGCTTAAGCAGAGTAAGGAATTAAAGGGTTAGGAAACCCTAGCAGCAGCCAAAGCCAATTTGGGGATCTCAAAGAACCAACTAGGTCATCTTCAACCTTGGAATCCATTGAAGATTCAGACACTACGAAACCTAAGGCAAGTGAATAACTTGCAATTTGCATTAAATCTGTTTTTCAAATTCATATTTGTGTGCTGTTATGAATTAAAAATCCGTTTTGGGGTTCATGGTATAAACATGGGGTTTTGATAATTCAAAAGAAAACATGAATCTGTTTAGGCCGAAATATATGAGGAGTTATGAAATATCTGGTATTGGATTTCTGATGTATACTTGTTAGGATGATATTCAATTAAACCAGAACGAATTAGATGAAGAAATTTGGAGTAATATGTGTTTAAGAAAAGAAATGGATTTTTCCCCAAATCTATGAATCAGTTGTTTATGGACGAATTAATGATTGTTGTAGGCTTTCTGTGTAATCCTAATAAGGTTTTTAATATACTCTGGTGATAAGAAGGCTTAAAACTCATGTTAGAAGAAGTTAGGGTTTGAGGAACTCCGTCCATGGCTGCCATGCCTCTGCGAGGAAGACGCAGACCTGTACGATCGATCGATCGACGGTCTGGGGTCGATCGATCGACGGTCGCCAGAATCTGGCAGTTTCGCCAGTTTGTTATATAAGAGAAAAATTTTTTATATAAAAACCCCTATGTAATTAATTATGGAGAAATTAAATACATAAGTTGAATCTAATTAATTATAGATGAATTAATTAGGGTTTGAGGCAAATAAATTAGAGTCGGAAATTTTGACTCGGGTAAATTTTGGGTTACGAGTGTAAAGTCCAAATTTATGGTGGGGGCGACACCAAAATAACTGAATTAATTAAAGTGAAATTTAATTAATATTTAGAGTTGGACCATAAACTCTTAATAATTTTATAGGCTCATATTACGGATTTAGCAAAAGATATAGCCGGGACTTTTATATGTATATATATATACGGAGGCGATTGTATATATATGTGATGTGTACTATTAATATCGGTGATTAGATATGTTGTACTATAGTGCTATAGGGGGAGGTTGTGCGTAGTGGATGAATCCCCTAGCTTGAGGAGTAGGGTGAGTATATTCCCAAGGTCATAGCGTCCGTTATATGGGTGAGGGACAACTCACTTTCAGGGAAGGAATATGACCGCCTCCAGTATATTATTTTTATCAAGTTGGTGTGAAAATTCTGACTTGGGATAACTAGGCTACGTGATGTTTACCTAGTGGGCTAGCACTTTATAGAATTTATATTCCGGGGGTATTCTGCTCGGGAGGTTGCAAATTGTTATATATTACAGTATGAATGTGAATGCTGAAATATGATTATAAGTATATAATGAAATAATTAATTATATACGGGTTATTAATGAAAAGGGAGTTTTTACACGTATAACAAGTGTAGAAGTTATATAAATATAAAAAGGGAAATGATATAGTTGAGTTGATGTTACTAATAACTTATGCATCATAATCACTACACACTCAGTTAGAGTAGGGTGGGTATGAAGGCACTTTGTTAAATATCTAGTCATGAAATGAATAACTAGGTAATTTAATTAAAGCGTTAATAACGTATATTAGAGGAAGGGGTAAGGAAGTCCTCAAGAGAGTGCGACATTTATTGAAAATATGAAGAGCATGCATATTTATTTTATCACTGCAAGTTAATCATTTGTTAAATGTTTTCAAATGTTTTGGGTACTAACCCTTGCTATAAAAACTTTTTAAAAACCTTTTAGGTGTCCAGCCACAGGGACGCCAGCCTTGACTATATTCCAGGAATCCGATGCTGCAGCATATGTGGATGTTGCGGGGTTTTGATAGACGCCTCATTCTTCATTCTTAATGTAGAAGTTCGTGATTAGTATTCGAGCATGTCGCTCACTTTCCCTTTAAATGTTTTTAGACTTGTTGGGATTTTATTCTTGTCTTTAGGGGATTTATTATTTGGACCGTTGGTTTATTCGGTCAACTATATTCTTACTTGTGGATGAAATTCAGCGATCTGTGATTGGTTATAGTTTTTATTGTCTGCATGGGTTGTGTTTAAATAATGAAAGATAAAAATGGCACCAGTCTATTTTTCTCACTTAGGTGGTTAGTAATTTAATATGACGACAGTGATGCTAAGAATGGACCGAATGAGAATCCTGTTCTAACTTGATTTAGGACTGATCACCCGGGATTAATTAGGCGGGGTGTCACAGATGGTATCAGAGCATCAGGTTCTAGAGTCCTTAGGATCTGTGCGGCTTTCTACGTCTCAGCGTAGCGTTCGGTTGTTATAGAACCCTATTATTAGGACTGTTGATTATATTTTCCGCTTGTGAGATATCGTATTCCTGCTATTAGTTTTTGTATAAATTGTGTACTTATACAATTCAATCTATTTCAGATGCCGCCAAAGAGACAGAGAGCGGAAAGGGCTGAGGCTAGAGATGAGATGAGGGAGGCTCGCCAGGAGCCACAGGTACCGCCACCACCACCCCCACCCGAGTTAATTTCTACTACTCAGGTGGCAGTGATTGTGGCCTAAGCGGTCGAGACAGCGATGCGAGCTATGGCAGCTCATTTTCCACAGCCTCAGGCACCGCCTCCATTGGCTCCAGCAGTTCAGGCTCCAGTAGGGCCACCATCTTGGCAGCGAGTGAGGGAGACCTTTCAGAAGGGTCACCCACCTGAGTTTCGAGGTAGCACCAATGTGGTCGAGGCTTGTGACTGGAAGAAGAACATTCAGCGCCATCTGCGCATGTTAGAGGGTACAGAGGTGCAGAAACAGATGCTGGCTACCTTTCGTCTGTCGGGGGCAGCCTTACAGTGGTGGGAGTCCGTAACCACCGCTGAGGAGCGGGATTTGATGCCGATTTCTGAATTCTGGGTGCGGTTTGACCGCAAGTACTTCCCTCCAGCAGTAGAGTCTGAGATGAGAAAGAAATTCAGCGAGTTGGTACAGGGTGACAGGTCAGTAGCAGAATATGAGGAGGAGTTCACCCGTTTGGCAAACTTTGTGCCAAATGAGGTGAGCGATGAGGAGCGGAAGAAGTCAAAGTTCATGGATGGCCTACCCTGGAGAATCAGGCAACACTTGATTGGGAATCCGGCGTTAGTGACTTATACAGATGTCGTTAATGCCGCACTTGTACATTGCCAGGATCATCGTTTCCATGTTAAGGGGAACAAGAAGGCAGGTGAGCCGAGCCAGCAGGGCAAGGCGGTCACTAGTAGTGAGACGAGTGGCACACAGCAGCAGGTTATCATTCAGCAAGGGAATCAGGCTAAGAAGTTTAAACCTGGTGGGTTCCGACCGGGAGGACAGGGGTTCAGGCAGGGGCAACCAGGTCCTAATCAGCAACAGCAGGTTCCTCAGGGCCGTCAGGGCCAAGGGAACAACGAGGGAGGCCAACCGGGCCAGCAACGTCAGGGCCAGCAGGGCCAACGGCAGGGTGACGATCAGAAACGCTGTTTCTCCTGTGGCCAACCAGGACACTTCAAGAGGGAGTGCCCGCAGAGGGGCAGAGGCCAGCAGCAGGGTGCCCAGCAGGGGCAACAGGGTCAGATGCCGCCAGCAGCACCAGCCCCACCCGCCCCACAGCAGCAGGGGCAAATGCACTACGGACGTGTGTATAACGTTCGGGATGTTCCTAATCCCCCAGCACAGCAGGCGCCGCCCGCGATCGAGGGTACGTTTTCTATCCATGGCACTATGGGTCGGGTATTGTTTGATACGGGGGCTACACATTGCTTTATAGCTACACATTTCGCGAAGGCTTTAGGGTTGTTAGCCACCGCGGAGAGCACTGTTACGTGTGTCAACTCACCATTGGGGAATGGGTCGCTTATATTCTTTATATGTCGGGGAGTGGGGGTGGAGATTGGCGGTTTAGTATTACCTGCGGACATGTTGGTATTAGATATGCATGTTCATGATGTGATCATCGGTATGGATTGGCTCGCTGACTATAGAGCCATGATTGATTGCTTCGGTGGGAGCATTATTTTTGCCATTCCGGGGCAAGAGATGTTTGTTGTGGCGATGCCTCGCCCAGAGGGAGGCTCGACCACTCATCTATATTACATTGAGGAGGAAACCTCACAGGAAGTGGTAGTTCCTTTAGACTCTATTCCTGTAGTGAGGGACTTTGAGGATGTATTCCAGGAGATACCAGGATTACCACCCAGCAGAGAAATCGAATTTGTTATCGATTTGGCCCCGGGGACGAGGCCGATTGCACGGGCACCTTACCGAATGGCCCCTTCAGAGATGCGGGAATTGAGGGAACAGATTCAGCAACTACTGGGTCAGGGTTTTATTCGGCGGAGTACATCGCCGTGGGGTGCGCCGGTATTGTTTGTGAAGAAGCGAGATGGTTCACTCCGCTTGTGCGTGGATTATAGGGAGCTGAACAAGGTGACGATACGGAATAAATATCCGTTGCCTCGGATCGATGATTTATTGGACCAATTGAGAGGGGCGTCTTACTTCTCCAAAGTCGACTTGAGGTCAGGGTATCATCAACTGCGTATCCGAGAGGAGGATGTTCCTAAGACCGCTTTCTTGTCGCGGTATGGATCATATGAGTTCAGGGTGATGCCCTTCGGGGTCACCAATGCACCGGCAGTGTTCATGGACCTCATGAACAGGGTTTTCAGGGAGTATCTAGATCAGTTTGTCATCGTGTTCATTGATGACATCCTAATCTACTCGCGTACCGAGGAGGAGCACACAGAGCATCTGCGCATGGTTTTACAAACATTGAGGGATCATCAACTCTATGCCAAATTCGGGAAGTGTGGATTTTGGCTACGGGAGGTACAGTTCCTTGGTCACGTTGTGTCAGATCAGGGTATTGCAGTGGATCCGGGTAAGGTGTCAGCGGTGAGGGAGTGGGGACAGCCCACGACACCGACCGAGGTGCGCAGTTTTCTGGGTTTGGCCGGTTACTACAGGCGATTCATTCAGGGATTCTCCAAAATTGCAGGACCTCTGACGAATCTCACTCGGAAAGGGGTACCTTTCAAGTGGGATGATAGTTGTCAATTAGCGTTCGACGAGCTAAAGGACAAGTTGACATCTGCACCCGTGCTGGCATTGCCAAAGGGAGGGCTAGAGTATCGGGTTTACACAGACGCATCCTTACGGGGTCTTGGGGGTGTGCTCCAGCAGGAGGAAAGGGCTATAGCTTATGCTTCCAGGAAGCTAAAGCCCCACGAGAGGAATTACCCCACTCACGACCTAGAGTTGGCAGCGGTCGTTTTTGCTTTGAGGATATGGAGGCATTATCTTCTAGGAGAGCAGTTTACTCTATTCACGGATCACAAGTCACTTCAGTATCTCTTCACACAGAAGGATCTGAATATGAGGCAGAGGCGGTGGCTAGAATTCGTGAAGGACTACCAATTTGATATTCAGTATCATCCTGGTAAGGCCAATGTGGTAGCAGACGCATTGAGCCGAAGGCCGACTGGGGAGATAGCAGAGGTATGGAAAGCGAAGTGGAGAGAGCTTCGATATGAGGATGACGTAGCCAGGGCTTGCATGTCAGCTTTATCCATCACACCCGAGATCATTATACGAGTTGTGAAGGCTCAGGCTGAGGATCAGGTTTGCCGGGATAGGGTGGGCCAGTTGTTAACTGAGGGAGCAGAGGGTTACTCAATTAGCTCAGAAGGAGGCCTACGCTTTAATGGGAGGTTAATGGTGCCAGAGGATGAGGATTTGAAGCACGCTGTTATGACAAAATCCCATGGTTCGAAATTTGCGGTACATCCCGGTGGGGATAAAATGTACCAAGATATGAGGAGGCAGTATTGGTGGGCAGGAATGAAGCGGGACATAGCGGAGTTTGTTTCGAAATGTGCCACGTGTCAGCTTGTGAAAGTTGACCATCAGAGACCATCAGGGATGCTACAGCCGTTAGAAATTCCCGTGTGGAAGTGGGAGAGCATCTCCATGGACTTCATCACAGGGTTACCTGTATCGCAGAGGGGTCACGACTCCATATGGGTTATTGTGGATCGGTTGACTAAGGTGGCCCACTTTTTACCGGTACGCACAGACTTCGAGACGATGCGTTATGCACAGCTATTCATAGCAGAGATTGTTAAGCTGCATGGAGTGCCTATAAATATTGTATCCGACCGAGACAAAATCTTTGTCGCCCACTTTTGGCAGAGCTTTCAGGAGGCAATGGGCACGGAGTTGCGCTTGAGTACAGCGTATCACCCACAGACGGACGGACAGACTGAGAGAGTTAACCAGATGCTGGAAGACATGCTCAGAATGTGCATTTTGGACTTCGGGGGAGGATGGGAGAAATATCTTCCTTTGGTAGAGTTTGCGTATAACAACTCTTACCAATTCACGATTGGCATGGCACCGTTTGAGGCACTGTACGGGAGACCTTGTCGTTCACCCGTTTGTTGGTTAGAGGTGGGGGACAACAAACTCTTGGGGCCGGATATTGTTCAAGAGACATCTTCCAAGATAGATCTGATTCGAGGAAGAATTCGGATAGCTCAGGACAGGCAAAAGAGTTATGCTGACGCTTCTCGACGACATGTGGAGCTAGAAGTTGGGGACTAGGTTTTAGTCCGGGTATCCCCAATGAAGGGGGTGATGAGGTTCGGCAAGAAGGGTAAGTTAGCACCGCGATACGTAGGACCTTTCCCTATTATTGAGAGGGTGGGACCGGTGGCGTATAAGCTTGGGTTACCAGAACATCTTCAGCGGATACACGATGTATTCCATGTGGCATCGCTGAAGAAATATCGAAGGAGCGAGAGAACCTTTTGGCACATTCCACTCGAGGAGATCGACTTACAGCCAGACATCTCGTATGAGGAAAGGCCGGTAGCTATTTTGGATCATAGTGAGCGGAAATTACGATCCAAGGTTGTTCCATTGGTTAGAGTACAGTGGGGTCATCACAATGTTGACGAGTCTACCTGGGAGCGAGAGGAGGATATGCGGGAACAATATCCAGAACTTTTCAACACAGGTACGATCTAATTTCGGGGACGAAATTCCTTTATAAGGGGGGGAGTATGTAACACCCCGTATTTTTGGTACATTTAAAATTGAATTAATTCGGAAATTCTAAATTACTAGTGTGTTGTAATTTAATGAATTAATTATGATAGAAATATATATATAAATATTAATCTGGGATTGAATGGTTAATATTTAGGGAAAACTTATTTACTAAGTGAATAGTAATAATGTAATTTCGTCGTTTCGAGTATTAATGACGAGATATGTACTTATCACATCCGGAAGTCGGTATAGACTATATTGGGTGGGGGATAAGTATTTCTATAAATTAATTCGGATGCAAATTCTGAGTGTACAGTTGAGTCCGGATGGGCCGAGATAGTCGGAAAAGTGTACCCAGGGGTAGTAAACGGGTCACGGGACGTTTTTAGACGTAGTCGGGCCCACTCGGGGACATTTTGGTCACTTGGGCTTGGCCCATTAGTCAAAAAAGGGGAATGGATTAATTAACTTAATAAAAAGAAAATAAGGGCTGGCTAAGCTTAAGCAGAGTAAGGAATTAAAGGGTTAGGAAACCCTAGCAGCAGCCAAAGCCAATTTGGGGATCTCAAAGAACCAACTAGGTCATCTTCAACCTTGGAATCCATTGAAGATTCAGACACTACGAAACCTAAGGCAAGTGAATAACTTGCAATTTGCATTAAATTTGTTTTTCAAATTCATATTTGTGTGCTGTTATGAATTAAAAATCCGTTTTGGGGTTCATGGTATAAACATGGGGTTTTGATAATTCAAAAGAAAACATGAATCTGTTTAGGCCGAAATTTATGAGGAATTATGAAATATCTGGTATTGGATTTCTGATGTATACTTGTTAGGATGATATTCAATTAAACCAGAACGAATTAGATGAAGAAATTCGGAGTAATATGTGTTTAAGAAAAGAAATGGATTTTTCCCCAAATCTACGAATCAGTTGTTTATGGACAAATTAATGATTGTTGTAGGCTTTCTGTGTAATCCTAATAAGGTTTTTAATATACTCTGGTGATAAGAAGGCTTAAAACTCATGTTAGAAGAAGTTAGGGTTTGAGGAACTCCGTCCATGGCTGCCCTGCCTCTGCGAGGAAGACGCAGACCTGTACGATCGATCGATCGACGGTCTGGGGTCGATCGATCGACGGTCGCCAGAATCTGGCAGTTTCGCCAGTTTGTTATATAAGAGAAAAAAAATTTATATAAAAACCCCTATGTAATTAATTATGGAGAAATTAAATACATAAGTTGAATCTAATTAATTATAGATGAATTAATTAGGGTTTGAGGCAAATAAATTAGAGTCGGAAATTTTGACTCGGGTAAATTTTGGGTTACGAGTGTAAAGTCCAAATTTATGGTGGGGGCGACACCAAAATAACTGAATTAATTAAAGTGAAATTTAATTAATATTTAGAGTTGGACCATAAACTCTTAATAATTTTATAGGCTCATATTACGGATTTAGCAAAAGATATAGCCGGGACTTTTATATGTGTATATATATACGGAGGCGATTGTATATATATGTGATGTGTACTATTAATATCGGTGATTAGATATGTTGTACTATAGTGCTATAGGGGGAGGTTGTGCGTAGTGGATGAATCCCCTAGCTTGAGGAGTAGGGTGAGTATATTCCCAAGGTCATAGCGTCCGTTATATGGGTGAGGGACAACTCACTTTCAGGGAAGGAATATGACCGCCTCCAGTATATTATTTTTATCAAGTTGGTGTGAAAATTCTGACTTGGGATAACTAGGCTACGTGATGTTTACCTAGTGGGCTAGCACTTTATAGAATTTATATTCCGGGGGTATTCTGCTCGGGAGGTTGCAAATTGTTATATATTACAGTATGAATGTGAATGCTGAAATATGATTATAAGTATATAATGAAATAATTAATTATATACGGGTTATTAATGAAAAGGGAGTTTTTACACGTATAACAAGTGTAGAAGTTATATAAATATAAAAAGGGAAATGATATAGTTGAGTTGATGTTACTAATAACTTATGCATCATAATCACTACACACTCAGTTAGAGTAGGGTGGGTATGAAGGCACTTTGTTAAATATCTAGTCATGAAATGAATAACTAGGTAATTTAATTAAAGCGTTAATAACGTATATTAGAGGAAGGGGTAAGGAAGTCCTCAAGAGAGTGCGACATTTATTGAAAATATGAAGAGCATGCATATTTATTTTATCACTGCAAGTTAATCATTTGTTAAATGTTTTCAAATGTTTTGGGTACTAACCCTTGCTATAAAAACTTTTTAAAAACCTTTTAGGTGTCCAGCCACAGGGACGCCAGCCTTGACTATATTCCAGGAATCCGATGCTGCAGCATATGTGGATGTTGCGGGGTTTTGATAGACGCCTCATTCTTCATTCTTAATGTAGAAGTTCGTGATTAGTATTCGAGCATGTCGCTCACTTTCCCTTTAAATGTTTTTAGACTTGTTGGGATTTTATTCTTGTCTTTATGGGATTTATTATTTGGACCGTTGGTTTATTCGGTCAACTATATTCTTACTTGTGGATGAAATTCAGCTATCTGTGATTGGTTATAGTTTTTATTGTCTGCATGGGTTTTGTTTAAATAATGAAAGATAAAAATGGCACCAGTCTATTTTTCTCACTTAGGTGGTTTGTAATTTAATATGACGACAGTGATGCTAAGAATGGACCGAATGAGAATCCTGTTCTAACTTGATTTAGGACTGATCACCCGGGATTAATTAGGCGGGGTGTCACAGTTGGTGCCAGACGGCTGTCATTGGTACAGATTAACTGGTTTAGTCTCCCGATCGGAGCGATTTGGCCTTGGTTCATGGCGGTCGTGGCTGAGTAATTAGGACCAACTAGTTCGGAAGACTTTTGCCCTGACGAGTGAGTATTGGCGGGGGCCAAAGGTGGATGGAAGGCAACTGATGGTGGCAAAGTCCTGCTGCACACGGGGATTCTTATTTGGGAATAATGGGGATTAGGGTTTGTGGTGTGTGAATTTTTTTGCGGTAGAGGTGTAGAATAAGTCGAATTTGGGGAATTAGGGTTAGGGTTTTGAGATGGAGCTGGAGCGGTACGAGGGCGGCCGGTGGTGGAAGACGGGCGTCGAAATCCTCCATCCTCCATCCGAGTTATTAACCGGTTGATAATTACCTCGAGACGCTTGTGAGGAGATTCCATGGGGGTGTATTTTTTATTTGGACCCATTTGTCGTTTTTCATTTCAACAACGAGTAGAACCAACGAGACTCTGATACCAATTGACGTAAATGACGTCAAATGGGAGCAAGAAGAAGACGACTCTCGTCTAAACTCTCTCAAATCACTATATCTCAAAAGGGAAGAAGGCCTCAAATGACGCTACAAAAGAGTATTTATAGGTGGGAAGTAGCTTGGGCTCTAAGCTATAGAACTAATTACAATTATGTCCCTAGATGCCACTTGTCCTTCCCACCTCTAAATACTAACAAAAGAAAAATACAAGAAAAATAACAATGCAATACTAAAAAGAATAAAGACAAAAAAAATGATGAATATGTCCTTAATTCACATCATCCTAAGAAGCACGGACTCGACACGTAATACGGGATACGACTTGATTCGGGATACGGGATACGGGATACGTGATTTTTTCAAAATGTAGGATACGGATACGCTAGGATACGTTAAATATTTATTTATTATTTATTTTATATATATTAATGATAAACTTGATAAACTGAAACTAAAGCATTAAACACCATTATATTAAAGTGCTCAAATATGATGATTGTTGTCACCAAACAAACACCATTACAATAAAACATCCTTAACATAAAAGGTTGTTCCAACAAAAATATAAGACAAAAATAAAGATAATATCCTTAGCATAAAATAAGATAGAGTGAAGCCTCCCGAGAGCATCCCGGCTTCATAGTATCTCAATCACTAAGTAGACCCAATATCAACGGCATCATCATCTCCGTCAACCACATCATCAAGTACCATAAAAAAAGATTCAAACAGTAAGATGCAAAGGTTAAAAATAACACAGCTAAGAGTGAAAACGGTTAAAGAAAATAATACAATTAAAAACAACATAGATAAAAAAAAGAATGAAAACATAAAAAAAGTTAAGAAAAAAAATCAGAAAACAATACCGCACAAGCAAAGAATGAAAAACAAATAACACAGTTAAAAAAAACATAGTAAAGGAAGAAAAATAAATAAAGAATGAAAAAAACACAGTTAAAAAAAAAGCACAGCTGAAAAATAAAAAAAACGTATCCTAAACGTATCCCCAGCGTATCCTAACGTATCCCAGCCATTTAACAAATAAATAAAAATTAGGTAATCTAGGATTCGCCTATCCTAGGGTATCCTAACGGATCCCGTATCCTATACGTGTCCAACAAAAATTCGCGACCTCCCGAGAGTATCCGTGCTTCATAGACATCATCCACTCATGCAAAAAACCTTCCTTTTTGAAGAGAAAGTCTAGGAAATTCCAATCCACATGATCATTGCTTTTCTTAAAATCTAATTGAAGCCCCCCCTCTTTGGGTAATATTGAACCTGAGATATTGTGTAGGATCTCAGTTGCGTCCTTGGTATATTTTGTTCTCCTGAATAGGGTTGAAGTCATTGGTTATTCCCATTTCAATTGATAGGGGGTTGGTAGTTATGTACCTAGGTCTTTCAATTTTATCTACCAGAGTATGGGGCATCAGTTTTACCTTGTACCCATCCACACATTTTTTTACCGGAATCCATTCAATGAACTCTAATCGCATTTTACACTGTGACCTACTTATAGATGCGTTAGATCTCAAGGCTCTTGTAAAATTTTAAAAATTTCCCTACCTCTCATTCCCGACCCCATTTGTAGTTATAAAGGAATACCGGTCGACAAAATACCATACATCATCATGCAACCTCTATTTATAAAAACATTTAGATTGGATTATGAAACAATTGTATCTGATTTAAAATTTCCCAACTACGTCCTTTCATAACCAAAGATTCTGATCACTTGAAAAAAATTCTATTGATCAATAGACATCTTACAACCTCCATCAGTTCATATACTCACATTATCATATCTTTTATTTACATGTCTTATCCTATTTTATTTTATATACAATAGAGGCCCAAATAAAAAATTTGGGTGAGCAAGAAAACAAACATCCCCCTCTAAAAAAAGATAAAAGAGAATGTTCCTCTCTCGGTTGAAACTCTTCCAAAAATGTCTATTGAGAGAGAGATTGACCACCTGAAGTCTTGTTTATTCCAAAAGTGAAAGTGCATAGAGATGAACATATCAAACAAAATCTTGGTTGGAGCTTTCTCTACGCCATCGAAGCATTGCCTTTTCTTCCACATTGTCCCTTATGTGCATTACGAGGTAACCCCCACAGATGATATTTCTTTATCTCTATCACTCTAGACTTCCACCATACCAGCATATCCACGCAAAACCTAATGCACCTTGAAAGGGATAAAACGATCTCCCACAAAAACCATCGCCTCCCCACAATGCAGAGGCGATCTAGTGTCTCCTTTTCAGCACATCCATAAGCGACTCGCCATAAGCGTACTACCGGATCCCTCATCCATCAAATATGAAATTTAAGGAAATCCATCACTAGTTCCCTCCAACAAAGATGAATAAAAGGATTTAACATATAACACACCCCGACCACCCTTATCCCACCTCAATGAATCCTCCCCACCTCAAGAAAACTGAGCATCCCCTAACCACCTGAAGAAGACTTCCACGTCCTCCTTCTTCAACCTAGCATTCCACACATCCCTCCCACCCGAACCGCATAATCCGCCATAGTTCCTTCTTTATCTCTCATGATCCTCTCCTTTAAAAGCAAATCCCCACATCATCCCTCTCATCAAAATCTCACCCTCGTTTCTATGCCTAAAGATTACTAGCCACCCTATTGCAATAAACTTTCAGACCATTTTGTAAAAAATGCGCGGGATAGGATCCCCACCCATTGAACCAAAGGCCAAATCTCACCACAACACGACATCTCCAAAAGTGATCCTTTCTATCAGCAATCTTCGCAACCACTTCCCCAACAAAACCTTATTAAAGAGAGAACTTCTCCTGCCCACTCCTATTTTCACCAGTTTGCAAACCCCTCCTACAAATTCACCATACAATTCTTAAAGTTCTCCTTAATACCTTTTCAGAGGAAGTCCCTCATCAACTTCTCGAGCTTTTTCTTAGTTTTTCATACGAAAGCTGGGAGCACAAGATCGAAAGCATAATTGAAAGCTAGTAAGTTGGGAGGCTCAATGAGGTACTTTTAATCAGCATCAATCTATCTCCATTTGTGAAGTATATCCTTTTCCACCATGCCAATTCCCTTTCCTGTTTTAGGGCCTTTTGGCTTAACTGAGTCCCCATAGGAAGACCTCGGTACTTGGAAGGTAGCTAACCCACCCTATACCCGATCACATCGGCTAAATGATATACACTCACTTCATTCCCAACGGGAATAATTTCAAATTTTCCAAAATCTATTTGCGAATCCGACACAAGCTTAAAGCACATCACAAGTTGACTCGATCTCCATACTTGCTTCTCCTAGCTCCCCAAAAAATGAGTGTCATTTGCAAACAAGAGGTATGAGGTTGTCATTTGAGAGTTGTGGGAACCCCTACGTTGAAACTACTAATCAGCCCAACCTCCACTTCCTGGAACATAAGCCTACTTAGGCCTTTGTCATTAAAATAAATAAAAATAGGAGAGAATCTCTCTGCCGAATCCCCTTATAACTTTGAAAAAACCCTCTCGGCATTCCCACATAATTGAACCGTGGAAATATAACTTTGAATCTTCTTCTCCACCTCTCACCAAACCCCAACCTTATCGTCACATACAACCGATAACCATTAACATGGTCATATACCTTCTCATCGTGAAGCTTACAGAGTACTTTATGATCCCACGTCTCAGCCTTGCCTCCACGCACTTGATAACCATGAGAGCAGTATCCAAAACCTTTCTATCCTCCACAAAAGCATTATGGACCTTGGAAAAAATGGGTCTAACACCATTATGAGTCGAAACAACCACACACCTTGAGCAACAACTTATACACTCTACCCACTAGAGTTGATATGCTTAATATCTTGCCAAGACAAATTTTCTCCTCCGTAAAGATTCCAAATCTTCACTCTCCTTCGTAGATATGCTATCACACTCACCCATCCAGGATGGGCCCCCACTCCTTCGAGTATGAACCCTCATAAAACTGTTTGATCTCCCTTCTAATATCCACCCTCCTTTGTCAACTCCTCCCCTTCAATTGAAATCTTCCCTATGTGGTTGAACCTCCAATGTGAATTAGCAATCTTATTAAAAAAAATGCGTTTATCCCTTTCTTAAGTCATTGAGCATATGATTTTTACCTTCAATTAATCTCCCTCTGGAAGATTTGCCCACCTCTTTTTCCTCTTCCTCCTCGTCAACCACTCCTCCCTTGGATAAAAAGACCCATACTCTCGTCATCCAACTCCTTAATCTCCTCCAACCTTCTCATGATACAAAACCTAACGTTGCGGTACCGTCTCTTGACGTTCTCCTTAAGCTTGACAAGTTTTTTTGCTAGCACACACCTTGCGCTACACTCAACCTAGTATCGTTGCCAGCACAACCTAACCTTTTCCTAAAAGTCACTCTCCTTGAGAGAAAATTTTCCAAATTTGTAGGGCTTACTCTCGGGCTCACTCCTCCACACACTAATAAAATCAGACGTGATTGGAGGCAACCCTGGGCAAACAAGACCAAGTCACTTCCGGTAAAGTGTCCTCCCACTCAAGTGCAAGCAATAAACGTTCCAGCCTAAACGCTTCTCTGTTACTAGAACAAGTGAAAGGCCCACCAACTCTAAGTCATTAACAACCTCCGAGAAGTTTCTCACATATCTTGTGAGCCTGCCATTACCATATTACCATTACCATTATATTCAGGAGGATAACGAACCTCACTGGCCATACTCCACTCACCTCTGTTAGCTCATCCCACAATTTCTATCTATGCGGGTCGTCGGTCGTCTTGAATCGTAGCGTACACCCCCGAGGAAAACGACATAATAATAAATTTTTTCATCTCTGCACAACAATAAATTTTTTCCTTTGTGTTTTTCATGCATCCAAACTACTCCACTTCACCCAACGACCAAGGTTTTAAAAGGCGCGGCGTTTTGCCTCTTTGAGGCGAGGCGTAAACCTCAACTTTATTCCACAAAAGTAGCTAAAAATTGATATAAAAATAGTAATTAAACAATGAACAAATTAAGTATCACAACTATCATGAAAACAAAAGATGTAAACTTGATTCCACAACACAATACAAATAATAACGCCATAATGTCATCATCACACCATAGTGTATCACCAAACCATAACCCAAAACAAAACAAACAATGTATCATCACTATATATTAACTAGTGGATCATCGGTATCCAATGGCCGGGAAAATGGATAATATGCTTCATCTCCACCTCCATTCCCATCATCATCGCTTAGAGGATCATTCATGGAATCATTTGCTTATCGAATCAGTCCATCATCAACATCATCCTCCTTGTCTGAGTTGAGATCCTCCCACTCCTCTTCTTCGTCCACCACTTGCAATCCTTTTCCTTTATCTAATAATTAATAAGATTAAAAATTAGTTATGTTGGTTTGAAATTAGTAAAATAAAGAAGACAAGTATAAATAATAATTTAGACCTTTTCCCGTAGTTTTTGAACTCTTCGTCCTTCTCTTTTTTTTTTTGTTGCACTTGTGTACTCGTGCCCCCCTCAGTTGTCAACCCCAATTCATCGCTTTTGCATCCACTGGATGGCTCGGCAACTCACTCATCGTCAGAAGGCACAATGTCAATGACCAACGGATCCTGGTCTTCCTTAAGTGCCATTTTCATCAAGTGCCTATCTTTTAATTTTTTGTTATTCATGATGTAGACGAGCGTGTTGAGCTTCGATGTTGCCAAACGATTTTTCCTCTGTGTGTATCTATTATAAATTTTTGTAAAGTTAGTCCTAATATTATAACTATATTCATAGAGCGAGAATTAATTCATAAATATTAATTACCTGATTAAACGTACTCCAGTTACGCTCACAAGCGGAGGATGAACAAGTTAAACTTAAAACTTTCACAGCGAGACTTGTCAATTCTGGGGTTTCATCTCCGAATCGAATCCACCAATTAGCTGAAAAAAAATATTAACATTAAGTAAAATTTTAAAAATATTAACTTAAAAAAAATTAACTTCAATAATATATGTACTTACCGGGACTCCTTTTCTTACACGTAAGTTTCGCCTGTGAATACCCAAACATTCCCTCTCTCCTTCGAAACACATCCAATTGCAAATCAACTTTTTCTCTCTCCACTGGATCGGTGATGTTTGTCCATGCAAATGTACAACCCTGACTTAATCTCAAAATGCGTGGAGAAATTATTATCGTATTGGAAGTGGGAATTTAGAAAATATGCTGCCGCGTGCAAATGACGATGCAATTGGAAATCCCACTTCTCGTCAATGATACTCCACAACTCCTTATACGCCCCCTCATCATTATCCAAATTTTTTGCTATCTCCTCCTTAGCTTTATCCATAACACCATAGAGAAATCCCATTCTCGACATCTTTTCAGTATCCGTCATCCTCAATACACTAACAAGAGGCTTTGTGGTCTTAATTGCATAAGCCACACTACCCCAAAAATTGCTATCTCGCAAAATAATCTTTTTTGCTTCCTTCCCTTCTGACTTGTTTGCCCAACTACATTCTGCCCAATCTTTAGAGGTAAACATCACCTCCAATCCTTGCCTCAACCCATACATACTTTGTAATGTCAAATATGCAGTGGCGAATCTAGTTGCAGCTGGACGAACAAGATCCTTGTTGGTGTTTTTCCTCATCAATGCCAACACCCATCCATGATTGTAAATAAAATTGCTCACCTAACCATCATAAAAAGTATTGTAATACTTAAATTAGAAATCAAATTATGGCAAATATATTAAGAAATTGATATAAAAAAATATTAATATATTGCCTTTTTCGCTTTAATCAACGCTTTCTTATGCTGAGGCAAATTTCCAAGCTTCTCTAACATTAAATCTATGCAATGTGCGGCACACGGCGTCCACCAAAGCCGTTTTCTGTTCTCCATTAACTTACTTCCTGCTGCATTATAGTTCGACGCATTGTCTGTCACAAGTTGGATAACAATATCCTCCCCAACTTCCTCCACAACATCATCAAGTAGCTTAAACAATAAATTAACATCTTTGATGGCATCAGATGCATCCACAGATTTTAAAAAAATAGTACCATATGGATTGTGACAAGAAAATTTATCAAACTTCTTCCTCGAATATCTTTCCACCCGTCAGATAATATGGAAACCCCGGTTTGTGCCCATGTCTTTTTCACCCCCCTAACAATTTCATTTGCCGTCTCGTCTTCCTTCTTCAAAATCCACGTGCTAAGTTCATGAGGCGTAGGAGGCTTGAATCCACGACCAAATTTCCCAATTGCCTGATACATGTTCACAAAAGAAGGAATACTTGCTACATTGAAAGGAATACCATTTAAAAAAAAACCTTCCAATATCTAAACATGTTTGATTGCGAAGATATTTTTCGTGTCCCTTGTCTATGGTAGTTGCTTCACCATCATCATCAACATTGACAATAAAACGATCCATTGGTCTTCTAGCACCCCTCGTAGAACCACTACCCGTGTTTGACCCTCCAAATGATTGACTATTGTAATAAGAGGCATTATTAATCCTTTCCTCATCTTCTCTTCTTTTTGCTTGCTTAACATCAACACCCTTCATCAAATAATCTTTCATCTCTTGGCTAACCTCCGGAGGTACCTTCACACATTTAGCCACATTTTGCTTGGTACATGCAAGATAGTCTTTCATTCGCTTAACCCCACCTTTAATAATTTTTCCGCAAAAGCCACGTTCAATATATTTGTAACCCTTATCCGGCAATTCCACCTCCTTCCCGTATTTCCAAGCGGGATCCTTCCTATTTGACCTAATGGCAACTCACTACAATAATACAGATTTTGTGTTAGCATAAAAGCAATATATATATATATATATATATATATATATAAGACACAACATATATATATAAGGTATATGTAATACCCCGTACTTTTGACTATATTTATTTTGAGGATTAATTAATTAAATGCGTATTAATTGGAAATTAATCCGGGATAAAAATACTAATGTGATGCGAATTGGTATTTGATTATGTGCATATATGATTATATATGTATTTGGTATTATAAAATTTGTCGTGAGATTTATATACGGCAATTTGGAAATTTTGTCGAGACGCGTGGGACCGCCGCGTCACGGGGTAATATTTTGATAATAAAAGTGAATTTAAAATCTATAATCCGTATGGTCGTTTTGAGTGCGCCAACGCGTCCGGAAGGGTCGAGATAGTCAGAAAACACTAGCCGGGGGTATAGTTTGGGTCCCGGGGTATTTTTAGGCCATACCGGCAACTTAAAGGGTATTTTGGTAATTTTACATTTTTAGGAATTAAAAGTGACGAAAATTAGAGATGTTAATCTGATGTGGATTAAACCCATTAAGCCCATTAACCAACCCATATTAACCTAGAAGGCTACGTAGGTTGTCATTTAGGTTTTCTAAGTTTCCCCAAATCAAACCCTAGCCACCTTGAGCCACCATTGGAGAAGGAACTTAGAGAGAGAGGAAACTCTGCAGAATCTTCACCAAACCTACACCAAATCAGAAATCAAACCAAGGCAAGTGGTTTAATTATGTTTAATTTCAGCAAATGTTCTTTCCATGTTAGAAAATTCGGATTTATGATTTGTTCTTGATAAATATAAAAACCCATGTAGATTAGATCATAGAACTTAAGAAATTGTGAAGAGAATTGCATGTAGAATAGTTTGGAGACAATTAATCTGATGTTAATACATGATTGGGTGAAAGAAAAACGAATTAAATTCTGGAAATTGATGTTGATATATATCTAGGGTTCATGTTCTTGATGATATTGGGGAAAAGTATAAAATCTGGGGATTTAATGATGTTTAGGATGCCTTATTGCCTTAAAAGACGTTAGTTTATGACCTAAGCATGTTTTAGTATGATTAGAGGACTTAAATCATTGTTAGAACGAACTTTGGAGAAGGATTGAAGTGATAAAAATGGTGAAAAACGAGATGGGAAAAATCTGGGCCGAAACTGGTAGCTCGTTAGAAGCAGCCCCCAGGTCGTTCGAACGAACTCGTTCGAACGAGCTTCTAACGAGTTGACCAGTCGTTTCTAACAAGAAGGGATCTCGTTCGATATCTCGTTCGAACGAGATATCGTTAGAAGGAACAGTTCGTTCGAACGAACTGGGATCTCGTTCGAACAGCCTCGTTCGAACGAGACTTCTAACGAGTTGACAGAAGGATCTCGTTCGAACGAAACTTCTAACGAGTTGACAGTTTGGTCCTTTTAGAACTGTTTTGACTTTTGGAGTCCCGGAAACTGGTTCAAGGGTAGAGTTAGCATTCCTTTGATGATATAGTGATAGAATTGGGACTTTTGGGCAATTATGAAGAGTAAATTATATACGAGAGTTGTATTACATGGACGGTTTGGGATGAGACGTGAGTGTCTATTACGACGTGAGAAATTATAGCGCGTATAATCACAAATCGAATTAGTATAGATTTTTATAATTATAGTTAGTACGAGAATGCGATACGTACTACGATGAAAATACGGTATTACTAAGACATGTGTTTACTTAGTATTGGTAAATGGATTGTGTGTATGACATACCTACCATACTTGCTATCACGGGAGGTTTGCGTTCGCTTAGGACCCTCTAATCCTTGTGTGCCTACGGGGGGGATATAGACTGGTACCTTGATGAACATAGGTCATAGAAAGACTTATTGCGATATTAATAAGTCCGCTGACCATGGGAGCGTAGGTATGTGCGTGACCCATGTGATGGTGACTGTGTTCGCCTCCATTATTTGTGATGTTATCGGTAAACTATTCCTGAGAGATTCGGAATATGTAATCCTTATGTACGTGATGTACCGGGATGGATAGCAGAGTATGTGTGCACTACAGCTTAGATTGCGGGGTGCTTGTATTGTATATTTATGATATGAATAATATACATTATATTAATGGGAATCCTCATGTTAATGTTGTGAAAATATTACGGTATTGTTTCGAGATATATAATGAGTTAACTGATAGTTATATCAATGGCATATTTAGTACCTGAGTTTACGTGAAACCTCTATTTAATTACGAGCATTATATGTTAATAGAACCGGGTAAAAAGGGTAGGAACTATTACAGTCTAGCTAGTTATGATGTCACTTAGCTAGAGGTTATATTATTGTAGATGGGTACTTGCGTTAGGAGTGCACAGTTAGACGAGAGGTGAGAATATCATGTGAGTGCACGTCCTAACATGTATTTTGCATTTAATGTTTTAAATGTTTTTAAAGCACTTGCAGGTTTTTAAAATATAACTCCACATTCGGGCTCTGACCCGTTTGCTTTTCAAATCTCCTTTTCTTTGTAAAACCATTTTTAGGTGCCCAGCCACAAGGACACCAAGCATAGGATACTCATTCAGGTGACGAGCTGTAGCTGCTTGTGGAAGCTACAGGGATTTGCATGTAGACGCTTCTATCTCTTTGGATTCCAGAGTCACTATCTATCAGTTGTAGGGCATGTTGCCCATTTCTTTAGAGACATCTTTTTCATTTCAGTTTTCAGACTTTAGCATGTATTGTTCCGTTTATTTATTTCAGTTGTGGGATTGCAGTGAGGGGTTTCCTCCAGACTTTATTTACTCTATTTGTGATGGTTATTCATGTTACTTCAGCATGGTGAATGGTGTTATTTACTTCTTCTTTACATTGTTGCATGTTAATCAGACTTAAATTAAAATTTGGCAACTTGCTTTTTAAATACTAGGTGGTTAGTAATAAAAAAAAAAATGTTTTCGACAGTGATGCTATTAACTGAGCCAACTTGGCATTTTGAATTAATTTTATAAAGGAGTAGCTACCCGGTATTTAATTAGTCGGGGTGTCAGAGTATTTACCTTCGGTTTGTTGTAACAAAGGTGTAACAAAGGTGACCGGAGGTCAGAAAATCAAAAATGAGCAAAATCAAGGTTTTTTCCCTTCAGTTTTGTGAAACAAAGACAAACGGTGGTCTTTGAGGGCAAATCGGCTTGGGTTTTTAGGTTTTTTCCCTTCACTTTTGTGAAACAAAGACAGGCGAGGGGTTTTGGATTGAAAACGCACGTTTTTTTTCTTTCTTTTAAGTTGTTTGAACACTTATACCCTTACTGAGGACAAAAAACAAGAGGCGTACGCCTCAAGAGCCTCGAGGCGCATAACCTCAAGGCGGAAGCCTCAGAAAACATAGCAGAGGCGTAAGCCTCTGGATGCCTCTTTAGTGCCTCGCCTCGAGGCGCGCCTCAAATCGCCTTATAAAACATTTTGATCAAACTTACCGCACTCGATTTTTAATAGAAATATCCTTAGAAGTAACTTCATATGAGAAAACATTTTAAATTGATTAAATTGCAACTCGGTTTGATTTTGATCAAAATTTGACATTCAGTATACATGTGGTGTTTGAAGTACTATTTATGGAGCAACTGACTTTGAATTATTACTTATGATATAAGTTGTCTCTGAAAAACGACTTGATTGCAAATAAAAGGGAGACTTCTAAACTTAGATTGGGGTATAACCTTTTGTCATTGTTTAATCCAATTCGAAAGTCAAACTATATAGAAACTTAAAATTTTTCCGCTCCATCAAAGCATTTTTGAATTCCCTAAAAGATACCTAACTCGTCCTGACCAAGAGTAGGGATATAGGTCATCAATAACTAAAACATACTGATGCAAACACCCAAAATTTGATCAAAATAAGAGACAAAACACAAGCACAAATCGGAAATTTGTATTAGAAAACCAACAAATTGAGTAATCTCTTTAAAACATAACCTATTTGTGCTAAAAAATAATCATTCTCCAACTAGGAAAGTATTAAAAAACAAAAATGCGCTTCACTTACTCTAATATTTCTTAGAGAGGACTAAATCGCTTTTATTACACTTGATACTAACAAAACAAAGCTATTATTACTATCTACATCATTCTCCCATCTGAAAAAGTTCGACCTCAAACGTTGAAATGTTGAAGCTGAATCTCAAAATTCCAAAATATGCTGCTGACAACAATGGGAAAATTTTCGGGTCCCAAAAATTATTTTGCCAAAAATATGGGAGGTCTCAAAATTATTATCACCCAAAAAAATTCCTTAAGTGCCCGCAATTAAATTGAAGCAGCAATAATTGTAATATGGGCTAAAACTGCTCCAGTAGTTGGGTCTTTAAATTTAAGGTCTATGTCTCCCTTTTATGACCCACTTATCAAAGCCCCCAAAATAGGCCCAGGCTGCCCAGTCCACTTATTCAGCCTCCCCATAGCTCAAACTAATTGTGTTTTATCCATTGCAATTTCATGGACTGTAAATCACACGATCTATCCCTCAAAAGCTTTGGGAAGAAAGAAGCATGCGTTGTCTGTTGTTTTTACAATATCTGATAACAAACTGACTAGATCATTTTTACACTTACATAGGCAACACTTGTTGCGAAATAGTTGTTTTCCTTTCTTGTTGCTCCTTAACTGATGGTGATTCAAAGAAATAGTGAATGTGAAAGGTGCGAAAGGAGCAAAAAACGATTAATATATTATGAATTGCTTGTTCTTGTCATTGGTGCTTCTTTTTCATGGGTCTTTAAGAAAAAAGAAATCAGAATGCTTTCTTTAGGAACACCTATCCATCTAAATTTTTATTAGCAGTTCAAAGTGTTCAGGGTGTTTTTGGATCTTGTTACAGATGTTCTTGCTATTCACATGGAGCAACTTCATATGTGTCTTATGTCTGTCACGCTGCACATATTTATATCTGATAGCGTCCATCTTTTTGTACTTGCATCCTGATGTTAATTTATGGTGATGGAATTTATATTGCAGGCGCCTTTCTGAGTTGGCTTTATTATACTGTCAAAAGATAGGTAATTACGCTCTTTCTGAAATCGGCAGAGGCTGCAAGTACTTGCAAGCTCTTAACTTAGTTGATTGCACGGGTATTGGAGATGATGCAATATGTAGTATAGCCAGAGGATGCAGGTATTTGAAAAAGCTTCACATTCGTAGATGCTATGAGGTATTACTTTCCCTTAAATTCTTTGTCGGCCTACATCATTTTTTATTTGTTTTGATATGGAAACTAGTTGACCAATATATATTGTTATATGACATAAAAGCAGGGGAATAACACCTGAATATCACAAAACCCATAGTAGGAGTATAATTAATCCAAAATTTAATAATTCAAAAGAGGTTACAAGCGATCCGATGTGTAGGAAACTAATTTAGAGTCCCAATCTAATAAAAACACTATTGATTATTAAAATACCAAAGGATTGAACCATCCCAATTAAATTCCTAGAACATCTCCATACATCCCTTCCAAGCCCAACTGCCCTTATTCTCTCCTTTGGCTTCCAATAAAACCGGAAACATCAAAATGAAAAGAGAATGACTATGTTTGGCCCATATTTTATAGCTTGGCTTTGTGAAGTAATTTCCCTTAGCCTAACTCATTTTGATAGCAAAGTTGGAGCCTATTTAAATACTGCTGGATCTATTGTTCTAAACTTTCCTTCAATGTCTAATTAATCCTTGTCTCAAATCGTGGACCTTGTGAAAGGCTCAGGCTCATAAGATTTTAAAATGAAGTGGCCTTTGAGTTGACCTTTCATTTGAGGCCAAATATAAATTGGGTGGTAATTTCCTGTTTTTTGATTATACACCAAGTCATTTCACCAAACTTTCTTGTAACCCTATAGCTTGGCAGCCACCAACTTCATTCTTCTCACAACTTTGTGACGTGAACCACACATCAATGACCTAAAAATCAAGACAATATGATTTCTAGAGAGAGAAACAAAAGAGTTCTTATATTTCAAGAATTGAGGAATTGATTACAAAATGAGAATACAAGAGAGATATTACTTGCTAATCAAGTAATTACCTAAAATGACTAAAAAGGACTAACTAAATGTAAAAGAATGCCTAGTTAGTTCAAAACAAGCTTGGAGGCTAATTAAAGAGAGAAATACCTAAAAGGAACTAAAAATAGAAATAAAAGGAAAAATAAAAGGGAAATAACCATGGATTCCCATCACTTTGTAATCATTTTTTTTCTCTAAAGAATTGAACCAATCCACATAAGCGTTGGGGTTCGTTTGCCCGTTAATTAGGGTTATCACCTTGAACATCAATGTGCATCGCTCACACCGTGTTGCTACTCATTATGATAGTCGTCCGTTTCCCACGCTTAAAGGTTGTCATCATATAGTGAATGTCGTGCTAGTGGAACATCGTTTGCAACTGTTCAACGCAATTGCTAACATGGCTGTTGACACTATTTTCCAAGGGGTGTTCTAATGGGGCAGACTTCCATAGTCTTGCTGAATTTTTTTGAGGAGGATGCCTTCTATTAATAAAAACCGCCTCTTTATTAGGAATCATAGGTTTCTTCCATTGCCTTCTATACTCTTGCAAGCTCAACGGGCTTTAATCTTTGCGTCAAATCTTCAGCTGACATTGGAATTATGCACCGAAATTCTTCCCTGGCTTGTCTTGTGTGCACACAATGGATACTTGCCCCTGTGAAGTTGTCATCGCTCTAATTTCCTGGGCCAGTTGTGTCCTTCGATGTCGCACCTTCGTGAGGGTTTCAACATTGTTAGCGGGTAAGCAGCAAGTTGTGGCTGTGCTGTTAAGAGGCCCCCTCGTGGCCTGGTCTGTTGGAATGAGAGCCCTTGGTATTTCGCCAAGTGCATCAGAGTCAAGTGAGGGATCCCTTTGAACCACCATGCTGCTGGAAGTTTGGTGGGTAGTGGTAGTAGCCTTCAGCCGGCCACTCTCGAATCTCTCTATCCTTTCGCTGATTTGTGATTGTTGTTATAAACTATCGAGCCTCCATTGGTGCAAGCACCTTTTGAATATTCTCCAAAAGATATTCATCCGTCTTTGCTTGCTTGCTACCTTTGGGTGCCATTATAATAAAGTGGCATATACCAAATAGTCCCTCGAACATTTTTTAATACAAGTTTAGTCCATGTCTTTTTATTTTGTTCCAAAAAGTCCCTCACCACATCAAAACACTCAATAAAAGAGCTCCGGTGGGGGTTGCCGGAGCTCCGGCTGTGGGTTTGGGGGAGGGGAGGGGAGATGGGGCGGGGTGCCGCTAGTGCGGATTTTTAAAAATAAGAGAATATTGGTTAAATGGGTGTTTGAGGGACTTTTTGGAACAAAATAAAAAGGTTTGGACTAAATGTGTATTAAAAAATGTTTGAGGGACTTTTTGGTAATTGATCCTTATAATAATTATTAAATCTTACTTGCACTTAAGAACACTTACCATATCAAGAGCGTATACCGCTTTGTCGTAAACACATCCGAATAACTTCCAAATATCACAACCTTAAAAGGAATTAAATTCAATCTTAATATGTTCAATAATTCATTTGTGGTCACGAGAGATCCTTTATATATGCAACGAAGTTAGGACCTGCTATAATACAAGTAATTGAGATAACTAAGGAAATTGCCAGAAGATTAAACCATCCCTAATTGAACTCCTAAAAAACCTCTTAATATGCCTCCCATGGCCAACTGTCCTTATATATCGCCTTGGACTTCTAATAAAACCATAAACGTTGAAATAAAAATTAGAACAAAAAATAAAAGAAACTGATTAAAATGGGTCCATAATTCTCATCATGTCATTATATTATTTAAACTTGCATTCTTTTTGAATGGTTGTTCTGGACAGACAAAGGGTTAAAAGTGATCACTGAGTATATACCTTTTCCTGTAAAAACATGCTACTTCACTAATTATTTTTTCTTTTACCTTTGCTTCGTTGATAGGTTGGAAATAATGGAATCGTTGCTGTTGGTGAGAACTGTAAATTTCTTACAGATCTTAGCCTTCGTTTTTGTGATAGGTAAGATCTTATTTTCTTTTTGGTATTGTTTCTCCTGATCAAGTCCCTTATGCTTCTTGCTGAGGTATTAGGAGTGCACAAATTTATTATCTTCCAGAGCTACTGTTCTTGCCTAGTTCCCCCGCCCCCTCATTACTTTTGCAATATTAGAGAATTGTGGCAGGGATACTTTGTGTTGCCATGTTATGATTCGGTATAAAGACTTCATGAAGCGGACATGACCATTGTCACAACAGATATTTTAGTTCTGGCGTAAATTAGATATATATTAAATAAATATTAGTATCTTATATTAGCATTATTGTCAGAGATAATTATTAAGTATTAGTTATCTATTTTAATTAGGTTATTTAGTTTCCTAGTTTAATTAGGAGACTTTCTCCCCTTAGGATTATCTATAAATAAGCCTTGGCCCTCTCTTGTAATCAATTTATTTATTAGTGAGATTTGAGAGAAAATTTGGTTTGATTATTATTTTTGTTCGTGTGTATCAATTCCTCCATAGGAACTTGCGTATGAATTTTAACATATGTGGTTTGGGATTATAAAATAAGAATGTACTTCCTACTACAGTTGTAAGAAAAAATGTTGCAGTGGTTTGATGTGTACAGTGTCTGTTTACCTAGTGAGCATGACTGATTCAAGAGTGTGGGTGGGTGGGGGATTATATTATTTTTGGATAGAATTTTTAAAGGTTTGCTTTTTTTTTTTAAAGAGTTTCCTTATTGATTCCTATCTTATCTTTATTTATTTAGTTAGATTAGTTCTAGGTTAAGAACTAGTCTTTTATTACAAATTTAGCCTAGTTACCAGCAGGCTTAGTCCCCCAAAGTAAAAAGTTTTTTTTTCCCCTTTTACATTACTAATTCTTTGTTTTATACTTAAATACATTTTAATTTTAAAATTAGACTTTGCGAAAAATCGTTACATAATCTGTTAGCTTTGGCTGTCATGTGACATTTAATATTAAAATAATTTAATAATAAATTTTTAATCAAGATTAATTTAAAAACTTTAAAAGTGTACAAAAAAAATCAGAATACCAGTGCGCCCCCCCTCCTTCCCCCAAACCCACTCTCTACCCATCACCCTCCTCTACCACCTGCAAATGGGACCACCAAGTCCTAATCTACCAAATATGGCAAACCCACCCTCCTCTCTCTCTCTCTCTCTCTCTCTCTCTACCAAAAGCCATAGGCATCGATTTCGATCAGAGGTATTTCGTAGATCTGGACCAACTCGCAGGTTTGGCACTGGTGGGTCGTAGGAGAGCGGTTCCTAACTGGGTTTAATTTGGATAAGTACAATGGGGTTCTTTTTTTTAAGAGGGGGTTCCTAGGTGGTGTTAAATTGAGAGGAGGATTCCTATGTAAACACGCTTGATGCTATCTTAAGGTTTTGTTGGGTGGTGGTGGTTGTTGGGGCTAGTTGTGGTGGTAGTTGAGTTGAGGTTATTTTAATGTTTTGCTTTTCTAGATTTTTTTGAGTTTTTAAAATTATTTTTAATTTAAAATTCATTTTTTTCTTTCATTTTTTGGTATTTTAAAATTATTTTAATTTTAAACGCACGTGGCATTTAAATGTAACAGATTATTTGATGATTTCGGGCAAAGTCTGAAACCATGAAAACCTTGGGGTTTGGAGATTAATTGTTGTTGGATTTCATGTTGTTTTAGTATTTTTTTCCTTTGTGTTTTTGGGCCTTAGTTGTGTAGCCTTAGTTTTGCAGTCTCTAAAACCTTCTGGAATTTTAATATTCGTAATATAAATATAATTCTTGAGCTCCTAATTGGGTCAATCATCACATCACAAAAATATTTTTGGTATCATAGCCAAAATAAATCATATATATTTTTCTCCCTAGACCCTAAATGCCGTTCATCGAATATTTGTGATTATTGTTCATCACGATTAAGGTATTAATTGGGTGATTTTATGGCCAACTTATATTTAATTTTATTTTTATCGTAGCTTATGTTCCTCTTTGTTTCATGTTAAACCCTAAATCTTCACCCTTTTACGATGTATTGGTGCTCTTTATGAAATAAGGAGCTGTTTGTTTGGTTGGGGCTGATGGGTTCTTCGACTACATTCATTTGGATATTTTGCCGTGTTTTTGACCATAGTTTAATATTATGCGCACCTCAAGCAGATTCTTTGTGATTCTCCAATAATTTTTGTTGAGTTGTTTACTGTTTTTTAGTATAAATTTGCCGAACAAAAATTTCAGATTGTTGTTTGGCCTATAGGCACTTTTTGAGATATTATGGGTGATTCGGGTATTTTCAAAGATATTTTTTCTATAGCAAAACATACTTCGATTCAATCGGCTGCAAGCCTCCTCATAAATGGGTTCTATCTTTCTTTCGGATCTTGTTTTGGTGATAGGAAGATGGTTTGTCGTTACCGTCCAGCATTGAAACATAAATTTACTAAGAACTGACTATTCGGTTCGTCTAGGATGGCCAAAGGTGTTGATACCACTTGTCCTCATGTGGCTACTTCACCGCTTGCCAATTCTTCTCTCAGTGTCACTATTACTTCATCTACCCCATTCACTTTTGATGTTTAGGCTGGGAAGTCCACTTAGATTTCAGATTCTGTAGCTAATGATCACATAACGGGAGTCATCTCTTCTTTCCTCGGCCATCGTTCTCATTTGCCAGTACATTTGTATTGTGGACGACTCCCGTATGCGTATTTATAGCAAGGGAGACGTATTTTTGTCTCCTGATATTACTTTTTCCAAAGTATTGCATTGTCCTAATTTTTTCCTTTAATCACTTATTTGTTAGCGAACTTGCCAAACTTCTCAATTGTGCTATTGTATTTTTTCTTACCCATTTTCTCTTGCAAGACTTGAGTTCGAGGATGATTTTTCGGCAGGGGAGCCTCTACCACTGCAACCTCCCGTCTTTAGTCTTTGTGTTTCTATCTTGTTGGATTCCATTTCTTATGATGTTCCCCTTCTCTTTCGAAAGCGTATAAGGACAAGAAATTCTTATGTAAAGTATGTGAGCTCTCCAAGCATACTAGGACCGTTTATTTACCACATATGAGTTGTGTTCCTAGCATGTTTGATTTAATTCATTCTGGTTTGTGGGGCCCATTCGTTTTTTCTGCCTTTTCTGGTCATCGCTAGTATGTGACCTTTATTGATGATTGTTTTCGTTATACTTGGGTGTCTCTTGAAAGGGAAATCTGAAGTCTACCCCTTGTTGGTTTAATTTCACCAAATGATTGGAATCCAATTTAAGACTACGATCCTTGTTGGTTTAATATCTGGTCCGATAATGGACGTGTATGTTTCTAATGAGTTTTGGTCTTAATTTAATAAAAAAGATCTTGAATCAATTCACTTTCCCATATACCCCAAAGAAAATGGGGTGGCGAACGTAAAAAATTCCACCTAATGGGGGTAGTTCGATGTTTGTTGAGTGGTATGAAGGTGCCAAAATCCCATTGGCACCTTGTTGTCCTTACCGCCGCCTTTATCATAAATCGTACCCCAAGTGGGGTTTTGAGGAGGAAGGTGCTTGTCCTGTGCCTTCAAGCCGATAGCACATGTACCACTCGTGTGTTTGGATGTACTTATTTTGTTCATGATCATAGTCACTCTTAAAACAAACTTGATGATAAAGCTATTCGGTGCATTTTTGTGGGGTACTCCTATATGTCGAATGGGTATCAGTGCTATGATCCAGTATCAAAACACATGTACCACTCTCTTGATGTTACTTTTAATGAGGATGTCCTTTTTAATGGGGTGGTGAGTAATTGACAGGCTCCTACTTCTCCATCTCTTGGCGATGTTCCTGTTTCACCAGCACTCGAGGGTGAGGCTTCATCACTTGTATGCATGGTTCAAAGACTCGACCGAGTTGACTAGGAATCGGCAGGCAACGAGACGCATCTGGGACATGAAATGAAATGAAAATAAATTGGAATCGCATGATATCGGTTGGACTCGTCGTTATATCGGCCGGTTCGAGTTGACTCCTCGATAACTCGGCCGAGATGAAAAAAAAGGGGCGAGACATCAATAATTTTGCAGAAAAAGTGTAGAAAGGAAAGAAAGATGTAAATAATGCAAAGATTATTTAACATACTAACCTTTTGTAGCTGATTTGAGAGGAGGGGAAAAAACCAAGTCACGGGTTTCTAAAAAAGGACTAATTTTAGCTATAATAAAGCCATAATTGATGTAAGAATCCACACCAAGCTTTCTCTGCTTTTCTCCCTAGCCCATACGCCTTTTTCTGAAGGATAGAAGCCCTAATTTCGCAGGAGAAGAAACTAAGGTCAGACGTCTTCCTTTCCCTCCTGTTTTTACCATAATTTTACCTCTTGGTTTTTGAGGGCTGATTGACCTCTTTTGTTTGAAATAGTCAAGGGTACAGTTGATCTTTTGGTTAACATGTGTTATTAATCATTAATAACCGTATTCTAAAAGACCCGCTTAGGTCCGAGGCTCTGCTTAGGTCCGAGGCTTGAGAGAAAAGCCTTGCCTACGCCTTATTCTGGTAAAAGGCTTAAGACACTTTTTTTTTAAACAGAGGCACACTTTTTTTTAAAATAAAGGCGCCTTAGTGAAACGATATCACCTTTTAAAGGCTTTTTTTAACAAACCGGACCAATATCTCGGCCAAAACAATCAAAAGAAAAACAGTATCCCAAACCTCTCGGTCTCTTTCAGCTTCTTGTCCAAAAAAAGCCCAACGTTGCCAACCGACTTTCGACCAAAAGTCTATATGATTCATTTGAAAGGTGAAAAATATATTTCTTATATTGAATCATTTTGTATTGATTATTGATTGATTATTGAATTATGAAAAATTTGTATATTGCTTATTAAATGTTGAGAAATACAATTTATATATTGGTTATGGAGCATGAATATGAGAAAGATGGCTACCAAACATATGGATATATTTTCAAAATTCAAGGTATGTATTATTTTATTATATGAATAGCCTTAGAATAATTAAAATAATAAAAAAAGGACAAACGCCTTTTTACGCTTGGGCACGCCTACGCTCCTAAGGCTTGAGGCTTGACCTCTACGCCTCGATCACGCCTTGCGCCTTTTAGAACCTTTGATTAATAACATGTATTAGTAATGTTGACAACTGTTGTTAATGGGTGTTAGTAATGTTAACAGGTGTTTGTAGTGTTAACAATTGTCATTAACAGGTACTAGTTTTGCATTTTTTTTATAAAAAAAAATCTCCCTTCTAAAAGGATAACAAATAACAATAAAAACACCAACTATAGTTAAAAAATAACATTTGCATTCTTTCTAAAAAAAATAATTCTACTAGAAAAATAACAAAGAACTTATTTGTTATTTTTTTAGTAGAATTATTATTTTTTTTATTAAAAGAATGCAAATATTATTTTTTAAGAAAAATAACATTAAAGTAGAGTTATTTTCGTTTAAAAAAAGGATGCAAAGGTTATTTTAAAAACACATGAACTCTACTTAAAAAATAACATTTGCAGCATTTGAAAAAAAATATAACTCGATTAAAAAAATAACTTAACTCTACTATAAATATAACTCTACTAATAGCATCCTTCATTTTGTAGAATAGCTCCTAAACACGATATTGGGTGGGAACATGGAAGGGATATTGGTGGAAATAAGAAGAAGGTTGCTTGCAATTACGCTAACAAGGTCGTTAGTGGTGGTGTCACCAGACTAAAAGAATGCTTGGCGGGAGTACAAGGAAAAGTTGAACCATGTCGTCATGTTCCTAGAGAGATAGCAACTAATATTAAAAAGATACTTACAGATGGTATCAAGCAACGGGCCCATGAGAAGAGGAAGAAGGAGAAACAAGTAGAGAATTTGCGAGAGCAAACTTGATACTACGTTGAAGATGACAGTGATGATGATGGTGTTAATGAAAATGATATCACCCGTTTAGAATTAACACAGTTGAAAGCTGCTATGAAAGAAAGTCGAAGAATGGCAAGAGAATAATATATACATACAGTTTCTGGGGTAAAGCCATCCACCCCTGGAAGTAAGCGACCGCACGTGACAAGATCGTGGTCATTGAGAGGGTGTTGAATTGTCTGCTAAAGGAATTGACGCTTCTATGTTTAGGTCAAAGAAGTCTACTAAGAAAACAATGAAGTCTATATTCTCTGGAGACGGAGTGAAGAGGGTGGGGAAGGCCATTATCAAGTTCTTTAATTTTAATGCCATCCCATTTCATGCAGCTGATATTGGTCCCGTGTATCAACATATGATTGATACAATTATTGAGGTGGGTCCAGGCATTAAAGGCCCTACCGATTATCAAATTGGAGGTGTGTACTTGGAAGAGGAGGTAGAAGAGGTGGATAATTATGTAGCAACTCTAAAGGAGAAATGGCCCAAGTACGGTAGCACAATCATGTGTGATGGGTGGAGCTCAAGAATGAAGAAACCTATCATAAACTTCATGGTATACTGTGATCATAACATGATGTTTCACATTTCTGATGACACAACTAACAAAATCAAGGCGACGAATTATATTTTTTATCTCATGGATAAAGTTGTGGAGGAAATTGGCGAGGCCAATGTTGTACATATTGTCACTGATAACAAGCCTAATTTCAAGTCGGCTGGCGCGTTACCTTGTGCAGCACATTGTCGTGACTTGATGCTTGAAGAAATTGGGATTATGAAGTCAATTAAGTTAGTTTTAAACGAAGCCAAATCAATTACCTCTCGTTCATATACAACAATCAAAAGGTTGTGAATTTAATGGAGTATACTAGAGATAGGGAGCTGCTAAGACTAGTCATTATGAGATTTTGTACGAAGTTTATTGTCCTTGAGAGTCTCATTCACTATCTGAGTTAAAGCGAATGTGTACAACGAATGAATGGCATGAATTTAATTGTGAGAGGACCCGACAGAGTGCAGTTGTAAGAGCAAAAACACGTCTGGCAAGGATGGTTACAATCAAAAATTCTATTTTTGTATTTTTCAGTTTTACTCTTAACGATTCAGTCTTTAAATAAATACACCCAATTTTAAACCGAGTTGTAGCAACAAACCGATTAAACCAATTCTACTACGCATGCAATCAAGGCATTGAATAAGGAAAATCCCTTTACACGGCAAAACCTATATTTAGCACTTTAGAGTATTTTATAGACAATCGACTTACAGACTACTTAGACCGACTAAGCTTATCACGTAGTCTTTGAAACCTTCTAAAGAAAACGGCTCAGTTCATAGTTGTCCACAAGCAGCGATCCACCCTCGGTATCCACCGATCAACCTTCCTTCTTCTGTAGTGAACCCTAGGTTCACAAGAACCGTAGAGAATCCTCTCCCCAAGGTGTATGCAATATACATAAAGTTATAGGGCTTTAAAAGTATTCACAATTCATATAGGGGATGTAAAGATTGTGAATCAAAAAGTGTTTGGAAACACAAAAGATGAAAAATTTTGGTTTAGGTTTGCTGTTCACATTTTTTTCAAAGTCCCATGAAAAATAGGTTTAAAATAGGTACTTATAGGTTTGACATAAATTACGAGGCGACAACTCGTTCGAACGACATGGTCGTTCAAACGAGAAAAGGGTTTCGTTCGAATGAGGAAGCATGTAGTTCTAACGAAAATCCCATTTCGTTTAAAGCGTGTATCTAATGAGCTTCTAACTAGAATTCTCTGTAAAGCAATCCCAATCTCGTTAGATGTTCGTTCGAAGTAAAGATAAAACGAAAGGGCTTTTTCTCGTTCGAACGAGGTTCTAAACTTGTTTGAACGAGACTTAATTTTAAATTCTTTAAAAATGGAGCTTTGGTTTTTCTAAACACACATCCCAAATATAATTATGAATAATTTTGAACTCTTAAAAAGTTTTATACCTTCCTGAGATGTGGAGGAGACTTGAACCTGGGGATGTTGGAGTTCGGTTAGACGTGTCGGTATGTGTCGATTTGTAACAGGGTACGCCAAATATGTCAAAATGCTAATTAAAAGCCTAAGCTATGAGCAACTCAAAATATTTGCTCTTACAACAGCTACAAAAGTGTCAGATTTAATTCTGGCAGATCAATTTTGGCAACGGGCTGCCGAAGTTGCTAAGATTATGGAGCCCTTAGTATTGCTTTTGAATATCGTAGTCCAAGATAAAAAACCTACACTCGGTTATTTACAAAGGGGTGGACAAAGCAAAACTAGCAATTCAAGCAACTATCAAAAACTAGAAGTAGTATTGGTCGGTGATTGATGGAGGGTGGGAGAACAATTGCACTGACACTTGCATGCCGCATGATATTTCTTCGACTCATTTTTCAAACCATTTCGAGTTAAGAGCCGGATTGAAAGAGCTCATTAAGAGGCTAGAACCAGATGTACAAAAACAAGCCTTGGCAATAAATGAGGTATCACATTTGTTTACATCGAGTTATATTAATTTCATGTGTATTGTTTCGAAATTGATTTGTTTGCTTTTTAAGTTAAACTCTTTACGGATTGGAAGGGAGAGTTTGGCTCGGATCTTACCGGACAAGCAATTAAAACTTCTCCTCCAGCTGAGTGGTGGGTCAATTACGGTGAAAAAAAAAACCAATCTTAGGCGCATTGCTATCAAAGTCCTGAGTCAAACATGCTCATCTTTGGGTTGTGAGAGAAATTGGAGCACATGGCCTCTCATCCATACAAAATTTCGCAACCGATTGGCAATAAAAAATATATATAAATGGTGTACGTGCATTATGATTTGCTATTTAGAGTTAGGAATTTAATCTACATGCGAGATACAAAAGATTTTGCAACCCGATAGACTTGAATTCAATATTTGAGGAGGGCATCTTGGATGAGTGGTCTTGGGAGAATGATGAAGGGGTCTTACCAACCGACAACTTAAATTGGTTAGATGAAGGTATTCAACAAAATGAAAGGGAGAGGACGGGGGGATCACAATCAACCGGCACCAACTGTTGTTCTTTCTAGCTCTGATGATGATCAAGGTGGTAATGGTAATGATGATTGGCAAGATATTCATGGTACTTATGGTAATGATGACGATGATGACCAAGGTGATGGTAGGGGAGATGTAAGTAGGGGAGTTAATGGTGCTAGAGGACAAATGAGTCGAGTGGGTGGTAGCCAACAAAGGGTTGGTTCTTATAATACTCGTACACAACACGGAGGTGGTATGATATTGGCACAAGGAGATGAATATTACTATGCCACACAAGGTCTAGATCGTGGGTATCGTCGAGAATTAGTGAACAACGGAGACATTTATACAACTTGGCAAGATTCTCTAGTAGTGATGAGTATTCAAGCAGATACGATCCACAACGTCTTGATGATCAACTGCGGGCAATGGGTTTAATGACAGATCATACATACCATGGTGAACGACATAGTATCTTCGAGGGTGGGAGTGACATTGATAGTTATGGTCCTACACAACTTTTGAGATTTACTAGTACATGTGGATATTATATGATCGTCATAGATACCATTATGGATCTACTAGTAGCGACACAACTGGTGGTGGTTATTATGGATATAATCAAACAACCCATTATGGTGGGTGGTGGTTATTATGGATATAATCAAACAACGCATTATTGTGGATCTTCAACTGATCCGTCGAGAGATCGTCAGCCACAATTTTTAAATTATGGATCATCCAGCCAATCATCCCAACCCTTTGAGCAACAATATGGTTCATATTTCTTCCCTTACCCTTCTGGAGGAAATTACCCCTATCCAAATCCGTATGATCGATAGTGCAACTAGATAGGGGGGATGAAAATGATGAAACATTGTAATTATTTCTATTTATCTTCAATATAATTTTTTTATTAAGTTCTATGTGTCATTAGATTGTTTTTCAATATTAATATTGATTTATTATGGAATATTGAATCCGACAAGTCCGCCACGCTTCAGTATAGCTAATCCTACAATGAAATGCACGTTAAAGGGTGGGTTTGAACGTATCTCATTGGTCCATAGTGTTAATCTAATTTTTTAAAAATTTTCTATATTTTTTTTGGAATATTTTTGCGATTTCTAAATAGCGTATCTTTGCGTATCACTTGATACCACGACCGAGTTGAAAATCGAGTGTCCGATTTTGGTACCGATACTGAGACTTTGAACCATGCTTGTATGACCTGTTCCTTAACTCCACCCGCACCTTTTGACCCCCTTTTGTACTCCTGTTCATAATTGGTGGCTAAAGGATTTACACAAGTTCTTGGGAAGATTTTTTGTGCTACACATAGTTGTTAAAGGCGCGCTTAGGCGCGAGGCGAACACAGGTGCAACTCTAGCGCCTCGAACAAGCTCAGGCCTTCAAATAGGCTCGCATCTAGGGACCTCCGGCGAAAGGCGTTGTTAGAGGCGCGCCTTACTAAAATCCATCCCCCCCAAGCCCTATTTTTATTTAATTGACCGGTCAAAAGAGACTTATAAAGGGTTTTATCTGGTTATTCCAAATGTAAAAAGCAAACGAGGCCCAAAAAATTCCTAGCAAACAAACCAAACTCGCAGCCAAAAAAGCCCAAGCAAACAAATCTGATGGGAATCTGTAGTTATTTTCCTTTTATTTTCATTGTATTTTCTATTTTTAGTTCTTTTTAGGCCTTTTCCTTTCTTAATTAGTTGCCAAGCATGTTTGGGATTAATTAGGCATTCTTTTATTTTTAGTAGGCCCTTTTAGTCATTTTAGCTAATTACTTGATTAGTAAGTAATTCAGTCACTAGAGGCTTGCAATTTCATTTGTACTCACTTTTGCAATACTTGAAATATAAGTCAACTTTGATTCTCTCCCTAAAATTAGGGTTTGGTATTTCTTTTTAGCCATTGACGTGTACTTTACGTCAAATTGGTATCCGACCGAGGTGTCGTTCCCCAAGTGGTGTATTGGTGTGTTGGTATTCAAAAAATCGTACATTACTCGTAATGGTTCTCAAAAAATCCAAACAACGAAAAGTGGAGATTCAAGAACGTACGAGAAAGTGGGTAGAAACCGTAACCCTAGTTTCCCCTACCCCTTACTACCCTTACCCAGCTGCCGAGGGGCTCCACCACCATTATCCAACCCTCGCTGCCCCCCTCCCCAATCCATAAGCCGCCGACCACTCTTCCCCTTCCAAATGACCCACCAACAGCCCTAGGGGGCAAGCCGCCACTGCCCCCTACTCCTCCACCCCACTTGCGATCATCCTCTCCACTCCACTACTGCCCAAAAAACCACATCTAACCCCCAAAACCCCACCGACCCAATACCGTCCCCAACCCGCCCTTGTTCTGACCCAAGGCTACCCGTTTCCCCCTCTCGCCACTCCGACGGGCTATCCCGCCCCCTCCCGAGTTCCTCATGACTCCTCCCTCTGCATCCCGACCCACTACCACCCATTTCCCAACCCACCGCCCATTATTCAAACCCCAAACCTTAAAAAAAATTACATCTCCCTCGAGGCTCAATTCAAGATTGCCAACGGCTAGTACAAGATTGGTTGCTTCATCCAATCATTCTTCCTCCTTCAATCCGCCAATCGAGTGAAATCAACGATAAAAAGTGCCCTCCCAAGCCATTTGATTGCAAGAACGATCAAAACGATGTCATTGGGTTATGTATTAAGTATTTTTTTGACATTTTTTTTGAGGATGGTTGGGTGACTCGCATGCACTTTCGAGAGCTGAAAATATTTGAATTGGGAGATTTCTTCCCAATCTTTGAGCATGGGGATGATGATCATGATGAGGTTAAATCAGATGCTATCCTTTTGGGGGTTGAGGTGGAGATTAAAGGTGATGTGATAGATGGTAGGTATGTGGACCCATTTGGGGTATCTCTTGATACGTGTTCGGAAGAAATTTTCCGCGTCGTAGCATTGAAGGGGTTCATCACGGGAATCTTGGGTAAAGATTTTGTTGATCGGCCATGTTTGGATGGTGATCCTATTCTCCTGGGGTTTATTGCAAGCTGGTACAAATGACGTGTCCGAGGACGGCTCTTCTTTCTAGTGGAGATCTCTTTGATGGTTGTTTTGATTTTTGGCTATTCATCTCCCTACGCTCAAAGGACGAGCTTTTCGAAGCCGGGGAAAGTGATGGGAATCCATAGTTATTTTCCTTTTATTTTCATTGTATTTTCTATTTTTAGTTCTTTTTAGGCTTTTTCCTTCCTTAATTAGTTGCCAAACATGTTTGGGACTAATTAGGCATTCTTTTATTTTTAGTAGGCCCTTTTAATCATTTTAGCTAATTACTTGATTAACAAGTAATTTAGCCCCTATAAATAGGCTTGTAATCTAATTTGTACCAACTTTTGCAATACTTGAAATATAAGTCAACTTTGATTCTTTCCCTAAAATTAGGGTTTGGTATTTCTTTTTAGCCATTGATGTGTAGTTTACGTCAAAATCAAACACAAAGCCATTGTCGGCTGCTCTTCCGGCCTATTCTGGTAATTCTTCAGCCTTTCCAGCCGGCGGCTTGTTCCTATTCCGGCGAAGTAATTTTCTCCTTTTTTCCCCCTTAGTTTTTTTGTTTTTCCCCCCCTGCTCTGTTTCCTCTCTCTCTCTCTCTCTCAAACTTTATGTTCTTTTTGTTTTTGTTCTGTTTATCCTCTTTTTCTCAACTACCTATTCTTTTTTTTAAAATGCTATTTTCCTTTTTTATGCTCTGTTTTTTACTATTTTCTGTTTTGTATGCTCTTTTTTTTTTTTTTTTTTTGCTATTATCTGTTTTGTACGCTTTTTCAAATTTAATTCAATTTTAATATTGCATTTTTCTGTTTTTTTTTTTCCTTTCTGTTTTTGTGCTATTCTTACCTGTTTTATATGCCATCTTTTTGCTGCTCTGTCTTGTGTGCTGTCATTTGGTGCTGAAATTAATTCAATTTTCATATTGCATTTTAGATTTATAATTGGAAAGTTTAGCTTACCATGTTAACATGTTTGTTATATTTTGGAATCTTAGTTATTCCATTAAGTTTATCATTGATGTCATGATATTATAACATCAATATATTACTAAAAGAATGAATAGACATTTTTTTGTATTTTTTGCCAAAAGTGCGCCTAGCTTCGATCAGCGCCTTGCGCTTGGGTGCGCGTTAAATAACTATGGTGCTACATTTGATTTGGTGACCAAGCTTACTTTCATACGAATATTGATCTCTCGTGCGACTTCTCATTCTTGCCCTCTATATCAATTGGACATAAAAAATGTTATACATCTGGATCTCTCAGAGACTATTTATACTGACCCTCCTCTGGGTTTCGGGCTAAGGGGGAGTATACAGGGAAGTGTGTCTTCTTCAGAAGTCGCTTTATGGCCTGAAAAAATCATTCTAGGCATGGCTCAATAGATTCATTGAGGTGGTTATATCCATGGGGTTTCTAGGTGACATTTCGATCATACATGTCTTATTCATCATCAGTCGGATGGTAAATGCATTATTTTGTTGGTTTATGTTGATGATATTATTATTACCGGTGATGATGTCGATAGGATTGCACTAGTGAAGATGGACATTAGGAATGTGTTAAATGTGAAGGGCTTTGGTCCTCTCCGTTATTTTGTTGGGATTGAGGTGGCTCGGTCTTGACGTGGGATCTCTTTACCCCATCGTAAGTGCACTTTTGGATCTTCTTCATATACTAGGATGCTAGGTTGTCGTTCGGATTCTATCCTTATGGACCCTAACGTAAAGCTATCAGCCGAGATGGGTGATTTGATTCCCGATTCTTTAATTTATCAGAGATTGGTTGGTCACCTTATTTACTTAATCAATGCGACATCGAATTTGACGTTTGTATGAGTATGGTTAGCTAGTTTTTGCATGCTCCACGCACCGCACACTTGGATGCTGTCTACTACTTTTTGAGATACCTCAAGTCATTTCCACGTTTTGAGTTGTTTTATGCCTCGTGGAGTTAGGCACGTTTCTCATGTTTTAGTGATGCAGACTATGCGGGTATAAGACATATAGACGATCCATTTCGGGCTTTTGTACTTTCTACAATTCTCACCTCATCTCATGGAATAGTTAGCTGATGTCGAGTACCATTCAATGGTTCAGGGGACATGTGTTCTTTTTTGGCTTTGATTAATTTTGGGGGAGTTGGGTTTTATGGAAAAAGAATCATCGGAGTTATTTTGCAATAATAAGTCGGCTATAATGCTTGAATGTGATTCTGTGCTTCATGAGAGGACAAACACGTAGATGTTGATATTCATTTGTCCAGTCTGGCATCATCCGTCCAACTTTTGTCCCTTCTTCGGATCAGACGATGGATTTTTTCACAAAATCAGTCGGGCCCTCTATTCTTCGATCTTCCATTGTCAAACTAGGCTTTATTGTTATCTTTTTGCTCCATCTTGAGGGGGGGAGTGTTGGATTTTATATTATTCAAGTATTTTTTACTTTGTATTGAGCCTTTGTATTGAACCATCTATGTTTTGGGCCTTGGTTGTGTTGTCTTAGTTTTTAAGTCTCTAGATACTTGTAGAATTGTAATGTTCTTAATATAAATACAGTTATTGGGCTCCCAATTCGATAAGATATCACGTCACTAATCTTTTATTGTTTATTCCACTACGTGTGCGTGTTTGATCCAAATTGGGCTCCCAATTGGGTTAGATTGCTTATGCTCTTAGCGTGTGTTTGTTTGCGGCGAGTATTTGTGTATCCAATGTTTTAAAAATCACTCAAGGTGTATGCCTCGAGGTGAATCAGGCAAAAACGCATCGAGGCTTAAGCCTCGGATGCTGTAGAAGAGGCTTACGCCTCAAGAAGGTAGAGGCAGTGCTCCTCAAAGCGTGTAGAGGCGAGGCGATCTTTTTTTTATGGGTTCCGAACAAAAAAAAAAATAGAAAAGGATAGACCAAAGCGGTGAAAACCCTACCTGTCGGTAGCTGTGGCCTTTGGCCCATGGAAGATCAATCAAAGCCCTTCGATTTTTAATGAAAGATCAACCAAGTTTGTTCCAACTTTCTGTCTCTTGTTTTGTCTTTCGATTATGACTCCCAGTTGAGCATTTCTTTTTTGTCCAGCTTTCATTTCTGTTTTGTCTAACGAAGTTTTTTGGTTCAGCTGTCTCTCTCCTGTTTCATTTCTGTTTTGCTTTTTATTTACAAAGTGTATTTTCTGTTCTTTTTATGGTCCAACTGTGTCTCTTGTTTTATTTCTGTTTTTCTTTTTAGTTATGAAGTGGGTTTCCTCTCTTTTAACTTTATTTCCATATGCTACTTAAAAAATAATTTTGGGACATACAATTATTCAATTTGAATATCAGATAAATATAGATACATATGTACCAATTTATTTCCATATGATACTAAAAAAGATTGTACCAATTTGATTATAAAATTGATAAAAATATTTTCATATATTTTTTTTGGACACAATTATCACTTAATATATGCTTAATTACACGATGATGATGAAACTAAAAGAGCTTGATTTTGTCTATTTGATTTTGCATTGATTAATTTATAGTCATATCATAAAATAACCAATATGCAAGTGAAAAAATAATGATTTTGCATTGATTAATTTATTGTCATATCATAAAATAACCAATATGTTAATGAAACTAAAAAAATCATTTCGTCAATTTGTTTTTGCATTGATTAATTTATTGTCATATTGTAAAATTACCTAAATTTAAAAGAAACTAAAAAAGATTTGATTTGATCAAGTTGATTTTGCACTGATTAATTTATGTCTGTAAAATAACCAATATGTTAAAATTGATTGTCAAATAACTTTTAAAAAAAAGACGTCTTGGGGGGACAAAAAATTGTTAAACTATGTGAGAAAGTCCTCAAAGATTTTTTTTTTTGCAGTTTTGTTTTATATTTCTTTGTTACTTTATTTTTTTATGGTTTATTACTATATTTTTAATATTATTTTGCTCTTTTTTGTTTTTTTTGGTGAGGCTTACACCTCGCCTCGCCGAGACTAAAACACCTCGCCTCATGCCTTTTTAAAATTGTGTGTATCTCGTGAGTATGGTCGACGTAATCGTTAAGCCCTATCAGAGTGCCTCCGTGAAGGTTTAGGAGGAGGAGATCCATGGAAGAATGAGTGTTTCTTCTGATAAAATGTAGTGTTTGGATCAAATATGGATGGATTGTTCCCACTTGTTATGAAGACTTTAGATAGCGGGTACAATGAAAAAATCTTTTCAGAGGAGCAGGTCGTGGTCCACCCGTCCACACCATTCCTACAATCTCACCCACTGCCTCTCGAAATTCTGACAAATTGTTCCATCATGCCCGAGGTGGTTCCGCCGCCTCTAGCCTTGTTCCAGTTGAAGTCAATAGCCCTTGTGGTCATGTTGCAAATACGAGGGCCAATTGCCAAGCTCTCCATTTCGTATAGCCCAGAGCTGACTGAATATCTTAGGAGGGAAACCAAATCTGTATTTGTATAGTAACTCCTCCACGACTTCTTCAAAATATTTGAGCTACTGTTCATTATGATCTGTATGACCTTTCTTATTCTGTGATGATATATTTCATTTATAGAAGTGACAAGTTTAGAGCAGAGTTCGATTGTTCTGCTTTGGATTGGTCAGCGACTTGTTTCTCACTAGTTACCACACACTTTTGTGGAAGGGGGTTCCCTCAATTGAGGAAGTCGGCTGAAGTTAATGATGTCTGCCGAAGTTACTGATGTTTCAGTGAGCTTCAAATGGGGTGGGAAGATGTGTACGGTATACGTGTGCCCCCTAAGGGAATGGTAGAACCGACTCAAGAGGGGATTTTTATTCTTTTTGATATGCAGATGTTTAGGAGACTGCTTTTATTAAAAGAGTATATTTATTGTTTTCTAGTTACATCAGTTCTAGGTTAAAGACTCTTCTTGTCCCTATTGTATTCCATTATTATTGACATTGAATATACATATTCGGGAGGTTTTAAGACCTTAGGGTTTGGAAGTGGGTTGTTTATTCCGCTGCATGTATACATCACGTTTGTCTGTGTACCAGGTTATTTGATTATTACAAATCTTGGCTGAATAGTATGAGTAGGCCTTTTTAAGCATTTGATTATATTTACTTTCACATGCCATATTCATTGTTGACACCTGTTGCCTCCATCTTCATTACCAGAGTAGGGGATGAAGCTCTAGTTGCTATTGGTCAGGGTTGCTCTTTACATCATTTAAATGTTAGTGGCTGCCATCAAATTGGGGATGCTGGAATTGTAGCTGTTGCGAGAGGGTGCCCACGACTCAGTTACTTAGATGTAAGCGTACTTCAGGTGTGACCTCTCTCTCTCTCTCTCTCTCTATATATATATATATATATATATATATATATATATATATATATATATTTATATAGAAAGTCTTCGTCAGGACTCCTTATGGTGCAGACCTTGGTACATACCATTTTTTTAAAATAGTAAAAGAATAAATTTTTTTGATGAAACTTTATGGATATGATTTCCATGGTGAGAAAATTATCTCCAATTTTTTTCGTCGAAAAATCAATAAAAAAACCGTTGAGATGAGGTGATGTGTAAAAAAAGGTTATAAATTTGCATTTTCAACCGTTGAAATGTTGGGTGGGCGACAACCGCTTTATTTATTGAATTTTATGATGAAACTTCATGGATATGATCTTCTATCGAGATTATATCTATGAAGTTTCATCACAAAATTCAATCAAAAGTGGGCGAGATGATCACCAACATTTTAACGATCGAAAATGCATATTTATACCATTTTTTTTACATATTACCTCATCTCAACCGGGTTTTTATTGAATTTTTTGATAAAATAAATTGGAGATATTCTTCCCACCGTGGAGATCATAACCATAAAGTTTCATAAAAAACTCATTTTTTTACTATTTAAAAAAAATGGCATGTACCGGGGTCTGCACCATAAGGAGTCCTAATAGAAGAGGGCGTCTCTCTCTCTCTCGCTATATATATATATATATATATAGGGAGAGGTCAGAAGCTAACATAAAAGATGACATTTTAATGAACTTTAACAAAAAACTCCCAATCAATTTTAATTCAAATGTTGTAATTGGTCCGAGGCAATGGACACGCGTGTTTTTTAATACACCCGTGTGATATGCGTGTCCGTTGCCGCTGGCGCGGACCAATTACAACATAGGAATTAAAATTGATTGGGTGTTAGGTGTTTTTTGTTAAGGTTCATTAAAATGTTCATCTTTTATGTTCATTTCTGAACCTCGCCTATATATATATACGCGTGTGTGTGTGATGCAAACAGTGTCAATGCCACTAAAAGAAAGCACCCAACACGAGAATTTCTAAAATATCCAATATATTGATTGATTTTCTCAAATGGGGGTGGAAACTATATATAGGGAACGAGGGAATGTTCTAGCGTTCATGTGATGTTATATGGGTGACATCACAAACGGTAACAAAACCTTCCTAACCTTCCTAGTTTTAAAGTACCCAAATAGCCCTTGAAATCTAATATCTACTATTTAATGGTTACAAGGGGAAAATGACACAAAATCTAAACAAAAGTTTCTAATATGCCCTTTTGTTCGATTGACAACATACATAAACATTTACACTCATATATAAAGTGTTGGATATGGTTATATATCCAATCCATGAACTCACATAGATGGATTAAGGGGGTTAAAATATGCATATATCTCAAATATATAATAATTGTTGGTGTTGCTTATTTTTTCTAGTGCTTAGCAAATAATGATCTATTGGTGTGATGTTGAAGTTGTAAGGTTATATGAACTGAGGTTATTTCATAGAATACACACACTACTACACTATTAAAAATTTGCCAAGTAGAGAAATATTCCAATTTTAATTCCTTAGCAAATTTGAAGGTTAGCATGAGCAATTAACAATTAAAGTGATGGGATTGATAACTTGATTAAGAGATATAAAATTAGCCAATTTTATCCTTTTAATCCTATGCATACATCTAGGTGATTTAATAAAGTAAAGTGCGAAAATCACAACCACAATGCGCCGATGTACGAGGAAAACCCAAATGGGAAAAACCTCGGACGGCTGGGCCTAGACAAATCCACTACAAATAGGTTTTACAAAGGATTTAAAAGACTTACAGGCTTTGACTTAAACAAGACACGCTGAAGCCGTCCTCTACCTCCGAATTTGTAGTACGCGAAGCTCCAACGCGTTGCTCGACATTGCTCGTGCCGCGGTATCCACCGAAGCCCAAACTACCATCTCCAATAAGCTTGAATGTAGAAATCCACCGCAAGTGTGCTTGTTGAATTTCAGGTTGATTGCATGGGGTTTTGGTTCAAAAATTAAATTGTGTTGGAGAAGGATTTTTCATAAAAAAGAAGACATGATATTTTCTCTCAGGAATGTATGAAAAACTTCTTAGTTAAAAATTGATTTTCGTCCATATTATCAAAGCAGGAAAAGTAGTGGACCTTGGCAGTTATATAAAATAACTGCAGGAAAACAATTAAATTTTTTTCAAAAACTGACAGATCTCGTTCGAACGACCTTTCGTTCGAACGAGTTATCAAACGATAGTCCAGTATAAAAGTTAGATAAGTCGTTAGAAATCTCGTTCGAACGACATTTCTAATGAATTTCTAACGAGATACCAGTGCAGGCTGGACTAAGTCGTTAGATCCAGGTCGTTCGAACGACCGGGAAAAATTTCGAACGAGATTTCCTTTTTCTTAAAAAAGGTTTAAAAATAATTTCAAAAATGGTTTTTATGAAAATTACTCCAACACATAAAAATGATTTTGGTCATATACCTGTTTAGGAGAATGGAATTGAAATGCATATTGATGTCGCGTGAACTTTGGATGCCAGATTCTCTTAAATGTAGCTTGATTAGAAATGACCCAAAAGAGTTTTGTCCAACGAAATGTAGCCAATACTACAAATGACTCGATTGGAAATTTGACCTTACAGATGTTTACTGTTTTGTATTGATTTTCACACTTTAGATGTATAGCTACATGAATTATATGAAGATTATGATGTGAAGCTTAACCTTTGATATAGAAGTGCAGAGTCTCTAATGTGAACCAGAAGGGCATAATCGTCTTTTTTTTTTCAGATTTAATTCTCTTGTATTTTTTCTTTTATTCTTCTTCTATTTTTTAGTAGTTGGGGTTAGAAGGATATTTTGTAAATAATAGTTATTCTAGACCATGCAATGTCATGGAGGAGGGACCATCCTTTAGTGATGTCATCCATAGCCTCACATGATGATAAAATCTTTCTTTAATGGATATGAATATGCCCTGTTGAGTTGAACAACCTCTCACCTATATATAATACACACCCTATTTGTGGCAAGGCATTCAATTACTACTAATAGTTTAAGAATGATATGACCCAGGAAGACGTCAAATAGGAGATTGGCGATCTATGTCATGACGATTCTGACCACTTGAAAATTTATCAGCGTCGGAGAACTATGCAGAAGTGGAGTGGGACAATCTCCACGCCATTGTGCAACTCCATAAGGAGATCAACCCTCACGATTCAATATGGCCTCGTGAGGCCCCACTTTCTCTGTGTGGGTTTGAGTTTAGCCGTCTGATATGGGGTGTGGTGTGTACAAATGATTTGAGTATGCTTGGTTGATTGCCATTGCTTCCACCGATCGCTGCTCCCCCTCTTCAGTTGCTCCGACTGGTATTCCTGGATTACATATGGCTGGTGAGGAGTCCCCGAGGTACTCTAGTGGGGATTTTGAGCACATCTTTGTTGAGGGTTGCTAGGTTACTTGTACGCAGAGACGTGACAGTTTTTGATATCCGTGATTTTTATCTAGGAGTGGCAATTCGTGTTTTTGGGTCGGGTCACGGGCCGACACGACACGACAAGGTTTTGTTTGCACATGAACACGACACAACTTTGTGTTTTTTTTATCTGACACGAACATCACCCTCATTAAACTCGTCACGACACGACTAACATGATTTTATAAATTTTACATTGAATTAAACATAAATACACACGATGACCTGAATAAAAACACGATTAACACGACAAGGCACGATAACGTGATTCATAGTTTTGACACGAATACGAATGGCACGACTTCGTGTAAAAAACCCCGACACGAACACAACTTAATGTGTCAATTTCGTGTCGTATCGTTTCGTTTTTTCGTGTTTCTAAAATTGCAACCCCTATTTTTATCCCTTTTCGAAGAGAGGAGAATGGGTTCGACCTCGAGATTTCTTGGTTAAGGACCGTACATGATTCAGGGCCGGAATCTATTGTGTTGATTATTTCTTCTCAATTCTTGGGCGCGAGAAGGATCTCTTTAAGTTTGTTCATGTGCGTGATTCGTTATGGGGGAACCGTATTGGTTTGTGTTGCTGTACGTGATCACGCCTACGTGGTACCTGTCCGGGTTGCCTGAAAGACTCATACAACGATGTTGTTTCTGTGTTCCATGTTGGACGTGTTGATTGTTCGGTGTTTCAACCGAATGTGGCATCATTGGCCCCCTACGACGAATTGGTTTGGTGTCTCATTGTGGAAATTGCTGATTGACTTTTGTGAGCGCAATGTGTATGTTTTTGCTAGCATGTATACCATGCGTTTTCGACGACGACTTTTCTTCAAGTGGGGGAGTTTACTAGTGGTTGTTTCGCTCTGCTTATGTAGCCCTCCTACACTTGTTGAGATGAGCTTCTCAATTGGGGAAGAGTGATGTGAACCGAAATGGCATAATCGTCTATATTGAAGATTTAATTATATAATATTTTATTTTATTATATTCCTATATTATTAGTAGTTAGTGATGGGGTTATAGGGATGAGCAATGCTCCATGACATGTTTCTGGAAATGCATTGGGTAATGCATTTAATATACCTACAAATTGAACAGTAATTTTTAAATACATCCATGAAGTTGGTTAGTGTAGTTAGGCTACATAACATTTTCCTATAGGGACATTTTGTAAATAAGAATATTCTAGACCATTTGATGTCATGGGGGGAACTACATGCTAGAATCTTCCTTTAGTGGAATGTGGATAGGAATATGCCCTCTAGAACATACTGTATACAATGTACACCCCATTTGGGATGAGGCATTCAATTACTACTATATTTCGATAATGATATGTGAAGAGAGTCCTTATATATATAAGTTGTGTAGATTAGTTTCACGCTTCCGCGAAATAACATTAACTACCTAATGAATGGATTTTTTTAACCTAAATCTATCACCTTAAGAAGATCATATTCAAGATCATTTGTAAGATTCATATTTGCATACACACATCTGTGTAGTATTTGATGTGGTTCTCCCTCTTAAAGCATCACTTCCCCATTTTTTTGTTTCGTAGTGTTTGAAATAAAGATTACAAGTGAAGTTGGATATTGATATTAACTAATGTAACTAAAAAAAATGGGGAAAAAGAATAATTTATGAAAGTGAGAGGAGCTTTACATGACATATTGCATTTTTTGGCGGGTTAAGCTTTGTGGAGTCGACATGTATTGAGTTTCATTCTCCAGTGGGAACAATAAGATTTATAAATATTGAAAAGAAGTAGAAAACACTCTCTCAGATTACAGTTCTTTATGAAGTCACTAAAATGTTAAATATGTGAATGATCAACCCCATGAATAGCCACATCAAGTATAAGTTTAAGGAACTCTTTTTGTTCTTATCCTGAGCCAATGTTGAAAATAAAGCGCGAAACATGAACAATTTACCATTCTATTGTTGGAAGGATGCAAATTGATGGTTATGGGGTTTGATGAAGAGGGTTTGTTGTCTGATGTCTTCGCAAAGAAGTAAGCTGACACTGTCGTGCATTATATTTTGGAAGTCTTATCTGTTCATGTATGGCAACAAGTGCTATGTTTATTTCTCACTTTTATTTTATCTCTATCATGTATATAATTCCTATGTTTATATGATACCAAAAACACTTGTTCTTCTATCTCACGTGATACCAAAAAACACTTGTTCTTGCATCTCTCTCTGTGCGTGCATGTGTGTGTGTGTGTGTGGCCACGCTTGCTTAGCTGTTGTTCCCTTTTACAGAATTTGGGAGACATGGCAATGGCCGAGTTAGGTGAACGTTGCCCTTTACTCAAGGATATAGTGCTATCACACTGTCGTCAGATAACCGATGTTGGTTTAGCCCATCTGGTTAAAAATTGCATCCTGCTGGAAACCTGCCACATGGTTTACTGCCCAGGTATAACTGCATCCGGGGTGGCCACTGTAATTTCAAGCTGCGTCAACATTAAGAAAGTCCTGGTTGAGAAGTTGAAGGTTAGCGAAAGGACTAAACGGAGAGCAGGTTCCGTCATCTCCTACCTCTGTGTCGACCTTTAAAATTACATTTTAGTATGTATGCACCAAATGAAGAGTTGAAGCCCTTTCTACTCACGTGTGGACTTTGATTCACCTTAGTTGTATATGTTGTAACAAAGTATTATCTTTAGTGTGTTGAGTGTTTCTTTACGTACTGTACACATGAATAAATTAAGCAAAAATATGTGTTTCGTTTGATTAGTTTCATCAATAGCTTTTACAGAGGTTACCTTGATTTTTTTTTCTCTGAATGCCAAAGTATCCATAGCAAAAGCCTGATAAAATAGATTTCTGCTTGTTTGCTTATCTGTTTGGGTGCGTGTTCTCTTATGTATAGAAGTGCCCGTTTGTCTCAAAATAATATGGCTATCTTCTTTTTTCCCCTCAATATATGGCTATCATTTTTGGGCTCTTTTTTAATATAGAAATAGTATATAAAATGGTGTGAAATTCTACCACCACCTGAGAAGCTCAACGTTTAGTGATACTGATCAGATTTGTTAATAAATTTGGCGATTTAAAATCGAGAAAGATACTGTTTGTGAATTTTGAATAAGAATTTTTAATTTCTGAGGAAATGTAAAATAATATATTTCTCAAATACATTCACCAGACAAACGCCAAGTTGCTTTTTCCCTCTCAGAGTAAATATCTTCCTTCTCTCGTAGGCCTCATCAAAAGGATATTTACAGCTCCCAACTAGGACTCGAGGATACTATGTCTTTAGGTAAAGCAATTTCCTGTAAAAAATGTGCTAGTCTGGCTCCTTATAGTAACGGGGATATATTTTTAGGCCATTTCTAATTGAGTTATTTTATTGTAGAAATGTAAAATACAATGAAACAAGTTCTGAAGTTATATATGACATGGACAAATATAGGATTTGCACATTTTCTATAGATGCTTTATTGTCAACATATAAGATATATGGACTTTTAGGAGTCACATGATTGGAGATAAATTTTTTTTAAAAAACTTTTCTAGCAATGTAAAAAAATATAGTTATACAAATTAACTGTTAAAATTATGTTGACACAGAATAAAAAGGTTCTTTGAAACTATTTGATAAACACTAGAGATGGCCTTACATGTTCAAATACTTGAACAAATTGCAGTTGATTAATTAGGTTGTCAATGTAAAAGGGGTCCTTAGATATACCAACAGTTGAACATAATGTAATTAATCAGTAAGGGTGTCAATGTGAAAAGTAGCAAGCGATCTGGGTACTTCTGTTCTCTGCATATAACCATGACAATCTTTCTTTTTTTAATTCAAGACATTAGCATATCAAGTTGATATACCTTTGGCGTAAGAGACTTTAGAGGGAACGGCTTTGCTGAAATATATTGATTTGGCATTTTCAGCGAAAAAACAAAGAATTCGTTTGGCATACAACATATGACAGTCAGTACATTGTTCTCACATCATTGATAGAATTGATTTCCAATAAATTCTGTACTAGTAAAATCACTCATGTAATTAGTTATAATGTAAATTCTTAAAAGAAGATTTCTTGTTTTAGGCAAAATACTCTTGGTTGGCAAATGCATGAAGAGTAATCATATATGGTTCAAGGGGAAACATGCGTCACCCCTAACCCTACCCTCCACCTCACTAAATTATTTAATGAAGAAGAGTAATCAATTCATAAGTGGGGCTGCAATTAGAATCTAATCTCTGGATTAAGCACTTATTAAGAAAAGCATGTAAGAAGAGTTCCAAGATGTCGGCATTACTCTTTGCTCTCATTTGGTCCCTACCAAAAGCCTAAAGGCTCTAAACAACCTTTCCTCTTATTCATTGGGGAAAAAGTATACGTATGGAGAGAGAGAGGTTAAAGAGATAACTTTTAAAGAGGACAGGGGGTTTGGAGCAGAGGGAACATGATGGCCTCCATGTTTACATATCCATGCCTGACCCCTGACATTATCAAGGCTTCGAAAAGGGTACAATTTATAATACATAATACATGGTCTCTGTGCCAATGAATCTCTCGAAACTCTCCCAAACTCCAATCTCTGTCCGTCTCTAGGTCCCACATACAATACAAGCAACGTTTTATTTACAGACTGGTTGGAATTGGCCCAATCTAGTTTAACCTCGAAACACCAGGAATGACCTCATGTTTATGTCAGCCCACTCTATCAAAAAGATTGATCTTAGGACTGGGACACCAAAATGCTCAAATGCCGATTTACTAGTCTATACCAAAAAAATGCACCCAAACTTCAACGCTTTGCACCCTATCGGAACATTTCTTTTGGCACGCTCATCTTCCCCGGCGACTCTTGGAATGGTGAGACAAGGTAAGTAAATATATGATTTGTTTTTTTTTTTTCAAAAAAGAATTGATTTAGTTTTACAAATATAACGACAAGTTTAATTATAAAATGTGAAAAATTAAGTGAAAAGTACTTTAATTTTGTAAAAAAAATTGTGAAAAAATATGAAACACAAACTCTTACTATTCTTACTTTATATGCAATTCAATTTTCAACGTTAGAAAAATTATATTTTCTATGAAAAAATCGGAGAAAATGAATAACTTGTCATATTTTATATATAATTTCTATAATATTTTAGTTTGGTGATCAATTAAAATAGAAATACTTATATAGATATTAAATATTTTAGCACTTATGTGCCGATTCAATGATGTATTTTTTAAAATATTTATTTTGCTCCATGGAGATAGTCTACTTTTAATTAGGTGAATACAAAAATCCCCATTTTGAGTTTTGCCACCATTTTATTTTCGGTATTCAGTCAACCCTCTTTAATGTTTAAAAAAAAAAGAAAAAAAGGACTTTTTAAATAAAAATTAAAGAAAAAAAACGTCGCAACGAAGGAGTGTCTAGGAACAAGTCAACTATCGTGTGAATTTCCAACTGTTGCACTATACATTGCCGTGACATGGTTGCCACGTGTGTGAGGTTTTCTTTACCTGAACACGCAAATTTAGGAGCATTATGCTCCTATATTTGTTTGTTTTGGCAGAAAATAACATTTTACTACATATTCTTAAGTTGCCAAAATTAGCAAAAGAATGGAACACAATAAATTTATGCTATTTTGCTCCATGCCTCAGAGATTGTCTCCTTTCTTTAATAAAATCATCTCAAATAGTAGTGTGAAATAAAAGAACGTGATGTGACACTTATGATTTATAACTAATAAGTTTACAAGAAATTGAAGGGTAATGTCGTAATGAGGAGTATTTATATAATGAAAAAGACGTATTTGTGACACCCCGACTAATTAAACACCGGGTAGCTACTTCTTTATAAAATTAATTCAAAATGCCAAGTTGGCTCAGTTAATAGCATAACTGTCGAAAACGTTTTATTATTACTAACCACCTAGTATTTAAAAAGTAAGTGCCAAATTTTATTAAATCTGATTAACATGCAACAAGAGTAATGAATAACTAAATAACACCATTCACCATACTGAAGTAAAAGGAATAACCATCACAAAATGTAAATAAACTCTGGAGGAAAAACTCCTCAATACAAATCCCACAACTGATAAGTAAACTGAAATAAATAACTAAAACTGAATACTGAGCAATACATGCTAGAGTCTGAAAACTGAAATGTAAAAATCTCTAATAGAATTGGGCAACATGCCCTACAACTGATAGATGCTGAGACTGGAATCCAAATGAGAGAGGCGTCTAAAAGCAAGTCCCTGTAGCTTCCACAAACAGCTACAGCTCGTCACCTGAATGAGAATCCTATGCTTGGTGTCCTTGTGGCTGGGCACCTAAAATGGTTTTACAAGAAAATATATTTGAAAGCAAATGGGTCAGAGCCCGAAAGTGGAAATCATTTTAAAAACCTGCAAGTGCTTTAAAAACATTTAAAACATTAAATGCAAAGTACATGTTAGGACGTGCACTCACATTAAATTCTCACCTCTCGACTAACTGTGCACTCCTAACGTAAGTACCCATCTATAACTACCCTTTTCCACTAGCTAAGTGACAACGTAACTAGCTAGACTACCAAAAGTTCTACCCATTTTACTCGGTTAATTTAACATAACAACGCTCGTAATTTAATAGAGGTTTAACGTAAATTCAGTTACTAACTATGCCATAGATATAACTATCAGCTAACTCATTATATAACTCGAAACAATACCGTAATATTTTTATAACATTAACATGAGGATTTCCATTAATTTAATGTATATTATTCACATCATAAATATACGATACAAGCACCCCGCAATCTAAGCTATGGTGCACACATACTCTGCTATCCATCCCGGTACATCACGTACATAAGGATCACATATTCCGAATCTCTCAGGAATAGTTCAGATAACACAAATCACAAATTGTGGAGGCGAACACAGTCACCATCACATGGGTCACGCACATACCTACGCTCCCATGATCATGCAGACTTATTAATATCACAATAAGTCCTTCTATGATCTATGTTCATCAAGGTACCAGTCTAAATCCCCCCCGTAGGCACACAAGGATTAGAGGGTCCTAAGCGAACGCAAACCTCCCGTGATAGCAAGTATGGTAGGTATGTCATACACATAAACTATATACTAAGCATTCACACATCTTAGATATTACCATATTAATAAGGTATTTTCTACATCATTATACCATTATTCCAAACTTATATATTTCAAGTCTCCCGTTAATATAAGGTTAAATTGCCGACACGTCTCACGCCGTAGTCCCTTATCCTTAAAACCTATCTTAAATAGACTATTAGGTTCCGATTATTCCCAAATATAACATCTTTATTCCTAAGGTCTTTACTTCTGCTCTAAACCTTATTTCATCGAATTACACAATTTTACACTATTAACCTAAATGTTATCTCGCTTCACGAATTTCAATAATCTAGAATAATTCCTCGAATTGTATTCTAATTAAAGTCCACTATAATAATCACTCCTACTGGTCTCCTTAAGGTTGAGGGTATTCATAAGTTCTCCAAACATATTCTCCGAGGGTTTCCACCATTTAGAATCAAATTAAGGAAAATTTTACTCATTCTGGGGAGGTCGATCGATCGACCTATGAATATCGATCGATCGATCTAGTCGATCGATCGACTTATGAATGTTGATCGATCGATCGAACAGGTATGGCTACGGACTGCTTCGTTCTGCAGATTTGAAAACGTCCCAAAACTTATTTCTAACGTATGATTCTCAGATATAACGTTATATTAATGTCATATAACAATCCTACAATATTACTAACGTCCACAAACCAATATTTCAACAACTATAGGCTACATATGGATCAATCTTCATCAAAAACCTAGTTTCCAGATTTTATCTCAAGAACATTCATAACTTCATCTTAAATCCGTATTTGATATCACAAAAAGCAGTATTTTCTCTTAATATAATCGTCCAGTAACATTCTACATGCAACCTATATCCCAAAATTTAAACTAATAACTCCAATCTTATGGGTTTTTCATTATCTTCAAAGAACATACAAAATTTTTGAATAATCTAACATGGAAGAAGCATTCTCTGAAATTTAAATGGAATAAATCACTTGCCTTGGTTTGATTTCGGATTTGGTGTTGATTTGGTGAAGAATCTCTGCAGAATTCCTCTCTCTCTCTCCTTCTCCAAGCTTTCTTCTTCCAAAGGTGGCTATGGTGGCTAGGGTTTCCTTTGGGAGAGTTGGAAGACTAAATGATAACCTACGTAGCTTATGGGGTTAATAAAGGGTTGGTTGGGTCAATTCCTTATCAGATTACAACTCTTCATTTTCGTCACTTTTAATTACCCAAAAATACCAAATTACTAAAATACCCTTTAAGTTACCGGTATGGCCTAAAAATACCCCGGGACCCAAACTATACCCCCGGCTAGTGTTTTCTGACTATCTCGACCCTTCCGGACGCGTTGGCGCACTCAAAACGACCATACGGATTATAGATTTTAAATTCACTTTTATTAACAAAATAATATACCGTGACGCGGCGGTCTCACACGTCTCAACAAAATTTCTAAAATGCCGTATATAAATCCCACGACAAATTTTATAATACCAAGTACATATATAATCATATATGCACATAATCAAATACTAATACGCATCTCATTAGTATTTATAACCCGGATTAATTTCCAATTAATACGCTATTTAATTAATTAATCCCAAAAATAATTATAGTCAAAAGTACGGGGTATTACATACTTCCCCCCTAATAACTATACCCCCGGCTAGTGTTTTCTGACTATCTCGACCCTTCCGGACGCGTTGGCGCACTCAAAACGACCATACGGATTATAGATTTTAAATTCACTTTTATTAACAAAATAATATACCGTGACGCGGCGGTCCCACACGTCTCAACAAAATTTCTAAAATGCCGTATATAAATCCCACGACAAATTTTATAATACCAAGTACATATATAATCATATATGCACATAATCAAATACTAATACGCATCTCATTAGTATTTATAACCCGGATTAATTTCCAATTAATACGCTATTTAATTAATTAATCCCAAAAATAATTATAGTCAAAAGTACGGGGTATTACATACTTCCCCCCTAATAACTGAATTTCGTCCCGAAATTCGAAACTAGAAAGTACCTGCTAAAAACAGCTCTGGATAACGTTCGCGCATCTCATCCTCGCGCTCCCATGTGGACTCCTCGACATTGTGATGTCGACACTGAACACGCACTAACGGGACTATCTTTGACCGCAGTTTCCTCTTGCTTCGGTCCAAAATAGCAATTGACCCCTCCTCGTAAGAGCTATCCGGCTGAAGATCGATGTCCTCCACAGCAATGTGAGAATGAGCCAAGTTGTCCCTAAGGTATTTCCTCAGCGAGGAAATATGAAACACGTTGTGAATCCGATGCAAGTGCTCCGGTAGTCCAAGTCTATATGCAACCGGTCCTATCCGCTCAATAATAGGAAACGGCCCCACATACCTCGGTGCCAACTTCCCCGTCTTCCCGAATCGCATAATCCCCTTCATCGGAGATACCCTGAGCAAATCCTGGTCCCCCACTTGGAACTCCCTGAAAAATCTCTTCGCATCAGCATAACTCTTCTGCCTATCTTGAGCTACCCGAATGCGACTCCGAATCAACTCAATCCTTGCCGAAGTATCCTGAATCACTTCCGGCCCAAGTAGTTTGTTGTCCCCCACCTCCAACCAACATGCTGGGGAACGACAAGGCCTACCGTACAATGCCTCGAACGGATCCATGCTAATCGTGAATTGATAGGAGTTGTTGTAAGCAAACTCCACCAGTGGAAGGTACTGCTCCCATCCACCCCCGAAGTCAATAATGCACATGCGTAGCATGTCCTCCAACATCTGGTTGGTGCGCTCTGTCTGCCCATCGGTCTGCGGGTGATAAGCCGTACTCAACCGCAATTCCGTGCCCATGGCCTCCTGGAAACTCTCCCCAAACCTCGAAACAAATATCTTGTCTCTGTCAGACACGATATTCAGGGGCACACCGTGAAGTCTCACAATCTCTGAAATGAAGAGCTGAGCATACTGTCCCGTAGTGTAGTCAGTCCTTACGGGTAAGAAGTGAGCGACCTTGGACAACCTGTCCACAATTACCCAAACGGGGTCGTGACCCCTCTGCGACGTAGGCAACCCCGTGACAAAATCCATGGATATGCTCTCCCACATCCACACCGGAACCTCCAACGGCTGTAGCAATCCTGCTGGTCTCTGATGATCCACTTTTACAAGCTGACAAGTGGCGCATTTCGAGACAAACTCAGCGATATCTCTCTTCATACCGCTCCACCAATATTGCCGTCTCATGTCTTGGTACATTTTGTCCCCTCCGGGATGTACCGCGAACCGTGAGCCGTGCGACTCAGCCATAACATCGTGCCGCAATTCTTCCCCTTCCGGAACTACCAACCTCCCATTGAAGCGCAATCCCCCGTCTGAGCTAACGGTATAGGACTCGGCTCCCTCTGCAAGTAATCGAACTATCTGCTCCTGACAGAACGAGTCATCGGCCTGTGCCCGTACTACCTTCGTGACAATCTGCGGTGTAACGGTCATCACAGACATGAAAGATCGGGCCACTGCATCTTGGTGTCCCAATTCCTTCCACTTAGCCTTCCACACCTCTGCCACCTCATCTGCTGGCCTGCGGCTCAACGCGTCTGCTACCACGTTAGCCTTACCCGGGTGGTACTGGATGTCGAACTGGTAGTCCTTCACAAACTCAAGCCACCTACGCTGCCGCATGTTCAACTCCTTCTGCGTGAACAGATACTGTAGGGACTTGTGGTCCGTGAACAGCTGAAACTTCTCCCCCAAAAGATAGTGCCTCCAAATCCGTAAGGCAAATACCACTGCCGCCAACTCCAAATCATGTGTGGGGTAATTTTTCTCATGAGGCTTAAGCTTACGGGAAGCATAAGCTATGGCCTGTCTCTCCTGCTGCAAAACACCTCCAAGCCCTTGCAAAGACGCATCGGTGTAAACCAAATACTCAACTCCCGGTCTCGGCAATGCTAACACAGGTGCTGAGGTCAATTTGTCCTTCAATTCATCGAATGCCAACTGACAGGCATCACTCTAGATATATGGCACACCCTTACGAGTAAGATGGGTCAAAGGACCTGCTATCTCCGAGAAACCCCGAATAAACCTCCTGTAGTATCCTGCTAAGCCCAAGAAACTACGAATCTCTGTTGGTGTCGTGGGCTGTCCCCACTCCCTCACCGCTGACACCTTCCCTGGATCAACTGATATTCCCTGGTCGGAAATAATGTGACCCAAGAACTGGACCTCCTTCAGCCAAAACCCGCACTTCTCATATTTTGCATACAGCTCGTTCTGACGAAGTGTCTGCAAAACTTGCCTCAAATGCTCGGCGTGCTCCTCCTCTGTCTGAGAGTAAACCAGAATGTCATCAATGAAGACAATGACAAACTGATCTAGGAAATCTCTGAACACCCTGTTCATCAAGTCCATAAACACAGCTGGAGCGTTGGTCAAGCCGAAAGGCATAACCCGAAACTCATAAGAACCATATCTCGACAAGAACGCAGTCTTCGAGACATCCACCTCCCTGATACGCAACTGATGGTATCCCGACCTCAAATCAATCTTTGAGAAGAAAGAAGCTCCTCTCAGCTGGTCGAATAAGTCATCGATTCGAGGCAACGGATACTTATTCCGTATCGTGACCTTATTCAACTCTCGGTAGTCCACACACAATCTCAGTGAACCGTCCCTCTTCTTAACAAACAAAACTGGAGCGCCCCAAGGTGAGGTACTCCTACGAATAAAGCCTTGCCCTAACAACTCCTCTATCTGATCCCGTAGCTCTCGCATCTCAGCTGGAGCCATACGGTACGGTGCACGTGCTATAGGTCTCGTACCCGGTAGCAAATCAATAACGAAGTCTATCTCTCGACTGGGTGGTAAGCCTGGTATCTCCTGAAACACATCTGAATACTCCCTGACAACCGGGATCGAATCCAAAGGAATCACAACCTCCTTAGAGGTATCCTCCTCTATGTAATACAGATGAGTGGTCGATCCTCCCTCTGGGCGAGGCATCGCCACTATAAACATCTCTTGCCCCGGAATGGCAAAAACAATGCTCCCGCTGAAACAATCAATCATGGCCCTATATGATACGAGCCAGTCCATACCGATGATCACATCGTGAACATGCATGTCTAACACTAACATGTCCACAGGCAATACCAAACCACCAACCTCTACCCCCACTCCCCGGCATATAAAGAAAATAAGTGACCCACTCCCTAATGGTGAGTCGACACACGTCACTGTGCTCTCTGCCGTAGCTAATAATCCTAAAGCTTTCGCGAAGTGTGTAGCAATAAAACAATGTGTAGCACCCGTATCAAACAATACCCGACCCATAGTACCATGGATAGGAAACGTACCCTCGATCGCGGGCGGTGCCTGTGGAACTGCTGCCTGGTGGACGTCATAGACACGTCCATACTGTAATTGTCCTTGCTGCACCGGAAAAGCTGGAATAGCTGGTAATTCTGTCACCTGGGCTGAAGTTGGAAGAGCAGGTGGGAAAGGCGGCCTCTGCGGCTCATGTCGGGCACCCTGCTGCTGCTGCGGGGGTATTCTGCTCTTATCAGGATAATCCTGACGTTTGTGGCCAATCTTATCACATTTGAAACACTTCCCTTGGAAGTTTTCTCCTCGCTGCCCATGATGACCACGGCCTCGGTGAGCGTTATCATTTCTGCCCTGGCATTGCTGACCCTGTTGAAACCGTTGTTGACCATTCTGCCCCTGTTGTACTGGAGCTACTGGAAAGGTTGGTAGGGCTAGTACCTGAGCTGGTGCTGGGAGAGCGATTGTAAACAGTGGCCCCGGTGGATCATTACGGGTACCCAGCTGCTGCTGCTGTGGGGCCTTGCCCTTATCCGGACAATCTTGGCGTTTATGGCCATACTTGCCACACACAAAACATAGGCCCTTGAAGTTACTCGGGACTTTATTCCTCTTTCGAAACTGCTTCTTTTCACCACGTTGTTGGCCAGAACTGACTCGGTCTTGGGTAGTTTGTTGTCGCAATTTCGGGGTCTTCGCACATTTTTCAGCTTTAGTCACTTGTATATGGCTAACCTCTCTAGGTCTTTTGCCTCCTCTAAGTCGTATGTTGCGTTCTTGGTATTGTAAAACTGCAGTGGTGACTGCTTGTGCCACGATACCTGCTAACTCGGAGGTTGACATTCTCTCTGGTGATACCGGAGGTGTGACTCGATCTTGCTCGCTGGTTCCCCTAACCGTTTTAGCCAATTCTCCATGACGACCCATCTGAAAATTTAAGTAAATTTGGATGAGTTCATCATTCAAATAAACAAATCGCAGAAGTACGAATTCCCAAAGTACAGAGATGAATACAACATTCCTAATATTTAGGGCTCTATATCAAAGAAAGCTCAGCGGAAACATAATAGCCGTACAGATCCTAAAGGACACTAGAACCTGATGCTCTGATACCACCTGTGACACCCCGACTAATTAAACAACGGGTAGCTACTCCATTATAAAATTAATTCAAAATGCCAAGTTGGCTCAGTTAATAGCATCACTGTCGAAAACGTTTTATTATTACTAACCACCTAGTATTTAAAAAGTAAGTGCCAAATTTTATTAAATCTGATTAACATGCAACAAGAGTAATGAATAACTAAATAACACCATTCACCATACTGAAGTAAAAGGAATAACCATCACAAAATGTAAATAAACTCTGGAGGAAAAACTCCTCAATACAAATCCCACAACTGATAAGTAAACTGAAATAAATAACTAAAACTGAATACTGAGCAATACATGCTAGAGTCTGAAAACTGAAATGTAAAAATCTCTAATAGAATTGGGCAACATGCCCTACAACTGATAGATGCTGAGACTGGAATCCAAATGAGAGAGGCGTCTAAAAGCAAGTCCCTGTAGCTTCCACAAACAGCTACAGCTCGTCACCTGAATGAGAATCCTATGCTTGGTGTCCTTGTGGCTGGGCACCTAAAATGGTTTTACAAGAAAATATATTTGAAAGCAAATGGGTCAGAGCCCGAAAGTGGAAATCATTTTAAAAACCTGCAAGTGCTTTAAAAACATTTAAAACATTAAATGCAAAGTACATGTTAGGACGTGCACTCACATTAAATTCTCACCTCTCGACTAACTGTGCACTCCTAACGTAAGTACCCATCTATAACTACCCTTTTCCACTAGCTAAGTGACAACGTAACTAGCTAGACTACCAAAAGTTCTACCCATTTTACTCGGTTAATTTAACATAACAACGCTCGCAATTTAATAGAGGTTTAACGTAAATTCAGTTACTAACTATGCCATAGATATAACTATCAGCTAACTCATTATATAACTCGAAACAATACCGTAATATTTTTATAACATTAACATGAGGATTTCCATTAATTTAATGTATATTATTCACATCATAAATATACGATACAAGCACCCCGCAATCTAAGCTATGGTGCACACATACTCTGCTATCCATCCCGGTACATCACGTACATAAGGATCACATATTCCGAATCTCTCAGGAATAGTTCAGATAACACAAATCACAAATTGTGGAGGCGAACACAGTCACCATCACATGGGTCACGCACATACCTACGCTCCCATGATCATGCAGACTTATTAATATCACAATAAGTCCTTCTATGATCTATGTTCATCAAGGTACCAGTCTAAATCCCCCCCGTAGGCACACAAGGATTAGAGGGTCCTAAGCGAACGCAAACCTCCCGTGATAGCAAGTATGGTAGGTATGTCATACACATAAACTATATACTAAGCATTCACACATCTTAGATATTACCATATTAATAAGGTATTTTCTACATCATTATACCATTATTCCAAACTTATATATTTCAAGTCTCCCGTTAATATAAGGTTAAATTGCCGACACGTCTCACGCCGTAGTCCCTTATCCTTAAAACCTATCTTAAATAGACTATTAGGTTCCGATTATTCCCAAATATAACATCTTTATTCCTAAGGTCTTTACTTCTGCTCTAAACCTTATTTCATCGAATTACACAATTTTACACTATTAACCTAAATGTTATCTCGCTTCACGAATTTCAATAATCTAGAATAATTCCTCGAATTGTATTCTAATTAAAGTCCACTATAATAATCACTCCTACTGGTCTCCTTAAGGTTGAGGGTATTCATAAGTTCTCCAAACATATTCTCCGAGGGTTTCCACCATTTAGAATCAAATTAAGGAAAATTTTACTCATTCTGGGGAGGTCGATCGATCGACCTATGAATATCGATCGATCGATCTAGTCGATCGATCGACTTATGAATGTTGATCGATCGATCGAACAGGTATGGCTACGGACTGCTTCGTTCTGCAGATTTGAAAACGTCCCAAAACTTATTTCTAACGTATGATTCTCAGATATAACGTTATATTAATGTCATATAACAATCCTACAATATTACTAACGTCCACAAACCAATATTTCAACAACTATAGGCTACATATGGATCAATCTTCATCAAAAACCTAGTTTCCAGATTTTATCTCAAGAACATTCATAACTTCATCTTAAATCCGTATTTGATATCACAAAAAGCAGTATTTTCTCTTAATATAATCGTCCAGTAACATTCTACATGCAACCTATATCCCAAAATTTAAACTAATAACTCCAATCTTATGGGTTTTTCATTATCTTCAAAGAACATACAAAATTTTTGAATAATCTAACATGGAAGAAGCATTCTCTGAAATTTAAATGGAATAAATCACTTGCCTTGGTTTGATTTCGGATTTGGTGTTGATTTGGTGAAGAATCTCTGCAGAATTCCTCTCTCTCTCTCCTTCTCCAAGCTTTCTTCTTCCAAAGGTGGCTATGGTGGCTAGGGTTTCCTTTGGGAGAGTTGGAAGACTAAATGATAACCTACGTAGCTTATGGGGTTAATAAAGGGTTGGTTGGGTCAATTCCTTATCAGATTACAACTCTTCATTTTCGTCACTTTTAATTACCCAAAAATACCAAATTACTAAAATACCCTTTAAGTTACCGGTATGGCCTAAAAATACCCCGGGACCCAAACTATACCCCCGGCTAGTGTTTTCTGACTATCTCGACCCTTCCGGACGCGTTGGCGCACTCAAAACGACCATACAGATTATAGATTTTAAATTCACTTTTATTAACAAAATAATATACCGTGACGCGGCGGTCCCACACGTCTCAACAAAATTTCTAAAATGCCGTATATAAATCCCACGACAAATTTTATAATACCAAGTACATATATAATCATATATGCACATAATCAAATACTAATACGCATCTCATTAGTATTTATAACCCGGATTAATTTCCAATTAATACGCTATTTAATTAATTAATCCCAAAAATAATTATAGTCAAAAGTACGGGGTATTACAGTATTCACATAGTGAAAGAGACATTCCAGATGTAAAGGGTTCTTTATGGCATGTGAGTAAATCTTACATATATTAACTCAAAAATACTTTGAAACCGCAGGGGCTATATGGATTCACTTGTATCTTAGCAGATAGATACACAAAGATTTAATTTTTAACCAAAATTTATCTTGATTAGAATTAGGTTTGCATGCAAGATAACGTTTAGAAATGTGATAAGCTAAACCAAGCAAGCAAACCAACCAGAAAAAGATTTGAGGAAAAATCCCTTTCGGACAAACTTATATTTCAATACTGTTAAATAGTTTGACACTCAATGACTTACAAACTATTTAGAGATTCACTAAGTATAATGTATATGGTCTTCAAATCTTTGACAGAAAGTGATGCAGTTTAGCACCATCCGCAGGAAGCAGCTCTTCCCTCGGTATCCACCGATCTGCCTCAGGATTGCAGAATCCTTTCTTCTTCAGTCATAGAGTCATAACTCCATAAAAATGAGCCGTAAAGCGAACTCTACTAGGGTTTGACGTAGTGTATGAAAATTAGGATTTTACAAATTCAACAAATCATTATAGGAATGAAGATGATTTGGAAAATAAAAGTGTTTCATTGAAACAAAACTTATGGGACTTTTAGAATGCGTATATAATTTCGTTTTCACTAAAAGATATGATAAAATGAGTCCACAAAAGTTCATTTTATAAAAAATATGATTTTCGAGGTGGCAGAGTTTGTTCGAATGAAAATAGCTCCTCGTTCAAACGAAGATACACATTTCGTTCTAACGAGTTCTAGTCTCGTTTGAATGAACAGTCTAGTTCATTCCAACGAGCTTCTAACGACCTTCCAACTTGTGGTCCTCTATCAAACAGAGAAACCTCATTTGAAGTTTGTTCTAACAAACTAAAATAGTAGTTCTAACAAGTTGCAAACTCGTTCGAACGAACCCAAAAACAAAAATCTTATTTTGAAAAAATGCTTTTATAAAAAAGTGCCTAGAGTAAAAAACGTACATCCCAGAATAAAAATGTGTAAGTTTACATCAAATACCTTATACCATATAACTTCAAATAATATTGTGACGATTCCAATGGCTTGAGCTTTGAAACGTTGTTCGGTCACTAACAAGTCTTCAAAGACCGTGGCATATGCGGAGGTAGTGTTCGGTTTATAATGGGATACGTCAAAGTATTTAAACTATAAGAAATTATAAAACTCACTTTTACAAATATCCCACTTTGTCTATTCTGGTACAAAACAAAAAGAACTGAACCAAATTACAATAAAATCCATAAGACAATGTTCTACTAATTCCCTCCCAAACACAAAACGAATGACATTTAAAACTTTGTCTCCAACTCAAATTCTTCATCTTGTGTAGTCCATGAGATCATCATTAAAGCGAAAAAGACACTATACCAAAATGGGTAAATTAACACCCTTCCAGCTGCTAGCATTGTCACGGCCATTGACCGTGACAAAAAACACGCGTTTTGTGTCACGGTCATAGACCGTGACACGACCGTGACAAAAACTTGTCATGGTCATTGACCGTGATAATTCATATAATATTGTCACCGTCAAGGATCGTGACACGTCCGTGACAAATTTACCAGCAAAAACCCTTTCCCCTCCTTTTCTACCCCACCGATTTCTTTCCTCCTTTTTTCTCTCTCTATCTCTCTACGCTGCTCTCCCTCTCTCTCTCTCTACTTTCAGGTTAGTTTCTCTCTCTCTCTCTTCCATTTATATATATGTGTGTGTGTGCATGTTTGTGGTGGGTGGGGTGGGGGAGGGGGGTGGGGCTGTGTGTGTGTGTGTTGGTGGGGGAAGGGGGTCGGGCAGGGTGTGTGGTGGGGGGTGGGGCTGTTTGTGTGTGTGTGTGGTGGGGGAAAGGGGTGGGGTAGGGTGGGGGGGGGGGGGAGGGGAGGGGGCAGGGATGGTTGGGTGGTGGGGTAGGGGGGGCTGCGTGTGTGTGTATATGTGTGTGTAGTGTGCGTGTATGTGCGTGTATGTGCGTGTTTGTGCGCAGTGTCCCTTGTAAACGAATTGATTGATTATTAATTTTTTTAATATATGATTGCCCTCATTGTAAATTAGTAAATTAATATATGATTAATTATAAAAGTAGGATTGCCCCTCATTGTAAATTAGTAAATTAATAATTATATACTTTAATTGATGAAAATAATTAATTAAGTAGATGAATTAGAAGGAGTACGGGATACACATTTGTTGTTGACGTTGCTGTTGGATTATAGTGGATCGATGTTGGGTTGGTTAATTTTAAAAGTGGCATGACCACTGGATTATTGTTCATATGGGGGTGGAATTTTTTAACTTTTTTTGAAAATTACTTTGTATATCGAACAATATATATATAGTATGATAATTAAATGAAAATACTTGAAATTACATATAGTGCGCATAGATACTAGCGTTCTAGTTCTTATGCGTATGCATTCAATAGCCCTTAGACCCGTTCGAAAGTCATTACCCCTGTAATAAGATCTCTCGAATTGTCCCGTTTGGACAGTTTTGGACTGCATAATTTCTGTATAATATTCTTAGTGGCTTAAAGTTGTTACTTTTGGAGGAAGTTTTGCAGCCGTATCCTAATGTTCTCTGGGTACATACTAGATTGACAAGTGTGACTGTTATTTCAATTGAGCAATTGAAATAACACCCACACTTGCCAATCTACGTTGTGTACTTGGAGAACTACGAGGATATGCTGCCGATTTTTTTTCAAATCGTAATAATGTGCATGAGCTGTTAAGTATATTACAGAAAAATGTGATCTTGAATGGGATATGACCACTCATCCTTTAGAGGAGATGGAGGAAATAGAAATTTCTATTATAAAATGAATTTGAATTTGAAATTTAAAAATCGAATATAAATAAGACATAATTAAATGAAACGTACTATAAATCTAAGTTTTGTTTACCTTTAATAGGTGATTAGTTGTGGTAGCTGTGATGAGATATCTGAAATACAAAGAGTGGATGGGTGAGACAAATAGAATGGGGAATGTGTTTTGTAAAGGTGCTAACGAATTTGTGAAATACACAAAGAGATGTTATAATGATGAAGAGTTTCCGTGTCCGTGTGCTAGGTGTAAGAATGGTAAGGTGTTTGAGCGGAAAACAATTGAACTACAATTGTTAAGATCGGGTATACAAGATAGTTATCGATTTTGGAGTTTTCACGGTGAATTGAAAGTCCCTTTTTTCCCCTTCCCAATCTTCACAACAACCTTCAACAAGTAGGTTAGATGTAGAAGGGGACGCCGTAGATCATAATATGTTAGAGGATTTAGTTGATGATGCGTACGGAGTTTATGAAGCAGAGGGGAATGAGGTTACTGATGAAGCAGAGGGAATATATGCCTGACTCGACCAGCATGATGACACTGATGAGTTGGTCGATGATGGTGGTCATGTGTTGGAAAAACAAGTGAAATTAACGAGTTTGCAACGTGACAAAACTTGTCAAGGTCAAGGATCGTGACATGACCGTGACAAGTCCGTGACAAAAAATGTTGTCACCCCCAGAATTGTCACGGTTATTGACCTTGACAAGTCAACTTGTCAAGGTCAATGACCGTGATAATTCCGCAGATTTGGTGTAGTGAGACCTGCACACATGAAATAAAAGAATACCGTAACGGATTTGAGAGTTTAAAATAGAATAAAAACTCCCCCTCAATTTGTTCTCCCCCTTTTTGTCCCTAATAGACAAAGGGTAAGAAACTAAGCATGAATAATAGCATTGTTGATACCAAATTTAGTCAGTTGACGTGGACCAATCATATGAAGACACTTGTCAATCTACGTAGAGAATACAAACACTTCCAATGAACAGCATACTTTCACCGAGCTACTGAGGCGTTCCGAGCTACTTAAGCGTACCGAGTAACTTAGGCGGTCCGAGCTACTTAGCGTGCAGAGCATCCAATCAAGAAAACTAAAAGGCGACTACGCATTAAATGCTCATTATTATTGTAAAGATGTATATGTATACTAGATAACGGCGCATTACCTTTTCATATGTATAGCCTCAAGGCTATAAATACATTGTAACCTCCTCATAAGAAGGGGACTTTGGATCTCTGGGTGAATCTATCATCGAGATTCAAGGCAAACAGTCAGCAATACAAAAATAGTGGACGTAGGCCATTTTCATAGCGTAAACCACTTTAAAAATCCTTTGTCTTATTTATTAATTTTTATCTGTGATTGACTAATTAGATATAATCTAGTTTTTTACATCAACAGATTGACGCCGTCTGTGGGAAACGACTGTACTTAGCGTTTTTCACCAAACAACTCATCATCTATGGCTGAGATTCCGGAATCCAGTAATCGAAACACTAGGATCCCTCCAAACCCCTCTACTCCACAAAATATTCAAGATCTGCCTGGCATAATAGCTAATTTAGCCCAAGGGCAAACGACCATGCAAGAAACCTCGCGTCAACTTATACAAACTGTTCAAGATGGAGTGCCGGCTCAATCAGGACAACGAAGTGCTCAGAGAAATACCCATATGCCATCTTCAAGAACTAGACGAACGCTATTCCCGGAGGTCTCTCAATCTAGACGCACTGGTTCATATCGTACTGAGAGGACTAATGATCCTTCGTATCAACCTGACCGAACTTCATCAGTACGAGCTACAGATTCTCAACAGAATGTCACTCTAACTCCAGAACGGACCAGTGATCTGGAAAGGTTAAGTAGAGTCTCTCCTTTCGATCGATTGGGCCCCAAGAGGAATAGAAATCCTCCTAGGATCGCGTCGAGCAACTCTCAACATCCATCCGATCTAAGGGAAGGTTCTGCCAATCATGCCCAACTTCCCATAATGAAAGGTCCCAAGAAGAAAACTCAACGCGATCAGCCGCTCGAACAAATAGGCCCGAGGTGGGAAATGATGCATGGAAAGCCTCTATTCAAAGGTTGGAAGACAGGTTAGGGGAAATGGCTAAGACCAAGAATCCTCTACAAAGAACTTTTGTCCAAGGGACACCATTCGTGTAGGCAATTGTGGATTTTCCCACACCATCAAAATTCAAAGCTCCTATGGTGACACCTAAATATGATGGAAAGACTGATCATGTCCTCCATATAGAGCAATACCAAGCTGCTGTCGATATCTATGCGGTTCCAGATGAGATGAGATACAAGGCGTTTTCAGGAACTCTCACCGGGTCAGCTCAGATATGGTACAACAACCTTCCTCGGGGGAAAATTGCAACTTTACTTCAAGTGGCAGAGCTGTTCATAGGGAATTTCTGTTTTGGAGAGAAGCCAGTTAAAAGAGTAGCACACTTACTGAGCGTTAGACAGAAGACAAAAGAAAGTACCAGGGACTATATTACTCGTTTCAATAATGAGAAACTTGAGGCAATTGATTACGAGGAGAAGACAACAATTACTGCTCTGATGAGTGGATTATTACCAGACACGTACTATACTTTGGCCAAAGATCCGCCTAGGACTATGGCAGAACCGATGGCAAAGGCAACCAAGATCATGAACGCTGAGGAAGCCATGGCTACGAAGAAGAATATAGATACTAAGGAGACCAAGGTTGAGACTAGTAAAACTGAGAAGAAGGATCAGAAGAACAATGGTGGCAACAAGCAGTCGAAAGGTAAACAAGCACTGAAGCAGATAAGGAAATATGGAAATTATACTCCCTTGAAGGTATACATAAATCACATTCTGGAAGAGATCAAGAACAGCGAGGAGCTAACCTGTCCAGAGAAAATGAAGGCAGATCCTGACAAAATGGACAAGTCCAAATACTGTGAATTCCACAAAGATCACGGCCACACGACTAAACGTTGCATAGCTCTTCAGAATGAAATTGAAGCACTCATCAGTCGAGGAAAACTAACTAAGTACGTTGATCGCCAAAATGGTGGAAAAACCAGCAACAGAGGAAGGCAAAGATCTAAGTCTCCCCGCCGAGTAAAATAAGACAAGAAGAGAGATCACGAAGATGATCCAGAAGATGACCCCGATCTCCCCAAAAGGCCGAGACAGCCAGAGCGCGAGGTATTTTCAATCCATCTTGGGTCATTTGAATGTAATGTCATTACAGGTGGAGATGCACGAGGTGGAGATCTTACTGCGGAGAAAAAAGATTATCTCAAGGAGGCCCAAGCTTGATCTTACATACATCGCATAAACTTGGCTGAGGATGATTGCCCGAGGAAAGTGAATAGGTACAAACTGGTCATCGGTTTTTCTAAGAATGACCTGGCAGGTGTACTATATCCTCGTGACAACCCATTGGTGATCAAGATGAGAATAAAGGAGGTGGTTATTTTACGGGTACTGGTGGATAATGGTAGCTTTGCAGATATCATGTTCTACCCATGCTTTGACAGTTTGAATCTGAAGTTAGCCCAGTTGGAGCCATATCACAGGCCCCTCCTCGATTTTACTGGCTAAAAGGTTTTTCCATTTGGGACGATCAAGTTGGACATGCTTATTGGTACATGGCCTGCTTGACTAACAGAAAGAGTACAGTTTTTCATAATGGATAAAAAAGTCCAATCAGCCTACAACATCATCATGGGAAGGGTAGGTCTAAAGAAGTTCGAGGCAGTACCATCTACTGTACATCAATGTCTAAAATTCCTAACCAATTTCGGAGTGAGAGTTGTGAAAGGCGACCAGAAAGTAGCTCGAGAATGCTACTATTCATCTGATGAACGGGAAGAACCAAAAGAATCCAGGAAGAAGACTACTACATATTAAGTGGATGAAACAGAAGATGCAGAGATTGAAACATTAGACCCTAGAGACGAGTCTCAGCTCGTGAAGGGCCAGATCATGGAAGCTACCGAAAATATCATTCTGGACGATGAACACCCAGAACGAATAACCCAAATTGGTGCGCCACTGGATGTATCGATAAAACAGGAACTAATAGCATTTCTAAGGCGCAGAAAATAGACTTTTGCATGGAGTCATGAAGACATGACAGGGATAGACCCGAGTTTCCTATGCCACGTGCTCAACGTTAACAAGGAAGTCAATCCAGTGAAGCAGCGAAGAAGGGTGTTCAGCCCTGAAAAGAACCAAGCTATACAGGAAGAAGTAAAGAAACTACAGAAAGCCTTTTTTATTGAGGATGTCAAGTATCCTGATTGGCTAGCAAATGTGGTGATGGTAAAGAAGAAAAACAACAAGTGGAGGATGTGTGTGGACTTCACTGATCTTAATAAAGCCTGTCCAAAGGATCATTTTCCTTTGCCCCGAATCGATCAGCTGGTGGATGCTATCTCGGGGCATGAATTGTTGAGTTTCATGGATGCTTACTCTGGTTACAACCAGATTAAAATGAAACCTGAGGAGAGGGAAAGTACCTCTTTTATCACTCCAAGGGGAACGTATTGCTATAATGTTATGCCTTTCGGACTTAAAAACACAGGTGCAACATATCAGCGGCTGATGAATAAGGTGTTTGCAGAGAAAATTAGTCATAACGTGGAGGTGTATATTGACGATATGCTGACGAAAAGAAAGAAAGCTGTTGTTCATTTAGTTGACCTGGGTCAGACTTTTGATCAACTAGAGAAATATCAAATAAGTTTAATCCCACCAAATGCATATTTAGAGTACGGGAAGGTATGTTTCTCGGATATATCGTTAACCAACGAGGTATCGAGGCGAACCCTGAAAAGATCAAGGCCTTATTGGAGCTACGATCTCCAGCTACGAAAAAGGAGGTGCAAAGTCTCACAGGACGAGTTGCAGCACTTAACAGATTTGTGTCACGAGCAACAGACAGATGCCTCCCATTCTTCAAAACACTTCGAAAAACTTTTGAGTGGAATGATGAATGCGAGGAGGACTTTCAAGAGTTGAAGCAATATCTGGGGACACCTCCATTGTTATCTAGACCAGTGATGGGAGAAAGGTTATACTTGTATTTAGCGGTTTCAGATAACGTAGTTAGCTCAGCATTGATAAAAATGGAGGATAGAGTGCAGAAACTAGTCTATTACACCAGAAAGGCCCTTCGAGGAGCAGAGATCAGATATCCAAGGCTTGAGAAGTTAACACTAGCACTAATTGAAGCAAGTAGAAGGATGAGGCCATACTTCCAAGCCCATACTATAGTAGTGTATACTAATATGCCATTAAGACAAGTTCTGCATAAACCTAAGAAATCAGGAAGATTGATATACTGGGCAGTAGAACTTGGTGAATATGACATAGTTTATGAGCCTAGGTCATCACTCAAGGGGCAGGCAGTAGTGGATTTTTTTGCAGAGTTTACTCACTCTGATACATCTGAAGAGCAGGAGTTTAATACAGACCAACTCGTGGATGTTACGGGATCATCGAATTTAACACCCGACCAACTTCCATCCGTGGATAAGCAAGAGAAGATAATCAACGAGAAATGAGAAGTGTAGGGGGAAGACAAAAGGAAGTATTAAATATTCCATAGAGGAACTCTATCTGACCAAGAGTTTGATAATGAAGTACCTGTATGGAATCTATATGTGGATGGCTCTTCGTGTGCCACAGGCAGTGGAGCAGGAATAGTTTTAAACAGTCCTGATGGAATTAATATGGAGTATGCTCTACGTTTTCAATTTAAGGCGTCCAATAATGAAGCTGAATATGAAGCTATGATCGTGGGTCTAAGTCTGGCCAAAACCATGAAGGCAGAGCATGTCGTTGTATTAAGTGATTAACAATTAATCATAAATCAAATTCTTGGGTCATATGCAGCGAAGGGAGAACTAATGGTCAAGTATCATGCAAAAGCTATGGAGGTTGTCTCAACTTTTGCCGCAGTTCAGTTGATCAGAATACCGAGATTGGAGAATGCAAGAGCCGACGTCCTAGCTTGGATGGCATCAGCAATATGCACCGAGCTACGAAGAACAATCCCCATAGAAATCTTGGTAGATCAGAGCGTAGACGAAGATTTGATGATGAACTTCATTACCCTCGACTTGGGACCATCCTGGATGGATCCCATCGGGGCCTATATCGAAGAGGGGGCTGTGCCAACTGATAAACTCGCAGCCAAAAAACTGAAGTTTAAAGATGCTCGTTACGTATTGGCCAGTGGCATTTTGTATAGAAGAGGCGTTATAGAAGGACTACCGAGATGTGTTCATCCCTCCGAAGTTAAAGACTTGATCGAAGAGGTTCACGAAGGGTCTTGCGGAGCTCATGTAGCAGGTCGGACGCTCTTGCAGAGAATAACAACACAAGGGTATTACTGACCAACGATGAGAGCTGACTGCGCAGCTTATGCTAAGAAGTGCGATAAATGCCAATGTTTCTCTTCCATCTGAAGAACTCCCCAAGCATTGTTAACACCCATTACATCCCCTTGGCCATTCTCCATGCAGGGGATAGACTTGGTCGGGCCACTTCCAATGACCAAAGGGAGATTCAAATACCTCGTAGTTGCTGTGGATTATTTAACCAAATGGGTGGAAGCTGAACCTCTCATTGAAATGACGTATGACAAGGTCTATCAGTTTATTTGGAAGAGTATTATTTGTAGATATGGTCTCCCACACTCATTCATTACTGACCATGGAACCCAATTTAACAACGAGGAATTCGCTACATATTGTCATCAATCCAATGTACAGAAGATCCACTCTGCACCAGGCCATCCCTAGAGCAATGGGCAGACTGAAGTGACAAACTGAACCCTACTGAATGGTCTAAAAAAATGGTTGGATGGCGCAAAGGGAAACTGGATTAACGAGCTACACTCTGTGTTATGGGCTTATCGCACTACATCGCGAACAGAAACCGGGGAGTCTCCGTACATGTAGACATTTGGGAGTGAGGCTATCATACCTGCTGAATTGGGTCTACCCACACATAGGGTGCTTAATTTTAATTCTCCTGTAAGCTACTTGATGAGATATTTAGACCTAGATATTCTCAAAGAAGTTAGGGAAGAAGCAGCAATCAGGAATGCAACATACCAACAACGAACAACCTTGTTCTACAACAAAAGGGTGAAGAATTACGATTTGAAAGAAGGGGATTACGTGCTGAAGAAGGTGATCCAAAAGCATAACAAACTGGAGGCCAACTGGCATGGAACTTACAGAGTAACTGAAGTTGTTCGTCCTGGGACATACAGAATTGAAATTTTGGAGGGAGAAGAATTCAAGAACGCATGAAATGCAGAGCATCTGCACAAGTATTATCAGTAATTAAAGACCATATATAATACATTTCTTTCAATATGAATAAAGTGATGTTTCGCCCATATTTCCTCCTTTGTTGAATTTTCTTCGGAATATTAGTGCTACTAACTACACAAACACAAATTCAGATCAACAACCACCAACTACGGTTGGTCGAAAATTTATTAACCACCAACTCCGGTTGGTCGGCAATTCATTAACCACTAACTCCGGTTGGTCGGCAATTTATTAACCACCAACTCCGGTTGGTCGACAATTCATTAACCACCAACTCCGGTTGGTCGACAATTCATCAACCACCAACTCTGGTTGGTTGGAAATTTAACACCCACCAACTCCGGTTGGTCGACAATTTAACAACCATCAACCCCGGTTGGTTGGTAAATAAAAATCATACAGTGCAAAAGCCTGTTTGATCACGGGTGAACTCAAGGGACACCCCAAACTAGGCAAGAAGATGGGTGACCTCCCGAGGCATCCACTGTGTAGGCAACAAGGTAATCCTGGCAAGATTACTACAACTAAGCATGAACATGGGATGGAAATTATTCCATTGCTTACGCCCAAAGAGTGACAAGTCACTATAATCACACAACAAATGGGACAATTTCCATTGTCTAAAAGCGAAACTGGACATTTCGTCCTTATATATATATATTCACCAATGAATAACAAAGACATTCTATAAAATATTTCCAAGGAAATGAAATCGTAAAAGAAACTAAATCTTTCTTTATTAAAACCAAGCAAATTACAATTTGATTCATTACAAATGTCTTATTCTATGGGTTTCCTTCCCTCTGCCTTTAAAACAGGTTCCACTCCAGTTGGAGGATCATCTAATGCATAAGGAGAGTTTATAAAGTTCATATCTTGCAGCATTCTGACATTAATTATGGATGGTCGATCAAACAAGTGCTCTGGACGAGATATCTCAAAATTCGAATGAAGACTATAATCACCAAGATACTTGGAGATCAAAATCCGAAGAATAATGCGCGCTGGAATCCAGCTAAGGTCAAGTTTTAAGGGAGGCACATGTAAATCAAGAACTCCAGGTTCATAATAATCCCATAAGAATTGACCTTGCTCCAGTTTCAGAACACATAAGGCATTCAACCATCCCTACTTATATCCTTCGTTGCTCGATTGCTGTAAACGAGCATCAAGATGATACAGAGCTTCATTATACCCAGCCATCCAAAACTCCCTGGGCTGCTTATGAAATTGATAGGTCAATCTTTCAAGTTGCTCGTGGAGATTTTTAACCAAAAGATCCTTATTTTCCAATACTAAATTTTGGTTGGAGAGTTGCTCGGTGAGAACTTGCATTTTCTGATACATTTCGACCAAGCCTTGAGTTTTGGCTTTTATCTGAGTGGCTTGATTTAATAAAGTCTGGTCAGTCCTCGTCTCTTCAACACTTTTTTGAACAACTCTACCTCTACCCCTTGAGGAGGATGTCAGTTTAGCTCGTTTCAAAGTCTCCAGCTCTTCTCTCAACGCAGCATTTTCAACCTCTAAAAAGGAATAACCCTCATCATTGACTGGAATCAAGGCTCCCGAGGAAGAAGAAGCAATAATTTTAAGTCGTTTTAGCTCCTCTTGCAGCGTAACATTTTCTTCTTCCAACAGCTTGGCAATGTGCCTATGTTCTTCGACTTCACGACTTATAACATTTTCTCTTCTCTTATGAGCAGAAAGATACTTATCATAACCTCGATCAGAACTCAGTTGTTGGTACTTTTGCTCGTAACCCTCATGTAGGAGTTTGTTGGATTCTTTGTACTGTTGTTGAAGTTCCTCGATCGTTCCTCGAAGATCTTCAATCATTTCGTAATAAGCCACATTGTTGGCTACAACACGATCAAGTAGGCACTTCAAGTATTGGTAAGCATCAATTGCTCGTTCAGAGGCATCTGATCCGACGATGTCAATTATTTTGGCCACAGTAAAGTCTACATGACCAGCTTTGAAATAATCATTAGATGATAAGAGTTCCATCCTGGCCACAAACTAGCAAAGAGAAAATAAAAAACAAAATCAACAATGATGCGAACAGAGCAAGTAAGAGAAAAATTCAAGACGAACAATAAAAGGTCATTTTTTATTTATCACGACAAAGGAAAATATATTTCAGGGTTACATCCAAGAAATAACGAAATAAAAGACCCGAACAACTTTACACCTTCTCCTTAGTTCCTACAATCTCCTCGGACAGTTTAGAGGAAGGGGTTGGTTGCTCGAAGAGCAATGGCAGTTTCTCGGCAGATGTGCTAGCTTGTTGGACTTTCTCGGAGGATTGAACAACAACAACAATAGGGACTTGCTCTCCTATCATCATAGAAGACTCATATGATGCAGCTTCATCATCTTCTTCTTCTCCAGGAGAGGGAGGAAGGCCATAAGTATGCTCCTGGAATAACTCAGAATCTTCAGCAACCTTCAATTTCTTCAAAGCTGCTATCCATCCATCCCTAAAATACTTAACACTGGCATACTCCATCTGAGAAGACATAACGGTCAGGCCCTTATTCTAACCCTTGTCCCAACCAGCACTAAAAGATTTCTTAACAACAACTTTCCTTTTTGCTCTCTCCGAGGAAGTCTTTTCCCTAAGGAGCTCTTCGATAGATTTCAATTTTTCTTCTACCTCTGTCTTATGTCGTTCAGCATCTTGAAGTTTGGCAACATCTTCCTCGGTAGATTTAAGCTTGACCTCAAGCTCCTTTTCACGTTGTTCAGCGTCCTTTAATTTCTTCTCCAACTCTTTGGAGGCAGTTAGAGCCTGATCTCGATTTATTTTAACAGACTGGAATGGTTTCTCCCATGCCCTTTTGTCTTCCTCGTACTTCTAACGAGACTCCTTCAAAGATTGAGTTAATCCAGCAAAAGCTTCCTCTATCCCACCCGAGGAGGTGGAAGCCCTGATGGCTTCATCTTTCTTCGAAATACTATTGAAACACGTCACGAGCTAAAAAAAGAAAGAAGTTTAATTCAATATATGAATATAGTACTAGAAGATAAAGGACTCAGGCTAACAATACTTACTGACGTAATGTGTTGAGCAGCCAAAGTAGTAATTCTCTCACGAGAAAAAGTGTCTTCAATACCTTGGAATTTTAGGACAGTCCAATATCTAATCAAGCCCATAGCAGAGCTCGGAGGAATAAGAGCTGGAACATTACCTTCAACATTTGAAGGTTGAGAAACAGAGTCAACAGGTCTCTCAGTAGGACCTCTTTTCAATCTCCTCAAAGGAGCACTTTCAATTAAAGGTGTTGTCTCTCTTTGTGAAATGGCAACAGTTTCACTCGAAGGTGCTGCCTCTTTTGGAGGCATAGGGGGCTTCTTGCCAGTTTCCTTAGCAGCAGTAGAGGGGGGGGGGGGTACATCTACATTCTTTATCCCCTCATCTGGGGCATACTGTTTGTTCATCTTTGCCTCTTCAGTGGAAAAAGCAGACTTGTCAAAAAATGTGGGAGCTTTCCTCTTCTTCATCAGATCAGTAATAGGAGTACTTAAATTAGAAGAAGATCCTTTCACACTGGTTTCAGAAGTTGGTATCCGATCAAGATCAATCACCACAGGACGAGCAATGAAAGATGAAGTGGAGCTTCTGTATCTCAACAAATATGAAGCGGACCTCACATGCTCTCCAACGATCGACTGATGCAAACTCCGGATAAGTTTCAACTCATTTAAATTAATATCAATTTCCCTTGGAGATTTCCTTTTACTGTCAACTGTAACAAAAAAAATTAATGTCAGTGATGCATTTCATCGAATACAAAGAAAACAAGATTTCAAAAATAAAAACAACCTATCCCATTGCCATAAAGCGGACACCTAGGACCTTGGTACACATCATTTCCATTTAATGGAGGGTGTTGTCAATTTTTCATCACAATTCCATGATCAAAATAGTGTTTATTGGCATCGGGAAGATTGACAACTAAATCTCTATTCGAAAACCTAGTTTTTAAATAGCAAGTAGTGTCACTGGTAACCCATCTATAACAAAACATAATTTCTGGAATTCCCAAATGAGTTCCATGAAGTTTATTCAACCTATATACGCCATTAACTACCCTCCATCTATTTGGAGCTATTCTTGCAGGTACAATATCGAAATATTGGCAAAACTCCAAACATAGGGGATTTAGAGGGAAAGAAAAGCCACACTCAGCTATAAAAAGAGTTGGGAACCAATGTCCTTCCGCCAAAGAAAATAAAACATAAGGACAAGGAGGTTCTTCCAAAATAACCCATGAAGGGATTGAAAAATCAGACCGAAATTTATCCAACGATTCAATAAGATAAACCATGGTGAATAAAGTAAATAAAGAAGAAGGAAGAAAATCTTACAGAAGAAAGAGAGATCGGTCGACAATGAATGATGGAAAGAATGAAGGCATAAGATAGAGAGAAAATGAAGAGTTCAGAATTACAGATTTGAAAAGTAGAAGACGATAGGATTTTTTGTCGCACTTAAATACTTTACCTCGGGAATAGAGAAAAACAATGATTACAAGGGAAGACGTTTGCGTTTCCGACGGCTAAAAGAGGAAAAACTCACAAATATCGAAGTGATTGTGAAAAATTCAAAATATTTACGAAGTTTGATGTTATGCGCTCAAAAGAAATTATATACAATGAAAATTTTCCTAATCTCTGAAGACCAGTAATCCGAGCAGCTTTCAAGCAAAATGTTCCACACTCTTCTTCAACCTCAACTGTGAAACATTGGGGGCTTCTGTTAATATTAAATTTAGTCAGCTGACGTGGACTAATCATATGAAGACACTTTTCAATCTACGTAGCGAATACAAATACTTCCAACAAACAACATACTTTCACCGAGCTACTCAGGCGTTCCGAGCTACTTAAGCGTACCGAGTAACTTAGGCGGTCCGAGCTACTTAGTGTGCAGAGCATCCAATCAAGAAAACCAAAAGGCAACTACGCATTAAATGCGCATTATTATCGTACAGCTGTATATGTCTACTAGATAACAGCGCATTACCTTTTCATATATATAGCCTCAAGGTTATAAATACATTGTAACCTCCTGATAAGAAGGGGACTTTGGATCTCTGAGTGAATCTATCATCGAGATTCAAGGCAAACAATCAGCAATACAAAAACAGTGGACGTAGGCCATTTTCATAAGGCTGAACCACTTTAAAAATTCTTTGTCTTATTTATTCATTTTTATCTGTGATTGATTAATTAAATATAATCTAGTTTTTTTACATCAACAAGCATTATTCAAATCCAAATTGAATAGCATCACAAAGATAAACAATTAAGCACATGTGATGAATTTCTAAAGGACATCAATCAACTATTTGTGAAATTTATCAAATTCTTCAAGTATAAAAAGTATATGTATAAAAGGTACATATAGGTACAAAATATATAACACCGTTGAATAAAACTAAAATATCCAAATCATGAAAGAGGAATTGTAATTGTGTGAACATTATTCATGGGCAAATCAACATATGCATTAACATAGGCACACAAAGTCAATGAGATACTTCTAAAGCAAGAACTCAATTTCATCATTAGGTGTAAGAATGTTGAACTTAAATTAAATTGACTCGACTTATACAACATGCCATTAATTTAAATATTTCTCAAATCAATAACGTCAAATTATCTAACACTTTTCAAGAGATTCCGTTGTGCAAATCCATTGGTCCGCCACTCATAAGAATAATACGTTCAACTCCCTAAAACACGTGTAATTCATAGACTCATAGGGTCTTAACAAGAAAATTCCTATCAAAAATAAAGAAAACAAATAATAAAAGCCACATTACATACAAAAACAAATCAAAGAAAAAGAAATAGGGAAAAAGAGGATTCAAGAGGCCCGTAAGGATCAAGTTAAAGACGAATGAGCCAACTTGATATTTTGGTATTATCACCATAAAGAAGAGCTTTCGGATTTTTCTGTAACACCCTCAAAATCTCACATATTTAAGTTCTCACCCTCAATATTTTGAAGATACCCTAATGCTCATATGGAGCGAAGCATCAATGAAAATAAATTAACCTTGACACTTCTGTTTTTATGTGCCGTTAATCTCATAGATTATTTTTGCAAATGATGGTTGTTGGTACATGAGGCCCCCAATTTTAAATTTTATCACAAAAAGTAATTTCCTTTTTAAAGATGCGGAAGCGAGATGGTTCAATTAAACACACACACACACAAACACCAAATTTTAATTTCTTTCAAATTAAAATTAAATTTAACTCAAAGTGAAATTAAATTAATTAACAAATGCATTTTTCACTTAAACATATTAACTCAACCCAAGTCCTAGAAATTTGCCTAAGTCATATTTTCAATATTACCAAAATAGGCCAAACCAATTTTACCAAATTAAATTATGACTTGAATTAAATTAACTTTTACCCAAAACATTAGTTACTACCAAATTAAGTAAGTAGTGATTTAAACTAATTTTATCTTTTTACCTAAGCATGCATTCTAGGTGATTTTGCAAAAGATAAAATAAACAATTAACCATTACGTCGCGATGTACGAGGAAAAATCCACAACGAAAAAAAATCTCGGACGGCCCTAGTCACAAATTCACTAAGTATAGTTTTACAAGTACAAGACACGAAAGACTTACAACACTCGACTTGACTCCGTACAAGCCCCGACGCTTCTTCTTGTACACACCTCTACCTAGCGAATAACCACGGAGCTCCACCACGATCTTGAAATCCATCGATTGGACTTTTTCGGTCACCGCCACCCAAACAAGGAGCCTTTCTCCAAGTGGGTATGTCAACTTTCTCCAAGCCTTTCTCCAAGAGCCTTTCTCCAAGCAAACTTCTTTTTTGTGGGATTTAGAAGCAAACCCAAACTTCTCTTCAACTTGGTAGAGAAAAACCCGGTTCCAAACACTCCAAGCAATGATATATAAATTTAAACTTGGAATAAACAATATGGGTGAAAACAAGAGTGTTTAATGAATTTTTTCTTGAAAAATAGACACTCAAAACATGGAATTTTTCTTGGAAAATTGAACTCTCAAAACTCTCTCTAGGATATGGAATAATATGAAAAAGTTGGTTCCTGCACCTCTTAAGTCTGTTCAAAAGTTAGTGGGTAAAGGTGAGTGGAAACATGGGAAAACTGCTAAAGAAATTTCTCGCCTGAAATCTCGTTCGAAAGAAGTCTCATTAGAACGACCCTTCTAAAAAAGTTCGAGTGGCCAATGGGAAAATCTCGTTGGCAAACTCGTTCGAACAAACTTCTCGTTCTAATGACAAACTCGTTCGAACGACAATTTCGAACGAACTTCCAGAATGTTTAAATTTTAATTTTTAGCCCAGAAGCTTTATTTTAAAGTTTTAAAGAAATTTTTTGAAAATAAACAACAGTTTAAAAACAAAGAACACCCATATAGATATTGTTCCAAGATCCTATATATATATTTAACATGCATTCATACCTTAGGAGCAATAGAACCAATGTTGTTGACGTAGAAACGAGGCACACTAAACTCGGCATTTGATGAAGCTTTAATCTTGGCCTCTACATCTTCAACTTTAGCATGTCATAGGCTTGAAGGATGGTCAAGAACTCTATCCTATGACTCAAACGTTTTTGTCCGAAATTGAGCCAAAACAATAAAGGACTCAATTGGAAATTTGTGTCCTTACAAATTTCCCCCTTTGGCTATTCCGGGACAAAAAACAACAAAAATCCTAAAGGGCCGTCAAGCTCTACTAGACATAGAAAAAATGTCCCACCCAAAATAAAATTACATAGCTTAACTCAAACAACCCAAGGATTAATATCTTTGCCGACGATGAAAGTTTGACGATGAAAGTTGCCTTTTAGAAGAATTCCTTCACACTTAAGCAAACTATCAAATGCATAGGGAATATCAAAATATTAAATGCAATTAAATTAATTACTCCCCCTAAATTAATTCTACCCTTTATCAACTATGATCCACCTAAGAAGATAGCGCTCTACCCCTGAGTTAAATCTTTTAAACTTAGATAAGATTACAATAGGATTAGATACAATTTCTCTCCCTATCATTCTCCCCTTATTTGTTCAGGAATATACAAAGGATAACAAACTAATTTAAACATGATAAAGCTTAGAGTGATAAGAACATGAAGGCGTATGGGCAACAAAAGCAAAACTAATCCGTACAAAGAGAAAAGGAAACCAACTAAGATGAAAGAAAATGATACCAATATGATATAGAAAGTATTAAGTATCTGATATCAACAAAGAATGCAACAAGATAGATACCAATCATGAAGTAAAATCATAGATGGACTAGAAAGCAAGGCAAAGACAAATAAAACAAACAATATCAAATATATGTATACATAATATATACCTAATAGACTCAAGTACACATATATAGATATAAACACCAAAATGACACACACAAAATATAATACGAGTCTTCCACACTCGTATGGCAAAAATGTGTCATATGAAAACGAAAGTGTAGGGGTGTGAACTAGTAACACTTAAATTTAGACCCAAACACTTAAAACATGTTCACGGAGTTATCAATTGATTGCAAACTTCATCACATTTGAATATAACCTCATGTGACAATATAAATTGAACTCAATGAACAAACATACACAATGCATACAAGCCTAGACTTTTGATGATTCTACAAACCAATAGAGTCATGACATTGAAAGTTCAACTAGGATAAACGGACATTGTGCAAACCGTTGATATACCATCCAAACTCCCTCAATAAGCATATATATTTTTGAATGAATATATCAATTAAACATAGGTCTGGGCAAATATTTTTCTTTTTAGTGCCATATTTTATTTTTAGGCCTTTGGACCACGTATTGCTTTTAGGTTCAAGCAAACGGTGGCTTACTATTCGCAAAGGATAATAATTCCTTTCGAATCCCTTCCCCATGTATCATTATATATATCATTTTTATATCTCACAAATATGTAGATGACAAGATTGGTAGGAGAAAACCTCACAAAGCTCAACTATAACATGTGACGATTAAATTTCAAAAGAGCTCGTGCATGTATTAATAGAGGCATATAAAAATAGAATCCGTTATATCAACACAAAATCCAACTACTCCATGTAAGCATGGTAGATAACATAATAAGGATTGACAATCTAAACCAAAAGTTCTAGCCACATGGAAGTGAAAAAGAAGGGATTCTAACATAAGTGTATGTCACATAGAGTGTGTCAAACTAAAATAACACAACAAAAAAAAATCTTTTTGAGTTTTTCAAAATTTTAACCAAAAATAGAAATATTTACTCAAAAGACACACAAAAATCATTTGTATTTTTCATTAAGCATAAATTACGAAAAGGGTAAAACACAAATGATAAACAAAAATCTTTTTATATTTTTCATTTAATGCAAATAAAAATGAAAAAAGTATAATACAAAAGATACACAAAAATCATTATTCTAGCATGTGATTAAGCATGGAGCATAGACTAGAAAATGACTAAAACGAGCATACATTTAGCATGATAATATAGCACGTTGTACAAAAGCTAAAGTATGCAAATAAAACTAACACATTCAACCTTTAATTTTTGCGAGGGAGGAAGCATGTGAAAGTAAATGAGAATCAAATACCCTATCTAGTAAAGCTACCAAGTCGGATCTCCTAACACAAATTAATGATGAATGACAATCACGAGGAGTAGGAATCTTGGCTACCTCGGTTGCCTTACATTGGGATTTTCTAGGACCTCGTTTAAGATCAAAACAAAATTTCCTAAGAAGACCTTTTCGACTAAAATAGGAGCACCTAAAGATTCGACAAAAAGATTTACCTAAGGAATGATCTCTAAAGGCTTTCCTAGGCGATTCTCCTAAAACATTGGTTTTGGCTTTATGAGTTGATTCATTACAAGTATAGAAGTCTAAACCACAAGTGTCATTTTTTATTTGGACCGTACATAAGATTTTATCTAGTTTTTTGGACCTACACTCCAAATCAAATTTGACTTTACTAGTGTCTTTTAATTTATTTTCTAATTCTAAAATTTAAGACTCTAATAAAACATTTCTCTCTTCAAATTCGAGAAGCTCATTTTTCATTGATTCCATTAAACCTCTAAGGCTATCTCTCTCGCCTTCTATATATTCAAGCTTCTCTCGAAGAGTCCTCTCACGTGTCCTAAGGTCTTCTACCAACACACTATCATCAACGACCTTGGCACGCTCTTTTAAACTAGCTTCTAACTTCAAATTAGCTCTTTTTAATTTAATAGATTCTTTATAAAGTTCTTAAAAAGCATTTTGAAGTTCACTCACATCAACCTCATCATTTTTATTCTCTCTCTTCTTCACTCTCACTACCATAAAAAATAAGGAAATCATAAACATTGACCTTGGAAGTGTCATGTCTTAAAATTTCATCAATAGAAGATTGCTCACTATCACTCACATGACTAGCCATAAAATCCACAAAGTTGGGCTCAGTGGGGGAATCAGGTCCCTCTTCATTATCACTATCACTAAGGGTTGCATTAAAAGAAATTGGTTGCTTACCCTCTCTCCTTAATTTATTGGGACACTCTTTTTCCCTCTGGCCATACCCTTCACATCCAGAACACCTATTTGACTCGTCCCTATTTAAATTTTCTTTAAGAGTTTTAGGGATATTTTCAGCTTTGTGATGCTTAGAAGTTTCAAATTTCTTAAAATCATTTTTAAATCGATCTTTGTTAAATTTAAGAAAATTTTGAAACTTCCTAGCAAACAAGGCCATATCTTCCGAGTCACTCTCACTATCACTCTCTACTACTTGTTTTTCCTCCTTTCGGGCTTTCAAAGCAACGTCCTTTTCTATTTTCTTTTCAGTTTTGGAGGGAAACATGTCTAGTTCATAGGTTTGTAAATCACCTACGAGCTCTTCTCATTTCGTAGAGGCTAAAGTGCGTAAAGAATTTAAAACGGTCACTTTTGGAATAAATCTATCGGGTAGGGACCTTAAAATTTTCTTTACTACTCGGTTGTCGGGTATTTTCTCTCCCAAATTAAAAGATGAATTAAAAATATCAGAAAATCTAGCATAAAATTCATCAAAAGTTTCTTTTTCAATCATTTTGATGGTTTCAAATTGAGTGGTGAGGTTTTGGAGTTTCGAAGCTTTTACGACACTAGTTCCTTCATGAGTGAGTTGTAAAATATCCCAAGCTTCTTTAGTGGTTTCACACGTCATAATGCAATAGAATTCATCCGGTATGACCGCGCTAAACAAGGCATTTAAACCTTGGAAATTAAAATTAGATAGTTTGAATTCATTTTCATTTCATCTATCGGTGGGTTTGGGAACATGCTCATTATATACTAAATGTGTAGGTGGGGACCACCCGTTAACGACAGATAATCAAACTCTCTCGTCGATAGATTTTAGTGCTGATTTCATTCGCGCTTTCCAATACGCGTAGTTAGAACCATCGAAAATAGAAAATTTTGAAAACGGGAAAAATTCCATTTTTAGCAAAAATATTTAAAGGATCTTAAACGCAATAATTTAGCGATCCCGCTCTGATACCACTTGATGGAACACGAGGCCCCCAATTTTAAATTTTACCACAAAAAGTAATTTCCTTTTTAAAGATGCGGAAGCGAGATGGTTCAATTAAACACACAAACACCAAATTTTAATTTCTTTCAAATTATAATTGAACTTAACTCAAAGTGAAATTAAATTAAGTAACAAATGCATTTTTCACTTAAACATAATAACTCAACCCAAGTCCTAGAAATTTGCCTAAGTTATATTTTCAATATTACCAAAATAGTCAAACCAATTTTACGAAATTAAATGATGACTTGAATTAAATTAACTTTTACCCAAAACATTAGTTAGCACCAAATTAAGTAAGTAGTGATTTAAACCAATTTTATCTTTTTACCTAAGCATGCGTTTAAGGTGATTTTAAAAAATATAAAATAAACAATTAACCACTACGCCGCGATGTATGAGAAAAAACTCACAACGAAAAAAAACCTCGGACGGCCCTAGCCACAAATTCACTAAGTATGATTTTATAAGTATAAGACACGAAAGACTTACAACACTCGACTTGACTCCGTCCAAGCCACGACGCTTCTTCTTGTACACACCTTTGCCTAGAGAATAACCACGGATCTCCACCGCGATCTCGGAATCCACCGATCGGACTTTTTCGATCATCGCCACCCGTACAAGGAGCCTTTCTCCAAGTGGGTAAGTCAACGCAAACGAACTTCTTCTTTGTGGCATTTAGAAGCAAACCCAAACTTCTCTTCAACTTGGTAGAGAAAAACTCGGTGCCAAACACACCAAGCAATGATATATATATTGAAACTTGGAATAAACAATATGGGTGAAAACAAGAGTGTTTAATGAATTTTTTCTTAAAAAATAGACACTCAAAACATGAATTTTTTCTTGGAAAATTGAACTTTCAAAAATCTCTCTAGGAGATGGAATAATATGAAAAAGTTATCTTGAAAAAGTTGGTTCCCGTACCTCTTAAGTCTGTTCAAAAGTTAGTGGGTAAAGGTGAGTGGAAACATGGAAAAAATTGCTCAAAGCTGCCAAAGAAATTTCCCGCCTGAAATCTCGTTCAAATGAGATTTTCGTTCGAACGACGCTTCTAATGAAGTTCCAGTGGACAATGGGAAAATCTCATTGGCAAACTCGTTCGAACGATAAACTCGTTCGAACGACAATTTCGAACGACAATTTCGAACGAACTTCCAGAATGTTTAAATTTCGATTTTTAGCCCAGAAACTTTATTTTGAAGAAATTTTTTGAAAATAAACAACAGTTTAAAAACAAAGAACACCCATATATATATTGTTCCAAGATCCTATATATATATTTAACATGCATTCATACCTTAGGAGCAATGGAACCAATAATGTTGACGTAGAAATGAGGCACACTAAACTCGGCATTTGATGAAGCTTTAATCTTGGCCGCTACGTCTTCAACTTTAGTATGTAATTGTCTTGAAGGATGGTCAAGAACTCTATCCTATGACTCAAAATTTTTGTCCGGAATTGAGCCAAAACAACAAATGACTCAATTAGAAATTTCTATCCTTACAATGGCTTTTAACACAAAGAGAATTTTCTCTTTCGTAGCCTCTTTCCATTGCTTAACATATAAATTTTTTTTCAAAAAATAAATTCTTAGCAATGGTTATTATAAGCACAACTTATCTCTAGTACATTTAGTTCGTTATTAAGCACGATTGAGATGAGAACACCGTATTCGACGTATGACAAGCAAGCAAAATGTTAAAAAAATCTATGCATATGTGCAATAAAGGTGATAAAGAGTCTAGCATGAAAAAAGTAATCATCAAAGAACATTAAGATGCTAACCACGTATTATTGAGCACACTAACGAAATGAATCCACGTATCAAAACATCATGAAAAGTCACATGAATGGATGGAATGTGGTAGTGATCTGAATATCTTAAATGCACATCCATGTATGGTGAAAAATGAAATATAAAACTCTTTTTGTCTTTTTCAAAAGTTTTTTTATCCAAAATAAAATCTTTTTGCAGTTTTCACACTTTTTTTTTAAACTGAAAATCTTTTTAGATTTTTCAAAATATATCAAAAACCATAAACAAGAATAATCCTAGAAATACAATAGAAATAAATCTAGTAATATGGATAAAAGATGGCAACATGAATAATCACCCTACACTAGATAAAGTATTCGAACTCATTCAACGGAGAAAATACCCACAGACTTTCTAGGATTCTCGAATCTAAGTGCATTTAAAGATTTTGTGAAAATATCGGCTAATTGACGTTCGGTGCTCACAAAGTTTAAGGACACGACATTCTCCTCAACGAGATCACGAATAAAATTCTCACGTATCCTAATATGCTTCGTGCCAAAATGTTGTATCAGATTATGTGATATATGAATTGCACTCGTATTATCATACTAAACGTCGTTGTGCATTGGAAAATTCCATATACTTCTAACATTTTCTTTATCCATAAGTGTTGTGTGCAACAACTACCGACGGCTTCGCCGTGGAGAAATATATGGAGTTTTGTTTCTTGCTCAACCAAGAGACAAGAACACTCCCAAAGTAAAAGCAACCTCCCGAAGTTCTCCTACAACCATCAATATCCCTGGCCCAATAAGCATCCGGATAGGCGGTCAAATGATCATCGGTATCAAAGGAATACCAAATACCATAAAAAGAGTGCCACACACGTATTCAATGATACGCTTAAGTGCAAGCAAGTGTGACTATTTCGGGGACGCTTTGTAATGCGCACAAACTCTAACATTAAAGACAATGTCGGGATGACTAGCGGTCAAATAGATAATTCTACCTATCATGCTTCTATAAAGGGTTTTCTGTACTTCCTTGCTAAAGTTTCTTTGCTAAACTTAGTCGATGTACTCATAGGGGTGCGTAAGTGCTTGGCAGAGTTTAAACCAAACTTCTTCACTTGGTCCCTAGCATATTTGGATTGAGATATGAATATCCTATCCTCAAGTTGCTGTACTTAGGAACCTAAGAAGATAATAAGCTCACCAACCATGCTTATCTCAAACTCACTATTCATTTCCTCCTAAAATGTGTGAGCATGTTGGGAACATGTGGATCCAAATACTATATCGTCTACAGATATTTGGGCAACTAATATAACACCACTCTCTCTCTCTCCTTATAAATAACATCTGATCCACTCCCCCTCTCTTGAAGCCACGAGCTAAGAGATAAGAAGTGGTCCTCTGGTACAAAGCATGGGATGCTTGCTTTAAACCATATAAGGCCTTCTTAAGATAAAAGATATGTCCCGGGTGCTTTGGGTCTTCAAACCCCTTTGGTTGTTCCTCATAAACTTCCTCATGTAGAATGACATTAAGGAAGGAACTCTTAACATCCATTTGATGTAGCTTGAAGTGTAAATGACATTCTATGACGAGTAGTAAGCGAACGGACTCAAACCTAGCAACATGATCGAATATCTCATCAAAGCCTACACCCTCAATATGTATGTAACATTGAGTGACCAACCTAGCCTTATTGCTAACTACACCATTATGACCCCTTATTTTGTAAATCCACTTGGTACCAATTAAATTAGTCTTGTTAGGTCGGAGGACTACTAACTCCCAGATATCATTCTTGCAAAATTGAAGCAACTCATCTTTCATAGCGGATACCCAATGCTCGTCTTTAAGTGATTCTTTCACATTCTTGGGATTTACTAAAGAGGTATAGAAAAAGAAACTAACCACATTATCAAGTTGAGTGCGAGTCTTGACACCTAGTGTGGGATCACCAAGTATAGCGAAAGGGTCACGATTCTTTTGAACCCAAGCAGGTAGTCCTCTAAATCAATTATGGGGTCCATCGAGGTAGTACGAGGAATGATGAGATCGTCATTGGGGATTATATCATTCTCACACTCTAGGTCAGGGTCAACAAATGCAGGCGGCTCGACGTCTCCATTCGTGACGTTTATTGACTCCACAAACTTAAAGCTTGCAAGGTTAAACACCTTGCCCTACTCGATAATGAATATCCTAAAAATATTCCCTCATCGCTTCGGGAGTCAAACTTTCCTAAATGCTCTCTATCTCTAAAAATGTAGCAATGACTCTCAAAAACTCAGATATATGATTGGTTTGGTTTCTTCCCTATCAACAACCCATATGTCTTGTGGAACGTGTGTGGACGAAGATATACCTGATTCACAGTATGGCATGGGGTATTAACTGCATTTGCCCAAAAATATCTAGGCACGTTTATCCCTAGAAGCATGGATCTAGATATCTCATGTATACTTTAGTTCTTTCTTTCAACAATCCTATTTTGTTGAGGAGTATGAACGATTAAAAATTTGTATTTAATGCCCACTTCATCATATTAGCTATCCACTCCGTCTTATTTAAATTCACTTCTATTGTCACTACACATTTGATTAATAATGACAACATGTTGGTTTTGTAGGACATGACACTTGGTTGTTAAGAACTCATTAACATCGAACTTTTCTCTAAGAAACCCCATAATAAAGTATCTCAAAAAGTCATCGACCATTATGAGAATGTATCTCTTACCACCAATTTTGTCCATACGAGTAGGTGCTATTAGATCCGTGTGTATTAAATCCAATACACGAGAGGTGGTAATGATTTTTAAGTTCTGATGGAAACTTTGAATTAGTTTTCCTAATTGGAAAGGTCCACAAATCAAAGAAGTTGGTTTCCTAAGTGATGGTAAGCCACAAACTAGGTCTTTCTTCACTAATCTCTCAAGATATCTAAACTTCACATGACTTAGTCGTTGATGATAAAGGTCCATAGATGAGGCCTTAGAATTATTGCACACAAATGAGGACCTGGAAATGATACCGTAACAATTATCTTTAAATCTCAGTCCTTGTAGTAATAGTTCACCGAATTTATCATAACATTCCACTTGAATTGGTCAAACTTTACTGCTAAGTTTGCATTGAAAAGTTAGCTTATGATAATCAGGTTCGCTTTTAACCCATCGATGTACAAAACATTGTCTAGCTTAGAAAATACGAGTATCTCAACACAACCATATCCTAAAATGCTAAACCTACTCTCATCTCCAAAGGTGACTTTACCTTCCTTGCGATCCACAAGATTGGTAAAAAAATACTTGTCACCGATCATGTGCCTAGAGAACCCACTATAAAAATACCATTGAGAAGTATCTTAAAACTAGGGAGAAACATAAGCAACAAGGGAATTAATATCTTGCTTAGGTACCCAAGTGGAGGTAACCTTTTGTTTGCCCTTATCGTTGCTGGGTCAAGTCGTAGCATTGGAAGCGTTCTCAAGAGGCATAAACATCCTTTGAAATTATTCCCTTAAGCTTTATGAATTCGCAATTAGGAACTCAACTTTATCTCTAAGACTAGCAAAGTCACTATAGCGGTGCTCAGAAGTATGTGTATGTGGAGTACTTCCTAACTTGTAGCAAAATTCGCTAAGGTGACCTCTCTTTTTACAGTGGGTGAAAACATAGACATGTTTTGGTCTACTTTGGTTAGCTCGTTTAGGTTGAACTCTCTTTGGTGGTTTAGGTCAAGGCCCATAAGGATCCATTATAAATTTAGGAACCAACTCGGGTGTGGCATGAGAAGTGGATGCACCATTATAACCTATTCCTTGCCTCTTCTTAAAACCTAAAGCGAGATCAAGGAACATATTCCCTACCTTCTTTGATGTATTCTCTGTAGTAAACTTGACCTCCCGAGAAAATTCAATATCTTCTTTGAGTTGGGATTAAGGGTTTTAATTTTTTCATGAGTCTCCAATGAATATTGAATCTCTCACGTAAGACTATCCACTTTGTTAGTCAAGTCATAATTTTCCCTCTCCACTAAAATAATTCTCACCCTCAAAGAAACTCTCACCGAGGACTCTCTCTCTCTAGGCTCGCTCAACTCCTTATCTAATGAAAACACACTAGTCTCAAAAATTGTGATCAGATTTTGTAGCTTAGAAGCTTTCACAACGTTGGTACCCTCATGAGTGAGTTGGAGGATATCCCACGGTTCCTTAGACGTGGTACATGTCATGATGCAACGGAACTTGTTAGGGGTGACTGTGTGACACCTCGCTTGTTTTAATCACGGGTGATCAGTCATTTATTAAAATAAATAAGAATCTAATTTGGTTCATTGTTAGCATCATCGTCGAAAACCATTTTAAATTACTAACCACGTATGTTGAATTAAGCCAGTGCCAATTTTTTCTTTCATTAACATAATAACATGACAAAATAGAAATATAACGAATCATCACCAATAAATATAAGAGTCTGAATCATCACACTATTAATAGATAAATAATAAATACCGACTAAACCATCACTTCCCAAAACAGAATCCAAATCATAAGTTTACAAAAATAAACTAAATCCGAGTACATCGTGTGATAAATAAAACTAAAAGTGTATCAACTGGAAAGGGAAGCATGCCCAAATGAACTACTGAATAAAAACCTAGTTTAGGAATGAGTAATTGAAGTGTCTATACAAAGTCCTACGAGCCTCCATAATGTTGCAACTACGCATCTCTGGAATGAGTCCTCAAGATTGGCACCTAATGCTTACCTTATAACACAACTAGTTATACTACTCCACCTAACTAGTGCTGTTATAAATCTTTCTATCACCCTACTATATCCCGAGTACTTCCTCCCTTTGGTTCCCAAGTTATTTTACCCTTTAACTTAATTGATCATTCCCACTTTAATTGGTTATATAACATCCACAGTAGTTATATAAATAACGCATTCACACTTTATATTTTTAACCCTTATATAATTATATACTCTGTTAGTAAGATATGTGTGCAGATTTTGGGAAGCACTGCATTGAGCGTGTTTTAGACTTAAGCAACGTTATTGTGCCTATGTATTTGTCTCATTGCTTAATCAAAGTTTGCGTAGTTTGTGGGTCCGTACGATACACTGAAAAACTCGGTTTTTGATGGTTTTGGTGCACGAGGGGTGCCAAATTAGGCTAATCACCTCCAAACGCCCATAAACCGTAATGAAACTATGAAAATCTACTCGTCACTATCGAACCCGTGACAAAGCTGAAGAGGTGTGGGTGGGGGGAGAAGAGTTAGGTTTCCTCTCCTTACTTTGACCCCAAGACCATCATTCATCAAATGAGAGGGGAAATCCTCTTTTATAGCAAAAGTGACTCGAGTGGGCTTGACAAAAATCTTTTTATCACCCTACTATATCCCGAGTACTTCCTCCCTTTGGTTCCTAAGTTATTTTACCCTTTAACTTAGTCGATCATTCCCACTTTAATTGGTTATATAATATTCACACTAGTAATGCAAATAATGCATTCACACTTTATATTTTTAACCCATATATAATCATCTACTTTATTATATATGTATAAATATACTATAACAAGCACAAACATGTTGCGTATAATAACCATCCTCTTGAGCAAAAACTCATTGGATGCTTGTCTCTATAATGCTATCATAGAGACATCATATCCATCTTGACGAGTTGTCATTCTTGGATGAAATGAGGTTAAAAACTCTATATCATATGCAAGGTTACCATTGTCGAATAACACGATCATTTAATAAGAGAGTCAAGGACCGTGGTGTCCGAGAGGGGGATTTATCTCTTCAAGAAACAGTAAAACCCATCTGTAACTCCAGAGCGAAATTCAAGCCCAATTGGAGTGGCCCCTACATTGTGAAAAAGATCATATCCGGCAGTGCCGTCATTATGCTCACCGACCTCGATGGGGAAGAGATGGCCCGTTTAGTCAACCTGGACCGTCTCAAGAAATTCTACCCTTAGTTCAAAATCTCGACGCACTACGGCTCTTCTCATCTCCATTCTATTCTAAAAAAAATAATTAATAATAAATTCTTCATTTCCCTCTACTCATAACTATGTGGCGGGACCCGATCCTTTAAAAATATTTTTACTTTCATAAATGAAACTCATAAAATTTTCAATACCCCCAGAGGTACGTAAGCAGATCATACGTTTCATATGAGCACAACCCCCTTCTTTTTCATAAAATGCTATTCTTTTCTTATCTCTGAGAAAAATATTTCATTTTATCATTTACATGAACAAAAGGATTATGTATGCCTTAGCGATTGATATAGATAATTCAAATGTAAAAGCTCATCCAGAGGCATAAGAATATATTAAAATTTTCTTTATTCCATAAATGAAAATTTTCGGTACAATTATATCAGCATAGGGAGTCAAGCAACTTCCCCCGCCAACCTAACCCTATTGTCCTAAAAATAAAACAAGATAAACTTCCCAAAATTTATTTCCATACATAACCAAATACATCACAGAAGCTTCAAAATAAAACTCCCTATGATCCTATCCGCAGCTGCCAGAAGAATCAACCCCATCATCATCATCTACATTTGGGGGTTCCTAAACCTCCCCTACTTGGATGGAATACCGAAGTCACTCCATGGAGCGTTAAGCTTGAACCAGTCTAGGGAAAATAACAACACCTCCTCCATGGTGTTAAACCTTGTGAACAAACTTTGACCGGTCTCCTCAGCCAGTATCTTGGCAACTACTCTCCTTCACAACCACTTCATGTAATCCATGGAAATATGCCAAACTCTGCTTACAAACTGGGAAGGATGGCTCGAATATTCTCCCACAAAGAACCCAGCTACATGCGCATACGCTCTGTCAAATCCTCCATAGAAAAGAATTTTAGTGTACGAGGTATCTGCTCCCAGTAAAATTGGCACAAGAGCCCCCCCAGGGAAAATAGAGAAAAAGTCTTTGGGAGTCCAACCGACCGAACATACTGGTATTCACCCAACTTTCAAACGGGCTGCAACTCTCCCCACCAAGACACTGGCCAATGTAAACCTCGAGCCTTGTGCTCCACAAACCAGTTCTCCCAGCTCTCGATATCCAGGCCCACACAGATAAAGTAACGAGTAATGAAGTTCGACACCGCTGCTAAGGGATATTCAGGAGGGACCACCATACGGAATCTATCCGATAACCACATGAACAGCATAATTGGGCTACCCCTTAAGAAGTCAGAACGACATTCCCACCAAGCATCTAGACCATTCAGAGTCTTTGCCAGTATCACCATCGTAGGATTATGACGACATGGTATTCAAAAAGTGATGGATATAAGTTTTGGATTCACTAACAAGTCCCTGGTCACCAACAATAATTTTGAAGTTAAGACAAGGATAATGGCTCCGATATTGCTCGCATCACCAACATCCTACAAATGCACGGAATATAGCACAACCGGGAGAGCGATCATTCCTCCTATAACTAATGATCGAGTCGTCGATGGCGAGATATGGAGAAGTCTTGCCAACACCTCTTAAGGAGATCGAGAAAATTCAGGCATGATTGCCATAACACTGTGATTTATCCCCAATATGGCAGCAAACTCTTCGTAAGTCGAACAGACTTCATCCAATCCAAAGTGAAAGACATGGTCTTCGAGGTACCGAAATTGTGCCACCGCCATTAGCATGTTCCATTCAATAGGCCGATTGGACCATAATGAAACATCGACGCATGTTGAAAGCATCGTAGTCTACATTATATGAGCACATAGCCTCTAAGTTTTCAAGGTAAGAAGAAAATTCAACACTTATAGGGAGAGCCATAATTGCAAAATGATGAGACAAGAAGCAAGAAGTAAGTAAAAGAAAGGAAATGTGGATGGGGGAAGAAAATACTCCACCATTACCTCTTTTTATACTTGCTCTCTCTCTCTAAGACCCTTCGTCCCTGTGGCGTATGCACTTTCCCCGACGACGAGATAATAAGCCTCCGCTCCCTGATCCAGACCCCTCCCCAGATAAAGCTGATGACACTAAGTAAGAAGCAACCTGGATCGACTCCCAACTGTGAGTTGTCGTAGAATCCACCCAATCCCTAATATCCCTCAGCCAAGTGGTCGACACCCGAACGTGATACAAGAAAAATAAGGAAACAACAAATCAATCAGTTTGAGGCAAATAAGAAACTAAAAAAATAAAAGTTAAAGAAATGAAAAGGTATACCTCCGAACAAAGGACATCTTCTGGCAGTTCCTGCACCTCCGGGTCCATCGCATTGGGGTGATGCAGCATACTCATCGGTCCTCCATTAGGCCGTCTGATGCTATAGGAAGGAGGAGCTAGCTGCAACACAATCTCTAATGTCGTCGTTGCTGTCGATGTCGATGCGCCACTTGTACTGTGGATAGATCTCACTGGCCGACTCGTGCCTCTACCAGAGCCCGCAGGGGGAAGAGGAATAACATCATATATGTTGGGCGACATCATCCAGATCGACATGAAATCAAGATAATTATAAGTCGTTGTGTTAGTATACGACGAATAAGGCTTGTCGACCATCGTCGCCACCCTCGCCTCCTCTGGAATCTCCCGCACCCGCCTCATATACCTCGGGGGCATTGCAGATGGAACCATCACCTCGTCCTCCACCATATGTCAGACTACTCTCTCCCCCAGGTACCAGCAGTAGTCGAACTCATACGCCAACAGATGACCCAGCTGGATGGCCGTCCCCCAGGTACAAACAGTACCCCCGTGTGATGGATGGTCATCCCCAAGGGATAGAAGGTTACCTGCCAGATTCCCAATGGATAATCAATATCTGAAAAGATCATCAAGGAAAAATGGTCTCAAGGGGAAAGAATAATTTACTCAATCGCTCGTCAGGCCATTCAAGACCTAACGCACCATCGCCAAATAAAGAGACCACTTAGATTGCCGGTTGGACTTCCCCCACTGGCACATACGACAGAAACCCCCAATTGACTAATACTTTTAACCAATCAAACGGGCATTAAGCCTAATAACCTCATAAACCACGCCTACAAAAGACAAGGGTCATCAATCATAAGAAAGTAATCAAGGAATCAAAAAGAAATAAAACGCATAAAGGAAAATGCATAAAGGAAAAATGCAAAAAGAAAAAAATACCTCTAAAAGATACGTGGTGCTAGTAAAGGTTTGCCATCAGCACCGTCTGAATGCATCCAAAGACGAATAAAGGGTAGACAAAGTTAGGCTCCCCTAGTCAAAGAAAGGGACATTCAAAAATACCCTTAAGTAAGCAAAAAACCACAGATGTACGACGTCGCCACCAAAAACCTTCCCAGCAACAAAAGAATGAATAAACAGGCCATCTGTCACACCTGCATCCCGTCAGTCTCATTGATTCATTGACTCAACAACACTTGCTTTAAAAGAGACAGACGAATGGAGTACCCAGAGACTATACTCCCCACATCACCCAATGCCACCTCCACTACCGTCGACGTAATCCATAAAGTTCGGTCCACTTCTATCTGGGACCCCTCACAGTCCATCCCCAGCAACTACTGTACATCAAGGGGAGTTACTATCATCTCTCCAAAGCCAAAATATATGGTGTGGATGGTATCCCACCACCTCTCCCCTAAAGTGCAGAGAACGACAGTCGAACGAGGCGTCTCATCCAAAGTAGACGCCAAACTACCAAAGCCGACTGATGAAACCACCCAATGCACCACAGGTGAAAGGTTCTCCCAGACATCCTTGAACCCCGTCGTCCCTCGAGAACGCAGGTCCAATGTAGATATATCAGTTTGCCAAAGCCAAAAAGGAAAAACCCTTGTCAAAATTTAGAAAAAAATAAAAAAATAATACCAAGAAAGAAAAAAGAAATACCAGAGGTCATTGACACTTACATAACCACTAGAATTCACCACCCTAAAGGATAGATGATGCACCGACTCGAGCAAAAGAGTCCGATCGTCCGTAACTGGCTCTAATGAGTCAATGACATTCTCACTACCCAGCACCAGGGTCACCCTAGCCCGCCACTCCAAATGCACCCAGTCGTTAACAGATGAACCCACAGCCACCACCAACCCACCGATGGTCAGTCCAACAATGATTGCTACTATTGTGACTCAGGTAGTTTCCACAGCAATGACTGTTATGCTGTAACATTTTCATCATCCATAATTTTAGCAACCACCACCACCAACCCTGCAGCAGGTAATGCTACCAGTGTAGACACCTAGATCGGTATGGGAAAAAGATATGGAGGCCTACATTAAGGCCCACCCATCGGAGTTTGCAGGCAGTCTCGACATTCTGGTGTCTTGTCAATGAAACAAGGATATACAATCACCCTTGAGGATAGCAGAGTGAACACTAGTGCAAAAGTTGATTTTGATTAGTTGGGGAAGCTTTACAGTGGCAGGAGTCTGTTACTTCATAGGAGGAGAGAGATGGTTTGGCGATTGATCAATTTTGGTGCAAGTTTGAGGGGAAGTACTTTCCATAGGCAATGAAATCTGAGATGAGGAGAAAATTCATGGACCTTAAGTGGGAAGGTCGCACCGTAGATGAGTATGAGGAAGATTTTACTGCACCCCCTATTTTGTTATAGATGAGGTAAACACGGAAGAAAAAAAGATGAAGAAGTTTGTGTTGGGGACAACCTTTCACTTCAGGAAGTCGTTATTGGGGAATTCAACTTTCATTACTTATAATCAAATGGTAAATGCAACTTTACTACATTGATAATATCATAGGGCTTTCTAGAAAAATAAAAGGGAGAAGAGGCATGGATCCAAGACGTTGAACTAGCAAGGTAAGACAAATGGGAACAGTAGTCAGGGGGCCTAGCAGTCTAGGGGTCCATAGTCTACTAATTAAAATAAGAGATTATGAGGTCCTGATGATCGAAACAAATGGGTCTAGTAGGGACAGGCTCAGAAGGGATAGGGCTAGCAGCAGAGAGGCCATCAGGGTAGAGGCCAGGAGGTCCGATAACCATAAAGATGACCGTTTCACAAAAAATGCTATTTTTATGGAGAGAGAGGTCATACATCGAGGGAATGTCCTTGGGATAATAAGGGACCATAAGAGAAAGGTGGATAACGGGTGTATCTGGCGCCACAAGGATAGTGTTAGCAGTTGCCAGCCCTAGGGATTACAGAGCCAGCTTTACTAGATCTCTCCGTCCTATCTCAGGGGCAACAACCACAACTACGGTATGGACGGGAGTACCACATCGTGCCGGTTGAGGGACCAATGCCAGTTCAGGAAGTTGAGGGTATGTTCCCTATATTTGGGTATGTGGACCATATTTTATTCGATATTGGTGCATCTCATTCATTTGTTATCACTAGTTTTGCACGCAAGATAGAAATGATAAATTTTTTATCTGATATTGTGCTTCATATTAATTCACCCATGGGTAGGGGCACCCATACGTTCAGTACGCATGGGTATAGGGATCGTGATTGGATGACTCATGCTTGTGTAAGATTTACTAGTATTAGACATGTTCGAGTACGATGTCATCTTAGGGATGGATTGGCTAGCTACATACAGAGCCTATGTTGATTGTTACGGTAGGTCCATCGTCTTTGCCATTTCGAGGCAAGAGTTGTACCTGGTTGTGATACTGTACACTGGGGGTGGATCGAGCATGCATTTGTATTATATTAAGGATTAGACTTCTTCAGAGGTCATTGTGTTACTAGATTCCATCCCGATAGTTTGTGAGTTTATTGATGTATTTGGGGGAGATCCCAGTATTTTCACCTAGAGTGAGATCGATTTTGTGATTTATTTGATCCCGGGCATGAGACCCATTGCTCGTACACCATATCAAATGGATCCTATAGAGATGAGGGAGCTTAGGGACCATATTGATCAGTTAATAAGACATGTGGTTTATTCGAAGGAGTACTTCGCCATGGGGTGCTCCAGTTCTGATCGTCAAGAAGATAGACAAATCCTTGCAACTTTATATCGATTATAGGGAGTTGACCAAGGTCACCATACGAAATAAGTATAAGTTGCCTCGTATTTATGCGATTAAGGGGAGCTGTGCAATTTTTAAGAACGATTTGAGGTCGGGTTATCACCAGTTGAGGGTTCGGGAGAAGGATATCTCAAAAATAACATTTCCAGCGAGATACAGATCATATGAATTTTTGGTTAAGCCTTGTGGGCTGACCAATGCACCGACTGTGTTTATGGACCTGATGAATCGGGTATTCATGGATTTTATAGTTCAGTTCGTCGTGTTCATTGATGATATAATAATTTATTCTAAGACTGTAAAAGAGCAGGCTCAGCATTTGTGGGTAGTCTTACAGATGTTACGAGACCATCAACTTTATGTTAAGTTTAAGAAATGTGGTTTTTGGTTGCGGGAGGTCCAGTTCTTAGGCCACATCATTTATGAGAGGGGGATATCGGTGGACCCTGAGAATTTTTATGAAGTGATATAGTGGGGACAACCCACTACACCCACAGAGGTGCGTAGTTTTTGGGGATTGACCAGGTATTATCATCGGTTCATTTAGAGGTTCTCGCAGATAGTTGGACCCCTCACGAACTTAACGAAAAAGGATGTGTCATTTATATGGGATGATGCGCGTCGATAGACCTTTGAAAAGATGAAAGCTCAATTGACTATGGCTCCTGTACTAGCATTGTCTCAAGTGGGGATAGACAATAAGGTCTTCATAGATGAATCCTTGAAAGGACTTGGAGGGGTGCTAATGTAGGAGGAAAGGCCGATAGCGTATACTTCATGAAAGCTAAAGCCTCATGAGGGACATTACCCCCACCCGCAACTTGGAGTTAGCAGTCGTGGTATTTTCTTTGCATATACAGAGGCATCATCTCCTGGGAGATAAATTCCAGCTATTCACAGACCATAAGAGCCTACAGTATTTATTCACACAGAGAGAGTTGAACATGTGACATAGGAGATGGTGAGAGTTTATGAAATACCACCAGTTCAATATTCAGTATCACCCTAGGAAGGTGAATATAATAACGCATTCTTTGAGTCGCAAGCCAATATTGGAGTTAGCAGCAGTGTGGAAGGTGAAATGAAAATCGCTTCGTGGTGACGATGAGTTGACACGGGCTTTTATCGAAGTTCTCACCATCACACCCGAGATTATTATTCAGGTCGTGAAAGCACATGAAAGAGATCAACTTTGTCAGGAGAGGGTTAAGCAGTTATTAGCCGAGGGGGCCGAGTACTACTCGATTAGCTCAGATGGCGAGTTGAGATTTCAGGCAAATTGATTGTTACAGAGGATGAGGAGTTGAGACGAATCATTATGAATGAGGCTCATGGGTCACTCTTTATGGTATATCTTGATGGGGACAAGATGTACCAGGAAATGAGGCACCAGTATTGGTGGGCCGATATGAAGTAGGAAATAAAAAATTTTGTGTCTAAGTGTTCCACATGCCAGTTAGTGAAGTTGGACCACCAACGTCTTACAGGTGTGTAACAGCCTCTTGAGATCTCAGTATTAAAATGGGAGAGCATTTCCGTGGGTTTTATCAGAGGATTGCCCACGTCACAGCAAGGGCACGATTCTATTTGGGTGATTATTGACATATTGACAAAGGTGACTTACTTTCTGTCGGTCTGAAGAGACAATATATCAAAGCAGTACGCTAGGATTTTCTTTGTAGAGATAGTGAAATTTCATGGGGTACCGCTCAATATTGTATCGGATCGGATGGGGAAAAGACATTTGTGTTCCACATTTGGAGGAGCTTCCAGCAGACCTTAGGGTAAAATTTAGGTTGAGTACCTCGTACCACCTGTAGACTGATAGGCAGATAGAGAGGATAAACTTAATGTTGGAGGATATATTGTGGATGTGCATCTTAGAATTTAAGTGTAGTTGGGAGCAGTACTTGCCTTTGGTAGAGTTTGCTTACAACAATAGTTATCAGTTTACTATTGGGATGGTACTGTTTGAGGCATTATATAGGAGACCTTGCCATTCACCTTCATGTTGGTTAGAGAGGTGGGAGAATAAACTTATCAGTCCAGATTTTATTCAGGACACCTCAAAGAAGGTGGAGATGATTCTGGTCAGGATTCGGCTTGCCCAGGATAGGTAAAAGAGTTATGTGGGTGTAGGCCGAAGGCACTTAGATTTTAATGTCGAGGATAAGGTGACGATCAAGGCATCTACCATAAAGGGAGTGATGAGATTTTGTAAGAAGGGGAAGTTAGCTCTTCGGTATGTGGGACCATTCCCTATTATTGAGAGGATTGGGGCCCGTGGCGTATCGGTTGAAATTACCAAACCACTTAGAGAGGATGCACGATGTCTTTCACATATCTGTATTGTGAAGGTTTCTAAGGGATGAGGTTGCTTACTAACATATTGATATCGAAGAGATAGATCTCCATCCCGACACAACCTATGAGGAGAGGCTCATAGCCATTTTGGACCGCAGGGATCGTCGACTTCGTTTAAAGGTGGTTCCCTTGATACGCATGCGGTGGGGACATCATAATGAGAAGGAATCGACGTGAGAGAGGGAGGATGACATGCGAGAGAAATATCTAGAGCTCTTATAGTTAAGTACATTGTGAATTTCGAGGATGGAATTCCGTTATTAAGGGGGGGAATGTAATACCCTATTGTTTTTAATAAAATAAAATGGGTAGAAATTAAATTAAATCGATAGTATTTAATTAAATAAATCACGAATAAGTTTATTAGATGTAAATTCATGTTTTGTGGTTTCATGTTAAAATTGCTAGTAGAAAATAATTGCATCTTTGTAAATAATTGTTATGTGGTGTTCAATTAAATTGAAAAATGTGTATGTTGGATAATAATAATTCGATCAAGTTTTGAAATATTTTGGGAACTTGTTTAGGTTTTTTAGACTTTTAAAAATATGCCCGGGATATAGGTATAATTTGGGTAGTTGTTAGGACATTTTGGTTATGGGCTCGGGCTCATTTGGGGGTCTAAAAATAGGGATTAAGACTTAACTCGAGAGTAGGGCCTTTTATAAGTTAATTGGAGGTTTAGGAACACTCATCTAAAATTAACCCTAGCAATCCCATCCCTAGAGAGAAGCTACCAAGGTCCAAAGAGAGGAAGAGGCTAAGGATTCAAGACACTACACCAAATCCGCACTATTGTCACGGTCATTGACCTTGACAATTCGGGGCGAGATAAATTTTTTTATCACGGACGTGTCACGGTTATTGACCGTGACAAGTTCGTTAGAATTGTCACGGTCGTGTCACGGGCCATGATCGTGACAAGTTTAGTCACGGTTATTAACCGTGACAAAGCCTTGACCCTTTTTAAAAACATTATCACGGTTATTGACCGTGATAAGTCCTTGACAAATAATATTGTCACGGACTTGTCACGGTCAATGACCGTGACAATTCGGGGTAGAATTTAAAAAAAATCTGCTGGGCAGTATGGCCACTGCCACTGCCCAGCAGTATATTTGTACTTGTTATAGCAACGTTGTACCTGTTCAAACATCATATATCCAAACAAACTAAAGATAATGCAAATATATATTCAAAATAGAAACAATATACATGGCGATATAATCCACATATAATTAAAATGTACCAACTTAAAAATAATGTCACTATCTGGGGTAAATGTGAGGAGGTGAGTAGGCCACACGATATACGAATTGACACACCCACTAATATACATCGTGCCGCATTGTTCGTGCAACCACAATAGGGAGTTCTCCTTCCTGGGTATCACATGCGTGACGAGCACTTTGGACTCGATCTCTTGAAGAGCACATCCATGAACTATTTCACCCTGGACGATATTCGGGTCCCTCAACCCCTGCCCTATTCGCTGGCCATCAAATACGTCCAATATGAACACGCTCGGCCAACCAATTATCGACATCAGTCTGGGGAAGGGAGCCAAATAAGGAAGTGGATCATCGAAGTACGCACGTGTCGGTGATGAAGCAGCGATGTCCACATCCTCGTCATCCTGCGCCTCGTTCTCCCGCACCTCCTCCTCCTCCACCGCCTTCTCCTTCCCTTTTCCCTTACGGTCTCCGCCCAACGTACGCTTCATGAATGAGTACATATCTTGGACCGTCGCCTCCAAACGGGACAGCTTCGCGTCATGTGAATCCACCATTCGAGCCAATCCGGTGTCGCTCGTCTCCAATCCGATGATCCTAGATTTGGCCACCCGTGAGCTCACCCCCCTTGTCCTCCCCTTGCGATCAGAGCCAAGCACTTGGATGAGTGCGTCTGTTGACAAAGACGCCTTGTCGGCATCAGACTGCGACTCATGCGCTTCCTTAAGCTTTTCCTGAACCGACAAAAAGCACATGGTTAGTAAAATAAGTAAACTAAAAAATTATAACGTAATTAACAAAAAATAAACTGTTGGATTACTTACAATCGTGGCCACGACGCTCGGGGACACCTCCTTGTCCTTCCCATTCTTCGTCCGAAGAGCCACATAAGTATCGAGCCTATGTGGCTTACCCCCTGAAATAAAATAAAGTAAAATTAGTATCGGCCCCGCAAAGTAAAATAATGAAGAATAATATATTTTTGTAGTTATAGAAAAATTAAATCTTACCTTCATCCTATGCTCCACCTCGGCGTAAGACGTCCGGCCGGAGTAGTGCACGTTCGTCTTTTTTTGCCCGATTTTCCCTCCCCGATTGGCGAGATGCCAATTGTCGATCCTCGATCTCATTGTCAATGAACTTTTGCCATTGTGCCAATGAGATCGGCTCCTTGGGTGGGACGGATCCACGCCATTGGATAATAGACTCTCGTGTTTTCCCAAAGTACTGTGTCCACATATTTTTCTTCCACGTCTTGTGTTGCTCCCTCAACTGCTCCAAGACGGAATCGCGTAGCTTTGGATCCAAGTTGAATTGTTCCTGTCCAATAAATACAATGTTAGTTGCGAATAAATATAAATATAAATATAAATATAAATTGAAATTGAAATTGAAATTGAAATTGAAATTGAAATTGAAATTGAAATATATTACCTGTAGTGCCGCCCAAACAGCTAACTTGAGCTCATATGGCACCTCCTTCCAACTCATAAATCCCGGGCTGATGACCGTCTTTAGCAGCTCGAGGGATCTCGCTAATAGCTCTGATTTGTTCTCGATGGTAATCCCAAATTTGTCATATTTGGGGAGCCTAGGGGCCGAGGAGCCCTCGTCGCCTCCGCTACCACCGAGCCCAGACGACATCATCATAAACAGCATCATCATCTTCGCCTTAATACCTGAAGGAGACATTTGCTGTAAAAAAATGTTATTAGTACATATAAAAAAAATGTTATTAATACACATAGACACACACCCCTACCCCACCCCCCATCCCTGCCCCCACCCCTCACCCCTCACCCTACCCCTACCACACACAGGCACACGTACACCCCCCTCCCCCCACCATAGCCCCTGCCCCCCTCCCCCACCACACACATATATACACACACATATACACATACACACATAAATATGTCTAAATTAGTTGAAAACATCTAACGTGGATACATGTATTGAGATTTTATGTCATCTATTGGAACTATTAAAAAAAATTCTTCTTTGTTTAAGGTAATTGACACTTAATAAATCTTATTGCAAGTGAAAACATTTTTTGGACAAAAAAAATCATTGAAGTCAAAATAACGCATGTAAAGCATGGAATAAATGTAAAGCAAATTTGAAGTAAAAAAATCATTGAAGTCAAAATATTATTTTTAAGAGGTTTTATTACTTATTATATATATTATATATGCCGGAATAGATGTAAAGCATGGAATAGATGTTATATATTATGTCCGTTCGAATGCCTCAAAATAAAAAATTCCAAAATTATTTTTAAAATTTTCCTAGATCCCAATACTTCAAAAGGTAAATACACAACTCAAAAAAATTCTTCAATACTTCAAAAGGTTTTTAAGACACATTTTATGAAAAAATTCTCTCAAGTTAAAAAACATCTTAGTGTGTGCAATTAGCCAATATTATATCAAACTTCTCGAAGGGATATAGTCCTCATATTCAATCATGGAAGGCTCCAATGAGAGATAGTGCATGATCTTCAATCTTTAGTCCTTAACTAGATTGTGTCTCACTCATAACGAACCAAGTCTATTTAACTTGATAGACTCAAACGTTTTGATACATGAGAGAGCCAATTTATATACAATACAAATGTTTACATTTTCAATAAGACTTTTGCCAACATTTAGTGAACAATAATGGTTCTTTCGCTTTTGTTTGTTAAACACTAATCTACTAAGAATTTCGCGACATCCACGATGAAAAAAATTGGTAGGAGAAAAATGCTACCAATTTAATGGTGAAGGAAAGTTCAAAATAACCTGCATTATTAAAAAATAAATATCTTTCAACATAAAGAATGCATTGATTTCTTGAACTCCAAGAATAAAAATTCTAGAATCACTTAGAAATAAAATCACAACGAATTATTTTTTATCTTTAACCATAGTCAAAATATCGTAATCTTCCCTTTGAAATTAAAATTAGACACAAATATACAAGTACAAATATCTTTAATATGGAATTAAGTCGATAACACTAATATTTTAAAGTTCATGAGCGATATCTAACCTAAGACAAAAGTATAGGTTAAGCAACAACATATTAACATGTGAATTGTCTATTTCGAATGAAAATGAGTTAATCTTTATATACATAATCATCAATATTAATCTAAATTAGCTTATACCTATACAAGGCTAATTTTATATACATAATAATCAATGTTTTGCCTCTAATATAACAACCCCCTATTTTATACATACTCACCCACCACATACACACACACACACACACACACACACACACACACACACACACACATATATATATATTATATACACACAAACATATATATAAATGGAAGAGAGAGAGAGAAATTAACCTGAAACTAGAGAGAGAGAGAGAGTTGTAAAAAGGAGGGAACGACGGGGGGGGGGGGGGGGGGGGAGAAGGGGAAAGGGTTTTGCTGCAGAAGTTCTCACGGTCGTGTCAAAGTCCTTGACCGTGACAATTACTTAAAGAATTGTCACGGTCATTGACCGTGACAAGTAAATTTGTCACGGCCTTGTCACGGTCAATGACGGTGACAATTCTTTATCACGGTCGTGTCAAGGTCAATGACCGTGACACAAAAGCGTGTTTTTTGTCACGGTCAATGACCTTGACAAGGGTGGCCGGCTGAAATGTGACAATTTTATCATTTTGGTGTAGTGAGATGAGACACTCAATCTTCCATTTCAGGCAAGAATTCTCTTACTTAAACTAACGTTCAATGTATTTCTTAACTCATCGTAGTAATTCCTCATGTAATTTATAGGTTATAATGCAAAATTGACGATGAGGTAATATGATTCAACCTTATGCATGTAGAGGGACTAAATCTGAATTTTATATTTAAAGATTTAATGATTGGAGGTTAAACTCAGAAATTCAGAATGAAAGTAATCTTGAATTGGATAGTATAATTCATGCTTTAGGATCTTTAATTGAAGGGTAATCATAATTCATGTGTAGAGCCAAAATCTGGTTAGAATTTAAGAGGATTATGAGACAAAAATCTGGATTTAATGGTCTATGGTATTAGATGTAAAATTTTGAGTTTGGAGATGGAATTGTAGGTTGATTTGTATAACTAACCAACCTAAATGATATACTAAGTCATGGGGGACCTAATCATATAGTAGCCTAAAGGGATGAATTATTAGAATGAGAGATTGGGTTGAAAGTAAAATTTTCGTGTTAAAGAAACACGACAGTTTTGGGCTTCTGCCCCCAGGTGCGAATCGATTCGGATCCCGAGTCAGGTCGGAGCAGGACTGGGGAAAAGTCCATGAAATTTTTAGGAACTCATGAGAGTTGGTGGGAGGTCATCCAAGTAAACGGATAAATTATTAAAAATCAAATTGTGAAACTATTGGTAAATAGAGACCTGTCAATTAACTAAATGGTTAATTATTACATTGAGATATATCAATACACGAATTAATGGGGATATTTGTAGGGTAATTATAGATTTTATTACCTAAACATATTATGTGATATAAATATGTATATATTTGTTTGTGTGGATATACCTATGTTCATGGACGGTCCTATCGGGTTACGTGCGCTCAGGACCGTAGCACACGTTGGCACGGATGGACTAGGCTTTGTGTAGGTTATTATTTTAGGTACTATGTAGCAGCGCCACTCACGAGAGGTAGGTATAGATGCTGGAATCCATTGTCACCGTTGGGTATGGATCGTGCAATGGTGTACTATGTAGGACCACCCCACTTATGTGTATTTTGTGATGTCTGTTTGGATAAGAGACTCATTCGGACTTACCGATAGAGCACGAATGAGACACTAATGGTAGATGCCATTAAATATCGTATATATAATGACATATATGTATAATCATTTAAACGAGAATAATTACTCAGTCTAATGATGTAGATAATCAATCACCGACCTAATACTACATAGTATGCATAATAAAGGGTTATGTTATTTTTGTGGTTAGTATGACTAGGGTATTCGGGGAAGTGGTAATATAGACGTAGATGCATCATATATTAAACGCTGGTATAGTTATTTATCATTACACTTTGATTTTAGGAGGATATGTGCGTAGTATTGTATTTAGATGAGGGGTGAGATACTTAACACATGTGAGTGCCGATGAAAATTTTTATACTTTGAATTAACTGTATTTTTGCATTTTCATTTTCGTAACTTAATTCTTGCAACTCTAGGGAGCTGACCCAAATTATAAGTATTTTCTCTCCTCAGGTGAGCCTAGACAATGATAGACGGACTGTCGAGATATCAACCTTGCAGTCTTACTCTTCTTATTAGGGATTCGCTCATTGATTCAAGTTTAGGTTGCTATCTCCTTTCAGTATTTTATTTTGTATATTGTAAGGGCATACGCCCAAAGTTTGTTTTATTCAATCAGTTGAGACAATCATATTTGTGTTGGGATTTTATCTTATCTAATACAATGTTGGGCTTATTATTTCTTAGTTATTAATTTAAAATAACTTTATTACACTTGTGGTTTCAAAATACAAATATTTTATTATGATTTGAAGATGACAAAGATATAAATTGATAAACAAGTCCCATCTTCGGCGTATCGTGTCTAACCAATCTTTACTTGAAAAATGGGGGTTATTACAATGAGGCAGTGGGTGGTGGAGGGAGAGGTGGGGTTTTGGGTATGATTTGTGAGAGAGGATAGGCTGGGTTTGGTTTTCAAAAAACTTTGATGTGTTTTTTCTTATATATATATATATATATATATATATATATATATATATATATATATATATATATACATATTTTTTTTAATTGGGTGGGGGTATTTTAGTCAATTTAGACTAAAAAATGGGTCAACCCGATTTTTGAAGTTAATTACAACGAATTGGTACTTACGAGGGTAAGTTTGTCGGATATTTTTTTATGCTATGACTCGCAAATCAGTTATAGATGGGGGTGGGGTGGGGGGAGCTAAGTGCAATTTACCCTTAAAAATAGGGGTATTTAGATACTAGCCCCTCTAATAACATATTTATAAATTGCGGTCCTCCTCTAAATAAATTATACAAATCGGCCCTTACGAACTCTTCAACTGGTAATCCTTTTATTCTATTTTATGTTATGAAATAAGTATCTACAAGATACCCTAGATACCAAATCTATTGACATCTATGCCATCCTCAGAATTTGGTAACCACCTTCCACATAACCTCAAACCCATTTCGACCAGAACCACCTCCACAAACAGGACCTGCTGGACCTCCATCCCGAAACCCACGGCAGTCCGAAAATCCCAACCTCCAGTTATGACCCATAAGCAAACTGCATACCCGATTTCCAGCATCCACCGAAAATCTGCTCTTGCTCCAACCCGGTTCAAAAACCCGTGAACCCGGAACACTCCATACCCGAGCTCCTCCATAGCCCTTACAACACTCATCGTTAGGGCAACTCCCCCTGCCCATCCTCCGTGCCACCCCCTCTAAAATTGAACAATTTCAGCCATCTATCCTCTTCAAATCCTTGCCCGATTTGCAATTTAATCAAGGGCGTAGATTTTTTTTCTTGATTAGCATCTTGTAAATACATAGAGAAACCCATTTCAGTTATTCGAGTCGACGCACCACCGTTTATACTTTTGGGCATGACCTAGAGACAATGAAAGGTGTGAAATTTGAGAAAGTGAATAAGCGGAATTTTGGTGTGGTATCTATATACGTTTCTCAAGAGAAAAAAGAGAGAGAGAACACGTGGGTAGTGGGCTAACCTGTTTAAAAAGATATTGGGAGGGTTTATTTATAGAAAAAATATTAAACAGGGGGTTATATATAGTTATCTATTAAAAATATGCACACTTAAAAAAAATTTTAGGAAAAAGTTCTACATTTCTTTAACAACATTTTTATAAAATTACGTTTTTATTAAAAGTTAAAACTTTGTATGCATTAATTTTTTTTTTAGTTTAATTAAAAAACTTTATGTTATTTATAATAATTGTAGTTTACAAAATCATGTTTTTCGATTTTTATTTGTAGAAAATAGTTTTAATAATTTTTTTAATAAATATCGTAATAATTTTTTTTATAAATATTGAACAATCAAATAACATTTACATATATTTCATATAAAAAAGAAATGAAAAAACAATTAAAAAAATTAATAAAGAATTGAATTAAAATCAATTGATAATAACATATAAATTTTGAATATATATTTATTAAAATAATGAACAATTTTTAAAAATAAGAATCATTTTTTATATAAATGTTAATATTTATTAATATAATGAATAGCTGTTTTACATAAAAAAAGGTTTTTATATAAATATTTATGGTTATTAATATAAATATTAATCATTTAATTTTAAAAAAATGTTTTTTTAATACATATTAATGACTATGAATAGAAATATTAACTTTTATTTAATAAAAACTCTTTTTATAATAATATTAAAATTTATTTAAAAAACTATCTTTTGATTAAAGAAAAAAAAAATTTATTTTTGCATATTGTAAGACTTAATGACTTTAATTGTTGGTTGTTGAGTTGAAGTAATGGCAAAATAGGTAGAAAACCTTAGAATTTGAACTGTCTAGTAGTTAATCATGGTTGACTAACAAAAAAGTTAAAAATGTGGATCAACCCCCCCAAAAAAAATCAATGCACAAGGATTCAACTGAATGTTAAAAATTAAATGGGGGTCAAACTCAAAACAGCCATAAGTATAATTATATTAAGGTTAATGTAATAATTATCATTCTTAACATGTTATTACCAAAAAAGTCACCTTCAAAATAGTTTTCAAATCTCTCCATAAATTATGATGGGTTGGTAAATCTTGCACATTTTTTCAAGTGAGGACCATGAAATAAGATTTTTTAAATTGATCATGTATTATTAGGGCTGTTTTTTTTTCCGAACATTCTGATTTTTCCGATATCTGATCCGATATTTTCCGATTTTGGAACGTATAGAAGGTTTCCGATTTTCCGATTTTCGATTTTTTCGAAAAAAATCGGATCGAAAATTGGAAATAATTCAGAATTTCCGATTTTTCCGATCCGATTTTTCCGAAACTATGCCGATCCGATTTTTTCCGAAATATTTTTCGATTTTCAAATTTTCCAATTTTTTTATACATTCTCACGTGTCCCACATCGGCTAGGAGAGGAAGAGAGACCCAAAAAATTCATCTATAAAAGGAGAATATCCCTCTATCCTCTACACAAATGAAAAAAATGATTAAATCCGTATATATTTACATGTTGGGTTAAATCTTTTTTTCGATTTCTTTAAAATGAGAATTTCGAGTAATCGAAAATCCTATATTAATTTTTTTGAAATTTTGGAATTTCCAAAATTTCTGAATTTTTAGTATATGTTTTGATTTTCCGTTTTTTTCCGATTTTTCCGAAAAATTTGGATAGGAAATTGGAACAAATATTTTATTTCCAAAAAAATCAATTTTTTTTCAAAAGGTCATTTTTCGATCCGATTCGGTCGAAACACAGCCCTATGTATTATGGATGGATTTGAGGAAGTTTTAAAGTTTTTTCGTAAAACAAAAGTGAAAAAGAGGGATGGTTTTTGTTGAGAATTTAAAACAATAGTAAACATCCACTAAATAGATGCAAAAGTTGTCATTTGGATATGTATCCAACGGGGTAGTGGACAAATACCGTAACCAAAATGTAATAACGTTGTTGGAGAAGTCACACTCACAAAGACGCATAGAGAAGTGGAAATGATGAGTGGTTGCGTGGAGATATGAAGAGAGATTCGGATTAGAAGGAGCTTTGGTTTGGCTTGGCTTGGGGGGTAAAAAAGAAAAGAAAACGCAGGAGAGAATGATGTGGCGTGTAAGGGTTTCATCCACATCGAGAGATTTGGGGTAGCAGGGCTCGAGGATGATTATATACTATAGTATGTATATGTATGAGAATGAGATCGATGGATGGATGGTTTGTCTGTGGGGGCACTCACCAAAGATTATAACCACTTGAAACTCCTTAACATGTCTTGTTTGCTATTGCTTCAAATCTTTCAAGAACCACCTACGAGCAATCATTCAACTCAACTCCAGCCCATATTTATATCATTAGAGACACTCTTTCTTAATATTATTCCCTTTAATAATATTATATTAGGAAACATGATCATATGTTCCTAAACTCTAACACCCTAAGAACAATCCTTATGCATAGAGTAAATATAAATTAAACTACTACAAATATATCATCCTAAAATTAATGAAAATGCTGCGGACAAAACCAAATATACATTATAGTGAACAAAATGATGCCGTTTTGAGGAGGTTGCCCACCCTTGGACGGAACATCATGTTCCCAATTACATTTTTCCTCTCCAAAATTCTTTAGTTATTCTGTTTAGCCCCCAAAATTTAATACCCAATCACCTTACCAACCATTCAACCACCCTTTAAATGTTATTTCCCCTATTTCTCTCCCCCCCACCGTAAATATTTTTTTCACATCAAAACCTCTTCCACAAAGTCTACCTTCTATATTTGGTAATTAGTTTCCTATTTTTTTTTTTTTTGTAAATTCTTGTTCTGTTAATGTTAATATTCTATTTAATTAGTTATTAGTTAATGTTTTTCTTTTAATATATTTAACTATCTAAGGTATTTAGTAATTTTAATGTAAATTTTTGTTATGTTAATGTTTTATTTATTTATTAGTTATAAAAAGTCAAAATTTAGCCATATATATAGCCACAAAAATAATAATTTTATAGACGCGAGTTTTTTTAGCCAAGTATTAGAAATAATATATAGCCATTTATTAAAAAATAAAATTTAGCCATCATATATGAGTTGGAAATATGTAGTTATTTAGTAATTTCTCATATTTGATTTATTAGTAGACTAGATTTTGTATTTTAGCCTAGTCTGTTTTTATTTATTAGTTATAAAAAATCAAAATTTATCCAAAAATATAGCCACAAAAAAAATATTTGGGAGTGTGATGGGTAAAATATTTGTGAGGAGACAATATCAATTTATAAAAAAAATCTAGGCATTGGGAATAAAGCTGTTGGAAAAACAAATAAAAAAAAGACTTTGGAGGAACAAAAGAACAAAACAATTAGGGTCAGAAATTGAAATAACGTAAATATTGGCAAGGCTTAGGCGGCACACGATGTTTCGTTTTAGGCCTTCTTATTTTTTTTTAATATTTTTTTTTGTGTCTTTCACGGAACATCATTTTCCATTTTAGAGACGAGCCCCACTTGGCAGCAACTAGTGCAATATTAAATTTATTATTTTATACGGTAGCAAATTGCAAATATAGACATTTACGATACCCATAACATACCCATTTATCTCAAATATACACTTTTAGCATACCCATAAGGATTGCTGTAAGAATAGATTCGTAAATAATTTCACATGTTGTTTCTACAATTTAAACTTATTTACAAATCTACAACCCTTCAATTGATCAAAATTAATTAAAAAGTTGAATTATGGGGATAATGCAATTCAAGCACCAGTTTAATTTAGGGGTGGTGATTTAATAGCGGTGGATGGCAAAGTGACTTTGTAACCTATTTCATTCGGAACGACATGTTTTTTGGTACATCACATTTATATATTTACGATTCATGTGCAATGAAAGCCATGGAAAAGGTACTAAACATCTTGAATATTTTTGGTATTGGGATAGCTATTCCGCCCATTTCATCTAGATAAATAAGACGTATTCTATCATAACTCGTTCCTGCCAAGAAAAAGCCGCACTACGAATAAATTCATGAGAAATTATTTTTTTATTGAATTTATTGAACGTGATCATTCATTTTGACTACTTTATAATATTTTCTCATATTATATTAATTTTGACTCTACTCTTTCGGAGTTCATTCTTCGAAAAACTCTATTTAAATTATTCCGGTAGTTCTTTCCAATCTACTTCTTTTAAATTTATCTTCTATTGCAATGAAATTGAATCTAAATGGTTTTACACCATCGAACTTTACGAAAAGGGAAAATATATGAAAAAGGGAAATATATAGTAATTTAGTGTCGTAGAGTAACTATGTATTTGTTGATTATGTTTTAATTTTATAAATATATACCTTAAATACACTTGAATAAAAGTGCAAGTACACAGACGGGTCTAGCGTCAATAAATCGAAAATACGATTTCCTTAAAATATCAATAAGATTTTTGTGTGGTTACACTATAAATAAAAGGAGAGTCTATGGGGCTGCCGAATCCCCCACTAAATCAAAGTCACGTTTAATAGGCAAACTTTTTTTTTTTATCGAATATTATGGCATTTTCTAATTTTTAGTAGTGTTTGGTAAATGACGTCTTACAATTTTTTACTTAGAAGCATCTAAACGCCTCAAATTATTACGAGTTAACTAAGTCAACTATGTCGTGTTAAGATTGATTTTATCCATTTTTAATTTGTATATAATTTTGTCTATACAAATTTACGTGGTGTATTAGATAATCATTTAAACCATGTGTAGCTAAAATAACCGAAGAAGTACAAAAATGTTTATAATTGGGACGTGTAGTGAGATATGTTTATATAGATGTTTCTCTCAATTTCTTTTGAAACTAAATTAACATCTCACTCCGTTAGTTTTTGCAAGATTAATTTAATGCCATTCAGAATTTAGAATTTTACTCAAATTGAAATATCATGATATTAACTATATCAAACTTTCAGAAGACATATCCTCATTAGTCATGTCATAACAAATTTTCTTCAATACATCTGATTTATAGATGTAACAAATATCTAATATACACATTTTTATTGGGACCTCTTGGGTCAACAATATTTTTCAGGAGACCCATTGGACAAAAAAAAATACGGTAAGCAAACAAGACGATAAATAAAAATCCTTTTTTTTTTTCCAATTTATTTAGTGCCTATATCAACATTTTCCCTCTTTTCTCTTACACAATCTTTTTTTTGGATATCATACCACGTAATGTTCCGATCAACTTTACGCACATCTTGATTAATTTACGTTCGCAATTTGTGACTTTCGATGATCAAACATTATTTTAAGAGGGAGGACCAAATTCGAACAAGTGTAATAGTGTTCCAAGAACAACCATGTACACCGTACTCCGTACTAACAGAGTTGATAGTACAGTACAGCCACCAAGTTTTTGTCTTGGAGATTGATGAATCAAAGTAAGTAAATAGTGGCATTCCAACTAAGGGTGGTGGACACCACTCTGGCAGAATATTTGTGCGCGTGGTACAGTAGCACTAACATATATGCTTCTCCTCCTAGAGTGCGAAATTTGACCATGCTGCCCACATATGCTCCTATTTCCTAGAGGGATAATGCTAGAGCGACTAATAATACTTCCGACTCAAAACCTCCGCACACTGACGTGGACCTCGTAAAGGACAAAGGAGATAAGAAGCTGCCCATTAATTTAATTTTCAAACTTATGGCTATCAAAGGTATGGAATTATGGGCAGTTATTTGGCAAAACAAAAGCTATATTAATTTCTTCATTTTGCTAGAAATGGCCACGTGTTAATTAGGAACCGAAACAACTCTCGTCTTTCTTTTTTAACCAATTCCATTGCAATAACCCGAGAGAAATCAATATAAATATAAAATCTTTTTTAGTGTATAACTATGAGAATATACATTAACTATTTCTTTTTATTAAAAAAACTGTGCACTTTTTATTTTCTAAAATTACAATGTTTTAAAAGAAAATACTAAGGGCCCATTTAATTCTCTATTCAGAAAATTCGATTTAAATGCTGTTTTTAAATACAGTTTTTTGTGTTTACAATTATTAATGTGCGTTTGGTTAACTTGCTTTTAAATACAGTTTTTTCAAAATTTGACAAAATTGACAAACATATATATATATATATATATATATATATATATATATATATATATATATATATATATATACACACACACACACACACATAAAATTTTCAAACATACATGATACATGAATGCATACATACATGCATACATATATACATCATAAATTATATGTATATTTAATGTATGTATGCATTCATGTATCATGTATGTATGAAAGTTTTATGTGTGTGTGTATATATATATATATACAGTCCTGCTATTGTGCGGACTAGTCCGCATTTTAAGAATGCGGAGCAGACATGTGTCACCTGGTGGTGACCCAGAAAAGAGAGAGAGTGTGCCTATAATTTAGGGGATAATTTCTAGGGGTACCGTTAGATGACACATGTCCGCTCCGCATTCTTAAAATGCGGACTAGTCCGCACAAGAGCATTATATATATATATATATATATATATATATATATATATATATATATATATAATGATATTACATGGATAGTTTTCTATAAAATTATATACATACATGAATTGATAATATTTTTTAATACATACGTACTATATGTATATTCTATGTTATTTCGTATATTAATAATACATGTATAAAACTATAAATAAATATCATTTATCTATTGATAATATTATTTAACTTTATATTATTCCATATATAATTTTTGTGTACATGTACATGTACATATATATTTTTTATTTATAAGAATTACACACATATTCATGTTTTATGTATGTATATTATATATTAAGGTATAAATGCATTAAAATATTAAAAATGAATAATTCCGTGTTGAGAAATAAAAAACAGAAGTTATAAAATACCTTAACTTGTTTTCTGAAAAACTTGATTATAACAAAAAAATACCATAATTCAATGTTTAAAAACAGGTTGCCAAACACAAATTTTTATCAGAATTGTATTTAAACACAGAAAACAGAATTATAATTGCAAACCAAACAGGCCCTAAACGTGTTTTTTTAAAAGTGTATGTTTTTTCTAAAAATACATTTTTTCAACTATTTTTTTATTATAAAAAAACTGTACGTGTATGAGCATGATGAAAAAACAGTTTAATTTAAAAACACATTTTTATAACAAAATATTTTTTTATATAATAACATTTTTATAAAAAGTATATATTTTTTCCCTATAAAAACAAGTTTTTTATAAAACCATTTCATAACGTTTTTATATATATAAAGTGTTATTAAAATACAGTTTCTATATAAAAAAGTAAATTTTTTAAAAACATTTTCTATTTGAAAACAATTTCCATTTATAATCGAGGAGGTGACTTAGGTGCGTGTAAGATGACCTAGAACACATGAAACTTCACAACTTCCACATGACCAGCGACACTAGTTTTTTTTAAGTGTTCTTAGTTGACTAGTTTTCGTATTAGTTAAAGTCCACTAATTTTTGTATTAGATAGTCGAATTCTAAAATTGTCCATTATTTGACTGTTTTCTAGAAAATACATTGTTTTCAATTTTTTTAAAATGTATGTGTATGAACTATTTAACAAAATAATTTTTACAAGTACATTATTTATTAAAAAAAACAGTTTTCATATTATATAGAAACTGTTTTTGAAAAACATAATTGTAAGCAAAAATGGCTAAATAGTTTGTTTTAATAAAAAAATGTTTTTAAATAAAAAATGCTTTAAAAAATGTTAATTTTTTTTTATATAGGAACTGTATTTTAAAAAAACTTTCTATAAATAAAAACGTTATAAAATGGGTATTAAAAAACTTGTTTTTATAGAAAAAAACATTTGTTTTTAAAAAAAAATGTTCTTATATGAAAAAACTATTTTTTAATAAAAATGTGTTTTTAAATTAGCCATGCACCACCTGTGTCCGCATTCCCGAAGGCACCCCTCTCTTTCAAGAGGATTCGCGGCATGTCAAGCCCTGGTAAGGTTCTTCACTTTGCATCGAATTAAACCACATGCTCCACCGCTTGTGCGGGCCCCCGTCAATTTCTTTGAGTTTCATTCTTGCGAACTTACTCCCCAGGCGGGATACTTAACGCGTTAGCTACAACACTACCTTTCCTATTAGTTCCCCGGACCCAGCTACTAAGAAAGATGTTAACTTCGTAAAATATCCTATATACGTAGGCGAAAACTGGGGAAGGGGTCAGATTTATCCCGACGGGAGCAAGAGTAACAATACAGTTTATAATGCTACATCAGCTGGTATAGTAAGCAAATCAGACGAACCGCTTTCTCATCATGTTCATACATGTAAGTTTTTTTTATAAAAAAAGTTGAAAAAAATGTGTTTTTTAGTAAAGACGTACACTTAAAAAAACACGTTCAGTTTTCTGTTTTAAAACATATTTTTAAGAAAAAAAGTGTACAATTTTTTTAATAAAAAAAACAATTATTGTATATTCACATAGTTCTATACTAAAAAGGATTTATATTTATATTGATTTCTCTCTGGGTATTGTAGGCTGTGGAGCTCGTTAAACAATAAAGACGAGAGATTTTTTCCTTCCTTGTTAACACGTGGCAATTTCTAGCAAAATGAAGGAATTGATATAGCTTTTGTATTGTAAAAAAATATATATATCGTACCCAGTGTACAAGGTTCCCGCTTCACTGCAGGATCTGGGAGAGATAGATGCCTACTAACCTTACCCCCATATTGCTTATAATATTAATAACCCACACCCAAGTCTCGAACCCGAGACGAACCGTAGCTTGGGCGAGAGAACTTGCCATTGCTCCAAGGTACGACTTGCCAAATATTTACCCATAATTCTATACCTTTGACAACCATTAACGAGTTCCTTGTTAAAGCCATAACTTTGAAGATTAAATTAAAAGGCAGCTTGTTATCTCCTTTGTCGTTTATGAGGTCCACGTCAGTGTGCCGAGGTTTTGAGTCGTAAATATGAGTTGCTCTATCATAATACCCTATTGACTCTGATACTTGTGAAAAAGTTATAGGCGTGGAGGAAAATGCATGTTTATATTACATATTAATACATACATATACGGCCATCTGTAGCCGATGATGTAAATGTGCATTATTTTTATCCACAATAAGTAAGAAATAATTCACATTTCACTGTTCAAAAACTGTAGTTGGAATGTAAATTTACATTTTGAATTGATAATGTGTAAATGAGACCAAAACGCCTGGGCAGGTAGAAGTTTACTGCCAGCACCTATGGGTGTAACACAGTCTCTCGCCCAAATATATATATATATATATATATATATATATATATATAGGGAGAGGTTCACAAGTGAACCTAAAGAGATGAAATTTTTAATGAACCTTAACAAAAAATACTTAACAATTAATTAATTTTAATTCCTATGTTGTAATTGGTCCGCGCCAGCGGCAACGGACACGTGTGTTGATTGATCCCCAACACCCCCATCCCACCCCCCCACCCCGGCCCCACCCCCATGGCAGCCCTACTGCCATAAGAGCTGCTATAAGGGCTGCCATGGCGATGGTGGTGGTTAGGGTGGGGGTGGGGGAGGGGGTGAGGGAATTGGGATCGATCGACATGCATGTTCGTTGCCGCTGGCGCGGACCAATTACAACATAGAAATTAAAAGTAATGAGTTGTTAGGTGTTATTTTATTAAGGTTCATTAAAAAGTTCATCTTTTAAGTTCACTTGTGAACCTCTCCCTATATATATATATATATATATATATATATATATATATATATATATATATATATATATATATAATTGTCTGATTTTTCTATAAAACAATGTGGAAAATAGAGTGGAGTTGTGTGAAAATGGCCTGGGCGGGTAACTAACCCATACCCAGGGCTGCGTCCCACTCGCTGGGTGAGTAATAGTCCCATGCCCAAACCATTTTTACACAATCCCACTCCATTTTTCACAATGTAAACCACAAGCTAAATGTATATATTTACATCTTTTTCCATTGCTGCATTGTGGATGGCGTAAGTGCAACTCGAGTTTTACATGTTTTTCATATAAAAATAAAGTTTTGCATGTAGATACATTCCATGATCTTATCACTGACGAGTGTGTGGTACATTAAAAGCATTTGACATTTCTTAGTACTCCAAGAAATTATATGGTGTATTTACGTGATATTTTAAAGTAGAGCATGCGGAGAAGCAAGAGAGGCGACTACCTTTGTCCCCCGTTTTTTCTAGATTTTTAGGGGTTTAATGTTTTTTCACCTATCTACCATAAATAAAAGTTTAAAAATTTTTACTAATTTTAGATTTTTATAAATCATCTTAAAAGTTTTTCCATTTTATAGCATCCCTAATTTGCGCTCCTCTCAGTTTGGTACACTATAACCTTAGGCCCTTTGAAAATTCCAAAGATTTAAGAATGACATCGAGGTGAGGTAGGTCAAGGGGAGAAATTCCCATCCCTTTACGTGCTTAAATTTTCCATTCCCATCCCCACCCCATTTAATCCGAGGTAGGAAAAGCTATCCCTAACGGGTATCAGGTTCCTCGCGAGGACCCGAATTATTAAAAAAATTATTATTTTATGTTTTAAACTGAACAAATTAGTAAAAATGTAAAAGAACATACAACTATTGTGAAATTATATGTTTTGTGAATTCTAAAAATATCTCACTAAGTTTGTGAAATTCAAGAGTGATTTTCTATGGTTTTCCTAATACGTTAAAACAAAATAGATTTGTAAGAAGTAAAAAATAATAGTAATTCTATAGAGTAGATGTTTTGGACACTTTGTCATTTACATCACACCCCTCATAAAAAAATAGCTCCCTTTTCTCCTATAGCTATGAGACATGGGCCAATGCTTTTTGTCATGACATATCGACTCTAAGTTGACCATACATTCAAGTTATTTGATAAAATAAGATGACACTCGTGACTTATTGTAATTTGGAGGCCCAAACTAAAGTAAAAAATTTCCTTGAGTCCATATTCATCTAAGAAGTCAAATACTCGGATTGGATGTCTAAAATGGTCATGGTTATGAAGTTGTACAGAAAGTAAAGACATTACATGGTTATTTAAACATGAAATGTAGCAATGGGATCCGTAGAATGATTAACGTTCCGATTAAACATTTTAAACACATCATACACAAGTTCTTTCATCCTCGGATCTTTAGGCACGGAATCGTTTTGTTTAACATCTTCCCCAGTTGAACGTTCGTTCCTCTCGACATATTCCTTTTCCTCGTGTAAATGCCAAAATGTGTATGAATGCAAGATACCATGGAGAAGCAAATGAAAATGAATATCTTCGAGGTCGAGCAATTTTCCATTCTCACATTTACAGCATGGACATGAAAACATAGTTTCTCTACGACCATTTTTTCTCGCGAAATCGATAAATGCAGCAACCCCATTTATAAATTGTGGCATTCCTCTATCAAGTTCTTTCATTAATTATTTATAAAGTTATGAGGACATTCTAGAAGTCATACAAATTTAATGGAAAATAAATGTTAATTAATATATTTTTATAAAAGTTACAAAGTGCTAAAAACAACACAATTAAGGCATGTTTGGTCTATGTTTTGACTATTTTCTATGTTTAAAACTTAAAACTAGTAGAATATGCATTTGGCAACCTGTTTTTTAAAACTTGTTCATAAAACTATTTGTTGAAAATATGTGTTAAAAAACCTAGTTAGCCCCATTTGAATCCAATACGACACACAAAAACACGGATTATCGACTATTTCTAGTTACTTGTTGATTATAAATTGCTTTTCTGGACAAATATTATCATAAAATTACAAACTAAAAACACTATAAGAATCCAAGCATTTGGAAGAACTAATGCAATACTAAATACAATTAGATCAATCAGCTCTGTCGATTTAAACAAAATTAAATATTAAAATAAAAAGATTGAGTGCGTTTAATTTTTAAACAAATAAAAAGGCGTTATTTTATCTTTTTAAACAAAACTAAAAGTTAAAAAGTAAACAGTCTGTCTTATGGTATCAAGACTCAATACAAGAAGCTCTCAATATCAATTTTCAGTGAAGACAGAAGACACCGATTTAAACAAAATTAAAAATTCAAGAAGAAGAAAAGCAGATGAAAAAAAAAAGATGAAAATAAAAAATCAGCCAATTTAAACAAAATTAAAAATTCAGTGAAAGATCTCAATATCAATTTTCAAAACATAATGAAATTTTAACACTTTGATCGAAGTTTAACAGATATCTAGGGTTTTCAGCAACCGAAGTTTAATCGATATCTTGCAATCAAAGCTATATACCGTGCATGTGTGGGGGGGTGTGAAAGAGAAGGGGATTGGAGGTGGGGGTTTACCCGAGACCGAATAATTAAGAAAAATAAATAATAAAAGGCACATTACATACAAACACAAATAAAACAAATAAGGAAAGAGAGGATTAAAGAGTCCCGTAAGGATCGAGTGAAAGACGAATGAGCCAACTTTATATGTTGGTAGTATCACCACAAAGAAGAGCTTGAAAAGTAGTACAAAGTTGTACTAAAAAAACATATAAAATAAAAATAACATGCGAGTTTTCAGTTAAAATTCAAAAACTTCCAAAGTGAACCAAAAATAATAATTTAGTTAACCACTAAGGAATTTACCCACATAAAACACATTATCTAGAAAAGAACCCTAATCATACATACAAAACATGCACATCCATAAAACATTCAACCAAAACCACTTCAAATCATAACATAATCATGAAAAATCCATAGGCAATCCTGTAACTTCCAAAACAAACCCTAATTCACCCCAAAAAACACGACAATTTCACCAAAAAGTGTTCGACGAGAAACCAAAACATATAAAAAATGTGAAGTTATATTGAATGAAGGAAAAGAAAAAATAAGTGAAATTTAACCTCAAATTTAGACAATGGAGTGGTGATATGGGGTCTCTCGGGAGTGACCACAGAACAAAAGGGAATGTTTTTTAACACTTTGGAGTCTTAGAAGGGGATACATGTGACCCTCGTGTATTCTATATTATCTAATGTGTGTTATATTAATAATTTTGTATCAGGTATGGACACTTACAAATTTTGTAAGTGACTAAAACTGTTATAACTTTTGCAAGTGTCATGAACATTTATAAATCTTTTTTTCAATTAGTTATAAAATAGTTAATTTGGTGTAGTGGTAGCCTCGCCTTTTTTCTTCTGAATCTTTATAAAGGAGTCGATCATATGTAGATTTTTCCCCGGGCCACTCCTAGACTCCTGCAAAATGAGATCAAATTAAAGAAAATGTGACCAAATTAAAGTAATTTTCTTACCATTAAACAAAATCTAATTTAAAATAATTTACTCACCATCTGATGCTCCACCTCCGCATAAGATGTTCGTTCAGAGTAAAGCACATACACTCTATTTGACTAGTTAGTTCACATCGAGACATATGAGGACAATTATATCTCAGATGCCTCATCATCCATAAACCCCTCATAGTTGGATAATGTGATTGTCTTATTTTTTTGGACAGTGTCCCTACACTGCATCACGAACTCTCGATCCTTCCCGAAATAGCAGGCACACACGTTCTTCCTACATGTCTTCTATTACCCTCCTATACCGGCCAATACACTGTCCTACGATTATGGGGGCAAGTTGAATTATTGTTATCCAGCAAACATATAATATAAGAAAGTTAGTTAATTAACATTAAAAAACATAATAATAAAATCTTATATGAAAGTCAAATATTTAATATAAATATTGAGGTTTTCATACGTCTAAGGCCCCCTAAACGGTCATCTTCAACTCCATGGGAACGGTCCTCTAATCATTGTACTCGGGACCAATCAATGATTTCAACTACTCTAACACCCCCATCTGTAAACTAATCTTCTTTTCAAGTACATTCCTATACTTTTCGAACTTTAATGACTTCTTATTAAGTGATCACTTATCACACCGGATTTTTCTCTAGGTCTGATGTCTTGATGTAGACATATTATGTAAAAAAATAGGCTTTAATAGCATAACATATAACATAAATCAAACGGAAATAGTCAAGTTTGGTATATAATAATTTAAATAATACAAAACTATTCCATCCACTTATTTTCATTAGTGAATAAAATGGAAATACTCAATTGGGATATAAGAATTAAATGAAAATATTTTGCATTACTTTTAATAAATCACACATTAGAAATTAAAAATTGGAATCCTCAATACATTTTACAACCTAAATAACTCCACTCATGTAAAGTATCTAAAAAATATTCAAGTTCGAATTATCGTCCAAAATGGATTTATATTCAGTATGAGCACTCAGGTCATCCATGCTACTGGTTAGATACTGTGGCATGTGTAAGACAACTTACCACCATTCATTATTGATATACTCCGAGTAAAACACTTTCTTGATATTTTTAAATACATAAACAAATTCTACATCCTTTATATTCTCCTTGATTTTCATCTTTATTAAGTCTACCCTTATCAAATTGGTACCCGAATCAACTTTACAAGCATTTTAGTTCTCAACCCTTACCCAATCACAGTAAAACACAACCTCTTTAAAATATATATACTTTAATTGAAAAATATTTTGAACTACATCATAATAAGTCATTTCTACTTCAACAAGTATCGTTCTTTGACACTCACCTTGAAATAGGTAAGAGACTTATTTGAAATGTTTGCATTGTAACAACGTATTTTGCTCATATAACCTCGAGGAGAAAACATAACCATTCAACCATTACTTCTTATACTCATATGCCCTGAAATTGGGTCTACTGACAAGACGAGAAAGCATTGGCATGATATCACCTATCTTCAACAATTGAAATTATAGATTACATAAGTTAATTAGATAAGTTCAAATCTTGAAATTATTTATCATTTAATAAGGAATCTTTGACATAATAATTACCTCATGTGACACCGAACGTCTAAATCCATTGTTTGAATGTGAAACCATCATTCATTTTTTTATGTGTCAGGACGCATTATGTTTTATACATTGAAGACAAAATTTATGAAGAAGGTGATCAAGTAAATAAGATAACAACACGAAGTAAAATTACAACACGAACTTACATCATTTATTCATCGACATCTTTATGGAATTTCAAACATATAAGAGCAACTTTCTCATATTGTAAACTTGTCAGTTTAACTTGTTTACCTATGACTTGACCGCCCACATCGGTGAACTCATCTCCATCATCTATAATATTAAGGTTGGGCATATATTCTCAACCGATTATAGATTCCTCCATAGTTCCTCCGTGATGGATCCTTCAATGTATCTCATATTCTTAATATACTATTTGAAAATTTTCATCAACCTTTAAAACAAGTTCATCCATCAATATTTTACTGGGCCACAAAGAAGCACTACATCACATAAGTGCACCAATCAGTGAAGACTTATGTCAAAGAATTTTGGGGTGGAGTACTTCTCCAACACATAAGTTGCTTCAGCTAAAGTTTCTTTTGTAGCCACGGTGTGCTTTCGATTGAATACTTTTATTCACAAAAGTGTGAATCAAAGGCTAATCTGCATAATGTCCCTTCACAAATTTTTATGCTTATAGAAACAGTGCTTAAGCAATAAAGGGAGGAATTACAAACATGACAATCGCGAGACTTACACTTTTGTAGATCATGTGTGGCATAGCGCACAATCCTCTATAAATTTGATGAAAAATTATATGGAAATCTAAAATTATGCAATGTGTCTAAAATCACCTTTCTTTCTTTGTTTGTCAAAGTATATGCCCCTATGAGAATTATATTCCTATCACTAATGTCTTATGTCAACCATAATTATGGCTTAATTTTTAACATTTTAAGATCATGTTGTGCCTTTTCTCCATTCTTTGAATGACTTCCACCTAGGCATGTTCTCATAAGAAGTTCAATGTTATTCTTCTTGGCATATATGATATCTAATATATGGCACACGGGGACACCCTTCCAATACGGAAAGTCAAATAATATCGGCCTCCTGGATCACGCCTTCCTTTTCTCAGCTTCATTCTCAACAAGGGTATTTTTATGCTTGGCATTATTGAATTTAGAATTCTTCCCCAGTACATTAGGTCCACATTTATAAGACCTCCTTTTAATTTCTTAATTCGAAATCTTTCTTGGAGGTAGCCTATGTTCGACCCCACCCAGTAAAAAACTAGATTCTTTACCAAATCTAAACCTGTGATAGGGAGCCAAGAATCTCCTATGAGAATGATATATAATTTTGACATTATCCTTGAGATGTTGAGATCAAATTTACTCTCCACAAAGGGAACACCCAAAGTAACCATGAACATTACAGCCCGATAAAGTCCCATAAGCTGAAAAATTATGAATTGTCGAGATTGATATAGCTTTTAACGTGATCTCTTTCTATTTTATAGAGTCAAATGATTTCACACCACTATCCATAACTCATTCGATTCTTCTACTAACGGTGCCAAGTAGACATCAATGTCATCTCTTGGTGCCTCTGGCCCAGGTATCAACAAAGACAACATCAAAATTCTAGTCTCACGCAAAATGAAGGATGGGGATTTAGGGTGCTAAGATCACCGTCCATACACTTTAAGTAGTGCTTAGATAACCAAATGGATTGGAACGATCTGTTGATATTGACAAATGAATATTACACTGTGAATTTGTGAAATCTGAGTAATTAAAATTTATGCTTTTCCGAATAGTTGAATCAATAGGATGACATATGACATTATCCCCTACTTTTTCCCTAGTGTGCCAAGTCATTACCTCCGCTATCTATGATATTATGAAAAATCTCTTTAATAGAGGACAAATTGGAAAATATTTCAATTCTTTTTTGGGCACTTTTGAAAGTGCACCTCTCTTATCTTTAGAACCATGCTCTAGCATATATCTCGGTTCCCCTCATACCGAAAAATGATCAAGATTTTCGTACTCCTTCCGATATAGTATACAATCATACTTACAAGCATGAATTAATTTACACTTCATTCCCAAATCTTTCAAATTGTTCTTCATACTCGGATAGTTATTTGAAAGCGTATTGTATTTGGGAAGCAAACCCTTCACCAAATTCAGAATTTGAGTCATGCTATAGCCAGATAAACTAAAACGACTCTTCAAAATATGCAAACTAACCATGACATGCAAATTTATTTGATATTTGTCATTATTAGGGTACAATGGTTGGGTCAATTTTACTTTTAAACTTTTATAGTCATCGCCAAGGTCTATCCCAACACTGCCATGGGCACTAGAACCGTCCACTATGAGATTCATTGTCTTCCTTATCAGAATACTCATTGTCTTCCACCACATGAGCTTCGTAAGAATCGTCTATTAGATCATCTAACATAATATGCTTTATGGGATCCTTATGTCCTTACAACACTATCCTACTTAACGATTGTAGTGGATGTTCGGGGATAAAGGGACAATGTATTTCTCCATGAAAAATCCAAACCCAATAAATGTCTTGCATAACCCATCTAAGAAAAACTAATTCAATTATTTTTCACTCAAACACTTTACTATTTTTACAATATGCGCGAGGATAGGATAACTCTTAATTATTGAGACGCCTCTTCGTAAATTTTATAAACTCTTTAGCAGCTCTATGGTACACAAACCCGAGTATATTTATCTCACCCACTCATTGTGTAGATGATACCCCATAACAACTTGTAGGAATCGTTACCTACAAGTTAGTTTATCCCCCATGGGTATTTGAATCATTAGTTAACTCAGACACAAGTGCAAAGCTAACAATCTATCATGTTTAACTAATAATATTGAAACACCATCATGTTGAAACCCTAAGTCGCATGTACATACCAAATTTATTCTAATTATACTTTATAACCTAATCAACTTCAATTTTTAAAACCTATGTTGAAACCCTAAGCTATGTATACATACCAAATTGGTTTTAATTATACTTTATACCATAATCGAATCAAATTTTCAAAACCTATGTTGAAACCCTAAGCGACGAATACATTCCAAATTAGAAATTATGGTAGAATGTTCGTCGTGTTCTTAATTACATTTAGAACAAACAATATCAAATTAACACATTTCAAAATTCTTTACATTTTTAAAGAAACTTGCAAATTATTTTTTTAAACCAGAATGATTACATTTAGAATAAAAAAACACATATATTCAAGCTCAAATAAATACCCAAGTCAAATATTCACATTGTAAGAATGTTCAAACCTAGATTTTACGCAAATTGTTTCTAACAACATCAATGCTATACATATAAATACAATTATTTTACAACAAATAAACACATATATTCAAGCCCAAACAAATATTAAAGTTAAATTGTTCAAACCTAGATTTTGTCCAAATTATTTTGAAATAATATCAAGACATACATGCAAGTACAATTACATTACAACAAACAAATAGATGTATTCAAGAACTACAACCACAACCATATATATATCATACATTTGGGTGAAAAATGGTAGATTCTTTACCTATGAGAGAGAGAGGAGGAAAAGTGTAATGTTTTGGTGGGAAAGGGGATTTTAATGGCAGAAATCCCAACATAGTTGTCACAGATCTTGTCACAGTCAAGGATCATGATAAGGCTGTAAAAATAAATTTCACAGGTATTCTGAAGGTCAAGGATCATGATAAGTCTGTGACATAACTTGTCACGGTCCTTGATCGTAACAACATGTGTTTTTTTTCATGATTTTTTACCGTGATAATACCTCTCCGAAATATAGTGATATTTTTTCTCTTTGGTGTAGGGTTAAATCATCCATATATAATTTATAAAATGCCTTCAAGTTGTGTATATTCATAGGATTTACAACTCCCCTTCTCTAAACTCTTAAACATTCCCCCTTATCATTTTATATTTCTATAATAATTCTTATTTTATCTATAGTTTTCTTTCCCCTAAACATCCCTTAGTAATTACTTTGTTGGATAATAATTAGTGATTACTTTGTTTGATTGTGTGAGCATATTAAAAGCATGGGCATTTAAACTAAATAAAATTAATTGACATATATAAACTATATATATATATATATATATATATATCAATAATAAGAACACTTGAAATACAATTACAATGAATGAGCAGTTGGAAAAGTTATATAATTTTAAAAATATAAAACATAAATACAAGACCTTGACTTTGATTGAGACTATTATTGGATAGTTTTTTCTTTAGGAAATTACATACCTAATATAGTTTCATGGTCTTTTGTATGACTTCTCCTCACGATACAGTGATCTTGCAAACCAAAAGTAAGACTCCAATTTGATTTGCCTATGAACTAATGATTATCTGATGACCTCTTGCTTATATGCATACTCAAACTATTAAAAAATTTATGATGAAAAGACTCATGAATTTGAATATTTAAATGAATAAAAAAATTCATGGACAGTGGTGTATTTTTTAAATAGATACAAGTTTACTCAGAATAACCGCAAATAGAGTCAAACACAAGTTTTGAAAAATGATGAACATACACAAATTCAAATAAGAAATTGTCGAAATATAGTTACAAAATAGTTTGAAACTTTACTCATATATGCACAGGCAAAATAGTGTCTTGGTCGAAACTCAATTGATTTTGAAAAGCCATTCACTGTGTGTAATTTTCTAAAAAATATTATGAAGGAAATAAAAAAAATGGCGCAAAATCATAAGTGGACGGTGGCATGCATATGGTCTTTTGGCCTAAAGTCCAAACCATGCACTGTGTAAGTCCTCAATCTCTTATTCCATTTTGGAGTATCTATACCCCTTAGATTCATTCTATTTTTTATGTGGACAAATCCATTTCATCCAATTTCACCCTAGTTTACCCACTTCAAATGAGTACTTTGAGTCCAATTTTCCATTCACCTCTTAACGGATTTAAACTTGTGAATATACCATGTTAGTCTCCCGACGAATAGAAATACGTTGGTATGTGGACTTACTGAAAATGATGTATGAGTCCCACTTTTATGTGAGTTGAAAGTTGATAAAAATTATATGAACAATACCTATTTTTCCAACACTCTCAACATCTATCTACCTCATTAGATTCTCCTCTTAGACACCAAGCACCTTATTTTCGAACTCTCTTAGGATCCAAGCAATCCTTTTAAGGATAACGATATAATTCGGAATGTCCAAAATCATTCGCGTCACGATATGTAACTCGTAGATGAGACATTATAATCTTATTTCATTGCCTACCAATATGGGCTCATTTTATACCAAATATGTAAATGGAAAAAAATAATTTAGAGAGAGTATTGAGAGAGATTATAAGGAAGTGAAGAGTTGTAAGGTTTTTTAATCGATTAGTCCTACTATATTTCAAATGTCACGCGTGTATTGTTATCGTACTTGAAGTGCCTCCTGAGTTTGAATTTTACATAACTCTTTAAAACGTTAAAATTTATAATATATTATCAAAGCAAAAATATATGCTCTTTTTAGATGTCAATAAATGGAAGATTAGCCGACAACCCCCTTGACTCGTTGTTTCTCTACATTAAGGACTTGTGAAAATATTCTTGGTAACTTAAGGATACCATATTTCCAATTAATTAAAACTACACCCATAGTATTTAGTTACACTTTCTTACAAGTACATATAAGGTAAATCTATAACGGTGAAACATATACAACATGTACATATAGTGGCGGACCTAGAATTTTAACTCATGGTGGGTGGGCAAAACATATACAGTAATTAAATAACGAAATAAAAAATCGCATGTACTAAAACCTACGTATTATCAAATATACCATATATAAATAGTCAAATTATCTTGCATTGCTAACATTTAACATTGAATTAAGTTAGTTGCGCAACAACCATATAACAAATTTAGTATGTCTAATATAATTAAAACGAGTAAATAGTCAATTTTTTCATAAATTTAACATTTAAACTAACTTAAACCAAATAAACCAGTTACTCAATAGATCCATAAATATAATCCATTAAATATTTACCATTTACACTAATTTAATAAATATTAACAAATTGAAAAAACTAGCTTATTTGTCAAGCTGTATAATTTTGATGACAGAAATAAATGCACATGGAAACAAGTAGGTCAGTTGTAATAATACAATTTAATTTAGTCGCTGAAAGTAAGTTTTTATTTTTTAAATTTTGATTTAATGACAATCTCGTAACAACATATGCATATATTTTGATTGCAGAAATAAAATAAAAAAAATAAAAAATAGATATGTTTTTTATCCAATTTTTATAGAGCTTAGAGATTTATCATATTTTCGTAAAATATTTGTTAAAAATAATTTAATAAGTATAATATATATGACACATGGATGTGAACGTGCGCGTGCAAGCATGTATGGCGGCTAAAGTGAGTTCAAGAACCATTCTCAACTTATGAAATTGTCGCGCTATATTGGGACCCTAGTGGGACTATTTGTCTATAAATTAGTTCTATTTTGGATTTACAACGGGCCATTGTGTGCCATGGAGGTAGGGTGCATAGTAGATGATGTGTAGTCACGTTGGACCCTCTACAGTGGAGGTTGTCGGGGACACATTCAAACTATATTGGTGGGACCAATTATGGGTTTGGCTTTGGGATATATATAATATGATTTGGTGGGAGAGGGAGAATGTGATGAAAAGCTCACTCGGTGGGTCCTCAATTGAGATTAAGGTTGCAATGCCTTCTAAAATCTGCTTACACAAATTCAAAGCCATGACCAAGATTTCGGGTTACACCTTTTGATGTAAAAGTGGGGATTTTGTTACCGGTTTGTTTTTGAGACTTTTGAAGTAAGATTTGGTTCTATATTTGTTTCCTTCGTCTTTTATCCTTGGTGTAAATATTTTAATTACTTTTTACTCCTCTTAATAGTAATCTAACTATAACATACGCAGGGCCTCCTGAGATAAAAAAAAAAATTTTTTTTTTAGGTATTTAAAATGTGTAATTTTTTTTTAGGGGTGTAATTTTTAAGGGAGACCTCTCCTGAGATCTTGCTTACATTGTTTTTTAATAAAAAATTTGTATAAAACTTTTATTAACCCAAAATTTTTTTGCCTCGGGAGCTCCCGCCCCCGAACCCCCGAACCCCCGACACCACTCGAGACTTTCGCCCCTCCTAACCAAAAATCCTGGATCCGCCACTGAACATACGCATGATGTTGTTAAATTTAATATAAAGACACATGTTGACAACTCCTAATACAAAAAACAATGATATATAAATTTATAATTTTTTATTGCGGATCTCGTCACGTATTTGAGTTCCTAACTTGTGTTATTTCGACACACATGGACAAGATCTATCAAAAATAATTTTGAACACGTGATAAGATTAACAATCTATCATAAACAAGTCATAAATTTGGTAGTGCCATTAGAACTCATAACTCACCTTGGTATGCATGTTTTTTTTTCATGGTTTATCACGTCTATAAACTTGAATAATCGGGGAGCTATAACCAAAAAGTTGTTTATATATTTACCCAGTCTTTGCCAAAACATCAGCTACGATATAAGTCTCCTTATAGTAAAAAGATATCCGCAAACCTGCTTTTGCATGATATCAATGGTGTTTGTTTTGTAGGTTTTCGGATAAACCCTTACTTAGTAATCACGTTCTCTTTCACTATTAAAAAAATGAATAATGGCAGCTTGGCTAATAAGTCCCGTTATATAAGATACTTTTTAATTAGTCTCAGTGAAAAAATATTTTTTCAATAGATCATATTATACACTTTGAACATATAGTATATATCACTACATTCCATATTTACTATTTGTTTGAATAACTAGTAAATATTTACTACTTATTTTGCATAAGTTGAATAAATAGTAAATATTTACTACACGTTTTCTAATAGAGCCTATCCAAGAAAGAATAGTTTTGGACCAATTGATTACATACTTAGTAAAGAAGACTCATTGGTAAAAATCCCATAAATAATAATGTTTTCAAATACAATTATCATTGTTTTACGAGAGTTTTCGATTTTAGTCAATGACCAATATTTTTTTGCTCTAGTTTACTTATATATTTTTCTGGTACTAAGATTCATCACCTCTTAGTCTATAACTTATACATTAGAATATACAAAAACTTAACACGTCTAATATGTATAGATTATAAAACTTCACGTATCATTTTCCCCCAAAAAAATACGTGTATATATACTTTGCAAAATTTATTGTCTACATTACTGAAAACCGAGTAATAGATTAATTTTAGGGGTTTAGGGGCTTATACCAAAAGTTCCTCAAATATTTCTTAATACACATTTAGTCCAAGTGTTTTACTTTTTTTCAAAAAGTCCCTCACTACGTAACACGTCTAATATGTATATATTACAAAATTTCACGTATCATTTTTTTCCCAAAAAAATATGTGTATATATACTTTGCAAAATTTATTGTCTACATTACTGAAAACCGAGTAATAGATTCATTTTAGGACTTTAGGGGCTTATACTAAAAATTCATCAAATATTTCTTAATACACATTTAGTCCAAGCATTTTACTTTTTTCCAAAAAGTTTCTCACTACGTAAAAACATTCCAAAAAAGGAATTCTAATGAGAGTCGCCGGAGCTCCAACAGTGGGGGGTGGGGGGGTGGGGACAGAGGTGGTGGGTGAATGCCACTGGTGCGGACTTATAAAACTAAGATTATATTAGTTAAATGAGTGTTTAAGGAACTTTTTAAAACAAAGTAACTTGACCTAAATATTTATTAAAAAATATTTGAAGAATTTTTTTATATTTGATCTTTAATTTTATATGTACCCTCAAATCATACTCAAAATATTAACGGGATGAGTCATAATACGTTGGCGAATGGTTCAAAATTACAATAGTGTCATTGACACAAATATTTGCTATAGTGTATATATCAAATACGTATTTGGTTGAGAGTGAAAGAGACAGAATTTGCCGAGTTTGTGGTAGTAGCGTATTGAGTTTGGTGGTGCGCGTGCAACACAAGAGGTGGAATGTAGTCATAATGTGGATGTGCCAGCCACCCATAAGATTATTCATGACGCATACATTCTGAATCATTTCCTTCCCTTCAAACTGCGAATTTGGATTCTAAACTCACAATTTCACATGATTGCCTATCCCACCCTTTCCATTTCTCTTCTACCAATCGTTTTTATGCACTTACTTTCCAACTATAGTCTCTACATGCCTATACTATCATCTTCAATACCAATTTTTAATTAACCTATCTCATATAAGCTTAAACAAGCAAAGTAACTTTAAAGCTACGGGGAAATTTTGTGATGAGTAGAGCAGTACATTTCTACTTCCTAAAGCCAAGTGCTGATATCTTTCGAAAACTACAACTATCATTATTTTAATTAGCTTTACTGGTAAAAGTCACATTCACAAATTCCAATTCATTAGAAGAAATTTAACAGTTTCGAAATTCATCAGAACAAATTCTCTCTATTTTTATTTTACCATTAATTTTAGTCAAGAGGCATATGGGTTCAGTGAAGCAACTAGATAACTTTTGATGATTGGTTATGAAACAGGAGAGTCTAATGTCAAAATAGTACTCCCCCTCATGTCTTTAATTCAAATTCAGAAATTTTCATTTAAAGATTTTATTTTCTCGACTCTATTCATGTATCAGATGTTCTCAGTAAAAATATCAGGTCAGTTTATCCACATATAATAGAGAAGCAAAATTTGATCACACAGTTTGTAATTGTCTTAACGTGCAGGGGAAGATAAGAAAGCACCCTGAGTTTTAACTGTTGTTTCATATAACTCACCAACTGAGCTATTATAAAAGCAGACAAACAAAAGCTCAGGGCGTTCTATGAAGGACCACCTCCTGGAACGAGTTACATTAACGAGTGTCGGACCAAACTTGTCTTAAAAAATTCGATGAAATTGCAGTATTTAGATGAAGAATAAGATTGAATTTAATGCTATTTATTAAGCTTTTTCTTAAGAACATAAGTTTCAATTTAAGAAATCGAAGCATTAAAGCATGACTTTGGAACGAAAGTAGTATTAATTGTTGGGTAAATTTCAATATTAATATAATATAATATAATATAATATAATATAATATTTAGTTGTTAATTTTATTATGTTAATTGGTGTTTTATTTTAAACCTAGTTTGGATTTTATTTTAGAATGAAGAAACATGAACAAATGGGGGTGAAAGATATGGCAGGGCTCAAAGTCCCACATTGTCCCACGTTTGAAGATTACCACAAAAAGTAGTGGCATATCAACTAAAGGACAACTAAGATTCTTACTTGAAAAGTCAAACGAGAGGTTATGATTCTATGCATTATGGTGGTGCTTAAGCACTACCAATCACAATATGCGTAAGCGCGACACGTGGTGCGCGAAAGACGATTGAACGATTTAGGGCGCATTCTGCGCTTTAATGCGCACTTGCGATGGAAAATCTAGACACATTAGTCTAAGGGATCAAATTGTAAGAAAATTACTCAAGGAAAGAATAATTACAATTAACTATATTAAAACGAACAAAAATTTAGCAAATTCTCTAACTAATGATCTTATTAGGGAGATGATATATATCACCTCAAAAGGAATCGGACTAAGGTCTATTAAATAACACAACTATATTTAATTGGAACCCAACTCATATCTTGAAAATATAGATAGAGTTCAATGTGGTACAAACAAGTTAAATTATAGTTATGGAAAACTAGGAATTTTATACAAAAGTTACATTCCTATGTGCCTAGTGTTGGTTTTTCTGCATGTTAGAGGATGAAGGTTACTTCTTAATAAATCATATAAGGGTGACTCGCAGAATGACTAAAGTTGATTTACCTATATGAGTGTCGAAAGTGTGGGGCCGATTTCTATGGAATCAAGACCAATCCTAAAGCACTCAAGAAATCAGGATTAACACAAGGCCATAAGTGTGCATGTTATAAGAACACTTCTAAAACTCAGAAATTGGTATGTGTGACAGTTTCGGCTCGTCTTAAAGGGTCCTTGGTTCAAGATACGTTCATTATAGCATCTTGATGGAGCTTTGAATTGTCTACACTATATGGAAGTTCAAGTCCGAAATACACTTCTCATTTATGTACTAGATTTCAGCGATAGTGCCAAAAGTTTTCTATTATTGTTTTGTAATCGATCATTTGTGTCCTCTCTTGTGTATAATGAAATTGATGCGGGAATGTTGGATAAATTTCAATATTAATATAATATAATATAATATAATATAATATAATATAATATAATATAACATTTAGTTGTTAATTTTATTATGTTAATTGATGTTTTATTTTAAACTTAGTTTGGGCTCTATTTTAGAAGGAAGAAACATGAACAAATAGATATGAAAGATATGGGAGTGTGCAAAGTTCCACATTATCCCACATTGGAATATTACCATAAAAAGTAGTGGTATATCAACTAAAGGACAACTAAGATTCGTAGTTGAAAAGTCAAACAAGAGGCTATGATCCTAAGCATTAAGGTGGTGCTTAAGCACCACCAATCGCGACACGCGACGCGCGAAAGGGCGACTTAGGGCACATTGCGTGATTTAACGCGCACTTGGCACTTCGCATCTGCGCATCGTCATTTGGAGCGTGGGAGCCTAAAGTTTAGATAAAGTAAAACAAATCAACGGTTGTGAGTAAATGATCTGATCAAGAGGTTTAAAATCTGAAACGACTTGATTTGAGTCGTTAGATGAACTCGTAGCGTTTCGTGTAGGCAGTGTCCATTCGCTTACGATAGGATGCCTAATCTGAACCATTAGATCGAAGCTATTCCAAACAGGCACGATCCAACGGCTGCTGAGTCGCTACATAAAGAGATGTGACTGTTGAAGAATAATCACAGAAATAACTATAAAAGGAGTTTCAGGCCTTTGTTTTGGACACCAAAAATGGCTAATTTCTCCTTTCTCCTCCCTCTATATTTTGACATTATCAGATTACAAGTTCAAAGTGTTCACTATTTGATCAAACAGTACATAGTTTGAATCAAACAACTGTTCATACACTGCATTGTATCCTGAAAACATATTCAAATAAACCCACAGTGTACTCGCGGTTCATTCTCAACTGGATTGGGATAATTTTTTCCTAAAAGTCAAAGTTCCCAGAACGTGCCTGCAGAAATTAATTAATTGTTCATTCTTTCCATTGGAGATATCCAAATATTTTAGGTAAAAACATTCTTATTACTCCAATAGAAGGAACAATGGCATAATCTATTCCAAGAAAATTAAATTGAAAATGAAAGTGGATGGTGACTGGATACCGGTGCAACTGTCCACATATGTAAAGATCGCTCTTCATTTAAAACATATCGAGAAATTGATGGGGAAAAAAAGAAGATGGCAAATAATCTTCGCAATAATGTAGTTGGGAAAGACACAGTGGAATTGAATTAACTTCTAGAAAAACTCTTACTCTAATTGATGTACTTTATGTACCTGATATGTGTAAAAATCTTGTGTCTGGGGACGTTCTCAATAAAAAAGGTTTCAAACCTGTGTATGAGTCTGATAAGTTTGTCTTATCCAACAATGGCCAATTTGTTGGCAAAGGGTACCCTTGTAACGACATGATCAAAATTAATGTAATCAATGATAATAGTTCTTCTTATATGGTTGACTCTTTTTCTTTATGGCATAGTAGATTAGGTCATGTAAATTATAAAAGTATTAAAATATGATAAATCTCGATTTAATCTCGGATTGTAAATTTGATACCATTGCTAAATGTGAAATTTATGCTCAGTCGAAGATAAATAGAAAGTCATTTAAATCTGTTGAGAGGACATCCGAAATGCTTGATCTGATTCATAGTGATGTATGCGATATGAAGAGTAATATGACTTTTGGTGGAAATAAATAATTCTTAACTTTTATTAATGATTACTCTAAGTATGCGTATACATATTTGCTTAAAAGTAAAGATGAAGTTTTCGAGAAATTTCTAATTTTTAAAGCAGAAGTTAAAACACAACAAAACCAAAAAATTAAAGTCCTACGATCCGATAGGGGTGGTGAATATTAGCCGAGTGAGTTTATACAATTTTTTAATACTCATGGAATAATCCATCAAGTTACTGCGCCTTATACGCCACAAAAAAAAAAAATGGAACGGCGGAAAGAAAAAATATGACTTTAGTTGAAATGGTAAATGCAATTTTAATAAGTTTTGGTTTACCTTTGTCTATGTGGGGAGAAGCCATTTTATCCGCATGTTATATTTTAAATGGAGTTCCATTAAAAAATGAAGATATTACACCGTAAGAATTATGGTTTAATCGTAAGCCTAATCTTAGACGTCTTAAAGTTTGGGGATGTCTTGCTTATGTAAGAAAACCCGAACCTTAAAGTCCTAAACTAGGAAATAGGCTTACAAATTTGTTTTTATTAGATACTCTAGGAACAATACGATTTATAGATTTTTAAATCCTGAAACTCAAGAAATCATTGAGTCAGTAGATGTGCAATTACTTGAACATCTAACAAAGTTTAGTACTTTGAATCAAGGTTTAGAAAATAATAATCCGACTATTGACTCCTCACCTTCAGAAGAAATTTCACAACCTATATCTTATTCGGAAACAACGAATGACGTTGAACCACGAAGGAGTAAAAGGCAAAGAACTGGAAAAACCTATAGGCCCGACTTTGATATCTATTTGGTTGAAAGGGATTTAAATGAAACTACGAATAAAAAAAATTTGTTCTTAATATAGAAGATGAACTAACAACATTTCATGAAGTGGTAACATCTAGGGATGCTGTTTTTTTAGAAAGAAGCAATCAATGATGAAATGAACTCAATTTTGTCAAATCAAACTTGGGTTCTTTCCAATCTCCCCCCCGGAGCTAAACCTACTGGGTGCAAATGGATATTTAAAAGGAAATTAAATCCAAATGGTTCTATAAATAAATTTAAGGTAAGATTAGTTGCTAAAGGCTATAAGAAAAAATACAGAATTGATTATTTTAATACATATGCTCCTGTTGCTCGAATCAGTTCCATTATGATATTAATATATCTTACTTCTATTCATAATTTCGTAATTCATCAAATGCATGTCAAAACTTCTTTGTTTTACCTGGCCAAGAAAAAAAAGTATGTAAACTGGTTAAATCTCTTTATGGCCTTAAATAAGCTCCTATGCAATGCATGAGAAGTTTGATAATATTGTAATTACCATGGATATAGAGTTAATAATGCCGACAAATGTATATATAGTAAATTTCAAAACAGTGTTGGTGTTATTATATTCTTGTATGTGGATGACGTGTTAATATTTGGGTTTAGTTTCAAACATGTTGAAGAAACCAAAAAATTTCTATCATCAAAATTTGATATGAAAGATCTTGGAGAAGTTGATGTGATTTTAGGAATCAAAATTGTGAGAAATAATAATTCTTTAGCATTATCTCAACCTCATAATATAGAAAAAGTTCTTAAAAGATATAATCATTTTGAACTTAAGTGAGTTGCTACACGAGTGGATCTTAGTATCAAATTAATGAAAAATACTAGGCATGCTATGGACCAACTTAAATATGCTAATATGATTGGAAGTCTAATGAAGGCCATGCATTGCACTAGACCAGACATTGCTTATGCAGTAGGTGTCTTGTGTATATTTACAAGTAATCTAGGACAAGAGCACTGGAATGGTATTTCTAGGGTGTTTAGATACATGAAGAGGACTATCAATTATGGCTTACATTATATAGGATATCCATCTGTTTTAGAAGGATATAGTGATTCAAGTTGGAATAATCTTGAATCAAAATCCAAGTCAACTACTGGTTGGATTTTTACGCTAGGAGGAGAAACAGTCTCTTGGGGATATAAGAAACAAACATGTGTGTCAGATTCAACAATGCAATCTGAATTTATAGCCCTAACAGATGCATGTAAAGAAGTAGAATGGCTTAAAAATGTCTTATATGATATTCCTTTATGGAAAAATCCGTCTCCTTCTATTATGCTAAGTTGTGATAACCAAGACACAATTTTAAAAGTTTCGAGCAAAACTTACAATGAAAAATCTCGACACATTAGTCTAAGGCCTCAAATTATAAGAAAATTACTCAAGGAAGGAGTAATTACAATCGACTATGTTAAAACGAACAAGAATTTGGCAGATCCTCTAACTAAAGGTCTTAGTAAGCAGATAATATATATATATCACCTTAAAATGAATGAGACTAAGGTTTATTAAATAACAAAACTATACTTAATGGGAATCGAACTCATATCTTGAAAATATAGATAGAGTTCAATGTGGTACAAACAAGTTAATTTATAGTTATGGAAAACTAAGAATTTTATACAAAAGTTCCATTCCTATGTGCCTAGTGTTTATTTTTCTGCATGTTAGAGGATGAAGGTTACTTCTTAACAAATCATATAAGAGTGACTCGCCGATTCACAAAAGTTAATTTACCTATATGAGTGTCGAAAGTGTGGCCACTTTCTTTGGAATTAATACCGTTCCTAAAGCACTCATGAAATCAGGATTAGCACAAGGACATAAGTGTGCATGTTAGAAGAACACTTCTAAAACTCATAAATTAGTATATGTTATAGTTTTGGCTTGTCTCAAAGGGTCCTTGGTTCAAGATACGTTCACCACAACACCTTGATGGAGCTTTGAATATTTTACACTATATAGAAGTTCAAGTCCGGAAGACACTTCTCATTTATGTACTTGATTTCATCGATAGTGCCAAAAGTTTTCTATTATTATTTTGTAATCGATCCTTTGTATCCTCTCTTGTGTATCTTCAAATTGGCGGGGGAATATTGGATAAATTTCAATTTCAATTTCAGTATTAATATAATATAATATTTAGTTTTTAATTTTATTATGTTAAATGGTGTTTTATTTTAAACTTAGTTTGAGTTTTATTTTAGAAGGAAGAAACATGAGCGAATGGGTGTGAAAGATATGGGAGTGCTCAAAGTCCCACATTGGAAGATTACCATAAAAAGTAGGGGTATATAAACTAAAGGACAACTAAGATTCTTAGTTGAAAAGTTAAACAAGAGGCTATGATCCTACACATTGCGGTAGTGCTTAAGCACCACCAATCGCGACACGTGGTGCGCGAAAGATAAATTGACCAACTTAGGGAACATTGCGCATTTTAACGCGCACTTCGCACATGCGCATCGTCGCTTGTAGCGTGGGAGCCTAACATTTTGACAAAGTAAAAAAGATCAATGACTGTGATTAAACAATCTAATCAGGAGGTTTAAAATTCGAAACGACTTGATCTGAGTCGTTAGATGAACTCGTAGCATTTCGTATAGGGGGTGTCCATTCGCTTACGATTGGACGCCTAATCTAAACCGTTAGATCGAAGCAATTCCAAACAAGCACTATCCAACGACTGCTGAGCCGCTACATAAAAAGCTGTGACTGTTGAAGAATAGTCACATAAATGGCTATAAAAGGAGTTTCAGGCCTCTGTTTTAGATATCAAAATTTTTTAATTTCTCCTCTCTCCGTCTTCTATATTTTGTAATTATCAGATTACAAGTTCAGAGTGTTCTCGATTTGATCAAACAACACATAGTTTGAATCAAATAACTTCTCATACACTGCATTGTATCCCGAATACATATTCAAATAAACCCATAGTGTATTCGCGGTTCATTAACAACTGGATTAGGATATATTTTTCCTAAAAGACAATGTTCCCTGAACGTGCCTTGCAAAAATTAATTATTTATTCATTCTTTCCATTGGAGATATCCAACAGTTTTAGGCATAAACATTCTTATTACTCCAATGGAAGGAACAGTGACACAATCTATTCGAGTCAAGACTTAATTCGACTCGATCGTTTCGATGGCGGAAATTTCACTCGTTGGCAAGAGAACGTTATGTTCTTCCTAACATCATTTAAACTAGCATACATTCTAGATAACAACCTTGAGAAATTTTTTGAACCCACACCCGAAGACACTGAAGAAATAAAACAGAAGTGTGTGAAAAGGAAAGAAGACAAATTTATGTGTCGAGGACACATCCTTAATGCTTTGTCTTAAACTGTTTATAGTGCCCATCGAATTATTTTGACGATAAAGGAATTATGGAAGGCATTTGTGATAAAATATCAAAATGAGGAAGCGAACAACCGCAAGTTTTTTATTTCAGACTAAATGAATTTTAGAATGAGTAATGATAAATATATCGTTGCACAAGCACAAGAACTATAACATATTATTGGTGACCTTAAAGCCGTTGGAATTAATCTTCAAGATGAATTTCAAGTAGGGCTGATTGTTTCAAAAAGTCCATCCTCTTGGAACGACTTTAAGAAGAAAATTAATCATGATGAAAAGACTTATACAGTGGAATCCCTTATTCGCCACCTTTGTATTGAAGATGATACTCGTATTCGAGAAAAGAAGGATGAACAAGGTGAGGGTCATTTAAAAGCTAATATGGCTGAGGATAAAAAAATCCAAGAATACCAAAGACTCAAAATTGAAAGCAAATAATGATACAAAATTTAAGAACCAAGGTGCAAATAAGGAAAAGAAGGGAAAATATTTCTTCTGTGACAAACTGGGCCATTATTCTCGAGAATGTCATCTTAAAAAGAAGGCATTTTGAGGAAAAACAGGGGTCGAAGGTTACTAACAATGTTGAAGATCTTATTGATACTATATGTGAAGAAAATTGAATTGAAGATGAAAGTGGATGGTGGATGGATACCGACGCAACGATCCACATATGCAAAGACCCCTCTTCATTCAAAACATATCAAGAAATGGATGGGAAAAAAGTGAAGATGGCAAATAGTTTTTGCAGTAATGTAGTTGGGAAAGGCATAGTGGATTTGAAATTAACTTCTGAAAAGACTTTTACTCTAATTGATGTACTTCATCTACCTTATATGTGTAAAAATCTTGTGTTTGGGGACCTTCTCAATAAGAGAGGTTTCAAAATTGTGTATGAGTCTGATAAGTTTGTCTTATCGAAGAATGGCTAATTTGTTGGCAATGGGTACTCTTGTAATGGCATGATCAAAATTAATGTAATCAATGATAATAGTTATCCCTATATGGTTGAGCCTATTATTTTATGGCATAGTAGATTAGGGCATGTAAATTACAAAAGTATTAAAAATATGACAAGTCTCGACTTAATCTCTGATTGTAAATTTGATAACATTGCTAAACATGAAACTCGTGCTCAATCGAAGATAACTAGAAAGTCATTTAAATCAGTTGAGAGGACATCTGAAATGATTGATCTTATTTATAGTGATGTATGTGATATGAAGATAATATGACTCGTGGTAAAAATAAATATTTCTTAACTTTTATTGATGATTACTCTAAGTATGCGTATACATATTTGCTTAAAAGATAAGATGAAGTTTTCGAGAATTTTTTTATTTTTAAAGCATAAGTTGAAACTCAACAAAATTGAAATATTAAAATCTTACGATCCGATAGGGGTGGTAAATAGTATCCGAGTGAGTTTATACAATTTTGTAATACTCAGGGAATGATCCATCAAGTTATGGCGCCTTGTACGCCACAAAAAAATGGAACGACGAAAAGGAAAAATAGGACTTTAGTTGAAATGGTAAATGCAATGTTAATAAGTTCTAGTTTACCTTTGTCTATGTGGGGAGAAGTTTTTTTATCTGCATGTTATATTTTAAATAGAGTTCCATTGAAAAATAAGGATACTACACCGTATGAATTATGGTTTAATTGTAAGCCTAATCTTAGATGTCTTAAAGTTTGGGAATGTCATGTTTATGTAAGAAAACCCGAACCTAAAAGACCTAAACTAGGAAATAAGACCTACAAATGTTCTTTTATTAGATACTCTAGTAACAGTACGATTTATAGATTTTTAAATCTTGAAACTCAAGATATCATTGAGTAGGTATATTTTCAATTCTTTGAACATCTAACAAAGTTTAGTACTTTGAATCAAGGTTTAGAAAATAATAATTCAATTGTTGACTCCTCACCTTCAGAATAAATTTCACAACCTATATCTTCTTCAGAAACTACGAATGACGTTGAACCTTGAAGGAGTAAAAGACAACGAACTGAAAAAACATATGGGCCCGACTTTCTTATCTATTTGGTTGAAGGAAATTTAAATAAAACTAAGAATAAAACAAAATATGTTCTTAATATAGAAGATGAACCGACAACATTTCATGAAGCGGTAACATCTAGGGATGTTGTTTTTTGGAAAGAAGTTATCAATGATGAAATGAAATCAATTTTGTCAAATCAAACTTGGGTTCTTTCCGATCTTCCCCTGGAGCTAAACATATTGGGTGCAAATGGATATTTAAAAGGAAATTAAATCCATACGGTTCTATAAATTAATTTAAGGAGAGATTAGTTGCTGAAGGTTATAAGAAAAAACACGGAATTGATTATTTTGATACGTATGCCCCCTTATGTTGATCGAATCACTTCCATTAGGATATTAATATCTCTTGCTTTTCTATTCATAATTTAGTAATTCATCAAATGGATGTCAAAACTTCTTTTCTGAATGGTGATTTGGAAGAAGATATTTATATAGAACAACCCAAAGGGTTTATTTTACTTTGCGAAGAAAATAAAGTATCTAAAGTGGTTAAATCTCTTTATGGCCTAAAACCAGCTGATATGAAATGGCATGATAAGTTTGATAATATTGTAATATCCCCTGGATATAAAGTTAATGATGCTGACAAATGTATATATAGTAAATTTGAAAGTGGTGTTGGTGTTATTATTTGCTTGTATGTGGATGACTTTTTAATATTTGGGTCTAGTCTCAAATACATTGAAGAAACCAAAAGATTTCTATCATCAAAGTTTGATATGAAAGATCTTGGAGAAGCTGATGTGATTTTAGGAATCAAAATTGTGAGAAATAATAATTCTTTAGCATTATCTCAACCTCATAATATAGAAAAAGTTCTTAAAAGATATAATCATTTTGAACTTAAGTGAGTTGCTACACGAGTGAGTCCTATTATCAAATTAATGAAAAATACTGGGCATGCTATGGACCTACTTAAATATGCTAATATTATTGGAAGTCTAATGAAGGCCATGCATTGCACTAGACCAGACATTGCTTATGCAGTAGGTGTCTTGTGTAGATTTACAAGTAATCTAGGACAAGAGCACTAGAATGGTATTTCTAGGGTGTTTAGATACATGAAGAGGACTATGAATTATGGCTTACATTATATAGGATATCCATATGTTTTAGAAGGATATAGTGATTCAAGTTGGAATAATCTTGAATCAAAATCCAAGTCAACTACTGGTTGGATTTTTACGCTAGGAGGAGAAACAGTCTCTTGGGGATATAAGAAACAAACATGTGTGTCAGATTCAACAATGCAATCTGAATTTATAGCCCTAACAGATGCATGTAAAGAAGTAGAATGGCTTAAAAATGTGTTATATGATATTCCTTTATGGAAAAAGCCATCTCCTTCTATTATGCTAAGTTGTGATAACCAAGACACAATTTTAAAAGTTTCGAGCAAAACTTACAATGAAAAATCTCGACACATTAGTCTAAGGCCTCAAATTATAAGAAAATTACTCAAGGAAGGAGTAATTACAGTCGACTATGTTAAAACGAACAAGAATTTAGCAGATCATCTAACTAAAGGTCTTGTTAAGAAAATAATATATATAGCCCCAAAAGGAATAGGACTAAGGTCTATATAATAACACAACTACATTTAATGGGAACCTGACTCATATCTTTAAAATATAGATATAGTTCAATGTGGTATAAACAAGTTAAATTATAGTTATGGAACACTGGGAATTTTATACAAAAGTTCCATTCCTATGTGCCTAGTGTTGGTTTTTATGTATGTTAGAGGATGAAGGTTACTTCTTAATAAATCATATAAGGGTGACTCGCAGAAGCACTAAAGTTGATTTACTTATATGAGTGTCAAAAGTGTGGTCCCTTTTTATGGAATCAAGATCGATCCTAAAGCACTCATGAAATCAGGATTAACACACGGCCATAAGTGTTCATGTTGGAAGACTACTTCTAAAACTTATAAATAAGTGTGTGTTACAGTTCTGGCTCATCTCAAATGGTCCTTGGTTCAAGATACATTCATCACAACACCTTGATGGAGCTTTAAATATTTCACACTATATGGAAGTTCAAGTCCAGAAGACACTTCTCATTTATGTACAAAATTTTTGCGATAGTGCCAAATGTTTTCTATTATTATTTTGTAATCGATCCTTTGTATCCTATCTTATCTATATTAAAATTGGTGGGGGAATGTTCGATAAATTTCAATATTAATATAATATAATATAATATTCAGTTGTTAATTTTATTATGTTAAATGGTGTTTTATTTTAAACTTATTTTGGGTTTTATTTTAGAAGGAAGAAGCATAAGCAAATGGGTATGAACGATATGAGAATGCTCAAAGTCCCACATTGGAAGATTACCACAAAAAGTAAGGGCATATCAACTAAAGGACAACTAAGATTCTTAGTTGAAAAGTCAAATAAGAGGCTATGATCCTACGCATTGTGGTGGTGCTTAAGCACCACCAATCGCGATACGTGACCTGGGTAAGCGCGACACGCGATATGCGAAAGGTCCATTGGGCGACTTAGCACGCATTGCGCGCTTTAACGCGTACTTCACACGTGCGCATCGTAGGTTGGCGTGTGGGAGCCTAAAGTTTTTACATAGTAAAACAGATCAATGGCTATGATTAAATTATTTGATCAAGAGGTTTAAAATTCGAAACGACTTGATGTGAGTCGTTAGATGAACTCGTAGCGTTTTTTGTAGGGGTTATTCATTCGCTTACGATTGGACACCTAATCTGAACCATTAGATCGAAGCTATTCTAAACAGGCACGCTCCAACGGCTGCTGAGTGGCTACATGAAGAGTTATGACTGTTGAAAAACAATTACATAAATCGCTATAAAATTAGTTCCAGGCCTCTGTTTTGTACACAAAAAATTGCTAATTTATCTTCTCTACGTACTCTATATTTTGGCATTATTAGATTAGAAATTCATAGTGCTCTCGGTTTGATAAAATAGTACATAGTTTGAATCAAACAACTGTTTATACATTGCATTATATCCTGAAGGCAGATTCAAATAAACCCATTATGTACTCGTGGTTCATTCTCAACTGGATTGGGGGAAATTTTGCCTAAAAGATAATGTTCCCAGAACGTGCCTTGCATAAATTAATTAATTATTCGTTCTTTCCATTGTAGATATCCAACAGTTTTAGGCAAAAACATTCTTACTACTCCAATGGAAGGAAAAGTGGCACAATCATTCCAAGTCATTATAAGTCAAGAATTAATTCGACTCGACAATTTTGATGGCTGAAATTTTACCCATTGGAAAGAGAAAGTTATGTTCTTCCTCGCATCACTTAAACTAGCATACATTCTTGATGACAACCTTGAGAAAATTCTCGAGCCCACACTCGAAGACATCGAAGAAATAAAATAGAAGTGTGTGAAGAGTAAAGAAGATGAATTTATGTGTTGAGGAGACATTCCTAATGCTTTGTCTCAAACTGTTTATGGTGCTCATCGAATGATTCCGACGATAATGGAATTATGGAAGGCATTAGAGAAAAAATATCAAAATGAGGAAGTGAGCAACAGTATGTTTCTGATTTCAACCTATATGAATTTTAGATTGAGTAATAATAAACATGTCATTGCACAAGCACATGAACTCCAACAGATTGCTGGTGACCTTAAAGCCGCTGGAATTTATCTTCAAGATGAATTTCAAGTAGGGGTGATTGTTTCAAAACTTGCATCCTCTTGGAATGGCTTTAAGAAGAAAATTAATCATGATGAAAAGACTTATACAGTGGAATCCCTTTTTCTCCACCTTCGTATTGAAGATGATACCGTATTCGTGAAAAGAAGGATGAACAAGGTGAGGGTCATTCAAAAGCCAATATAGTTGAGGATAAAAAATTCAAGAATACCAAAGACTCAAAATTAAAAGCTAAGAATGATTCAAAATTCAAGAACAATGTGAAAATAAGAAAAAGAAGGGCAAATGTTTCTTCTGTGATAAATCGGGCCATTATTTTTTAGAATGTCGTCTTAAAAAGAAGGCATTTAAGGAAAAACAAGTGTAAAAGGAAACCAACAATGTTGAAGATCTTATTACACTGTATGCAAAGAAAATTCAATTGAAAATGAAAGTGGATGGTGTCTAGATACCAGCGTAACAGTCCACATATGTAAAGACCACTCTTCATTCAAAACATATTAAGAAATTGATGGGAAAAACTGAAGATGGCAAATAATCTTCTCAATAATGTAGTTGGGAAAGACACAGTGGAATTGAAATTAACTTCTAGAAATACTCTTACTCTAATTTATGTACTTCATGTACCGAATATGTGTACAAATCTTGTGCTTGAGGACTTTCTCAATAAGAGAGTTTTCAAACTTGTGTATGAGTCATATAAGTTTGTCTTATCCAAGAATGGTCAATTTATTGTCAAAGGGTCCTCTTGTAACGACATGATCAAAATTAATGTAATCAATGATATTAGTTCTGCTTATATGGTTGAGTCTTTTTCTTTATGGTATAGTAGATTAGGTCAAGTAAATTATACAATTATTAAAAAAAATGATAAATTTAGGCCTAATCTCGGATTATAAATTTGATAACATTGCTAAATGTGAAATTTGTGCTCATTCGAAGATAATTAGAAAGTTGTTTAAATCTGTTGAGAGGACATCCGAAATGCTTGATCTTATTCATAGTGATGTATGAGATATGAAGAGTAATATGACTCGTGGTGGAAATAAATATTTCTTAACTTTTATTGATGATTACTCTAAGTATGCATATACATATTTGCTTAAAAGTTAAGATGAAGTTTTTGAGAAATTTTTTATTTTTAAAGCACAAGTTAAAACTCAACAAAATCGAGATATTAAAGTCCTACGATCAGATAGGGGTGGTAAATAGTACCCGAGTGAGTTTATACAATTTTGTAATACTCATGGAATGATCCATCAAGTTATGGAGCCTTGTATACCACAAAAAAATGGAACGGCGGAAAGGAAAAATAGGACTTTAGTTGAAATGGTAAATGCAATGTTAATAAGTTATGGTTTACCTTTGTCTATGTGGGGAGAAGCTGTTTTATCCACATGTTATATTTTAAATAGAGTTCCATTGAAAAATAAGGATATTAAACCGTACTAATTATGGTTTAATCGTAAGCCTAATATTGAACGTCTTAAAGTTTGGGGATGTCTTGTTTATGTAAGAAAACCCAAACCTAAAAGACCTAAACTAGGAAATAGGACTTATAAATGTGCTTTTATTCGATACTCTAGTAACAATATGACTTATAGATTTCTAAATCTTGAAACTCAAGAAATCATTGAGTCGGTAGATGTGCAATTCTTTGAACATCTAACAAAGTTTAATACTTTGAATTAAGGTTTAGAAAATAATAATCCGACTGTTGAATCCTCACCTTCAGAAGAAATTTCACATCCTATATCTTATTCGGAAACAAAGAATGACGTTGAATCATGAAGGAGTAAAAGACAAAGAACTGAAAAAACATATGGGCCCGACTTTGTTATATATATGGTTGAAGGGGATTTAAATGAAACTAAGAATAAAACAAAATCTATTCTTAATATAGAAGATGAACCAACAACATTTCATGAAGCAATAACATCTAGGGATGCTATTTTTTTTAAAGAAGCAGTCAATGATGAATTGAACTCAATTCTGTCAAATCAAACTTGGGTTCTTTCCGATCTTTTCCCCAGAGCTAAACATATGGGTGCAAATGGTTGTTTGAAAGGAAATTAAATCCGAACGGTTCTATAAATAAATTTAAGGCAAGATTAGTTGCTAAAGGTTGTAAGAAAAAACACGTAATTGATTATTTTGAAACATATGCTCCTATTGCTCGAATAACTTCCATTAGGATATTATTATCTCTTATTTTTATTCACAATTTAGCAATTCATCGAATGGATGTCAAAACTACTTTTTTAAATGGTGATTTAGAAGAAGATATTTATATGGAACAACCCAAAGGGTTTGTTTTACCTGGACAAGAAAAAAAATATGTAAATTGGTTAAATCTCTTTATGGCCTTAAATAAGCTCCTATGCAATGGCATATGAAGTTTGATAATATTGTAATATCCCATGGATATAAAGTTAATCATGCCGACAAATGTATATGTAGTAAATTTGAAAATGGTGTTGATGTTATTATTTGCTTGTATGTGGATTACATGTTAATATTTAGGTCTAGTCTCATACTACACCAAATACCGGAATTTGTCACGGAGAAGGGGGTCACAACGGTGACCACCTAGTCACGACCCAAAACCGTGACTACGGTCAAAATGGGCATGACCAAATCTATGACTCTGTGTGGTCATGGGTCGTCTTGTGGTTGGTCATGGATCTATACCTTGACTCACTTGGGTCACAGCTTTAGACCCTGACCCAGCCGTGACTGATGATGCTGGAAATAGCACCACCAGTCAAGGTGTTTATAATTTCAAACTAGTGTTAACAATGGCAGCATATGAGTATACTATATATATAAGAGATGGTGGTGAGGAGAAGAGGATTAACACCGGAAGATAAGTGGTTGAGCCAATCAGGCCTACGCCCACTGTGCAAGTGTGTGATTAATATCACTGTGTGAGGGCACTAATGGCCATGGATACAATCTCTCAAGCTTTCTCTCTCTACTGTATATTTGGACAGAGTTTCAGCTAGGGTTGCCAATTTCGGGGCCCCTTTACAAGGTAGAGGATGACCTCTCTATATAGTGCCTGGGGGGGGGGGGGGGGGTGTAATGTACCCCCTAGCATGCAATGAGCATCTGCACAAGGATCGAACCAGTATGAGAATGACACCGTACTGATCTCATGTAGATAATGATGACCTCAATATTCCCTCATGTGAGGGGAATGATTCGATTATAACTGATTATGTACACGTGTTCCCAATACTACATATGCTGATAAAGACTCGGCCATCTGTGAATGGTCCCAACCTCGGCCTGGAAGAGGATGAGATGGTGACCTTGGCTCAGTGGGAGAGCTGAGGTAAGGCATGTTGAGATGTTACCTCGGACTAGGCCGAGGTAATGGTGGCGTAGCAAGAACGTCGGCTAGTCCCCAACCGAGATTGGTTATGATGATGGTGGAAACCTCGACCTGCATCTGGCCGAGGTTGCAAGCCTTGGATGACCTGATAAATAACTGCCTTTGTGGATCATGAAGACCTCTCCTGCTGAGGTAACTAGTAACGTCGGCCATGGACGACCTTGCTTAGGACAAGATCGCTGGGGGCCAATCTAAGGCCCTTCAGACCTCGGCAATCTCCTTGGCCGGGGTTTACGTCTCTGAGCAGTTGGGCACATATATGGCGTATCAGTGACCATTATGGTTCCAAGTTTCACTCCAATTTTAGTCAGGAATGAGTCACAACCCTTAGTTGTGACCACAAACCTCATTTCATAATGACACGATCACGACTTAAGTCCGTGACCAGTTAATTATCTGAGTCACGAATTTGGACCATGACCAAGGCCTTATTTCCACACCGACGTGTAAAAAAATAAATCATGACCATGGTCTTTATACTTAAAAAATGCAGAACAAATTTTCATTTTCCTTGAAAACTTCTAAACCCTTATTTTTCGTCCCTCTCTCCGGCGATTTCCGTACCTCTCTCCAGTGATTTCCTTATCTCAATCTCAAGCAATCTCATTCTCACAATCTCAAAGGTAAATACATATTTCTCTGTGTGTATACATTAAATACGTGTGTGTATATGTGTGTGTGTGTGTGTATATATACGTTAATGGATATGTGTGTGTATATACGTGTGTGTATTGTGTATATGTATGTAGTTGTGTATACATTACCATTGTGTGTATTGTGTATACTGTAAATGTGTATGTGTGTGTGTATTATAGAAAAAAATACATATATATGACAAATGTTGGTTTAAGTTTCAAACTAGGGTAAATTTTAATTAAATGGATATTATTGGTTTAAGTTTGGGGTTGAAATATAAAAAAATACCTCTCCATTAAAAAAATACCAAACCTAAGGGTTAATTTTATGGATTGTTGGCTTAAATGACAAAAGTAGGTATTCAAAACATAATAAATTAACGGTTGATTATTCATTAGAGCCATTATTTATAGTAATCATATCCACGCCCTCGTACATAATAACTAGTTAGTGATTCATTAGAGCCATTATTTATAGGAATCAAATTCACGCCCTCATTCATTTTTCTTAGGAAAATGAGTCATGGTGATAATCGACGACAATAAGAGTATGAAAGGTTGCAATTCGTCCACACTCGTACCTCTTTCATTAATGATCCTCATAAAATGGGTACTCCAGTTTATTGGTATTGGAATAGGAAGATCGAACAATTTAACAACCTTGTAAACTGTGGAGTTCATTTCTAGCAAGAGTACTTATTCGATCGTATTTTATTTTTCCTGCCATAATGTTGGGATGAAGTTGTACAGTATATATATCTCGTACATAATCCAGAAAGATCACTGACCTTGCTTACGCTATTAGAGAAGGGCGAAAAAAATTCACCCATCATGGATAGAATTACGTACAAAGAGCATTGGTGAAGACTGTGATGTCTCACGACATATACGCGTAAAACTCGATCTTGCCAATAGGTTGAAGAGGATGTGGTTTTGAGTTCATCTCGCTGACATATTTGCATCCATTATAGATACGCTTCCTCATAATTGTCCACGTGCAAAAATACATCCAGAATGGATGGAGATCAGACACATTGAACTTTTATTAAAGTCTTACCATGAACAAGTAGATTATAATATATGGTCAAAAAAATTATTTTGTTAGTTATATTTTCGTATTGAACATTGAAATTATGCATCTATTATTATAGATACACATTTAACTTTTATTATTTTTGTAGATAATGCCGGGTGGTAATGGAAGCAATGCTCCAACTAACAACAACCAACAACCACAAGTAAAATTCTCATCACCAATTAGTGGGCAATACTCAGCTCCACAAACTGTTCACTCCCCTACTCCAAATTCTATTCACTCCCCTACTCCATAAACTGTTCACTCCCCTACTCTAAGTTACAGTAGGCAAGGTACTCCCATAAATCCAACTGACATGCCCAACGCTCTTAAAACTGCCGGGTAAGTTGAGAAGAACCCCATTGGGTTCTCTCTTTTAGGAAATAACCCCACGGGGATAAAAATCTCGTTCAATAGTTTAGAGCGCAGTGTTTGTCCTTCACAAAAATGAATGTGGGAGTGGGATGAGATGACAATTGGAACCTCGTATATAAAGTTATTAAAGATGACATTTAGGAGAAACTCAACAAACGGTTTTCATTTTTTCCCAACTAAAAAAATAAGGTGCTTTCTCGGGTTGCTGAAAAACTCCGAACATATCAAAGAAACCTTAGGCAGAAGCATTTCCCTAAGGGAGAATCAATCTCTAACATTTTGGCGCTCAAAGACAAAGTCCATTCGAACGTTGAGATGCCAATCTCTCAATGGAATGATTTTATGGAGAATGAGGCGAAGGACTCCAAAATGATGCAAAGGGAGAAAAATAAGGAGAATAGGGCTAAAAAAAATTGATGTGCATTGGCTTGGCTCGAATCTTATGAAGATTTGAAGAACGAGTGGACGACCGTTACGAAAGGCAGCCCGGATGAAGGTGTAAGATGTGAGAGTAGATTTGAGAAGGCACCGCGTCGAGCTTGTTCTAGACTTGAGAAATGTGGTTGCGCCTACGTATCCGTCTTTATGAAATCAAAGTCTGTGTAGTTCATTGGTATGTACGATACGTCGAAGAGAGCTCAGTTTTGGTGGTTTTGGTGTGTGTGGGGTGCCTAATCAGGAGAACCGCCTCTCGAATGCCCAGTCTTGGTAGTTTCAGTGTGTGGGGGTGCCAAATTCAGCTATCCACCTCTCAAATGCCCATATACCATATAATGAAACTATAAAAATTCGCTCGTCACTATCAAAACCGTGATGGATCTCCAAAGGTGTGGGGGGGGGGGGGGGAGGAGAGCTATATTTCCTCTCCTTATTTTCCTTCCAAGACCATCATCCATAAAAATGAGGGGGGAAACCCTCTTTTATAGAAAAAGTTCCCCAAGTGAGCTTGACACGTGCCATGTTCTCTATGGAACCAAGTGTCCAATATTTATGGTTCCACTTGTCACAATATATGTGGTGACATATCAAGTAATTAATTAAATCATTACTAGAGCATTTGTCTAGTGTTATCGAATGCGGGGTATACGCAATATATTAATTGCGCATAATAATATCCCAGCCCGTGTAGGGTCTTGTTTATAGTAAAACTTTATAAATCATAAATCAATATTTGATTAAATATGTGGGGTAATTTATTAGAGTGTTGGAGGTTAATTCATTTAACACCACTCTACAAAAGGAAAGACACCAAATGGGTCCAACTTGTACGTGCATGCTAGACAAGACAAAGTTAATAAATTCCCTCCTCACTTGGACAAGACTTTAGAATCAATAAAGTCTGTCATTAGTCAGTCAGATTCAATACCGATCGACGATATTGACAATAATGCCATCGTACAAACCTTTGGGAAGGACCACAGAGGTAAGATGAGAGGTTTGGGGTCGCATATGTCAAAAGTAAGATTCAAACACACTGCACCTCTCGTGAACGAGTTTTCTTCGATTAATAAGCATTTCGTGTCCAACGATGAACGTCCATCTAGTACGTAAGGGGATATAATGAGGCTTCAAAATGAATTAGGAGGTGTGAATGATAAACTTGCATAAATTGTGTCCCTTTTGACCGGTCATATGCCCCTGCAGCCCCCAATGCATCCTGATTTCCCTCCATAGATTCAGGGATTCCTCAAATGGTCACGGGACCCTCGGTTTGAGAGCATGACCCAAAATAAATAATATCCACACTTAGGACTGAAAACATGCCATCGGGGGTCGAAACCCCTTAGTACCCCCCAAACGGCCCAGTAAGCGGCTCCAACACCTCGCACGGGACCAATATAACTCGTACGAATTGACCGCGTGGTCACGAGACCTTCGATTTGAGACCATTAGCCCAGATTTCAGAATGCCTACAATTAGGCTTGAAAACATTCCGTTAAAGGGCGAAACCCCGCAATGCCCCCCAAATGGCCCTGTAGGCGATGCCAACACCTCACTCTGGGACAACATAGCCCACACGAACCGACCGTGTGGTTGTGGAACCCCTGATTTGAGAGCAAGACCCATATTTTAGAATGCCTATATGGGTCCCGTGATCGCGTGGTCACGGGATCCCTCGATTTGAGAGCACAGGATTCCCTCGAGGTCACCTAAGGAGTACTTGTAGTAACTAACCTATTAGCCTCCCGATTCGAGGATTGTTTTTATTATTATTAAAACTGGTCATGACCCAAAGCCGTGACAATATTTTATGCACAGTAAGTATAATAACATCCCAAAGCCTTGACGATATTATCTATAAAGTATGCATGGTCATGCCTTAAGGTGATGATAAGGTTGGATCGCACAGAAAACTGGTCACGACTTTGAATTATGACCAGATGTTTTTTTAATCGCCTGATGGTCACGGGTTTGGGCCGTGACCAGGCTTACAAATAGGGTCGGCACTATGGGTCGTGACCACATATGTGACTATGGGAAATCCGTGACCAGGCTGTGGGTCATGCATTTGGGCCATGACCACATAAATTGGTCACGGACCAAATCCGCAACCTACACTGCCTGGTTAGGGATAAATTCCTTAACCATTATCCCAGTTCTGGTGTAGTGTCAAATGTGTTGAAGAAACAAAAAGAATTCTATCATCAAAATTTCATATGAAAGATCTTGGAGAAGCTGATGTGATTTTAGGAATCAAAATTGTGAGAAAGAATAATTCTTTAGCACTATCTCAATCACATTATATACAAAAAGTTCTTAAAAGATATAATGATTTTGAACTTAAGCCAGTTGCTACACCAGTGGATCCTTGTATCAAATTAATGAAAAAACTGGGCGTGCTATAGACCAACTTAAATCTGATAGTATTATTGGAAGTCTAATGAAGGCCATGCATTGCACTAGACCAGAAATTGCATATGATGTTGGTGTCTTGTGTAGATTTGCAAGTAATCAAAGACAAGAGCGTTGGAATACAATTTTTAGGGTGCTTATATACCTGAAGAGGACTTTGGATTATGGCTTACATTATGCCGGATATAGTGATTCAAGTTAAAATAATCTTGAATCAAAATCCAAGTCAACTACTGGTTGGATTTTTATGCTAGGAGGAGCAGTTGTTTCTTGGGGATCAAAGAAACAAACTTGTGTGTCAGATTCAACAATGCAATATGAATTTATATCCCTAACAGATGCGTGTAAAGAAGTAGAATGGCTTAAAAATGTGTTATACGGTATTCCTTTATGGAAAAATCCATATCCTTTTATTATGACAAGTTGTGATAACCAAGCCACAATTTATAAAGTTTTGAAAAAAACTTACAATGAAAAATCTAAACACATTAGTCTAAGGCATCAAATTATAAGAAAAGTATTCAAGGAAGGAGTAATTACAGTCGACTATGTTAAAACGAACAATAATTTAGCAAATCCTCTAACTAAAGGTCTTGTTAGGGAGATGATATATATCAACTCAAAACGAATGGGACTAAGGTCTATTAAATAATATGGTACAAATAAGTTAAATTATAGTTATGGAACACTAGGAATTTTATACAAAAGAGCCATTCCTATGTGCCTTGTGTTGTTTTTTTTGCATGTTAGAGGATAAAGGTTACTTCTTAATAAATCATATAAGGGTGACTCGCGGAATCACTAAGTTGGTTTTCCTATATGAGTATCGAAAGTGTGGAGGCTTTCTATAGAATCAAGAATGATCCTAAAGCACTCATGAAATAAGGATTAGCACAAGGCCATAAGTGTGCATGTTAAAAGAACACGTCTAAAACTTAGAAATCAGTATGTGTGACAATTTTGGCTCATCTCAAAGGGTTCTTGGTTCAAGATATGTTCACGACAGGACCTTGATGGAGCTTTGAATTGTTTACACTATATGGAAGTTCATGTTTGGAAGACACTTCTCATTTATGTTCTAGATTTCAGAGATAGTGGAAAAAGTTTTCTATTATTGTTTTGTAATCGATCCTTTCTATCCTCTCTTGCGTATATTGAAATTAGTAGGGGAATGTTGGATACATTTCAATATTGATATAATACAATATAATATTTACCTGTTAATTTTATTATGTAATTGGTGTTTTATTTTAAACTTAGTTTGGGTTGTTTTAGAAGGAAGAAACATGAACAAATGGGTGTGAAAGATATGGGAGTGCTCAAAGTCTCACATTGTCCCACATTGGAATATTACCATAAAAAGTAGTGGGATATAAACTAAAGGACAACTAAGATTCGTAGTTGAAAAGTCAAATAAGTGTCTATGATCCTACGCATTGCGGTGGTACTTAAGCATGAACAATCGCGACACGCGTAAGCGCGACATGCGATACACGAAAGGGCGATTGGGCGACTTAGGGCGCATTATGCCCTTTAATGCGCACTTGGTACTTCGCACGTGCTATTCGTTGCTTAGAGCGTGGGAGCCTAAATTTTTGACAAAGTAAAATAGTTCATCGACTGCGATTAAAATATCTGATCAAGAGGTTTAAAATTTGAAACGACGTGATCTGATCCGTTAGATGAACTCATACCGTTGCGTGCAGGGGATGTCCATTCGCTTGTGGTAGGACGCCTAATATGAATCGTTAGATCGAAGATCTTCCAAATAGGTATTATCCAACGGCTACTGAGTCGCTTCCTGAAGAGCTGTGACTGTTGAAGAACAGTCACAGAAATGGCTATAAAAGGAGTTGCAACCTCTGTTTTGGACACAGAAAATTGCTAATTTCTCCTCTCTTCATCCTCTATATTTTGGAATTATCAGATTACAAATTTATAGTGTTCTCGATTTGATTAAATAGTACATGGTTTGAATTAAAAAAACTGTTCATACACTGCATTGTATCCCGAAGGCAGATTCAAATAAACCCATAGTGTACTCGCGGTTCATTCTCAACCATATTGGGAGAACTTTTGCCTAAAATACATCGTTCCTAGAACGTGCCTTTACAGAAATTAATTAATTATTCGTTCTTTCCATAAGAGATATCCAACATTTATTAAGTTGACTGAACTTTACATAGATCTTTTATGTCTTTTATTTATCCATTTTGGGATACTTTTGTATTTACAAATTTTGATTTGATAGTGAAGTTCTAGCTAACGAATTTTATTATTCGAAATAATAAGTTGTGTTACAAATATGTCCAAACTAAGGAGATAGTTATGCTATATTATAAATTACATATGCGGGTCATTATTTTTACTACATCTTTTACTCCACACCAAAACATTTTTTTTAAATAAACTGCCATTGTTTGAGTTGATGATCGTAGGCTCGATCTATGGAAAGATAATTAAAGCGAGCCTATGGCTGTTAAATGTAACCTTAATTATGACTCTATGGAAAGAATTATGATATTTGTACATAATTGATACCTCCTCTAGAAAGCTACAACAAAAAACCATTTCCACGACACTTGTATGCATCGTTGTTGTTGTCGTGAAAATAGTTGGACAACTTGTATGTGTCGTTTAAATTACTTTGTGTGACATAACCCATGCATCGTAAAAGTTAGCTCCAAGTGGACTTTCAAATACTTCATCTTTTCGTCGTTCATACTTTTTACAATCAAAATTATTTGTCATATATAATATTTTGTGACACATGTCGTTAATTATCTTATACGACTATTCGATGTTGTCCTAAATATCCTATCTAATATAACTATTTAAATATGGTGTCTCTAAAATAAATTCTTCCACGTGTTTGTGGGTAATATAACTCATTAAAGATGTGAAGCCTTCAATATGCCTATCTTTCTCTTACGAGGCTTTATTAAAATTAGAGAATTTTAAAAACTCCATTATCTGTCTAAAAAATAGATCTACATTTTCCAGATCTTGCACCTCCATCTTTATTCATCTCCCCTCTCAAATGATACAAAAGGGACTGTAATTTACGGGATTTGAAGAAAAGTCGAAGTGATCCTTTCTCCATTAACACACACGATTCTGAATGTGGTTTCCATCCTATTCCCATGAACAACCCATTAGTAAGTCATCTATTTTGTTAAAGAACTTGAATGTATACTCATTTATTTGATTGTTTTACAATTAAATTGATCTCTGATTGTTGATCTAGGTTTTGTGTCTGATGTGATTTATGTATACATTGATTTGTTGATATCCTCTTCTGAAGGAAAAAAAACTTGAGTTTTTATTTATAGCTCAGATATGCTATGATTTATTGTAATTCTCATTTTGTTATGTAAATTATATAGATTTTAGATGATGTATAAATATATGAGAAACCATTACCTTGTAAAGAAAAACTAAGGCATTAAGTATGATTTTTCAAATGTGAAATGTTTTTCGCCTTCAATATATGAGTCGTTCATCTCATTTACATCGGTATTGGTTGTGAACTTCTTCATTAATTTGTTATTGCATTGTAGTATCATGTAGACCTAGAAATATTGATTATGGCTAAGCAACCGAGCATGCTTGTTGTTGGACAAGATATCCTTAGAACTAATGGCGAGGTTAATATATATAAATAATATATAATATGATGTTCAAATGTTTAAATTGTAATTCTGTTTACACTGCTTTCCAAAAACATGAAGTGATTTTATGAGTCTTTGTACATCTCTTATTATTTTGGCACTAGGTGGGATCTATTTGCACCACTCTTAGAGACAATTACTGTGAGTATGCAACTAACCTACTTCAAACACATGTTCTGAAAATGCATTTGGTAAATAACATTAACTTATTAGAACTCCTGTTGGTTTATATTCTTTCTACAATCATTTTTTTACATAATTCAAATCATTAATAAATGGAAAGAAAAACTCTCTCTAATTTTATTTTAGATAATTGGCTATTGTAGGTCAGGGTACTTATTAGTATCTATTTTTTCATCTCGCATGTATTCTACTAGACACCAGAAATCTGGATGTGGCTACTAAATTGTCTATGACTAGAAATGCAGAGGCAACTCAGCTGCTATCTGTTGTCTCTTCCCCTAATTATAGAAATGCTCTTTATGATCAATGTACACCCTTTTTCTTCTCGAGAATCAATTGAATTTCCAAATTTATTTTTAGGTGTCAATGAAAAACCTATAATTTTTTGGTTCTCCTTTCAGTGATGCAAGATCAAAGAGATGGTAATTTCTTTGAGGTTTTGCAACACAACTATGGGAAGCCTCCTAATGAGATTAATCAACTATTATGTCACTTAGAAGGGAAACTAAAAATATTTAACTTTATGTTTAATGAATGATAATATATGAAACATTTCGGCTTATAATTACACAATAAATTTTTTAAAAATCTGCACATTACACGGGGTTAAAACCTAGTTACAACTGAAAATATGGGTCATAATAACCTATTTATGACACCTAAAACAAGTAGTCAAAGTTAAATTATAATTGTTAAATTATTTCGCATTCAACATCCTTTGTATACTTATATACGTGGATTACATCACAATCAATAATTGTTTATGATTTATATGAACACTACATATCATAACCAAAAATTTTATAAAGACTTAACTTAGACTAAAATTATGCTCACATTCATAACCATAACACTCAATTCTACCCGAAATGATAAAATTCATGAATATCTTTGTATTAAAGTCATGTTGGAGAGCCTTCCCCATCTCCTAGTCGTTATCTTTACCGAGTAAACTTCATGTCATATTTAGATTGGGACGTGGTTCCCCCACATGGTGGGTGCGCCCTCACATGGCTTGAACATCTTTCCCAGTTCTGGATCCCATTGTTTTCTCTCAATCACCATTAATTGACAGCGCTTAATATTAGATCGAGACGTGCTGGAGAGTTTGACGATGGGGTTTGTTCGGGTCGTGTTGTGATTGAGGTCATTTTCAACCCCTTTTGGTGGATTCACTTGGCAACTAGGGAATTGGTATTGGTTGTGTTGAGTGTTTTGTCATCTTATTGCCAAATATTCTATGGCGAGTGTTGTGATACCGTGATGTTTTATTGAAAATTTTATTTTGCAGTAGTGATTGATTTGAGGCTTGTGTGCCATTATTGAATTTATGATTTTTTGTTAGTTTATTTTGTGATTACAATGTGTTTGTATTAGGTTCGTGTAGGTAGTATGATGGGTGGTTAGGGCATAGTTAGTTCCATGGGGGTCATGTTATGGGATTAATTTTATACACTTTTGTTATCCCCATGCTTTTGGTACATTATAGGGAAAAAAATAGGTAGTGAAGATCGATATAAAAAAGTGTAACAATAAATAATTTTCCTAAAACATTTTAGTCTTCTTAGGCACAAAAATCCATATTAGTCTTCAAAACATGTCTCTAAAAAGGTTTTCATCACCCTCCAACTTTTCACAAGAATATGTATTTATTCAATAAATAAAATTTTAGTTAAAAATTAAACATCAAATGAATACAAATAAAAATATAATGACACATACCGAACCCTTAATTATGAGCAAAAGATTTGTAAAATAACTTATAAGTTTTCTATTTCTTTAAAACAGTAAGTCAATTTTTGATAGCTTAAACTACATCTAAAAAGTAAACCAAATATACATACATAAAAACAAAAAGCTATAATTTGCACTATGGTGTGAGTTTTACAACATATTGATAAGATTTTTCTCACATTCAACCTTAATTCACCACATTTCATATTTTATTCATAAACAAAAAATACATAATTATAAAACCAAACATTACAAATCGAAGATGAGAGAGAAACACCATCAGCCCAAGCATAATGAAGAAAATACTATACCCACTTAGTTCTTCAAGTTCCCTAAAATGAATTACAAATACAAGAGAGAATGTCAAAGCAAAATTCCTAAGACAATACTCAAGAAATAACTATTTAACTTACTCAATTAATCAAAGTGAATGTATCAGTGTGGCCATACAATTGTACTTTCTTTCGCATCGTTAAGTGTGGAAAAAACATATGAGTTTCAAAACACTAGCACTTTGGTTAATAAAATTTTAACAACCAATATCTTGTAGCAATCAGGTTCTAGCATTAGATGGTACACTAGTGACTTTAGGTATGTAGAATCAAGCTCCGCTATCACCACTTATTCTCCATCCCCAACCAGTGTAACAATTTGCAAGGAACATTACTTGGATGTGAAACACTTGGTGCATATGCACTATATTGATTTGGATAACATGTAACATAAAAAAAAATGAACAACAATCATCAACATACCCGGAAAAACATATATAGACTAAATATAGTTTATTAAGAATAACCCATGGAGTATGTGCATGGTCATGAATGTCGTCCCCAGTACCTCCATATTTTTCCTATAAAGATTGAAATTAGGATATAAACAATAGAACATAGGAAAAATTATTTGATATTGATCTATGGCTAATTTAGTAATTAGACTTCCACATTTGACATATTTCCTTGTGTCATTAGACTTTCCATGTGAATTTTCCATTCCAAAAGTTGTTGAAGTTGATTTTCAAGAGTTACTTCCCTTGTATTGCTTTGTAATGTTGCGTGTATCTTCATAGGCATCACTCCAAATCCAAGACCTCGAACACGACTAGGACGTTTAGGACCAAGCACCTTTGCAACTACATTATATCTAACGGATGTTGAGCCATGGGATAGAATTTCATCTATCTTTATCCGAAAAGGTATAACGATTCAACATATTAACAAAATGAAAATAAGACATAAAGCATAAAAAAACTATATGATGTTAAATAGATATTTATGTCATTAACATATCTTCAACAACAACTTGATTAATTGGATCCCCATTTTCCTTTTATGTCCCCTTATGCAAACATTCGACGAATAGTTTTCTTTGGATCTTTATAAATAAAAAACAATAGAAAACAATACATATTAATAAAGGGACAAAACAAGCCATGTTCTCATTAAGTCTCGCATAGCTCCTATGACTAGTCATGTGTGGATGGAATTTGTTTGCTCTATCTTCCTTATTATTGTCACTTATTATCTATAAAAACAACAAGAATTATTATTATTATTATTATTATTATTATTATTATTATTATTATTATTATTATTATTATTATTATTATTATTATTATTATTATTATTATTATTATTATTAATAATAATAATAATAATAATAATAATAATAATAATAATAATAATAATAATAATAATAATAATAATAATAATAATAATAATAATAATAATAATAATAATAATAATAATAATAATAATAATAATAATAATAATAATAATAATAATAATAATAATAATAATCCATGTTGCTCTAACATGTTGATTTTTCTAATTAGTGGGGTAGAGACAAAAGTGTGGTAGAGCATAACGAAAAATACCACAATACTCTATCATTGTTATAAGAATCCACACTGTTATTTTTTTTAGGTGAATTGTAAGTTTATGTATTAGACACCAAAAAGTTTAACTGCCCCCAACCAAGACCAAACAAAATAACAGAATCCCGATGAAACAATAACAAGCCCAACATAATACTTAAAACTAGCACAAAAAACTCATCACTCTTAACAAGACTACAAAGGCCCAAAGCCTAAACCTAAAACAATAAAGATGTAAAAACTAAATTGTCAACTATGTAACAACAATATTCAATATATAACAGCAATATTCCCAACACAATACTCAAAACTAATGAAAAAACCCAATTATTTCTAATAAGACTACAAAGGTACAAAGCCCAAACTTAAAAAGATATAGACACAAAAATAGTGTTGTCAACTATGTAAAAAAAATACTCAATAGTTTAACCACAATAATCGATAATTGAAACAGGTCGCACATACATTGCATGTGCACCGTCTCCTAGTTGCTAACAATAAAAGTGGACTAGTAGTCCACTGATAAATAGGGAAAACATATAATGAAAAATAAAAGTTCACTTACTTTAAATTAAATTTATAAAAAGTCTTAACAAATTGATCCTATTCACTGGACTTCATTACAGTGGGCTTAATCAAGTTAAGATGGCAAGTCATATTTGGGCCTTGAGCTTCCTCTTGTATTTATGTTGATAGTTTTGACTTGTAGTCTTTCCACACTTTTCCCTTTAGGCCTATAATAATGTCCTAACAACATTTATCTAGATTGCATTTTTGTTGCATTGTCCTACATGTTATAAATTTTTTATGAAGGAATGAATAAAATAACAGTAGATAGTTAACTCTCGTTTAAACAATCAGATTCGCAAAAGAATAAAGAAATAAAATACGCACACTTATGAAATCCCATATTTGATCATTGATGTCACTTGTAACCTTGTCCCACTTTTATGTGTTATTGGGACACATTCTCTTGCCAAAATCACAAGCATAGAATTAAAGTTGAATGGAATCAAACCTAATTGGTTGCCCATTGAGTGTTATCTTTTTACGGTCTTTAGGTCCAATTTCAATAAATTTTGATGGTCCCACTTCTTTTTTCCTTACCCATAAAAGCATCAGGTATTTCTTCCATAGGAATGTCTTTCGCAACAAGTGAATTAGAGCATGTACATTACATTCTATCACCCTCATTCTCCTTGTCTATAGGAGCACTAGTAGTCCGCCTTGATCTCTTACCCCCGAAAAACTATTTCGGATAGTCAATATAAATGAAATACTATAAATAATGTGGAATTAAATAACATGTATTACAAGGATATAAATCAAAGAGGACAAATGACATTCTAACTTGCCTTTTGATTATTCTGTTTTGACATGTCTCCTAAATTTTGAAAACTCTCAATTTATGCTAATCAATATACATCGCAAAGAAAAAATAAGAAGAAGAACATTTAACTAAAAGACATATAACTTTTTCATTAGAAATGCTCTCATTAAGCAACGGTTGAGTATTTTGTTTATACATTTTTCTTTTAATTCAGTTTCCTTGTTAAAACTTTCATATTCCAATGGACATATATACAATCTAAATATTTTTTTATGATCTGGTGTTACTAATGAGTTTTAAATAGTTTCTAGTCATTATTGCTTGATTTTGGAAATATGTTATAATAATAGTGAGGTTATTGGTACTGATAGACTGCATAATTTCATTTAATTAATGATAATTATAGTTTGCATACATTTTTAGAATAAGATGTCTATAATGAACTAGTTCCACAACTTTCAAACAATCATAAAGGACAAGCTAATATTGATGATGAATATAAATACGATTAAATTAAATTATAGGGGACTACATTTGTGCAGTTGGAGGGTTATAGTGAACAACGTTATCTATCGACACTCTAATGCTACAACTCTTTAATCCACGAAAAGCCTGTAAAACACATTGTACTCGTAAGAAAAACTAGTATTTATTGCATTAAATGGAATCCAACCATAAATTTAAAAATGGAAAATATTTGAAAGAACATTGTATAATTCATATCATGGGAAACATACATATATTAACAAGTCTGAATCATAAGATTTACACAATAATAAACTTCAAAACACAAATTAATGGTAACAGAACGTATCTCCTATATAAAACCAAATGAAGAAAATAACCACATCACAATTTTTCATAGATTATTGCTATTGGAATTTCATTAATTAGGTCAAGGGGAAAGATTAAGACATATTTCACATAAGAATTGCCCCACAATCCATCCTCACGAAAGGCTCATGAGTATCCATCCCATTTTATCAAGTTATGATACAACAATCAGAGAATATGATGTATAAGCACACTCATTGTATGTCTCTAGCTCATGAAAACCATGTAGTGGTGCCTTCCGACCCATATACCAATTAAATTTTCAACTAACTCTAGAATGAACTACTTGTTTTGTTTATGATGATAGAACAAAGGGATCCTTTTTTTAAATTAATTTTGTCCGCGATGGAGGTTGGCCAAATTGAATTCGTCTTCAACTTTGACACCAATGGCAATGTTGGACCAATCATAATGAAAGATAGGAAGCCTAAATGTTTGAAAGTCTAATAAAATTATATCATACTATCCCATGATATGAGACATCAGCAAAACCATATGTATTATCCCTTTCACTATACATACATATAGTTTTTTACTCTCGAAAAATAGCATTATCCTGCGTAGACTATTCAATCATCAATGCGTGAAATAGTTTTCCATTTATGATGTATCCATAATATGACATTGCATATCCACTTTAGGGTTGTTGATACTTCAATTGTAGTTGAATGAACCTTAATTTGTTCCAAAATCATAAATTAAGCTATATGAGTATTTATACCATAACGATATTGTGGTGTTAAAAAATTCACTCGAAGAGGGGGATCCCAATAATAATGACCAGAGTATGAAAACAAATAAGAGAGAGAGAGAGAGAGAGAGATTTACGTGGTTCGACCATTGATGGAGGACGTCCATGGTACTTTAACTATATTCCACTATAAAATTGAGAGAATTTACATGAGAGAATTTATCTACCCTCTAAGAACCCCTTTCACAATAGGGGTCTCCCTTTTATATAGAGTTAGGGGTTATAATTGGATATGTCCTATCCTCGTAGAGTTTGAATTACAATAAAATAGTGTTTCTTGGCATATTTAGTATTCTACTTTATCAAGGACTCTAGTTGTCTTTATCTTGCTACATCGGGTATGGGTCATCATCTTGACCGCTTTGTTTGACACGTAATGAAATTATCGGTGGTGTATTTTCTACCCCACAATAGCCCCCTAGGTCGCAGTTCAGCTAAGTTGATTTCGAGATGAGATGGGACCTGTTCCGTAATCCCTTTAAACGTGTTTAGTCATCATTATGAACTGAACTGGTGCACTTTGAGTTGTCATTCAACTTTTAAGTCTTCTTTGGTTGATCCTCTCGCCTCTGTAAGGTCTCAGGGGAATGATTTACTTGATTTTAGAGATGTTAAATCGATATATGAACCGGACTCGAGTGTGTCAAGCTGCCTACGTACCTTCGTGGGACTAGGTCTATCGTAGATCGTTCTTGTGTTTTATTATATGGTCCAATTGGAGAGGATGACCATATGCCTGTAATAACTCATGTGCCAAAGCTTTCTCGAGTGTGAACTTAGTCTATGGTATCGCCCCTTTATTATTATTTTTGCATGGTCCAATTGAAGAGGCCTACCATATGACTATTAAGCACTAGTGCTCTGAGGGTTTGTTCGAGTGTGCAACTAGTCTAGGGTATTGCCCCTTTATTAGGATTTTTTTATGGTCCAATTAGAAAGCATGACCACGGGCTTATTAGTTATGATCTGAGGTTTGCTTAGGCGTGCAACAGTTTTAGGGTATCACCCCGTTATTAGGATTTTTCCATCGTCCAGTCCAATTCGAGAGGACAATCACAGGACTATTAAATACTTATGTACTGAGGCATTTTCGAATGCCTATTATCAGTCATAACTTTTTAACCCCACTCGCCACAGGAAAACCAATCTTATGGTTTTTCAAATTGATGGTTAATTTTCTCCCTTGCTTGACTAGCATTGTGGTGAGTTTAATTACAAGTTAACATTGCCACGGAGCCCCCAATTGGGGCTGTAAAGAGGATATTGAATAATGATAACATCTGACCATCATCGGGATTTTATTGCGAGTCATGTTGACCATTTATCGGATGATGAAATGAGAAGATTCAATGATCATTCTGCTCGATCTTCCATCGGGCTAAGATAAGAAGACCAAATAATGATAACACCCGACCATCCATGAGGACTTTGTTTTAATATAAAAATAATGTAAATTATCTTTAGTAACTGAGATAATAGGTATACTCGACCATCCATCGGGGCTTTATTGTAATGAAAAATATCGCGTCGATCATCCGTCGAGATGGATATAAATAAGATTTATCTCGTCCAACTACCTATTGGGGCTTAATAAAAGGTTAAATAACCAATACATATCTGACCATCTGAACTGAATTCCAATAATAAATACAATGCTGACTAATGAATCACCAGACAGTCATTAGCCGATGTTGAATTAAATAATAATCATATTTCCCAACCATATGTTTCAACGGAATTGTAATGATCACATAAACAAAAAGTTATTATGAAATTCAGAGAGCTAATATAACTGACGACCATCGACTGGACCATCTAATGGATGAATACAATGTCATTATAGTGAGTCAAGTCGTGCATTTGTCCAGAGTTTTTTTATATCATGGAGAATAAAATGTGAACATCAAACTTTAACTACAGGGAGGCAAGTAATCGCTTCCATGAGGCAGGTCACGCGTGTGTCCATAAAATTTTATCCAGTATGCTTTAGAAGATTTTTTCAAAACATGTTTTGAGGAAAAATGCAGTATGTTTATTTCTCGCATGAACACACATACTTAAAATACAAAAAAGATGCAATTTTTTTATAAAAAAATATATTTTTCTATGTGAAAAGAATATTTTCATATGTATTTAACAAAATTAAAAAAATGTTAATTAAAAAGAATTTTTAATTATAAAAACATCTTAATAAAGGTGTATCTAAGCTTGTTAAGTCTTATACCTTTTCCTAAGTGGTGTACTTTATATTTGACATTAAGTGATCCAGTTCATTGATAAAGCTTTTTAGTTACCTCTTATACAAAGACTCAAATATGTTTTGGTCAAGGAATTTAGACAATTTATTATGTGGAGAACATTGAGTATACTATACTTATCGAGTATATTATACTCTTACACTACAAAACCTCAATAATCATAATGGTATTTAAGGGCATTATGTTCGTACAAATGATTTTTCTTAAACTTTGACACCGACCACCACTTTTACTATAATCATTTGAGCCACAAAAGATGGTCGACCAATAGAATCGGCATTAAAAATTATTTGTAGCAGTTTTCTTGGCATTGAAATGACCATCGTAGGCTTCATCGTGGTAGAAAGATAACCGACTTTGAATCTTGTGATTGGGGACATATTTCATAATGATCTGATTGGGAAAAATGCTTGAAGAGGTATGGATCATCTTAAAAGAAAATTTTTGCCTCTGATAAAAAATTATAAGGATCTTATTTGGGACAATGCGAAGGCATGTCACCTCTCAAAAGATAATGTACAATATCCACGAACACAGAAGTTGAGAGACGAGAATTAATTGTTCATTAGGGAATTATCTATTAAGTGGTTGCAGGTTATCGAATAATTATATGATTAAACTAGACAAATGGTCCGCCACGACTTTCATGGAACCTTTATTGTCCTTATTCTTGAGTTCAAACTCTTGCATTAATAGGATCTATCTAATGATATGATCCTTAGCATCCTTTTTAGAAGAAAGTGCCATAAGGCCGAGTAATTGACAAAGATAACAACCTTAGATCCTATTAAGTAAGGCCGAAACTTCTCAAGCGCGAAGATGAGAACTAGGAATTATTTTTTAGTCATGGAATAGTTCAGTTAGGTATTATTAAAATTCCTAGTGACATAGTTTATGATATGAGGAAATTTTTCATTATACTGACCTAGAACTACACCGATAGCATAGTCAGATACGTCACACATGATATCAAAGGATTGACTCTATTTGGGGGTGGGGACGAATAATGGGTAAATATGTCAATTCCTTATTGATCCTTTCACAGTCTTGAAGGAACTCTTCGATGAAGTCAAAGCCTACATCCTTGTTATGAAAATTGCACAAGGGTCAATATATTTTGCTGGAATCCTTAATAAATCTCCAATAAAATCCAACATGTTGTAAGAATGGCTGAACTTTGTGCATCAGTTTTTTGGGGTGGGATATTAGGGATGAAATTAATTTTATCTTTATAAACCTCAATACCTCTTTCAGAAATTATATGACCTAGAACTATGACTTGTTTGACTATAAAATGGCACTTTTCCTAATTCAGCACTATGTTCTTTCCCTTACACCCCTTCAAAACGAGGGTGAGATAGTGTAGTCACTCATCAAAGTTAGACCGAAATACCTAAAAAATAATCCGCAAAGACCTCGAGAAACCATTCCACCATGTAAAAAAACACATCATGTACCGCTGAAAGGTAGTATGTGCATTGTATCGCCAAAAGGGCATGCGTCAGTAAGCAAATGTATCAAATGGAAAAGTAAATATTTTTTTCTATTGATCCTCAAGAGCAATAGGAATCTAGTTATATCCAGAATAACCATCAAGTAAATATTAATAGGTATTTCCAGTTAACCTCCTTCAATTTTGGTCTATGAAAGGAAGGGGAAACTAACATCGTCATTTTTAACCATTATGGCACTGGATTTCATTAGGATCACTTGGATTGGGCTAACCATAAGCTATCAATGATGGGTTAAATGATACGTTCATTGAGAAATTTGAGAACATCGGCTCGAACAACCACTTTCATGTTAGGGTTAAGCCTCCGTTGTTCATCACGGGAATTTTTAGCATTGTCTTCTAAGTGTATCCTATGCATGCCCCAATTATGCTCCATTTTATGGCTTCTTTGTGTTCTCTGAGAAAACTTAATAATGTTTCTTTTGATTCTCTTTTGAAGTTAGATGTGATGATAATAGGCAACGAGTCATAAGTTCCTTAAAAAGTTATACACAAGCATATCGGGTAATGTCCTGAGTTCAATCTCGGAATCTTTATTGATCAAGGGAAGAATGGGTGATGTGGGGAGTGAGAGCGTCTCGATCTTATATTTTCATTTCTTGGAATCCATGATAGGAACAGAATCAATGAGGGAATTGACTTCTTTGATAAGATTTTTAATATCAAATTTGGATCCAAAAAAAGGTAAGACGTGCATCTAGTGGAGTGTCACTATAAGTTTTAGGTCTCTTGGACAATACTATCGATCATATCGATGTATATGGATTCATCATCGTCAAATTTTTTGCCAAATTGAACACATTAAAGTCCATATTCATGTTCCTAAAGGATAAATTCAATTGGCCAATGTGACACCTAATAATGGCAAAGAATGTATCATATAAAGGGTGATCCAAAATAATAGGAATTTATGAAATAGTATTATGCACTTGTTAGGTGTCCGAAACAACAATGTCGATATGGAAGACAAATCGCCCATTTTAATTCGAACATCCTTAGTGACACCTCTTGGAATTTTCATGAAACTATCATATAGGGACATGGTAATCCTAGTCAATTTTAACTCTTCCAAACCTAATTTCTCGTACACGGTATACGACAAAAGATTCAAGTTGGATCCTAAGCCTAAGAGAGCTTTCTCGATAGTTTGCTCTCCTATATTGATAGAGATCATCGAAGTATCGGGATATTTATACTTAATGGGGGTTCTATATGAGATAATTGAGGTAGATTTCTCTGTTAAAAAGGATTTTTTCAAAATATTAGTCATCCTCATGAGGGTAAAAAGGTCTTTTGAAAACTTGGGCATAGGAGGGGACTTATTGGATTTTACATGCTTAAACATTTCCAACATCTTTTACAATTTCTCCTTCTTCTTTGCACCAGGTTTTAAGGAAATAGAGCTTTAGGGATGTAGGTCTCAACAGGTTGCTCGAAAGATGAGGGTAGGGAGAGGGTTTTATTAAAGGGTGGATTTTTCCTCTCCATAACTTTTTTCGACTCACTCTTAGTGGGACACATTTTGGTATAGAAGGGGATCTTAGTGGACCCGAGTAAGGTGTCAATGGTATTACACTGGGTACAACCCACGATACATACATAGGTGAACAATTCTATAGGTTTGTAGGGTTTTATCATCGTTCATTTAAGGTTTATTGAAGATATTCGGGACTTTGATGACTTGAAAAATAAGGAGGTTCTATTTATTTTTCATGAGATTTTCCAACAAGATTTTTATGAGTTGAAAACTGAGTTGACTTTAGCTCTGTTGCTTTCTTTACCTCGTAGTGAGGTGTATTGTATTTTTTCAACATTTGAACCAAAGTACAGGGACTTGGCGGTGTTTTGATGAAGGATGAAAGGCCTATAGCTTTATCAAAATCTTAAGCCTCACGAGGGGAATTAACCCACCCATAACATGGATTTATAATTGGTTACTTTCCCTTCAAGTGTGGAGACACAACATACTGGGGGACATATTTCATTTGTTCACAAAGCAGAAGATCTTGTCGTATTTGTTCACACATAAGGAGTTGAACATGGCATAGTGCCATTGGCTATAGTTCATAAAGGATTACTAGATTGATATTCAGTATCACCCCATGGAAGTCGAACGTTATAGTAGATGCCTTTAGCCGCAGGATAACATTTATCTTATCAGTTATTTGGAAGTCAAAGTAAGGTTTTCTTCACATAACCGGTGAGTTAGCTCATGCCTTTATGACACTTCTTACTATTACACCTGAGACTATCATGCAATTTATGATTGAATAGGAAGACCCTTCTTATTAAGAGAAGGTTAGGAAGTTATTTAATGAAGGGAGCACCATATTACTTGATTAGATCAAGTGGGGGTTCACGATTCCATTATATATTACTAGTACCTAAGGATGAGGAGTTACAACGAGTTATGTTAACTTAGGCGCACAAGTCGTGATTTGATGTACATCTGCCATTATTAATTGGAAAGAATAAAGAAGGACATTACAATATTTTTGTACAAGTACTACTTTCCAGATAGTGAAGGTATATTATCAAAGACCAACAGGTATTCTATAGTTTCTTGAGATTCTAGTGTGGAAATGGGAGAGCATTTCCATTGATTTTATCATTGGGTTACCTATGTCATAGCGGGGACATGATTCCATTTGGGAGATCTTGGAATGTTTGATTAAGGTATCTCACCTTATTCTAGTTTAAATTAACTTCACTTAAAAGAAGTACGTCAGGCTTGTGAGACTACATGGTGTGGTAGTCGACATTAGGTCCAATAGGGACAAGACATTTATATCACAGTTTTAGTGGAGTTTTTAGCTGGCGATGGGGACTGATTTATGGTTGAGTACCTCGTATCATGCACAGATTAATAGACACACAAAGTAGGTGAATTAGGTGCTGAAGTATATGCCTCGATCTTGTATTCAGGACTTTAATGGTAGTTGGGAGCAGTACTTGACATTGGTGGATTTTTCTTAACAGATAATTGGCATGGCGCTATTAGAGTCATTTTATGGGGGCCTTTCCATTCTCCCATTTATTAGATGAAGGTGGTGGAGAACAAGCTTCTTAAACCCGAGTTTATTCAGGACACCTCAAAGAAGGTGGAGCTTATTAGATATATAATGAGGACTACCCAAAGTAGGTAGATGGGTCATACAGATTTGGAGAGGAGGCATGTAAAGTTTGATTTTGGGGATCAAATATTACTTAAGGCGTCTCCTAAGAATAGAGTGATGCAGTCTGGGAAGTATGGGAAATTAGCTCCCCAGTATGTGGGGCCATTCACCATCATTGGTCAAATCGAGCCAACTGCATATAGTTTAGCCCATTTTGTTTACAACAAGTGCAGGGTGTATTTTATGTCTCTATGTTGGGAAGATTCCCTAGGGATGACTTGGACTACTAGCACATTGATCTCGATAAGATAGATCTTCAATCGTATGTGAATTACGAGGAGAAGACGATTGCTATTTTGGATCTTAGGGATCATATTATTTTATCCAAGGTTATTCTGTTGGTGCGTGTCTAGTGGAGGAACCACGATGATGCAGAGTCTACACTTCACTATGATGCAGAGTCTATATTGGAGAGGCGTGACGATATCTGAGAGAAATATCCAGAACTCATATAATTACATATGTATAAAATTTCAAGCACAAAATTCCTTTATTAGTGGGGAAGACTATTATAACCCGTATTTTTATGGCATTATTTATTAATTAGTAATATACTAATAAATGGGAATAGTTATTACATATATAAAATAATAATAGTAATTGCATTATTTATTTGACAATTAAATTTTTCATGTTATGTGATTTTTGTAATGGATGTTGTAAAATAATTAATTGGTGGAACTAATTATATGAGAATTAACTATGTGCGATTACTCTTAAAATAATTAAGATGTGTATTTTGTTTTACGTTATGAGGTATTACCGTTTGTTATGAAGTATTACCGTTTGGATCGGAGTCTAGAGTGATACGGAGGCCTACAGGTTTAATTTTCTTTCTTTGGATTGAGATAAATTTTAAGCTTCTTTGGGTATTTTTTTTTTGGGCTCATTTAGAGGCTCAAAATTAAACCTTTGATGGACCTGAAGGATTAAGAGTATTTAAGTGGTATTAACCCTCATTAGTTAATTATTTTATACACAAAACACAAACCCTAGTAGATTAAGAGTTTAAGAGAGCTTAAGGAGATATTTGGAGAGTGTAGACACCACATTCTAAGACGCCCTAAGTCTTTCCTTACGTCCCTAGTACCCTACCATTTCTCTACAAACCCTAGGTCATACTGGAGTACTGATCTAGAGGCCAACGGGCGCTCCCGAGACCCGTTTGACTCTGATCAACTCTATCGACATAGAAAATCTCACTGAATATTCAAAGGGTTCTGAGTCCCCTTTCCAACGGTCCACTCCATGCGTTAATCGGCATAACGGTTTGGACGAGCGGTATAATGATTTGGAAGAATAGTTCAAAAAGCTCAATGAATATTCAAAGGGATCTGAGGCTATCGGGTACTCCCTGGCCCCGATTTGATACCAATCAACTTCATCTTTAAAGTAAAATCTCTTTGAATCTTCCAAAGACACTAAAATACCTTTCCAACGGTCTACCCTGTGTGTGAAACCAAATAACCGTTCGGATCCATTTTCTCCGAAAAATTGATTCGGAGGCCATCGGGCGCTCCTGGGCTCCATTTGACCAAGATCAACTCTTCAACTTGAATGAGACTGAATGAATATACAAAGTTCACTTAATACCCTTTCTAACGGTCTACCCCGTGCGCAAATCAACCATACGGTACAGACGAACAACCTCTTTTACTCCGAAAGCTCACCGGGCACTTTCGAGCCCCGGTTGACCAAGGTCAACTTTTTGAATCGAGCTAAGATCTTATAATGTCTAAATACCTTGAATAACCTTTCTAACGGTCCACCCTGTGCAAAATTCTATCTTACCGTTCAGACGAACGATCCATTTTCGTCTGAAGATCTCCCGTCCAAAGGATCGACGAGCACTGTCGAGCCCCATTTGACCCAAAGTCAACTACCAGACATGAAGCAGACCGAATTAATCTTGAAGGTAACTGAGTTACCTTTCTAACGGTATGCGCCATGCGCGATTTGGATCAGTGGATTGCATTCTATGGCCGTTTTTCCAAAAAAATCTACACGAGACTTCTGATTAGTTGGTCCATTTCCCTACCTATTGGTAGTGTGCCTATGGTTACATGTTTATTAATAGGGATGGGCTATGATGATTGGCACCTACCTTACCCTATAAATAGATGGCATGACCTCACTCCCAAAGCACACCTCAGATCCATCGAAATTAGTGATCTCAGCAACATTCTCTTGCAATCAGCAAAGTATCCTTATGTGAAATTCCTTTTCATATTTCATTCCCATCATTTTTATACCCAATTTAGAAAAATCTAATTCTGTCACATCAAACATTCATCCCAACATTCAAGGGAGCTCTCAAAGATGAAGATCAAGCCTCAATTCTCCAAAGAAGGTCCAAATATTCTCCACTCTCTTTAAATTTCATTTTTTCGCATTAGTTACATAAATTCTCAATCTAGTTCATACACATTAATATCTCACCTTTTTATTGGTCATATTTCATATATTTTATTTTCTATAAAAAAACTCAAAACAAATAAAAAGAGGGTTACACCTATAAATTCTAACGGGATTATCCATCACAATTTCTCAAAACTAAAATATATTTTCTACACACACACATATAATAAATTCATGTTTGAATATATGGGATAAACCCCACTCTTATGACGCGTGTGAACTATGTGGAATTTGATGCCTTTATTGGCTACGTAGGCCTTTAAGGTTTAAACCTAAGACTCGAGTCCAATTTTCAATTTTTGTAATTTTCGCATTTTTCACCTTTCATCTATACATTATTTTAATATATATTATATTTTTTTTTATCTTTATTAGCATTTCATCCGACATATATTATCGTTTCATCATAACGATCAATATCTCGATAAACGCATACGTCATATTTTTTAAATATTATTTTAAGAACATTCTTATGGTTGACCTCACTTTACCTTCTCCATGGTATGAGTTAGGATATTCCAGTCTCCATTTATATATATACAGGTACACACACTTCACGGAGAAATAAAGAAAACAATATCAAAAGCCCATGAGAGACCGAAAGAGCGGGATGGGTTCCTAACACCTTCCCATTTCGTAACTTATCCCACGAACCTTTTAACTATTGGTTTCGTAAGCATCAGTTTATCTTTGATGCCGTTCTCTCGAGGCGGAGACATGTTTATTTGCCTGATTTGCACAAAATAGGCTGGAGACTCCATCTTTTTACATTCACCCCCTCCTTTTTTACCCCAAAGAGAGAGAGAGGAGAGATATCAGAATGGCCACATAGAGGAACTAAGAGATCCTAAGTGGAGGAATCACTTGTCTTTATATTCACACACAAAATCTCATTGTTCTATCGGCATAAAAGATGAAACGTATTTATGATTTGATTACTATTAAACTGTTTTGGGATTGGAATCATGTTTAGGATAAAAATATATATTTTAAAGATATTTGTATGAGGTCAATACTAATTAGCATTGTAGAATGTAAGTCGGTATTAAATATGATTTTATAAGAATACATGATGAAAATGATTGATAATTTTAGTTGGTATACGTTTCTGATCATGTAACCCATGTTTACTATTGATGTTTATATGTTGATGATATCTTGCCATGAAAGAAACTAAATTAATGGTGAAATTTAATCCGTCATATGATGAATGAAAAGTTTGGATTTGGGACATAATGATTATGTTTGGGGGTTAAAATGATTAAGTGAGAAATTTAATTAGGATTCTACAAGATGGTTGGAACTTAATTTGGTGATATAACAGAGCGTTTATTAATCGTTAATGGTGAACATTGAAATTTGGAACAAAACAGATAGAGACGAAGAGGGACAGGGAAACCACCCACCATAACGAGGGTAAGGTCTGCTATAGTGCTCTTCTTAGGCCACTATAGTGTCCTACCCTAGCCGCTATGGAGATGGGGTCCTAGACGCATGGAGCTTCTACATTGTTATTTTTTAATTTTTTTAGTTTAGTATTTATTGTTCACTTAATTCCTCGGCTTCTCTTTTGAGCTTGGGTTGGTATATTAGCCAACACACACACACACACACACACACACACACACATATATATATATATATATATACATATATATATATATATATATATATATATATTCCAAACAAAGGGGTAAGCAACGCAAATAATAAAAATCAAACATATTATAGAAAATCAAAAATTGGAATTACAATAAAACTGAATTTAACTTACAATAACAATAATTGAGATTACTGAAGTTTACAATAAGATGAACTAGAATGCATGATAAAAGGTTTACAAATGATGTATTACAAGACAAGAAATGTGAATTGGTTGTAAGAGGATATGAGAACTGGTGTATTTTTCCTTGGCTAGGTCCCGCCTCAATTGAATGCGTATGTCTTTATTTAAAGATAAGCTTTTGACTTAAATCCTTCGATGGAATTATTTCATGTTGGACTAATGCATCGGAACTATAGTAGAATGTTTCACTGCTGGGTAATTTATTGATTGATTGATTTCTTTTAATAAAGCTAATAGATTCCCACTGAAAGTAGAGTGAAATGTTTAACTATTAGGTGAACTATTGACTGATTGACTATTTCTTTAATAAGGCTTTCAGATTCCCATTAATATAAACATGTGCGATGGAAATATTAACTTATCAAGGAATTTTTTTTCTTTACATGAAATAGAAACTTTCTCCTTCGAATGTGACCAAATATTATTACAAATTATATGGGGTTTGAGAGTCTTGGAATAAATAACTTGAATATGGATTTGAGTTATTGATTTGTTAAATGTTTAGTGAGGCAATATAAGAGGTGGGTGAGTTATCATTATCATTTTCTAATTCATCCTGAAGTATGAGTTTCTTAGCTAAATCTTGTAATTGTGACCTCTTTGATTTTAAATTGGCTAAGTTGAGTATGCAGAGAACTTTGGAATGCCTTTTCAAATCACTTGGACTAGGGTTATACATGAAACTGATTGATAAGGAAACTCCAATTTAACTTGTTCATTGATCATTTCATGTTTGAAGGAGTCTCATCATTTAACATAAAATTAGTGAAAATTTTTATTTTACTGAATTGCATAGTGCCACTTAAAGATCAGATCCATAAAACCTTGTGTTTTATACAAAATAAAATAAAATAGTGAATTGGACAATGTGTTGGTTTACTAATAAAAAATATTGAGAAATACTTAACCTGATCACGGAGACCTATTGGGAGGAGTTTGGGGACTAAACGATTTTGTGTCCACCACTAAGAAAACCAAGAAGGGATTTGAGTTGTAATTTTTTTATAAAAACATAAGAACTAAGAATGATTGAATGGCACATCTTGGTAAATTATGAATTTGAACCATGCGTCAATATAGTCATAGCAACTGATATGGATTTGATGATTTTGGATATCTGTATGAATTGAAGGATGAGTCCCCATTCTTGAATAGATATTAATTTATAGGCGTATAAAGAGTGGTAAATAAGGTTAGTTAGAACATTACGATGAGTTATTGGCTTGATTAGGACTGACTCAATGTGATAAAGAACATATTTATAAAATTTTAGAGATTTGATTGGATGATATGGAGTAAAATTCCAAGCTTGGAGAAGTATTTTTCAACTAATTCAATGGGGTTATTTAAGTGACTGTGATTTGGTTCAATAAAAAATAATTGATTTTTTTTTATTTGAGAACATCATATGTTTTACTAGGATAATTATAAAATTTGGGTCCTGTGATTTGTTGTATTAGTTTTGGACAAAATGGGTCATTAACTAATATTGAATGGATGATGGGACAAGTCTTGTAAGATTTGAAAGAGTGGAAATGTAACTAAATTAAGGTCTTCGGATTCTCCTAAGGACATGCTATCGATTTGTCACCTAATGGGGTCATGCAATTTGACTGGAAGGTAGGGCAAGAGCTTTACTGGCCTCAGTTGTCCTCTATGATTTTTCTTCCACCATTAATATTTTGTAGAAATTCATGGGTGAGGAAGTCAGTAATATCATTTTAGATTCCTTTGATGTACTCAATATAAAAATCAAAAATACTTAATATATATTGTCATCTTGCAAAAATCTATTTAGAAGCAACATTCTGGACATCATTTTCTAAAATGTATTTTGCGCTTTAAAAATTGACTCTGACAAAAAACTTTTAATTTAAAATATCATTTTGAAATTTTGAAATTCATAAAAAGCAGATAAAATGTTATTTTCAATGATATCTTAATTACTTTGCGCTTTGTTCCAGACTTCTAAATGGAAACGAATAATTTGTTTAGAAGATTGAGGGTTGTTTTTTTTTCCCTTAAGAATACCTCCATAACCAATGCCAGGGGCATAAATATCAATGATTTTGAATGAATTTGATGGAGAAAGACCAAGATAACAAGAGGTTTTCATAATTTTTTTTGACATTTTGATCTATCATTGTATATTTTGAAGTCCCTGATAGTGGGTTAGTTTGTAATTATTGGAAAAGAGGTTTGCACTATTTACGAAGATTTGGGTATAATTTTGCAATGTAATTCAAAGAACCAAGAAATCATTGAAGTTGGATTTTCTCAAGGATTTCATCATGAAATTTATTAGTGAATGGGATAGCTCTATCTATGGGACTAATTTTTCCTTGATGAATATTATGACTTAAATATAGACTTTTTTTAATACGCTGAATTTGGAGGCTGAAATAACTAAATCGTTGATTTTTATTAATTCCTAAATATCATTGATCTAAAAATCAAAGTTTTTTAACAAGGTTTACTCACATGGGAGGCTGAATAAATTCCGTTCAACTTAGGATTATTTCATTCTATTAATTCATTATCTTTACGTCTTGAAGATCTCATTTTAGACTTACTTTCCTATCTAATATGGTGAGGTTGTTCAAGCCAGGGTTCGTAAAAACTTATTCTAACGGATCCGTCAAGGTATTCCTGGATACAATCAAGATTAACTACATTATTTTGGAGTTTTGGGTGTGAATTTTATTTTCTAATAACCAGATACTTAATATATTAATGTCTTTGTAATTTATTAATTTCGAAACATGAATATTGGCATAATTTGTACTTCTTTGGATTATTAGCGTTTTATCTTTTGGGCTTTTTATCAAGGCATGTACATTTATGTTGTTTTTCGCATATTTATAATATACTATATAGATTAGGGCTAAAGGTTTACTTCGTTCTAACATTTAAGATCCCGATATTTTAACGTTTAGTGTCATAGCTTATAATATGTGAGGATCAATTAAATTTAGAAAAAAATAGAGAAACAATTAAAATGTATTAAACCATTAAAAAAGGATTGATTCCATAATTCCTAAAATACTTGTGTTGTTATTACTACGTGGGGCATCCCTAAGAAATAATAGGATAGAGGCATTTATTCCTTTACTAGTTAGTTGTTTAATTGAGAACCGATTTAATCTTAGGTGTAGGAAATTGAATCAATTTTGTCTCTATTTTGTAGTAGATTACTAGTTAATAGTTAACATATATCATGTTCTTTATTTAAAGCATACATTTGTTCAACAACTTTAATGTTGTAATCAACTCTAAAAGATGACTTTAGAAAACTAGTTTTATAAATTTCTTTTGTTAGGACTTTAGGCATAGTCTAATTATTTAAATATATAGTTAATACTTTGATATTATGTTCTTCTTCATTTTCTATGTTTGGAAGAAAAGGTAAAAGAAGACCTAGAGATGGCTAAGGAATTAGATCTAAATAATCTATTCATTTATTTACAGCTTTTCTAAATAAACCTACTTTCCATGTCGCCATCGTGTGTGGTTTATTTAAATGTTCTAATGCATACCCTTTCATACCTATTCGCTCAAGACATACATTTGGGACGTAATGTTTGGATCTTGTTAACAAGAAGTCAACCTAATTAGGCAAGATATTATAATTTTCAACATTGAAAACAAAGAGTTAAAACAAGATATCACTATCTTAAAAGTATATCAAACCTTTCACAATCAACAAGTAATCTCCTCATATGAAAATGAAATAGAACCAGAGTTATCTAAAAAACCTAAAATTAAAGAATATATAGAAGAATCTGACCATCAACTAAACATCATACACTAAATTAGCATACAAAAGTGGCATTCAGAAGTAACAATAATAATTGATAATGACTATAAGTTAAAATTCATAGCACTAATTGATTGTAGTGAAAATGTAAATTTTATACAAGAAGGTTAATCCTAAAAAATATTATCACAAAAAATCTGACTAATTAAATTCTACTAATGGAAGTAAAATGCAAATTAATATAAAAAACTTGAAGAAAGTATTTTCCAAAATAATGTTTGTTAGAAAACTCCTTTTTTCCATATAAAAAATATGACTCACAAAGTGTACGGGGAGGTTTAAGTCCAAGATTGATTTGCAAGAATGATTTTGCACTAAACGAAGGATTAACGAAAGAGTAAAAATTGAAGTTGCTCGAAGGACCTTCCACTAACAGTAAGCCCATTCGAAGAATGATATATTTATAACAATAATTATGATGTACTTGTATTTGACTTTCCTTGTAATTATCAAATGTACTTTGTAATATTTAAGAGGTTGACCGGTACCCTCAAGGGACCATGTATGGTAGGGCATGGGAGATTTCACATGAATTATCGAATAACCTTTTTTTGAGAACCTCGTAGGGATTTGGTTTGGTGGATTAGTAGCAAGGCAACTTTGAGAAATTAATACCCAACCCCCATAGCACATTTAGGCAAAACCTTGGTTTGTACAAAGCACAGTCGAATAGATGCTCGAGTTACCATATCCTGGGGAAACTCCTCCAAGGACTTCATACCAAATAGTTATTCAAAGATAGCTTTGATTCCTCACATATAGTTCATAGGTTGCTCGAGCAACCATAAGCTGAGAAGCCATCAGCCGAGAAACCATCGTTCGATGAACCACTTTTTTGGTTTATGTGATAACATATACTTTACAGATTACTTTTGCCAACCTTATGATGTTATATCATCTAAAATTTAGGAGCTTTGTGAAGTATCACTCATGTGAGTTTATTCCTAGGATGGTGAGCTTATACTATCTAGGCGCCTTAGGATGGACCTTTGGGATACCATATCTTGTCCTAGTTAATGATACCATAGTTCTAATAGGCTAAACAGTTTTTCCCTCCAAAATATCATATCCTGTTCATTTAATGCACTATCTTCAGCATTAATAACAAGGTATATTTGCATTATTTACAGCCAGCCCATTTAATGTCAGCAAAGTCACTCAAATGACTTATCTCCCATATAAATACCCCAAAAACATAGTTTACAAGGATGACAATTTGAACCTAGAATTATTGTTGAGATATCTGTAAATAAGGATATTTGCTGTGAGATCATTATTATGTGATTATTCCCTTTGCCTCCATTAACACTACTATTGAGCATTCACTGTGTCTTAAGGTTACTGCCTTGCCATTATTGCGCTAAAGGTGCTTGTTCCTTCTCCCTCCGACCAAGTGGCCTGCAAGTTTCCTTCATTTATTGCACTTTCAGAGTATTTATAATGAAAAAACACTTCATTTAATACAAGTCTGAGTGTTGAATATCTCTTATCTTTGACTTGCATTTATTGTCATTTCCTTAATGTTCTTTAAAACTAATAATGATCTTGATAAGTGTTTACACCTCGCTTAATATTAATTGTATTTCAATAACCCACATATTACATTTGGAGACTCTACTGGGGAGGTATTCTTTTAAGATAGATGATGAATGATCATGTCGCTAAGATCATATACTTTGATGCTTTACAACATGAGGAGGAATCAAACCTTATTGTCTTGTCGGAAGGGGAAAGAAAGGCGTGAGAAGAACAAAGCTCGTCTTCTATAGACATGATGGGCATAATTAGCATGGAAGTTGGGATAAGCCTAGCTCAAATGGCAGATTTAATGAATCTGTACAGTGAGTTTATTAAAACTCTAAGTGCTCAAGCGGTATTAGGGGCCACTGGAGGATCAAGCTCTTTTACCATACCACCGACGATGTTAGCAACTCTCACTATCACAGGAGGAGTTGTTTCGGGTTCAACCAATAATGTCACTGCCCCTATAGGCCCATCGATCATTACCCCAAATGTCTTTGGAGTAACCATGCAGGCAATAGGTGCCATTATTGATGCACCAACGACAAATGCTAATAGGGAAGCCACCATACCCATCACACTACCAACGCATTCCATGGAAGCTACATCGAAAACTAGCCTCCCTCCACCCATCGGGGAGGAAATTCAAAAAGATTTGTTGAAGTTAATAGCGGCCACTAAAGATTGAGAATGGCCTTTTGTGTGTGCTTTAGGTAAATATAACTGTAAGGATACAAATTTCCAATTGAGTTGTAACACCCCGCCTAATTAAATACCGGGTGGCCAGTCCCATACCAAATTAAAACAGAATATACAGTTGGCTCATTCTTAGCATCACTGTCTAAAACATTTACAACTCACCCAAAACTCAATTAAGCTGGTGTTAAAAACTTTCCAAATTTTAATTTAACAAAATCCATTTCCAGTTTAAGAATAACACAACACATTTTATTCTACAACACAGATAACACAATAAATAACTCAAAAGAATTTAAATGCAACTGGAATAAACATTCTCAAATAATATAAATCCTTTACAATAATCCCAACAATGTTAAATGTATTAAAAAGACACCAATACAATAGTATTTAACTCCGACATAAAATGATAACTGAAATCCTTTGGGCGACATGCCCTATGTAAGAATACTGTGAATCAAAAAGATGACAAGTGTCTAAGCAAAACTTCCATAGCTCCATAGCTCATCACAACCAACTACGGTTGGCGTCCCTGTTGCTGGACACCTGATATAGAGATACAATAGAAGAGAAAATATGCAAGGAAATGGGTCAGAGCCCGAATGTGTAGATTATTTTTAAAACAGCAAGTATTTAGCAAGTGCAATAAAGCATTTGTTATGTACATGTTAGATCCAACTCTCACTTGAAATTCTCACCTCTCAACTAGAGTGCACACTTAACGTTTCCTATTAACCTCCTAGTTAATGGTTCCTCTTTTCTAGTCTCCATATTATAAATTCCATTCCCATATCATAATCCCCGTATGTCCCATACCATACGTCACATTATTATTCATTTACATTTCTTCTTTATATGATTAGTTTCTCATTAACATGAATCATTACTCATTAATATGAATCGTTTCTCACTAACATGAGTGAAGCTTTTCAATTCTATAAGCATAAACATTCATTAACTTAATTCCATTATCTTTCTCTATTCACCGTTATCTATAATTATCACCGTAGATGTATTTAACCACAATATATCCATGTAACCATTTAATCCATTATATATATATTCATATATAATACGGCACCCCGAGTCACAGCTGTGGTGCAATGCATTACTCTGCTATCATGTCCCATCATCGCAGGTCACCGAATAGGGGACTAAAGGTTCGGTAAGATTCCACGAACCACAAACAACAACAAACAAATTGGAGGCGAACATAGTTCTCGTATCCATGGGTCACGCACATACCTACGTAACCACAGTCAGCGGACTTATCAACTCCCCGATAAGTCTTTCATAGACCTATGTTATCGAGCGACAAATCAAAGATCCCATGGATTCATCAGGATATGACTGCCCTCACGTGTAAACCTCCCACCGATAGTAAGTAAGCTAGGTATGTCATACACATAAATCATCAATCAATCAAATCGGTATTATCATACCTATAATATAATATCAATAAGGTAATTATCACTACCCTAAGATATTTCCCATACATAGCATTATATCTCTTTTAAATTCCACGTATTAAAATACCATATCTTTACTTCATACTTTAATTATCCTCGCATGCTATAACATCTCTTCACTCCCGACATCGTTAAGGTTCATGCGCGGAGCGTCTCGTAAAGAGAAATCCAAACAAGGAACCCCTCCAATACACTACTACTTAACTTTGTCGATCGAGTAGGTCCGAAAACTTTAACTATGCGATCGGGATAACCTCATACCCTCTTTCAATCAAATGTGTTCTAAACTCCCATATCACAAGATTCAAATAGGATTTTCCTCATCTTATATTCAGTAAGAAATCACTAATATCCTACTGGTCCATAACATTATTTCTCCCGAACTACTACGAGTTTAATTCTCCTTTTAATTAAGGTTAAAACCGATCGTTTCAAATCTCTTATAAACACATATTATTTCACTTAGGATTAAACCCTCTTGTAAACTTAAGGATACCCAGGTGTTATATTCAATCACCCCTACTGGTCCTATCTTAAATCCTCATACATCCCCATTTGTAATTTAACAAATGAATATAGCAACCGAAATTCCATTCAATATAATTTTCATCATTTAAATCACTCGAATCCAAATCAAATTAATTCAAATCTTATCAAGGGTTTACTGATATTTTCTAGGTCCCATAATCTCCAAATAATAATCACCAAAGATCCACAAAAGGTTTGGGATAAGAATCAACATTTAAAAAGAAACAACTTTACTTATTATGGGGAGGTCGATCGATCGAAGGTAAGGGTCGATCGATCGATCCCTCAGGTCACAACCTGGTTTTTCTGCATTTCAGCAACTACGGGTTTCACCATTTTTACTCATTTAAACCTTCATATTAACCTCCAAAATAACTTATAATCTTTACTACATGATATATCAACATATATGAACGATTTCCAATACTCTAAACATCCTAGAATCATCAAGGGATTGGATTAAAAAGCATGTTTATCTCCTTATTTCCAGAAATTATCAACATATCATCTTCAAGAACACATCAATGGTTTTCATAATTTCTTCAACAGATTCATGACTATTTCGTGGATTATTATCATCCTAAAACATGAGTTAAATTCCTATATCATTTCAGTTTTCCAGAAATCCATTTAATACTCCATTATTTCTTCCAAACATGAATAATCTTCTCTTTTCATACTATTCTAACATGGACAATATACAAACTTAAATTGCCATTATCAAACACTTGCCCTTTTCTGTAGGTCTGATCCTTTGGTGTAGTATATCTCAGTTGGTTGTCCCTTCTCGGGTCAAACTCCGGTGGTGGTTGGTGGTGGTGAACCTTGGTTCTTGTTCTTTTCCTTCCCAAGTGGGCTTTTCCTTTCCCAAGCACTCTTACTCTCTCTCTAGGAAGATGGCTGCTCTAATTTGTGAAGATGAGATGAATAACCCCATACACTTAATCTACCAATACTTATAATAGTACCAAATTCGAAATCACTATTCATCCCCCTAGAAAAATGACCAAAATGCCCTTTCGGGTTGTCTATTCATTTCCAAATGACCCGAGACTCAAAACTAACATCCAAATAGACTTTTCTGACTATTTCGAACCTTCCGGACGCAACGACGCCGTCGAAATGACTATTAGATCGATACAAAATAAATTTCCTTTTTAATTTAATAACCTAGTCCCGACACGTCCCATACCGCGTCTGACTAAAAATATAAATTACCGAATTTATATCCTACAGTCATATCAATGACATCACATTCATATATTACGTAAATACCTTTAAGTAATATTTAGAATCATCCATTTTAATATCCACCGTCCGGATAAAACCCGAATGAATTAAATAATAATAAAATCTAATTAATCCATTAATTTAAAATATAACCCATTTTAAAAGTCATTTAAAATTACGGGGTATTACATACTTCCCCCCTTATAACAGAATTTCGTCCCGAAATTCAGGAATATAAGTCATACCGGTAAGGTCAACTCCGAGTATAAATCTCACATCGCAAGAAATCCAAGATGTACCGCCCATACAGTACATTAACAAAGTCCCTATCGAAGTTATATGCCAAGCCTCACCATATAGTTTCAACTGAATCAAATTTAGACTTCACCTAATCTTCCCTATACCATCCTTGTGACAAACTTTAGGAAAAATGATCCTCTCATAGTGAACAAATAAATCCTGAAGTCTCAATTACTTACCTTTTTCATAATTATGAAAAATACTACAATCCAATCATCCAGGGTGCCCATACACCCTCTCGTACCGCTTTTAATATTAAAAGTTTCGCAAAGGTTATAAACTCGTTTCCCAAAGACCTAACTTATTTCGACTCCCAACGGTTATTAGTTTCATGCGTGGGGTGTCTCGCAAGCGAAATCCAAACAAGGAACCACCCTGATACACTACTTCCTAAAGTAGTCGGTCATCGAAACTCCTAAGGTCATTAGTCAATAATATATATAAAAAAAATTTGATTTAAAAAAAAATAATATCAGGTTTATCGATTTTAAAACAAAAATTTGGTTTTTATCGATTTCAAATAGGGTCTACGCATCTACTCTTTTATAGAAGATAAGATGAAGACATATGCTCTCATATACCACAAGTCAATGCACGCCGATAGTCAAATCACACTCGGACATGCTCAAGGTAAGTAATCCCATGATACAAATCAAACCCATGTGATAACATGTAATATAAAGGTGTCCCACACCCCTCAGTGAGTCTACATAACTAACAGTGTTATAGGCTAAGTTTAGCAACCCTTTTGCCCACACAATATTAATCATAACAAAATCAATATACGCTTCATAATCCCTTAGATAGAAAACATACCCTCATTCGCGGGTGGTGGTTGTTGATTCACTGTCTGATGGACGTTATATACACGCCCATACTGACCCTGCTGCACGGGTGCTGCTGGAATGGGAGGTAGTGCTAGCACCGGATCTGGAGCTGGCAGAGCAGCTGGTGGAAACACTGGTACCTGTGGCTCCTGTCGAGCATGTTGTTGCTGAGGGAATTTCTCTTTCTCAGGACAATCTTGACGTTTATGGCCATACTTGCCACACACGAAGCATTTTCCCATAAACTTTCCACCACCTTTCCCCTGTTGACCCCAAACCTGCTGGCCATTACCTCCCTTCCCATGGCCCTGATGAGCCTGTCTCTGGCCCTGATGGCCCTGTTGTCCTTGCCCAACACCTCTATCCTTAAATCGAGAATCTCCAGATCACAAACGCTTAGCATAGTCCCCTGTCTGGGAACCCGGCTCACTCTGACGCTGATGACTCTGCCCTGGCTGAGTCCCACTAGAACTGCCCCCAATAGTCTTGCCTTGCAGGCCTGACCCAAACCCCCGCTTGACACCCTAATTATGGAAGAGGTTATCTTGGCAATGGAGCATTGCAACATTAAGAACATCTGCATACGTACGTAGTGAAAGATTCCCCAATAAATGTTGGCGAATTTTATAGTTCAACCCATCAGTGAACATTAGGACTCTCCTCTCCTCAGTAGGTACTTCAGCTGGTACCAAATTAGTTAATCTCGTAAACTCTTCCTCATATTCCGCCACAATTTTCTCTCCTTGTTTCAAATCAAGTAGCTTCCGCCTCATCTCTGTCTGGATGGAGGAAGGAAAATACTTCCCATCAAACCGTATCCAAAAGTCTTGGATAGTCATTATGTCCCTCTCCTCCATAGTGGTCGTAGCTTCCCACCATTGCAAAGCTTCCCCTACTAGCTTGAATGTGGCTAGTATTTGACGTTAAACCTCAGTACATTCAATCATTCTCAAGTGCCGTTGGATATCTTTCTTCCACTGGATAACAGTCACAAACATCTGATCCTCCCTGAAATTCAGGTGGGTGCACTTTCTGAAAGGCATCCCTCGCTCGCTCCCATGCAGTAGGAAACACTTGCCCTTGTGCGGGTGGCACAACCGGTGCCGGTGCGGGAGCATGCTGAATAGCAGCTACAGCAGCATTGACTGCCTGAGCGACAATTGCAGCAACTTCGGCTGCAGTCATTGTACCCTGAGCTGGGGTGGGCTGAGGTGAACGTTGAGGAGGCATCTGAAACGAGAGAACACTATCAGTATTTGATATCTCAAAATAGCTGAAGATCATAAGCGTAAATAGAAAAGCAATAATCCTACTCATAGGGCTCTACATCAAAGAACGCTAAGCAGAAGACACAATAAGCCGTACAGATCCTAAAGGACACTAGAACCTGATGCTCTGATACCATATGTAACACCCCGCCTAATTAAATACCGGGTGGCCAGTCCCATACCAAATTAAAACAGAATATACAGTTGGCTCATTCTTAGCATCACTATCGAAAAAATTTACAACTCACCCAAAACTCAATTAAGCTGGTGTTAAAAACATTCCAAATTTTAATTTAACAAAATTCATTTCCAGTTTAAGAATAACACAACACATTTTATTCTACAACACAGATAACACAATAAACAACTCAAAAGAATTTAAATTCAACTGGAATAAACATTCCCAAATAATATAAATCCTTTACAATAATCCCAACAATGTTAAATGTATTAAAAAGACACAAATACAATAGTATTTAACTCCGACCGAAAATGATAACTGAAATCCTTTGAGCGACATGCCCTATGTAAGAATACTGTGAATCAAAAAGATGACAAGCGTCTAAGCAAAACTTCCATAGCTCCATAGCTCGTCACAATCAACTATGGTTGGCGTCCCTGTTGTTGGACACCTAATATAGAGATACAATAGAAGAGAAAATATGAAAGGAAACGGGTCAGAGCCCGAATGTGTAGATTATTTTTAAAACAGCAAGTATTTAACAAGTGCAATAAAGCATTTATTATGTACATGTTAAATCCAACTCTCACTTGCAATCCTCACCTCTCAACTAGAGTGCACACTTAACGTTTCCTATTAACCTCCTAGTTAATGGTTCCTCTTTTCTAGTCTCCATATTATAAATTCCATTCCCATATCATAATCCCCGTATGTCCCATACCATACGTCACATTATTATTCATTTACATTTCTTTTTTATATGATTAGTTTCTCATTAACATGAATCATTACTCATTAATATGAATCGTTTCTCACTAACATGAGTGAAGATTTTCAATTCTATAAGCATAAACATTCATTAACTTAATTCTATTATCTTTCTCTATTCACCGTTATCTATAATTATCACCATAGATATATTTAACCACAATATATCCATGTAACCATTTAATCCATTATATATATATTCATATATAATACGGCACCCCGAGTCACAGCTGTGGTGCAATGCATTACTCTGCTATCATGTCCCATCATCGCAGGTCGCCGAATAGGGGACTAAAGGTTCGGTAAGATTCCACGAACCACAAACAACAACAAACAAATTGGAGGCGAACATAGTTCTCGTATCCATGGGTCACGCACATACCTACGTACCCACAGTCAGCGGACTTATCAACTCCCCGATAAGTCTTTCATAGACCTATGTTCTCGAGCGACAAATCAAAGATCCCATGGATTCATCAGGATATGACTGCCCTCACGTGCAAACCTCCCACCGATAGCAAGTAAGCTAGGTATGTCATACACATAAATCAGCAATCAATCAAATAGGTATTATTTTACCTATAATATAATGTCAATAAGGTAATTATCACTACCCTAAGATATTTCCCATACATAGCATTATATCTCTTTTAAATTCCACGTATTAAAATACCATATCTTTACTTCATAATTTAATTATCCTTGCATCCAATAACATCTCTCCACTCCCGACGTCGGTAAGGTTCATGCGCGGAGCGTCTCCCAAAGCGAAATCCAAACAAGGAACCCCTCCAATACACTAGTACTTAACTTTGTCGATCGAGGAGGTCCAAAAACTTTAACAATGCGATCGGGATAACCTCATACCCTCTTTCAATCAAATGTGTTCTAAACTCCCATCTCACAAGATTCAAATAGGATTTTCCTCATCTTATATTCAGTTAGAAATCACTAATATCCTACTGGTCCATAACATTATTTCTCCCAAACAACTACGAGTTTAGTTCTCCTTTTAATTAAGGTTAAAACCGATGGTTTCAAATCTCTTATAAACACATATTCTTTCACTTAGGATTAAACCCTCTTGTAAACTTAAGGATACCCAGGTGTTATATTCAATCACCCCTACTGGTCCTATCTTAAATCCTCATACATCCCCATTTGGAATTTAACAAATAAATCTAGCAACCGAAATTCCATTCAATATAATTTTCATCATTTAAATCACTCGAATCCAAATCAAATTAATTCAAATCTTATCAAGGGTTTACTGATATTTTCTAGGTCCCATAATCTACAAATAATAATCACCAAAGATCCACAAAAGGTTTGGGATAAGAATCAACATTTAAAAAGAAACAACTTTACATATTATGGGGAGGTCGATCGATCGAAGGTAGGGGTCGATCGATCGATCCCTCAGGTCACAGCCTGGTTTTTCTGCATTTCAGCAACTACGGGGTTTCACCATTTTTACTCATTCAAACCTTCATATTAACCTCCAAAATAACTTATAATCTTTACTACATGATATATCAACATATATGAACGATTTTCAATACTCTAAACATCCTAGAATCATCAAGGGATTGGATTAAAAAGCATGTTTATCTCCTTATTTCCAGAAATTATCAACATATCATCTTCAAGAACACATCAATGGTTTTCATAATTTCTTCAAGAGATTCATGACTATTTCGTGGATTATTATCATCCTAAAACATGAGTTAAATTCCTATATCATTTCAGCTTTCTAGAAATCCATTTAATACTCCATTATTTCTTCCAAACATGAATAATCTTCTCTTTTCATACTATTCTAACATGGACAATATACAAACTTAAATTGCCATTATCAAACACTTGCCCTTTTCTATAGGTCTGATCCTTTGGTGTAGTATATCTCAGTTGGTTGTCCCTTCTCCGGTCAAACTCCGGTGGTGGTTGGTGGTGGTGAACCTTGGTTCTTGTTCTTCTCCTTCCCAAGTGGGCTTTTACCTTCCCAAGCACTCTTACACTCTCTCTAGGAAGATGGCTGCTCTAATTTGTGAAGAGGAGATGAATAACCCCATACACTTAATCTACCAATACTTATAATAGTACCAAATCCGAAATCACTATTCATACTCCCTAGAAAAATGACCAAAATGCCCTTTCGGGTTGTCTATTCATTTTCAAATGACCCGAGACTCAAAATTAACATCCAAATAGACTTTTCTGACTATTTCGAACCTTCCGGACACAACGACGCAATCCAAATGACTATTAGATCGATAGAAAATAAATTTCTTTTTTAATTTAATAACCTAGTCCCGACATGTCCCATACCGCGTCTGACTAAAAATATAAATTACCGAATTTATATCATACAGTCATATCAATGACATCACATTCATATATTACCTAAATACCTTTAAGTAATATTCAGAATCATCCATTTTAATATCCACCGTCCGGATAAAACCCGAATGAATTAATTAATAATAAAATCTAATTAATCCATTAATTTAAAATATAACCCATTTTAAAAGTCATTTAAAATTATGGGGTATTACTTGAGTCCTGTGTAGTTTTGGCTCAATTCCGGAAAAAAATGTTTGAGTCATAGGATAGAGTTCATATTGATCCATTCAAGCCTATGACGAGTTTGTTTGAAGACGTAGTGGCCAAGTGTATAAAGCTTCATCAAAATGCCGAGTTTAATTGCCTCGTTTCTACATCATCAATAGTGGTTCCATGCTCCCAAGGTATGAATGCATTATATATATATAGGAGCTTGAAACGGTTTATAATGGGTGTAGGTTTAATTAAAAACTATTGTTTATTTGTCAGAAAGATTTTATTAAACTTCTATATAAAGTATATAAAGTTTCTGGTCTAAATTCGTAATTTTCAACTTTCTGGTTTCCCATTCAATATTGTCGGTCGAACGAGATTGTCGTTTGAACGAAGCTGCCAACGAGCCCCCTCATAGGCCACTGGAACATCGTTCGAATTGTCATTCAAACGAGATGGCTGTTCGAACGAGATTTCTAACGAGTTAAATTTTAAGCCACTCGAACTTCGTTAGAAAGGCTCATTTGAACGAGACTTTGTTCGAACGAAAATCTCGTTCGAACGAGATTTCAGGCAGGAAAATTTTATGGAAGTTTTTAGCAGTTTTTACCCATGTTTCCCACTTCCTTACCCCACTAACTTTTGACAGAACTTAATAGTGAGGGAACTAATCTCTTTGTTTAACTTTTTCATACACATATATCTCCAAGAGAGAGTTTGAGAGAAAAATTGATTAAGGAAAAAGTTCATGTTTTAAAGTGTCTATGTTTTCAAGAAAAATTGATTATACACTTTAGTTTTACACCCATATTGTTTATCCAAGCTTCCATAGATATATTTGTACTTGCTTGGAGTTTTGGCATCGGTTCTTCATCTCTACCGTTTGAAGGGATGTTTTGGGTTTGCTTCTAAATCCCACAAAGAAGAAGAGGTTTTAGTTGATTTACCCACTTGGAGAAAGGCTCCTAGTTTGGGTGATGGTGACCATATCAAGTCCGATTGGTGGATTCCGAGACCGCGGTGGAGCTCCGTGGTTATTTGCTAAGAAGAGGTTGATACAAGAAGACGCGTTGGGGCTTGAGAGGGATCGAGTCGGGTGTTGTAAGTCATCTTGCTTGTATTTGTAAATTACGTACTTAGTGGATTTGAGGCTAGGTCCATTCGAGATTTTTTCCCGCTGTGGGTTTTTCCTCGTACATCGCGGCGTAATCGATCAATCGTTTATTTTATCTTTTGCAAAATCACCTAGAACGCATGCTTAGGTAAAAAGATAAAATTGGTTTAATTTAATCACTACTTGTATAATTTGGTGCAAATTAATATTGGGTAATGTTTATGTTAATTAAATTCAAGTCATTTAATTTAATTGATAAAATTGGTTTGGCCTAACTTGATAAAATTGAGAAATATGACTTAGGCAAATTTTCTAGGACTTGGATTAATTAATATGGTTTAAGTGAAATTAACACAAGTGTGTGTTTTGAATCTTATTTCACCTGGTTTAATTTTAAATTTAAAGTAAATTAAAATTTGTTATTTTGTTTTAATTTTAACCATCATCTAACGCTTTTGTATATCTCAACAAGGAAATTGATTTGAAAGTAAAAGAATTTTAAAATTGGGGGCATTCAGGGCCACTTCAGTAACCTTTTTCCAATTTTCTCAATTTGATTATGCACCAAGTATGTGAACCAATTTTATATTCTTAACCCTAGATCATGAAACTAAGTAATTCAAGACATTCATTAACAAAGCATGTAGGGAAATCACAATTTAAGGAAAAAATCCTTTCAGGTAAAAACCTTTTATTTCACTAATAGTTTTGTAAATCACAACTTACAAATATAATTAGAGAAATATTCCCGACAATACTCTCGCAGGTGACTGTCTTCTTTCGCAATGAATTATTGCAAGAACCCATAAAGACTGCATCCTTTAACCAACAATGACTCCCTCGAGAGTCATAATGATCACAGTCGTCAGCAATGCTTCCCGCAAGAATCACAAGATCAGCAGTAGAGACTCCTTCTCTATAAGGTCATCAGTGAAGACTCGTTCTTCATAAAAGTAACTTAAATCTAGAAGTTCTTTGGGTTTCAAAGATGATTCACAAAAGTAATTGGGATGTGTTTGTGTTAATAAAAAAAGTTTTTAGCCCTAAAAAGGTGAAGACTTAAAGAAGTAGGTCTGTAGCTTTTGTATCTCAAAGGTCTTAATTTGAAAGATTCACAAAAAAGGTATTTATAGGCTAAGAAAAACTTTGAGATGGCGAAGGTCGTTTGAATGACTTCAACATGTCGTTCAAATGATAATGAGAAGTCATTTGAACAACCACATAAATCACCCGTTAAAAAAATAGTATGTGTCGTTTAATGCATAGAAGAAACGAGGCATCTCACGACCTTCAAATGGTATGTCCATGTCGTTTGAACGACATGTTCAAGTTGTTTGAACAATTAGAGCAAAAAAAATACATTTTTAAAAGTCCGCCTATAGGTGTTTCGAAAAACGCTTCATTTTGATAAAAAGACATTTTATAAAAGTATCTTAATACGTAGTAAAAAATCTAAGAAACTCAAAACAAAGTATGTATCAAATTATACCTCATGTCGTGTAGATATTGAAGATTCTCGATATTTGGATCCGTCTTCTTAAATGTGTGAACGCGAATTTCCTTGACGGTTGTAATGGGATACGACATACTCATTGTAAACTAGGGACTATGAAAAATATGTCCTTACAAATCCCCCGCTATGTCCATTCCGATACGAAATAAAAATATTTGAATTATCACCAAATGTCCTATACAAATCTAATACCATGAGACCCAAAAGTGGAAAGATACTAAATTTGCAAGTCTTCAAAAATCTTCAACTTTCAATCTTCAAATATCTTTCTTTCCTTGATCTTTTCTGTGTGATTACCAGATGATCATCAAATTTATATGCACAATAAATAAATCAAATACCTTCGTGATGTATTGAGTTTGAAATAAGATAAATATAAATCAAATATCCAATCAAATCAAATATCAAGCTCTCACTCCCTAATAGTTCATAATTCCTTCTCTCCCTTTTTATTTGTTCGAAATAGACAAGGAAAAGAATAAAACATAATAAATATGGAGTGTCGCGACAAGCATAGCAAACATATATCAATTAAGCTCACTCAAGGATAAACTCAAAAGGCTCCACAAACTATTTTTGATTTTTTCAAATATTTTTTTAGGGAAAAATAATTTACAAAAATAAAACACAACATGAACTAACACTAAGATAACAAAGTCATGGAAACGGAATGAATGGGTGTGAACAAATTCAATAGGAAAATCAACTCAAACATTCATAACATATCTGCACGAAGAATATGAATACTCTTAACGAATGAACTCAAAATCTTCCTTATGTGTAAAAATATTGAATCCATATGATATCGACTCAATCCAATCAAAAAATCAAAGTCTAAAATTATTTCCATAACAATAACGTCTAAAACTATCTAATGCTTTTTCAAGACGTTGTCAGGACGTGCAAACCGTTTGACTTCCAACCAAACTCCCTCATAAATAATAATTCTTTTCATTTTTCTAATAAGATGCTAAATTATCATTTTTAAAAGGTTTCCTATTGTCCCCTTTTTGGTATATTATTCTTTTTATTGCCTTAATTTTTTTATTGGAATCTTTTCAAACGGTGGCTCTCAAGACAAGTTCACATGCCTCTCACAACCATTTCTCGTGTTACTCACCATTTTTTTTAATATTGAAGAAACTCTCACGGGCACTAGTTCTTACATGCACTACTTTCATTGTCAACTTTTATCACATTTGGTTCGTTTTAAAGACGGGATTGAGATGAAAACACATCGACCAACTTGTGAGAGATAAGTACAATAATAAAATAAATATGTGCACGTGTGCAATAAAGGAAATAATGAGTCAAACATGTAGAAAGTAATCACAAATCTCATCTTAATGGCTCAAACATTATAAAGCACATGGATGAAATGATGTTGCATCTCAAAACACTACCAAAAAGTCACATGGATAATTGAATAATATTGTGACTTGGTCATCCTAAATGTCCATCCATAAACGGTGTATAAACAAATACAAAAATCTTTTTGTGTTTTTCAAATTTTTTCTCAAAATAAATAAAATATTTTTGTATTTTTCCAAAAATTTTCAAAAACAAAAATCTTTTTGGGTTTTTCGAAAAATATATCAAAATGAAAAAGCTATATATAAAAGATACACACCATAACACTAGCAAAAATATATATCACGAAGTAGAACTAGTGTATGATAAAAATATAACACTATCAACTGAAAGATATAACATGGGGAGAATCACGTGAAAGAAATCGAGAGTCATGAAGGATGATTCCTAAAGTCTCTAAGTTCGATTTCCTTACCCAAATTGGTGTGTAACAACGCATGGAATTTTTGGGAACTGGAGTGACTCTATTATTAAACTTCTTAGAATCATTTTGAAGTTTGTAACTTAAACGCCTATGGTGACCTTTCTTACCATAATGAGTGAAAGTGTAGATATGGTGATGAACGTTACCTAAAGGTAGTCCTCCTCTAACATTCCTAGATGGCTCTATCCTAATGTTGTTAGGTGGCTCTCTCACACGTGTGGTGTTGGTTTTGGAAATTGGAACAACATGATCATCGAAGCCAATTCCACACCTATCATGCTTGATTTTGACAGTGCATAGTAACATATCTAACTTTTCTGACCTAGCCTGCAAATCAACTTAACCTTACTCGAATCTATCAATTTTTCCTTAAGCTCTCTTATACTAGACTCGTGCAAACGCCTAAACTCCTCAAACTCTAAAAGCTCATTTTTCATAGTCTTCATTAACCCTTGAAGACTATCTCTCCCTCTCAACGTATTCTAGATTCTTCCGAAGAGTCTTCTCACCTTCCCTAAGATCCTTAATCAAACCATTGGTATTGTTATTAACCATGTCTCATTGTTTAACCTTAACTTCTAACTTCAAGGTTTCCTTCTTTACCTTCACAGTATACACATACAATTCATTGAAGGTAACTTGCAAGTCAAACTCTTCCACCTCTTCATCTTCACTCACATCACCCTCAATTTCTTGGGCTTCACTACATATGGTTGAGAAATAATCATGCAAATAAATATCTTCATGAGAAGATTTGTCGTCATCACTCAGATAATTAGCCACGAAGGTGGTAAGGACTCGCTTACGAGCATAAAAAAATTCTTCTTATGGATCACCATCATTAAGGGTAGAAACATGATTTATCGGTTTATTAACATCCTTACTTAGATTAGTGGGGAACTCATCAAACTTATGACCATACCCCTCACAACAAATACACTTCTCAAACTCATTCTTTTGAACTAAAGTCTTAAGTGCAGACTTCATACGTGTTTTCTAATTAGACCCATAAGACAAATGTGTTCTAAAATCATCAGACCCTCCTAAAAGAATACCTAAAGACACGAGATCACTCACAGAATAAAATAGTGTTTATAGCTCTGATACCAATTTGAGAAGCCCCTTTTGTGTGTGCTTTAGGTAAAGACAACCTTTTTTTGATTTTCTTAATTTTATTATGCACCCAGTATGTGAACGAATCTAATTAAACCAATTCTATATTCTCAACCCTAAATCACGCAACTAAGTAATCCAGGACATTAATCAACAAAGCCTGTAGGGAAATTATAATTTCAAGAAAAAAAACCTTCCTTGTAAAAACCTTTTATTTCACTAATAGTTTTGCAAATCACAACTTATAAATACAATTAGAGAAATCTACCTAATAATCCTCCCACAGGTGATTGTCTTCTTCCGTAATGAATCACCAAAAGAACCCACAAAGACCACAACCTTGAACCAGCAATAACCCCCTCGAGAATCACACATATCGCAGTCGTCAACAATGATTCCTGCAAGAATCACAAAATCAGCAGTAGAGACTCCTTCTCTATAAGATCAGCAGTGAATACTCCTTCTTCACAAAATCCACTTCAATCTATAAGTGCTTTGGGTTTAAAAGATGATTCATAAAACTAATTGGGATGTGTTTATCTGAATAAAAAAGATTTTAGCCCTAAAAAGGTGAAGACTTAAAGCAGCAGGTATGCAGTTTTCATATCTCAAAAGTCTTAATTTGAAAGCTTCAAGAAATAGGTATTTATAGGCTAAGAAAAAATTTGAGGTGATGAAGGTCATTTGAACAACTTTAGCATGTCGTTTGAACGACTTGTTAAAAAATAGTATGCGATCGTTCAATGCACAGAAGAAATGAGGCATCTCGCAAACTTCAAACGACATATCCATGTTGTTTGAACAACATGTTCAAGTTATTTTAACGATTGGAGAAAAAATTATTTTTAAAAGTCCACCTAAAGGTATTTTAGAAAAACAATTAAGTTTGAAAAATGCTTCATTTTGATAAAAAAAAACATTTTATAAAGGTATCCCAATACCTAGTAAAAAATCTAAGCAACTCAAAATAAAATTTGTATCAAAGTATACCTCATGTCACGTAGATATTGAAGATGTTTAATATTCGAATTCGTCTTCTTGAATGTTAACTTCCTTGACAGTTTAATGGGATATGGCATACTCTATGTAAACTAGGGACCATGGAAAATATGGCCTTACAAAACTATAGGTGAGGACTCCTTAATTTACGATGACATCCATACTCTGTATCCAGAGGAATACAATAATGATCCCTATCCGATAGGTATGTTCCATCAATTTTTAAAAATTGCATAGTAAAAGGAGGGAACCCCAAAGAACATGTGAAAAGGGTTTGTTAAGAGCCTTGGGGACCACTTCAATGATAAGAAGCTAAGGTTGAGAGAGTTTTTAAAATTTCTAACTAAAAAAGCTTATACTTGGTACTCACATTTGACGCCTGGGAGCGTGGCTTCCTGGGAGGATTTGCACATGTTGTTTGTGCAAAAGTTTTTCTTAGTAGAGGATGAGATTACCCTCACACAGATGGACCGAGAAATATAGAAACTCATTGAGGATATTGTAACCAACATCCAAAAGTTTCATGAATGCTCTCTGGATGTGAGAGAGAAAATAGGAGAAAGTAAAATCTTGCAAGTCTGTGAAGAAGGGTTGTTGCCCTAATATATATGCCATCTCATCAATGAAATGCAAAAGGGCACGGTCGTTGCGTTCCTCAAAGAGTCGAGGAACATTGCTTTGGTGGTAAAACCTTTACCACCTTTACCTGCCTTAGCAGGCTTATTTCTTAGACCATCTTCTAGTTTGGGGAGAGGAGTATCCCCAGGGGTAAACTACACAGATGATGGAGAAATCAAGTAGGAAGGTGGAGACTGAGGTCAGAGTAATAGGGAAAAAAGAGAAGGTTTGATGGAAAATATGATCCTCCTGAGCTGCCTTGTACGCTCGAGTAGGAACTAAACATCGACGACCACGTGGTTCGTAACAAGATGTGCAGTCCAATCAACGGAAGTATGACACGGGCATATCGAGAGGAAAAAAATATGACAAACTTTTGTATACTGCACAACGAATAGGGGCACCCAACTAAGTCATATTTCTCGTTGAGAAGATTGATCGACCACCACATTAAGAAAGGGGACATTTAACTTCCCCAAGACAATGTAAATGATAACCCTTTACTAGCCTGTGGGGGACACATGGCTAGTTCCTTCGATTAGTAAATAGAATGGATGATGAGGGAACAATAATATTTTGATGAAGATTTTGATGAGTCACTGGAAGAATGTACACTTGGGATGTTCCAATTGACACTAGGGGAAGTAGAAGACGAAATGAACTCCATTGAAGACGAGCAGGAAGATGGAAGCTTGCTTCTTGGAAATAATGAACACCGTGATAGTGTACGACGAATCTGCATATATGGATATGGAAGAAGTGTTTGATATTAAGAAAGATCAGGTTGACCCCTAGATAGAGCTCGCCTCAGTTACGTGATCATAAAATTTTGGGTGGATCTTCGACCAGGTTGGCCTACCCGAGAACTCACGGCTAGAGGTTACTCGGGCCATCTTGGAGATTGCCAAGAAAAACATAACTCCAAACTTAAAGTGAAAAGGGCCTATGGACAAGTTCGTAAGAAGGTACCTTTTGAAGGTGACGTTCTCAAAGCTGATAGATCTATTAAGTATCCTCGTAATGGATGCTCTATGTTACAACTAGCGCGAATAGTTGAATCTGTAATCGTGTTTTGTTGGATAGAGGAGATTTCATCAACATCATGACCATTAGGTCCTTTTACACATGAGGTTTGTCTGAGACAAGGATTTTATAGAATCCGTTATCCATCTTAGGGAATGTCAATCAATCCTCCAAGTCCATAGGATATGTTAATGTGGTGATCACTATAGGGAATATTATTTCCCATATTAAGTTTCATATAATGGAGTGCAAATCATCATTCCAGTTGTTGGTAGGAAGGGGAATGGATTCATAACCACAGGCTAGTAACTTTTACGTACCATAAATGAGCCAAGGCAAATGTCAATGGCAAGAAGATATGCATTAAAGCATTTAAGAAGTCGTATGCATTAGAGGCAGCTCATCTGGAAGACGCAACTTTCTATAAAGAGTTAGGTGAAGAAGCTACTGTACTCATAAGGTACACTAGAGGCATTAGAGTTCCTAGCACTTGAGAGAGATTACGAGCACTCGCCTGACCGGTGGTAGCCTACAACGAAGAAGAGATTATTTAGGAGGTAGTAAGGCCCCCTAGTTTATCTAGACTGTTACATAATCGGATGACTCCCCGGATCAATTCGATCGAGCATCAAGTCATACGATAAAGTGTACTCACCAGGTTCTCCGCGAGAGAGTTGGAAGAAAATAACTGCAAAAGATCGCATCGAGAAGAAACCCCTTTTCAGTGCAAAAGAGTGGTTTTGCCTGATGGGAGGATAATCTTTAAACTCTTAAGGTGTGAGAGGGAAACTAAAATCCTGGATGATAAGGCTGACCCGATGTATGATTTTTTTTATGGATAACCAAGGGAAGTGTCTGGTGATTGACAATTCCAATATCCAGAAGTTCATTAAAGAAGTGGAAGAAAATCTTCAATGCTTGAAAGATAGACCAAGACCACAAGTGCAAGAGCTGGAAAAGATAGCTTTAGCAGAGGAAGGTGATGAACCTAGGTTAATTTTCATATCAAAAGACCTTGATGCTATCTCGAAGGAAGGACTGGTTAAACTTCTTTGAGAGTTCAAAGACGTCTTCTCTTGGAAATACACTGAGATGTCGGGAGTCGATAAAGAGGTGAGCTATCATAACTTGAACGTGTTACCCTTAGCTATCCCGATCAAAAAAGATACTCGAATGTACAAAGTTGAGGTCGATCTAAAGATCAAGGAAGAGTTCTGGAGGTTTCTCACAGTAGGTCTTATGGTTCCATCTAACATCCTATTTAGCTTTCCAGTATCGTGCCCGTGGGGAATAAGGATAAAAGCCAAATCATGATACGTGTAGATTTCAGGGATTTAATTTGTGTATGCCGAAAATATGAGTTCCCGTTGCCCTAAATTAATAGCTTGATAGATGCAATGGTAGGGCATGAAATGTATAGCTTTATGGATGATTATGTAGAGTACAACTAGATCAAGATTGATGTAGCATATACTGAAAAGACTGCTTGGTATAAGTAACGGGGGGCATGAAATGTATAGCTTTAGGAATTCTTTTTCTTAGATTTTTTTTATCCATTTACAACCAACGATAATGGGATAACCTCACAAATATTATGTCAATAAGTAGAATTTGGATTTCTCAAAAAATCAAGACACAAAGATCTAAAAACCTTAAAATATTTTTCTATATCCAAATCGATAAATTGCATCAAGTAGAAGAGAAAACAATTTAATTTTTTTAACTAAAGAGACGAAGTACAAAAGAATTGAAGAACAACTTACCAATAATATTCTCCAAAATAGGATAAAAGAATCTAAACAAAAAAAATCATAAATGAGATATGGTCTTATCTACCTAATGCCTTTTTACATAAAAAGAAACATATAGTGACTCTACCATAAACTAAAGATTTTAGTGAAAAATTTATCCCTGCAAAGGCAACGTGAATAAAAATGAGTTAAGAATATATGGAACTCTCGTAACAAAAACTTCAACACAAATAATTTATGAAAGGAAATCAATCACCAGTATGAAAGAAACAATAATAATCACAATGACTTTACACAAGAAAATACGTGGTTCGATAAATTGCCTACGTCCACAGAGAGGCTTACTGTTCTTATTAAGTAACTCTCAAGATAGTTTTTCACATGTCCTTTGCCCTGGACCAGGGGTACAATATATATTCAGTTGAGATAAAGAAAGAAGGTATTAGTAACCAACTCGTTGGCCTAGTATCCCCTGAATATCTCGACGTCCGAGATTTTAGGGATGGATTTGGCCATATCTTTTTATTCTAACCACCATCTAGAACTCATAATTTGGGTTCGGGCACCTTTCATGCTTATTTGGATATGGATGGATACTCTTATGGGCCTGGTAGGCGAAAAATGTGCCCACAATTGCCTCTAAAATTTTAAGGCCCCAATTGGGCTCAAAATTTTAAATGTCGCCCCTGGCCTGCTTTTGATGGCATTGTTGTGATTTTTAATATTGAGAGGGGGTGAATCATCGTTATGTGACAATTTTCATTGGAAAATCTTCTTTGATTGGCATGCGCCATCATTGGGGGGTTTAAACCGAAGCGTTAGATGATCCACTTCGCCACTTCTACTCTGTGTTCCTTCTTGATTTGTAGAGTGGTGTTAAATGAATTTACCACCAACACTCTAATAAATTACCCCACATATTTAATCAAATATTGATTTATGATTTATGAAGTTATCCTACAAACAAGACCCTACATGGGCTGAAATATTATTATACTCAAATTAATATATTCCGTATACTCCGCATTTGATGATATACACTAGGCAATGCTCTAGTAATGATTTAATTAATTATTTGATATGCCACCACATATATTGTGACAAGTGGCACCATAAATATTGGACACTTAGTTCCATAGAGAACATGACATGTGTCAAGCCCACTTGTGTCACTTTTGCTATAAAAGAGGGTATCCCCCTCATTTAATGGATGATGGTCTTGGGAGAAAAATAAGGAGAGGAAATATAACTATCCTCCCCCACGCACCTTTGGAGCTCCGTCATGGGTTTGATAGTGATGATCGGATTTTTATAGTTTTATTATACGGTATATGGGAGTTTGAGAGGAGGATAGCTAGATTTGGCACCCCCACACCAAAACTACCAAGACTGGGCGTTCGAGAGGTGGCTCGCCGAATTAGGCACCCCAGACGCACCAAACCACCAAAAACTGATCTCTCTCTGGCTTATCGTACGGACCCATGAACTATGCAGACTTTGATTCCGCAATGGTGAATACGTAGGCGCAACCACTTTGCTCAAGTCTAAAACACATTCCACACAGTGCTTCCTCAAATCTGCACTCACATCTTTCAGCTTCCAAATTGTACATCTCTCTCAAGCTTCTTCTTGCCTTAAAGCTTGTTCTTCGTCGTTTAAAAGCCATTTCCTACCTTTCATCTTCATTCACTTTTGGTCTCTCATCATTCCTGGCTTGATATCTACTTCGTAAGTTCTCAGTCCCTTCTTTTTCTATATTTCCTTTCGTCATTTTTCTTTCAACTGTAGCTAGGGTTTTCTCATGGCTAGAATAGACAACAAATCTCTAATAGAATTTTGGAAATGTTATAATATTCCTGATTGGGTGGATATTGAGTGTGCCCCTATTCCTCGTAATGTTCGTGACATTGAGGATGTACACTGGATTCATGTTCTTTTGCTGTCTCAAGGGGGCTTAACTTTTCCCCCAAATCGCCTTTTCATACACTTTTTTTAGCATTTCGATATATTCCTAGCCTAATGTTCTCCAAATGTTTGGAAGATTGTAAATTGCATCCCTAGAATAAACCAACTCTATGGCAATTATTTAGGCTTAGTTGAAATCTATTTTTATTACACCTTTTCTCGTGCCAACTCTAGTCTTCTTTACTTGAAAGTGAGGAGTTCGGATAGGGTGTTGGTAGTAAATCTACCTGATTCCCATAAGGACTACTGGTTTGAAGGATTCATAGCTAAGAACTGGCAGTTGTCACCTCAAGTAGGGGGTCCAAGGTATAGGGGACCTAGAACTTCTACTTATGGGGAGGAATATATAGGTTATTGTTCAATCTCATTGCCTCTTAATTGTTGATATAATTTTTTCTTCCTCTAATGTTTTCTTTTCTTTTTCAACGAAGTCTAAGAATCAAGATACTGCTCTCCACGAGATCCATGATACTGAGTTACTCAAGGACTAGAACATAAGGGACTCTATTGTGTAAGGTGAACATCCCAGTTCAGCTGCTTTCTTGTTGGAATAAAAGAACACTACCTCCAGCCTCATCGCTCATCCGGTTGAATCCATTCCTCAACTTGACATCCTAGAGGAAGAAGAAGAGGAATAAGGTTCTCTCAAAACCATCGAGTTAGACGAAGAAAAGGAAACCATTTTAGAGTCTGGTGTTGCTTTAGGTGACAGAGGTGGTAGTGGTGAGGTAGGATCTCATGAGGAGGGCTCTAGTGAAGGAGAGTCTAACAGAGAGAGGTCCATCGAGGAGGGTTCTAGTTCAGGTGGTTCCGGGTCAGAGAGTTATAGGTAGGAAGATATGTCTCCCCTTAAAATAAAGGACTTGATCCCTAATGATGATGATGATGGCGTCCAGTTGTCCAATAGGATGAAGATTCAAAATACCAAGTATGGGGATAGGGCTAGTGGTTCCCAAACAGCAGCTCATGAGAAAGAGCTGGAGAGAAAAAAGAAAGAAGAAGAGAAGAGGGAGAGAAAGAGAAAGCAAGAGGAATAGAGAAAAAAGAAGAGGAGAAAAATAATAAAGAAGAGGTGATAAGGAGAGGAGAGGAAAGAACAAAGAAGGCACAGGCTTACCTCGTGCCTGTTGTTGTTCCACCTGAGGGGGCTTCTCTGGATCTGTCCCCTCTTCTTGCTCCCATGATGCTTGAGAGAGAAGTATTAACAAAGGACCATGAACGGTCCTCAAAGATGGGTTCAAACCAGTTAGCTCTGAAGACAGATTAGGGGCTTTCTTTGGTAAGGCCATTTCCTTTCTTCTCTAATTTTTATTTTAGTTCTTCTCATCATTTGACTTACATCTGTTTCTTCTTGTAGTTTTTGTCTGACTATACCATCCTCCGCTGCAGTCCAGATGGGATGGTGAGGAGGAATGATGAGCTCGAGGGGAGATTGAAGGCTGCACAAGAGTCCCAAAATTCCTCTGAGAGAGCTATTATAGAGGCTGATCAGTCCTATTTTCTAAGGAGAGGGCTGAGGCGGCCAAAGAGCTGAGAGAACTCTACGAGGCCTATGAGATGGTTGTGGTGAGTAAGCTTGCCAATAAAAATAAAAACACAGGGCTCACTGAGAAGGTGAAGAGCCTGGAGGCAAAGGCGTCCACTATTAGGAAGAATAGATACGATGAGGGCTGGGAGGCAGCCTATGAAGACGTCGAGAACTAGATTGACTATATCAGTTGGGCAAACTTTAAAAAAGGATGGGATCGAGCTTTGGTTACTACTGGAGTTTCTACTAACTCTCCTCTGTTTAGTGAGCATAACCTTGGCCCCAAGCCCATTAATGATGAAGAAACCCCTACTGTCAACCAGTCTACTGCTCTTGCTTTTGATGCTCCCATCACTCCTACTGTTGATGACCCTGTACTTGGGGTAGAGTCGAGTGAGGCTGCTGCTAACAAAGGTAAAGAGCTAGCCCCACAGAGCAGATCGAGGTCGACCAATAAACTTTTAGGATTATTTCCTTTACTTATATTTTTTATTCTTTCTTTTTATAACTCTGTGTGTCTGTACCTGGCTAGTGATTTTTTTAATAAAGTGAAAGAATTTTGTTTTCGCATTCACTGATATACTTTTTCATTTGTATTACATGTCTTGTAGTTTGTTGATCTTGATGATTACATTACTTCCACTTCTCGTCTAGGCCAAATCCTTGGTTATAATATAAGCGACCAAGTTCGTCGAGCATTTGTCAATATTTGCAAATCCCTTAGGATAAGGAACCAAGACTATAAGGATCAATCCGAGGTAGTGGTCAGGCTGAAGGATATACTTACAGAGATGGAGGAGGTCGGTGCCTCTGTTTAAGAGGAGATGGATGCTCTGAAGGTTAAGCTTTTGGATGCCTTCGAGATCAATCAGGTTGGAGAGGTTCTGCAGCAATAAAATAATGCCTCAAAGAGGGAAGTTGCACGCCTCAGAAAGAATGCACTTAGCATTGCCCCTTCAGTTATACATGGTTCCTCATCATCAACTAGGAAACGAGATAGGATTGATGATAGTGGTTCCGTTAGGGAGATTGTCGAACTGCCAGGGGATGTTCATATAGCATATGTGATAGTTGCTAGGCTTTAAAGGGACATTACCAGGCTGAGGCACTTGTTCAAGAAAGGTCATCGGTAACTGTGGGCAGATACGTACAACTGGAGCTAGATAGACGCTCCCACAAATTTAAAGGAGGCCAAGGACTTTTCCTTTATCATAGTGTGGCTAAGTTCCCTCAGGGAGTTAAAGGTGCCCAGGAACTCTGTCCTCTGGTATAGACATGAGATCACTCCCTCGTCTTTGGAGCCGAATCCATTTAGAAGGGATGATCGCTAGATCCCAATAGATGCAATCCCAAGGCAGCTAATAGAGTCAAGATCGAAGGAGGTTGAGGATGACTTTGCCCCTTATCCACACGATAGTCGAAGGGCGTGATTGGCTGATTACCTTGCTCAGTGACCTGGTCCCTCTTAGGATCTAATATTTTTTTTATTTTTCTATTTTATCACTATTGTACGTGTAATCGTGTAACCTTCAACAATAAATTTTTTTATGTTTTGGGTAGTGGCATCTAAACATGTATTGTCTATTTTTTTATTTATAATCTCTAGCGATTTTGGGCTTCTCAGCCGACTAAATATGAGAGCTTATTTTCGAATGAGTATTCCCCCAGTCCAGTATGCCATAGAAATACCATTCCACCTCACTTTACCTTTTAGGTCCTGTCGTTACACTACCTTAGGCCTAAGTAGGGAGATATAGAGGATACATCTGATTAATAGGCAATCCACCCGAGCAGGATTTTGGAGCTAAGCTATGTTGACGACCAACTTGGGTTGGCCGTATTGCCTAAGGATCCCCTGTAAGTCTTTACTTGTTGCTGGAGCAACCTGGGAGGCCAGTTGTGTTACTAACAAAGGCCTGAGGAGGGTTATTATATGTCAACCCTACTAGCTTTGCTCTAGAGAAGTTGAGTTGGTATAAACCCAACCACTGTGGTATAATCACAAGAGGCTAGATTAAGAGATATTTCTACTAGAGCAAGTTAACTAACTTGCCGTAATCCATGCTCTTTACATTATATGTTAAAACAATGAAGCCTATAACTTGGAAAGGGTGCATATAATAAAATATACTTGTGACAACCAACACATAAAGAATGCTAAGTCCAATTGATTTTTATTGATCAAAGTGAGATAAATATTAATTTGTAAATGAAAATTTACCTAAATTAATGGTGCATAAAGAATTCTGGAAGTAGAATTTCTTTAGGTTGGCCGTATTCCAAGCTCTTGGTATCTCCCTGCCCTCCAGCATTTCCAAGTAGTAGGCTCATTGTAGGTCGTCCCTTATCATCTTGAATGGTCCCTCCCAGTTAGGTCATATCTTACCATCTGATGGTCTCACATCACTACCAAAAACTTTCCTTAGGACATAGTCTCCGACCTGGAATTTCCTTGGGTTGACTTTATGATTGTATTGTCTATCTAGATGTTTCTGGTTAGATGCCATCTTAATTAGAGACAATTCTCGTCGTTCATCTGCTAAGTCAAGCTCGGTCAGTAATGCTTCATTATTGTGGCCTTGGTCCACTAATATAGAATTCATGGTAGGGATACCAGTTTCTAAAGGGATAATTGCTTCCATTCCATATGTGAGTACAAAAGTCATCTCCTTAGTTTCTCGCCTTGGGGTGTTACGATAAGCCCAGAGGATGTGGGTCAATTCGTTTACCCATGCTCCAATGGCTTATTCAAGGCGCTTTTTATGTCCATCGATCACTGCCTTTTTGGAAGCCTCAGCTTGACCATTTCTTTGAGGGTATGCCACATAGCTAAAGTAGTGCCTGATTCCATGATCATTACAAAAGCTTTGGAAGGGGCCACTCTCGAACTAGGTCCCATTATCGGTAATAATCATCTTGGGTATGTCAAAGCATGTGATGATATTTCTCCATATGAACCTTATCATATTAGTGTCCCTGATGCTTGCGAACGGTTCTGCCTCTATCCATTTTGTGAAGTAGTGTATGGAGACTAATATATACTTCCGATTTCCTACTGCAGTAGGCAGAGGACCCAGGATGTCCAGGCCCCACTGGGCGAAGGGCGAGTGCTTTACATTTTTTATGTTTTCGAACATAGACTCCAACGTACTTCTGCATGTATGGCCAGCAATATCTTTCCTTTATTGCTCAAAATTTTATCGACCTTCCTCCTATATGACTTCCACCAATTCCTTCTTGAAGCTCGTGCAGAACTTGCTCAAAGTCTTATGGATGAACTCACTGGAGATAGGTGCCATTGAAGGATCTCTTATAAAAATTTCCCTCGGGAGATAAGTGAAAGCGAGCAGCCTTGACTCTTATTTGATGAGCTGTCTTCTTATCATTTGGTAAATTATCATTTAGTAAGTAATCTATAATGGGATCCATCCAACTCGACGCTTTTTTATTATGGAGAATTTGCTCAGGGTTCCGTAATTCAGTAGCCTGATGAATGCTAGGTTACACGAGGAAATCAATTTGGATTTTTCTTCTCAAGTTGGAGTCTATTGTTAAGCTTATAGCTGCTAGGGCATCTTAATGGTTGTTTTGTTCCCTGGGTAACTACTGAACATCGACTTGATCGAGGTTGCCCAACAATCCCTTTACAATGGAAAGATAAGCTACCATTCTTTCATCCATTGCATTGAAGTCACCACTTATTTGGCTGTAAACTAGTTGTGAATCGCCGAAGACTTAAAGGTGCCTCGCCCCTAGCAGCTGTTCTTTGCGTCATATTTTTCTTCATTGTTGGAGGCTTCAAATCCAAGTCTGATTCCATGAAGTGTGTTATCAAGAGTCACTAGCACAATACCTCCTCCTTCCCCCTCGAGTTGGATTCTCCATCAACATATAATATCCAAACACGTAAACCTTCCTTTGAATGACTGGTCTCAAAGTTTTCACAAGGTTGTTCCCCTATGAACTCAATAATGAAATCGTCCAAGATTTGACCCTTAATGGTTGTTCTTGGTCGAAAGTGGATATCAAACCTTTCGAGCTCAACTGACCACTTCGATAGTCGGCCGGAGAGATCTGATTTCCTTATAACAGCCTTAAGGGGGTGTGAAGTAACTACGATGATGGAGTGAGCCTCGAAATAGTGATTCAGTTTCCTTGAGGCTATCACAAGTGTGTAGGTGAGCTTCTCTAATGATAGGTATCGCTGCTCGGCTTCCAAAAGAGTTTTGCTTGCGTAGTAGACTGGATGTTGGCTTCCTTCTCTCTCACATACCAAAGCAGAGCTTATAGCATGGTCTGGCATTCCTAGTTAGAGGTATAATGGATCACTCTGCTCAAGAATTACAAGCAAAGGGGGCCTACTAAGGTAGACCTTGAGATCTTCTAGAACTATCTATCAATTTGCATCCCATGTTACTCCTTTGTTTCTTTTTAACAAATGAAAGAACGGTTGGTATTGTTCCGAGAATTTAAAAATGAACCGATTGAGCACGGTGAGCTACTGTACATCTCTTACCATTTGGGGGGCTGAACTTTATTGATAGCATCAATCGAGTTGGGATTTTCCTCTATTCCTCTCTTATTGACCAAGTATCCAATGAATTTTTCTGACTGGATGCCGAAAGAACACTTACTTGCGTTAAGTTTCATTCGGTACTTCCTGTGGATTTCGAAGGTCTTTGAAAGGTCAAAAAGGTGGTCATCCTTGAGTTTTCTCTTAACGAGCATGTCATCGATGTAAACATTTATGGTATCCCCCATCTGGTATTTGAACATCCTCTTGACTAATCATTGATAAGTTGCTCCTACATTTTGAAGCCCGAAAGGCATAACTTTACAGCAATATAAACCAATAGTGGTTATAAAGGAGGTTATATCTTGATCTGGCACGTGGAGGGGGATTTGGTGATATCCATAATACGCATCTAAGAAGCTCATCCTCTCATGTGCGGTTATAGCATCGACTAGTTGATCAATCTTTGGAAGGGGGGAACTGTCTTTGGGATAGACTCCGTTGAGGTCGGTGAAGTTGATACAAACTCTCCACTTTTCATTGCTCTTGGGAACTACTAATGGGTTGGGTAACCATTTGGGGAACTGAACTATGGACCCTGCATCCAGTAGCTTCTCGACCTTTTTTTTTACTGCCTTAGCTTTCTCTGGAGCTATTCGATAAGCCTTTTGTGTAACTGGCCTGATGGCTAGATCTTCGAATAATTGATGATAAGCAACACTGGGATCAATCCCAGACATCTCGTTGGGAGGGCTCCCATGTGAAAACATCTAAGTTGTTTCAGAGAAGGGTGACTAGCTCTTTCTTCTCACAATCTTTGAAGGAGGTGCCAATCAAAAACTTCTTTTCATTCAAGCTACTTCGAGCTAAGACCTCTTTTGGGTCTTCAATGACCCTTTTAGAGGGTAGGAACCTGGTCTCCTCCACTCTTGGTTGACAATACCTTAGATACTATTTGGGGGTCATTAACCCTCTTGGTCTTCTTCCTTACTTTTTTATTCTCCCACTTTTTTCTCCTGTTTGGGGAGTATGTCCGAAATGAAACACTTCCTCATCGTGGCCTGGTCTCCATCCATCTCAACTACTCCTCGGTTAGTTACACACTTTAATTTCTGGTGATAGGTCGATGGGACGACCCTCATTGTATGGAGCCATCCCCGACCGAGGATGGCTTGGTATGGTGATTCAATATCAACAACAAGAAACTCAATTAATTTTGAGATGTTTCCTTCCCTGATTGGCAGGATAATCTTTCCTATAGGGATCGTGATCTTCTCGGTGAAGTCGAGCAGCGGAACAGTGGCTTCTTTGAGATCGGCTATGCTTAGGTTTAGCTTTTGGAATAATTTAAGGTACATTACTTAAAATGAGCTGCATTGGTCGATGAGTAGTCTGCCGATATCCCAATTGGCTATCTTTAGTGTAATGACCAGTGCGTCATGATGAGGGGCTCTCACTCCCACCAAATCTTCTTCTGTGAAGACAAAATGCTTATTATAATCAACGTCCTTTAGTCATCACCTCTTCCCCGCCTGAGACTTGTCTAGGTTAATTCAGAATGCTTGCATGACTGTGATAAGCTTCTTAACTTCCATTTGAGCCTCATTTACTTTAATTTGCTTGAGGTCTGACGCCCTATGTATTACGGAAAATTCATGGCCAAAATCCTCCTCGAGGACATTATCGGGCCTCTGCTCACCATTCGCTTCTACTTTATATGTCTTCTTCTCTACAAACTCGCTAAGATGTCTGGCTCGAGCTAACTCCTCGAGGTGAGACTTCAGGGCTTTACCATGTTCAGTTTTGTGTCTTCCTTCTTTATAGAATACAAACTTTAGCACATTATTTCATTTTTAAGGATCCTCACCCATCTTCCTTGGCCATTTGATAAATGGTTCATCCTTGATCTTTGTGAGAATCTTATAGATCGGCTCCATAAAGACTGTATTTACAGCCTAAAATGCCTTTGAGGTGTCATGCTTGTGTCCATTCTTGGAGTCATTCTTACCCCCATTATTATTCCCTTTCTTCTACGATTCAACCTTCTCGGCCCCTTTGCTCGCCTTCGTGAGACCATTTTCCCCTACATTAAGATGGGTCACATCCTTGACTTTAGCATATTTCTCAATGCGGGCCATTAAGTCATCGATGTTTGTGGCCTCCTTCTTAGTTAAGGACTGGTGCAAGAGGCAGGAGCTAGGCAGTCCTATCTTGAAGGATGCTATAGTGACATGATTCGAGCAATCTTCAACTTTGTTGAACATTTCCTAGTACCTCTTCACGCACTCTCTGAGTTCTCCTATGGATTTTTCTTCATAGTAAGCAAAGCATCCATCCTCTTTAGATGGGAACTGCTAGTAATGAAGCGAGCTGTAAACATCTCGACCAGAGATTTGAATCTTTTGATGGATCGGTGAGGTAGTCCACATCATGCAAGCTCAAGAGAAAGATTTGACGTATGAGTACATCGTTGGGACTCCATAGAGTCATTGCTTACTTGCATTGCCTAACATGGTCAATGGGATCAGTTTTTCCATCATAAATTTTGAACTTGGGAATCGCAAACTTCTTTGGGCTTCTTTTTCTTCTATTGCTCTTGAAAAAGGAGACTTCATCTAAGGTTTGAGAGCTCATCTTGCTAGCTCCCTTGTTGATCTAGCACCACGGTGAGCTGGGTGATATCCATCTCTCTCCGGACCAGACTTTATATATTATCATCTTGTCGATCAGGGCTCATATACCGTGGAGTTAGGTGCAAGTATTCAGAATGGTGATCCCCCTACCCGGGTCTCTCTGTCCTTTTTGAGTTGCATCTTGGTCTTCTTCCTCAACTCCGAGATTTGCTCACCTGAGGGCTAGGAGTCTTGCTGTGGCGTCGCCTTGTATTTCGACAGAGTTATCTTTCCATTCTTTCCAGTCACCTTTTGAGGTGACCATTATCGTTTTACCGTTGGCAAGTGGCCTCCTCCTGTTCTTGGAGTTTGGCCTCGTAGGCATCAATTAACCTAGAGATTTGCGTGGACCTAGGTGTCCCTTGACTTTCTTTAGAGACTTGCCTCTCCTAGCTAAGCCCTGGGTTTGAATGGCATATTTCAGACCCTACCCTTGGGGGGTTTAACTGCTGCTGAATATCTCCTGCTTGAGGAACGTTACTGTAGTGATGGGACATCGCTAGTTCTTGTTGATGAAGGTTTTCGAAGGAAAAAATAATCGTTTCCAACAGACGGAGCCAATTGTGGTGACAAAAACTTCAACACAAACAATTTATGAAAGGAAAATAATCATCGGTATGAAAGAAACAACCACAATCACAATCACACAACACAAGAAAATATGTGGTTCGGTAAATTCCCTACGTCTACGTAGAGGTCTACTTCTCTTACTAAGTAACTCTCGAGATACTTTTTCACATGCCCTTTGCCCTGGACCGGGGGTACAATATATATTCAATTAAGAGGAAAAAAAAGGTATTGGTAACCCACTCGTTGGCCTAGTATCCCCTGAATATCTCGGCGTATGATATTTTAGGGATGGATTTGGCCATATCTTTTTATTATAACCACCATCAAAAACTAATAATTTGGATCGGGCACCTTCCATGCTTATTTGGATATGGTTGGTTGCTCTTATGGGCCTAGTAGGAAAAAAAGGTACCCACGGGAACTATACAAAGATGAAATCAACAACCTACTACAAAAAGGAATCATAAGAAAAAGTAAATCACCATGGTCATAACCTACATTTTATGTAAAAAAATGTTGAACTAGAACACGGTACACCCAGACTAGTTAACAATTATAAACCTCTTAATAAAGTGTTACAATGGATAAGATATCCACCCCCAATAAACATTACATAATCAATCAATTAAACCAGATAATAATTTTCTCCAAATTTTGTATGAAAAGTTGTTTCTGAAAAATCCAAATCCATGAAAATAACATATATAAAACTGCATTTACAACCCCATTTGGTCACTATGTATGGTATGTCATGCTATCTGGGCGGAAAAATACGCCCATGGAAGAGATTGTACTTTATCTTATTTAGTTCATTTTACTTTGGTAGTAAAATGTTGTCTAAAAAATCAATACATATATATATATATATATATATTCATGTTTCATTCATTAGAGACTTTCATTTTCTTATTATTTTTACTTATTCTAATTGAGAGTATTTTTATCTAAATGATCGTCATCTTGTACGATTTTCTTTTAACATAAAATATATGTGACACCCCGCCTAATTAAATACCGGGCGATCACTCCTTTATTAAATTAAAATCAAGGTGAACAGTTGGTTCATTCTTAGCATCACTGTCGTAAAAATACTTTTCCAATTTAAACACCCTAAATAATTAAGCTAAGTGTCAAAACCATTTAAAACCTTATTCGCATTTTATTAAATCCGGTTATAAAACCTTAAACCATTAATATCTAAAGAGTCACACATTAAGAATAAAAATATATTTGAACATACACAAATTTAATTATCAATAATAAATCCCAACATTTACAACACTAAAGGAAAACATCCTGACAGTAATAAATCCCGAAATAAAGGTACTGAAAGTAAAAATTTCATTTAAAAGGATTTATGATTTATGATTTAACAACATCATGGTTTAAAAGGATAATTTCATTTAATACAAAACGCTCATTTTAACTTTATTGATTCATAAAGTTTTTCAATATCATATTATATTCTTCAAAACAAGTATTTCCAATTTGAGTCATTTCACATGTCTTACTTACCATAACACAGTAGGCAGTTTCCCAAATTTCAGAAGTTCACATATATATATTAAATACTCGTATAATATATATATTCTAACAGCACCCCACATAAAAACTATGGTACGGGCATACTCTGCTATCCAATCCCCGTATCAATCTTACTAAAGGGAATACAAGTTCGGAATCACTCTCGAACTGTATAAATACATACACAAACAATATTCAGGCAAAGCATAGTTTCCAAGTCCAAGAGGTTAGTACATACCCTCACGTCTCTTAGGACCATGACTACCGATTCGATAGCCTGTACCTAGGATTTCTATCTTCTAGGGTACGAGTCAATATCCCCCATAAGGCACACGAGATAAGATCGTCCAAACGTGAAAACCTCAGGGATAGCAAGTAGCGCGGGCATGATTTTCACAAGTATATAATATTTGCATACACAATCATATAAATATACCACTTTTATTATATCAATTTAGGTTTATCCAATAACTCACATTCACAACATTTATCCTTATTTTCCCATTATTATTTATCAAGTATAATGGTTCGTTTCTAACTTTAATTCGAAGTATAATGGTTCATTTCGAACTTTAATTCGAAGGGTTTTTTCAACTTACTATGTAACCCTCATAGACTCTATTCTTCCAAATGTACAATTCAGTAGATATCCATTTATGTTCCAACGTAACTCTCTCTTACGTGTCTCTCCCCTTTAATATATACTTACATATCCCTTATGCAAAATATCCCAAAAATATAGATTTCGCCTTACATTAAAGGATTTTAAGTTTTATTTTCAAAGATGAGAATTTCAAATGGTTTCGAAATCGGAATTAAAATGGAGTTTTAATTGAATTTTTTTATTACTTAGAAGAGTCCTCAAAATATAAAACTCTCTAAGAGTCCTCAAAACATAAAACTTTCTAGTAAAAATAATAGTTTTAGAAATCCGACCGTCTGATCAAGCTGAATTTTTGTCAGCAGTCTTGTCTCGCCGTTCGCTACAACATACTAAAATTTCAAGCGATTCCAATGGCCCGATCATCCGAAATAATTTTTTTAGTGTTTGTATCTGATTAGAACTCTTTTCTTAATCAAACTCTTAATCCTTTACATGACAAAGGGTTTCCAGAATATCATATAAATCATCACTACATGAAAATTTCCCATCTCAAATTGGGTTTTTCTTCCATAATTCGCATCCTAATAACTCCTAAACTAATATGGATGATGCATCAACGAAATAAGCAAGATAAACACTTGCCTGGGATTTTCAGAAATCTGGTTTGGTGTTGAATTTGGTGTAATTGCGTTCCCCGTCTCGCGATCTACGCGTTGGCGGTGGCGGCGGTGTAAACGGATGAGTTTTGAGCCTTGGAATGCCTTGAGGGCTCTCTCCTCTCCTCTCCAATGGCCGTTCTAGTGTTTTGAGTTATCTAACCCTAGGAGATAACCTAAACATCTGATATAACCCCTTTAATTTTCGTGGGTTTAATTACCCAAAAATATAAAATGACTAAAATGCCCTCCCGGGGTACTAATTAGGCCTAAAAACGCCCCGAGACCCAAACTAAGCTTCCGGGTACACTTTTCTGACTATCTTGACCCTTCCGGATGCGTTGGCGCACTCAAAACGACCATACGAACAACCTATAAAATATTCACTTTTATTAATCCACATTTAGTCCCGACACGACACAGGCGCGTCCCGACTTAAATTTCCACAATTGTCATTTTATTCACACGTGACAATATTATAAAAATAAATCTCATATATTACTATACTCATCCAGTAATATGCAACAAATAATATATTCCCAATAATTACTAACTCTTGTCACGCTAGTAAATATTTAAAACAACATTTTGGATTAAAATTAAATTAATTTATCTCAATTAAATTTAATAAATCCCATAATTTAAAAGCTATAAAAATACGGGGTATTACATACTCCCCCCCAAATAACGGAATTTCGTCCCGAAATTCGGAAAATAAGACCTATCAGGTAGCACAATTTTGGATATCCTTTTCCGTACACAAACTAACTACACATTACGGCGCTCAATCACTATAGTCCTTTCTTCACAGCAACATTGTTTCACATTCTCATTGGAGACACTTCACATTGCACTCCCAACTGACAACATTTGAATATGTTACGTCTATACGTTATAAATTCTATTATCTCACTATCATTTGGAGGCCGCACCTCACTACATGACAACTACTCGGATTTATTCATACACAAAATTCCCATTCTGAGATGATCATACGAACATTTGACCACTCTTGACTGCCTAAAACAGTCGTGTAATTCCACCATAGTTATCGGATATTTTCTCGACCGATCCAAAAATTCTGATTATCTACTCTCCTCTAAACATACGGAAGGAGAATAGTCGAGGTTCTTCCATAACAAAACTTTAATTAGTACCTCGTACGCGACAAACATGTATGAGTGCTTCTACAGAGCATTCTTGAAATCATCGTACCAAGATTCCAAACTCTCCTTCACGTGGCTCCACTAATCTTTAATCACCATGCGCTTATTCCCTGGCTAAGGGTGATACATCCTACTCGAAACAAAATCTTATCTCCGTTGGTTCCTGAAATCCCATATCAAAGGTGGGATTCACCAATCTCATCCTGATTCAGAAATTTATACTGCGCCGGACCATGCACTGACGCGATCCTTCCTTTCAAAGGAAGTCTGGGGCATACTAGTTAATATTGTAAGCCAGCCCAAAGGAATATCAATCACTTCCTTCTCGGATACTTAATTCACATGTTCGGGATAAACCCTTGATCTTGTTTTGAGGATGGCAACCCATCCAAGAACTTTACCGACTTTACCAACCTCTTCCAATTTTAGGAATTTTCTATAAACACAAAATTCTTTGGTTGATTTTCCTCTTTTAACCAAACCTTACCTATGGGCAGTGCATGTAGAGACTACTCACTACGTCTCGCTAAACATTGATTCTTCCCTTGAAATATCTCACATTAAGTGACACGTAATACTCCCCTTCCTTCCTTGGAGTATGCCGAAAGTTCCGACCCATGCTCTTCTCTCCACGAAGCGCACTTCTGGATCTCTTATACTATACTAACATCATTACTCTTTGTATGCGCAAGTCGCTCTCACACTTGACTAATAACAACTCCGCTCCGGGTGTGCTTCATAACAATTAAATTCTACTCTATTCAAGGAATACCAATTCTTGAATGGCTTCCCACAGCCTTCCAATCAAGTTAGGGCGTGATATTCTAATTGCACACTTATGTATGGATTATCGCCCCTCATGTGACGTTTAATCCACTCTATCACTACCACTTCGTTATACTAGTCCCACAAACATATATTTCACACGTCTATTACCACGTCCCTTCGACTCGGACTATTTTAACTATAGTTAATCAAGATGCCCACATTCTGCAACACTCCGACCGCCCTGGGAGAGCGAACGGCGTGCTACTCATCTGTAGGACTAACTAAATTCAACGGAATAGAAGGAATAGGGCATTCAAATTCCATGACAATAAAAGAGGAATAATAATTCTCAACCTTCCTCAGATAAGTACAACAATTTTTCCAAATAGGTACAAAAACCAAAATAAATCACTAACGCTCTATTCGTCAAAATAATTACAAGTCATCTCTTTTGTATAATATAAAGTTCTTTCCAGATAATCCATGCTAAAAATCATTCCAACTGTTTATTCACCTTGTTTTCTGTATGCGGTTATGACATTTGGGTACTCTCAATCACCCTAGAAATCAAAATTCTTAAATTCTCCTTATCATCGTTCCACCCCTCAACTCGTGGGGATAACTTTCAATGCTTTCCTACCACAAAAATCTGGCTCCAATGACCTTAAAACAAAATTCAACTTCCAACTTACATACATAATTACTTGATCCCATTTCGACCAGGGTACCGAACTCATGGAATAGTGACCAAACATCTCCCTATTTCCAACCTTACGCTAAGTTTCATGTGTGGGATGTCTCGCAAAGAGAAATCCAAACAAGGAACCCCCCGATACACTACTACCTAGCATTGTCGGTTATCGAAATCCGTTAGGTCCTCCGTCCATAGTATATACCCCTTTATTCCGTCCCTTGACAGAAAAGTTACAATTTCTCCCGTAATTATGCTTAACAAATAACACTGCACTCTTCCTATCACTAAGTCCAGAGTACTAAACATAATACCGAGTTAAGTCTTTTCGCTCACCGGTAAATCCCGGTACATACTGAATCATACTGACAAAGTCTATACATACATTGGTATCGAATATCTCGAGCCCACTATCTCCTCCGAAGTCTCTAGGATAGATAATATAAGTGCGAGTCCAACCTTCTTACAGGTAAAGCCTCGCCAAAACAAAACGTGTTACACTAATGTAACTACTCTGATAGCCTTGCAATAAATGCCCACTATCATACTAACCATTTCTATAACATTTTAACAAAGATAATATCATACTCGTGTATCGCATCACTACAACGAGTAACCTCAATAAAGTATAAAACACTGTTAATATACTCATTCATCCCCCGCGGATATCACCAAAGAAAAATCCCTCTATACTAAGGAAAAATATTCACATAATGGTAACATTTATAATGATATGCATTAAACTCGTCTCACATGCTAATCTAGCAATGAACAAAATATGGTGACTCGTTCGTATCACATAAACACGCCGCATCCTCTAAGGATACAACTTATACTTCCATCCTGGCAATCGTCTTGACTGCACAAATGGTTTTCAGACGTAACACGCCTGCCCAAACCAAAACAAAGTTATTTTTAATCGTCGTCCTTTACTAGACACCGTATTCTTGTCCCTTTTTCTCACTTTGGAACATATTATCGCGAGCAATTTCACTCCGCACCAAAATACCTCAACACATAATCCACTTATCACCTGTCCTACTAACCAGGTTAGGATTGTCCTTCTCTCGGACTTTAGTAGACTCGATTCCTAATAGCCATCCCGGTTGTTCCCTTAGCTTTTTAGGCCATAAAGATCATGTTACTAGCTATAATAGTACTTACTGAATTTACCATTACTTGGTAAGAATTTAACTATTTGAAGCATTTAAATGGTTTTCCTGATGTGTATCCACATCCTTTTGTGGTGCTATACCACCACCGTTGTATTCAGTCTTATTCTCGACTAAATTCTTCGATTCCTTTAACTTACCCCACAAAGAAGCGTTATCATCTATATTGACAAAATATGACATTGTCAACCTCTGAATCGGTCGTCCATCAGAATTTCCTCCTCGAGTATTATCAACTATTATTACAAGTTGGTCTCCCACTTGGAGTCGTTTCCTCCACTAGTATCTACATCTTTCGATATAAAATTTGCTAACGATTAGGATTCATATCCACAATTGGAATTCTGTCATGCCCTCCTGCGATGAGTTCAGAACCACGTTTGCTTCTCATCCTAAACAGTTGAGGAAGGAACATACGGTCAACACTGTACCTAAGGTTCTCTTATAGGCATAGCATTCCACTTCTAAAATTGGTGGTTGACTCCAACCATTATAATTTAGTCCCGAAAGCCAAGAAAATTTTCTCTAAATTTTCACTTTCAGTTTGCCACACTCCGTCCTATATTTAAGCCTTTGGATACTTTACCTCCTTTGGTACACACATACAATTTTCGCGTTTCTAAAATTTCCCACTGACAGTCTCTACACGTTTTTGTAATACATTGGGTAAGTTTACCCTCGCACCTCATTTGACTATAACTGCATTTGAAAATCATTGCTGCACCTTAGTCGCCTTTCTAGTCGTGGCTTCTCGTGCCATAATGGAGGTGACCTCGACTACGGTCATCATCCTCGGATATATTTCATAATCTCAACTGAGCCCTGCCTCCTGATGTACGCTTAATGGTCCTCTTTTGACATCCGTCATCGATCGGCACACGCACACATCCGAACGAAATTAGAATTCACTAGTGTATACACATTGTAGCAGAAGAACGAAATCTCGTCAAAGGAATCGACAATCCTAAACATAGGGCTCTATAACAAATAAAGCAACGCTGAAAGCATAATAAGCCGTACAGATCCTAAGGATACTAGAACCTGATGCTCTGATACCACCCGTGACACCCCGCCTAATTAAATACCGGGCGATCACTCCTTTATTAAATTAAAATCAAGGTGAACAGTTGGTTCATTCTTAGCACCACTGTCGTAAAAATACTTTTCCAATTTAAACACCCTAAATAATTAAGCTAAGTCTCAAAACCATTTAAAACCTTATTCTCATTTTATTAAATCCGGTTATAAAACCTTAAACCATTAACATCTAAAGAGTCACACATTAAGAATAAAAATATATTTGAACATACACGAATTTAATTATCAATAATAAATCCCAACATTTACAACACTAAAGGAAAACATCCTGACAGTAATAAATCCCGAAATAAAGGTACTGAAAGTAAAAATTTCAATCTCTGACTATACCAACTAAATAATAGAAAGAGGGCGACACATCCCCCTGCTGGATAAAACTGAAGTAGGAGTAGAATCAAATTGATGAAGTCGTCTAAACAACAGGCCTGCAACTCCCACCTAAGCTGCAGCGCGTTCCTTCCAAAGGATCCTAAGTAAGACGCCCCTGTGGCTGGGCACCTGTAATACATACATATATATACAAGAGAGAAAAGGAAATAGGAACGGGTCAGAGCCCGATAGTGTATATGATTTAAAAATTCATTTAGAAAGTATTTAAATTGATACAGGCCAATGCACCAACATATTAGTGCGACACTCTCTTGAGAAATTCTCACCTCTCTTCTAATGTGCACTCCTATCGCACTAACCTTCCCAATGGTTTATCTCATCATATATCACACTATCTTTCCCCAAGGATTTAACTTATCTTAGGTGATTCTCAAGATTTATGATTTAACAACATCATGGTTTAAAAGGATAATTTCATTTAATACAAAACGCTCATTTTAACTTTATTGATTCATAAAGTTTTTCAATATCATATTATACTCTTCAAAACAAGTATTTCCAATTTGAGTCATTTCACATGTCTTACTTACCATAACACAGTAGGCAGTTTCCCAAATTTTAGAAGTTCATATATATATATTAAATACTCGTATAATATATATATTCTAACGGCAGCCCACATAAAAACTATGGTGCGGGTATACTCTGCTATCCAATCCCCGTATCAATCGTACTAAAGGGAATACAAGTTCGGAATCACTCTCGAACTGTATAAATACATACACAAATAATATTGACGCGAAGCATAGTTTCCAAGTCCAAGAGGTCAGTACATACCCTCACGTCTCTTATGACCGTGACTACCGATTCGATAGCCTGTACCTAGGATTTCTATCTTCTAGGGTACGAGTCAATATCCCCCATAAGGCACACGAGATAAGATCGTCCCAACACGAAAACCTCAGGGATAGCAAGTAGCGCGGGCATGATTTTCACAAGTATATAATATATGCATACACAATCATATAAATATACCACTTTTATTATATCAATTTAGGTTTATCCAATAACCCACATTCACAACATTTATCCTTATTTTCCCATTATTATTTATCAAGTATAATGGTTCGTTTCTAACTTTAATTCGAAGTATAATGGTTCGTTTCGAACTTTAATTCGAAGGGTTTTTCCAACTTACTATGTAACCCTCAAGGACTCTATTCTTCCAAATGTACAATTCAGTAGATATCCATTTATGTTCTAACGTAACTCTCTCTTACGTGTCTCTCCCCTTTAATATATACTTACATTATCCCTTATGAAAAATATCCCAAAAATATAGATTTCACCTTACATTAAAGGATTTTGAATTTTATTTTCAAAGATGAGAATTTCAAACGGTTTCGAAATCGGAATTAAAATGGAGTTTTAATTGAATTTTTTTATTACTTAGAAGAGTCCTCAAAATATAAAAATCTCTAAGAGTCTTCAAAACATAAAACTTTCTAGTAAAAATAATAGTTTTAGAAATCCGACCGTCTCATCAAGCTGAATTTTTGTCAGCAGTCCTGTCTCGCCGTTCGCTACAAGATACTAAAATTTCAAGCGATTCCAATGGTCCGATCATTCGAAATACTTTTTTTAGTGTTTGTACCTGATTAGAACTCTTTTCTTAATCAAACTCTTAATCCTTTACCCGACAAAGGGTTTCCAGAATATCATATAAATCATCACTACATGAAAATTTCCCATCTCAAATTGGGTTTTTCTTCCATAAATCTCATCCTAATAACTCCTAAACTAATATGGATGATGCATCAACGAAATAAGCAAGATAAACACTTGCCTGGGATTTTCAGAAATCTGGTTTGGTGTTGAATTTGGTGTGGTTGCGTTTCCCGTCTCGCGATCTACGCGTTGGCGTTGGCGGCGGTGTAAACGGATGAGTTTTGAGCCTTGGAATGCCTTGAGAGCTCTCTCCTCTCCTCTCCAATGGCCGTTCTAGTGTTTTGAGTTATCTAATCCTAGGAGATAACCTAAACATCTGATATAACCCCTTTAATTTTCGTGAGTTTAATTATCCAAAAATACAAAATGACTAAAATGCCCTCCCGGGGTACTAATTAGGCCTAAAAATTCTCTAGATCCAAACTAAGCCCCCGGGTACACTTTACTGACTATCTCGACCCTTCCGGACGCGTTGGCGCACTCAAAACGACCATACGAACAACCTATAAAATATTCACTTTTATTAATCCACATTTAGTCCTGACACGACACAGGCGCGTCCCGACTTAAATTTCCACAATTGTCATTTTATTCACACGTGACAATATTATAAAAATAAATCTCATATATTACTATACTCATCCAGTAATATGCAACAAATAATATATTCCCAATAATTACTAACTCTTGTCACGCTAGTAAATATTTAAAACAATATTTCGGATTAAAATTAAATTAATTTATCTCAATTAAATTTAATAAATCCCATAATTTAAAAGCTATAAAAATACGGGGTATTACAATATACTCCTAGTTTAATCATGTTAACTTTAATAATTTATGTTGATTATTAATAATCGGTTGTTTACTAAAAATGTTTCAAAGTCTGTTTGAGTGGGGAATTTTTTATCTTCCTCTTCATCATTAAGTTTTGAGGTTACTATATTCCAAAACATGATGAATAAATTATTTAACCTTTTTTCCATTTAACGATAATCTACATTGATGATTTCCTCATCTATTCCCAATCCATTGAAGAACATTAAAAATAGTACATCTTGAAGTGCAATTAATAAGTACCCAAAAGTGTAGATTTTATACCCCGAATAGATGCATTTTAGTCGCTCGTTTTAAATAAAAATGACCTTATGTTCGTATTTATTTATTTCTCACGTCAATACGCAGCTGCGGTACAAATAAAGCTAAATCAGTGCAATTGTGACGCAGAAGCGGTCAAAGGTATGCATCGAAGAAATCTAAAGAGACCGCGAAGTGAGAAGTTCAATATTAGCTTCCCCGATGTGATTCGATGCCCCGAAACAGTTCCGTAACCCAAACCTAAGCCTACACCGAGCCCAAATCATTCCCCGAGCCCGTGGGTGTTTAGTTTGTACTTTTATTATTTTCTAGATTTTTATTTTTAGTCATTTTATTTTTACGATTTGTTTAGAATTTTCTAGAATTTATTTTCTATTTTTCTATTTTTTTATTTTGATGTTGACTTTTATTAGTTTTTAATTTTTAATATTTATTTTATTTTTATTAGGATTAGTTTTTAGGAATTTATTTTTTTAGATTTATTAGATATTTTTTTAGTCTTTAGTTTATTTTGATTTGATTTTTAGATTTTTAGTTTTTATTTCTTTTATTATTTGAGTTTTTTTTAGGATGTTATTTTTTTTAGTTTTGTTAATTTTAATTTTTTATAATTAGAGTGTTCTAATTTTTTTAGGGGTACAAATTAAATACACACACAACCCAATTAAACACACCCCACATAAACCTACACCTAAAATCTTACACACCCTCACCCACTATCCTACACCCTCACCCACCTTACCACTCCCACTTCATCTTCCTCACCACAACTCTCTCTCTCCTGCCACCATAACCATATATCATCCAAGCCCCCATCTCCATTTCATACCTCCATCCTCTCCTCCATAACCAACAACAACAAACACACACACCCATCTCTCATCTCTTACCCTACCTCTAAACTCCCTCCTCGTTACCCATTTCTCGAACCCGACCTACCCACGACCCAGCTGTCGACCCGCGATTTGTCCAGCCCTATGCTGAAACCGAAACCCACGACCCATCGCCAGACCCAACCCGCGGTCCGACTTGCTCCGAACCGGCCACCTCGAACCGCACCAGACCCGGATTCAAACCGAAACTCGGATCCAATTCAGCCCAACTCCCAGTCCAACCCGCTACAAACCCACAATCTTAGGAGCCAAAATCGATAAACCAAATACCATATAAATCACCTGCCAATCCAAATATTCTTTTGAGTTACCCTTTCCAATCCTAAGAAAATCCCAAAAAATCCTCCAACAGAACAAACAACAACGTGGGTATGGCTTTAAAAGAGAATAAGGGCATCTTATGAAAAAAAGGACTCACAACAGAATAAAAAAGAGGATACGTAGAGAGAGAAAAACAAAGTGTATATTATGGTTTAGGATCATAAAAAATTTCAAAAAAAATAGTTTAGTTTTAGAATAATTTTTAGGTTTAGTTTTTAGTTTTCTTTTTGTAATCAAGTGCTGAAAATTGTGACGAAGTTGGACGCGTGTCAACGGGCTTTTCAAGACAAATTTGGAAAAAAAATTGCGTATTGTATTTCTACCTTCTCTTTTCAATTTATTTCCTTCTTGACATATTATCTATTGTTGTTTATGCACACATGAGAATGTTTGGCTAAATACCCCGTTCAAGGGGTGGGATGCACTGCGAATGATGTTAATTTAATTAATTGGTTTTATTAATTTTATATTTCTAGGTAAATTAATTTTAACTGTCGCCAATTAATTTATGTAACGAAAGTTAGTAAATTAATTGAACGAATTACTGTTTGAATTTATGAATTGAACTAGAGATAGGTTTTTTCGACATTTTAATATTAATTCGGTGTTGAAATTTAAGGATTGCTATTGTTTTTTTAAATTGATCCTAGCGGGTAATTTTCTGAAAATAGTATAAGTCCTAATTTTTCATCATGTGACATTTTTAAATTAATTTTTTGAACAAGATTTTATTAAATTTATAATTTTAACGAGAGTTAGATTATTGATTTAATATTATCTCGAAATATTTCAAATTAATAAATATATAAATTAAAAGAATTGAAAATGCAGTGTAATCCCATCTCTTGATCTTCTCACATATTTCACACTCGGTTGCACATTATTTTTCATTATTTAGTCATTTTATAATTTTTAACATTTGTTAGTAAATTCTTCCCTTGAAATTATTTTTTTTAAAATAAAAAAATAAATAAATAAAAAATAAAAAGATTTTCATAAAAAATTGAGATTGCACGTTTTCACATTTATTGTTTCACCTTGAAAGTTGGATTGATACCCGTACTTACCGCAATACGAGTTATTTTTAGACAAGTTTTGTAGGTACTCAAGGGAATTTTGATAGTGGCTTTTGTACAACAACGATAAACATACATACAAAAAATGCTTCTTATCAGCAACCTCTTTGCGGGATTTATTCAATATTTTCAAAGTGTTTTCAAGGCTTATTTTATTCTATTTGTTTATATTATTTCCTTCTTGAGTTAATAATTTTTTAAATTTTTTTAAGATGTTGCTATTTCAATTCTCGATTTTCTATCTTTTAAATTATATCGATTAATAATTCTTCTTGATCTTCTTGTTTAGTGAGAACATTAATTGTTTTACAATAATTATCTTTGCAACCTAATTCTATGGCTGGAGAGATGGAATTTTTACTTGATTGGTAACTTGTTGATGATTCATAATCATGACTTTTTTCATCTTCACTATAAGTATTTTTAAGATAAATTTTTTTGTATATTTCTTGTGTTATTTCAGGGGAGACTTGTAGTTTATTAGTTTTAACTTTTACTTTACGTTGTGATTTGTAATAACCAATTTTTCAACATTTATAACACTTGACCTTACTTTTGTCAGGAATTTCTATACTGTTGATATGATTGTTATTTCTTTTTCTTATTGTAAAAGTCATTATTTTGGAAATTATTTAGTTTATACCTTATGTGTTTCTTGGAGTTTAATATGTACTTTTTAATTTTGTTTTCTAATGGTGCAATTGGGGTAGACCGTATTGTTCACAAAACCCCAAGATATAGTTTAATAAGGGTTTAGGATTAATAAACGATTAATTAATTAGAAAATTAGGTTTTAGGTTGGGATACTATTCGGTTATGCTTGAGAGGATGTTATATTTTATATTTATATATTGTGTTGTATACATATATATAAATTGTGTGTGGATGCGAACATACCATATTTGGCTTGTGAGGAATGTATATGTTCGGTTGTGATTTAAATGGACTGGGAACTGGGTATCGTACTCTAGGATAATGAGAAACTTGTGTGGAGGTAAATATATTTGATCACGTGGTCATATGGTCACCACCTCATTACTTGGAGATGTGGATTACTTAATCCATTGGGTTGTTTGATTTGTGACTAACCGATGATGTGACTACGTAGTAATCCCCCATTCTTTTATGTGTGAATATTTTAAATTTCTTAGGTGAGGGACTCTAATAAGTTTATCGATAGATGCATGGGAAGGTCTTCGAAGGTTGATGTCTTTGTGTGGTAGTATTAGACTTGTAACAAATTATGGTATAGTCTAGTGATGGAAATTTTAATTAAAAGACACTATGTCACGTTGGTGTGTTATTTTATGAGATTTTGTGCATATTTCTATTCGAGTGACAAGACTGGGGGGTGGACTTGGTTATTTTATTTACATATGTAGGTAATTACATCCCAATGATGTTGAGTGTATACAATATTCTAATATTTTAGGCTAGTAGATTATACTTCTAGTGGTTATGCCTTGGGTTGGGACACTTAATGTAGTATTTCGCTTATGATGGGGGTGTAGTATCTTTCTAATGTGAGTGTTGACAGGTTGATATTATTAGGTAAATAAGTCACATGAATATTACTTCATCGATATAGTGAGATATTTCTTTCACTTTTCTTGGCTATGACCTAAAATATATAAAATTGTTTAACAGGTATTCATAGATAAGAGCAGCAAGGGTGAGTAGTTCAGACTTGCCAATTCCACAGTTCCAGTTACTTTCCATTCCTAGACTAGGTTGCTAGTTTACTTTAGTTCCATACTCTTTATATTCAGAGATTGTACGAACCATGTTGGTCCCATTTTGTTTATTCAGTTGATATTATTTATGGGAGTTAAGACGATATTATTTATTCATGTTGAATATTAAGACATTTGGTTATTTCAATATTTACTATATTACTTCATCATATGTCATGAATGTTTTAATTCAATATAATATTTTATTATTTTGTTATTATGACAATGATAGGAATTATTTTAATGCACCCTATTTTTTGCATATAGAAATGGCCAAGCGGTATGTGAGGAAATAGGAATGTTAGAAATTCTTAAGGTATATGTCCAAGGGGTACTCCTCCTTGGCCATCTCGATGTAGAGTTATTGAGGGGCGGCCAGGGACGAATCCAAGATAAATAAGGATCCTTAGAATATAACGTCCGTGTTAATCATCCCCTAGAATAGATCTATAGAAAGTATGGAGGACAAACTAGGATATTTAATGAAGAATAAAAATCCTTTTTAGTGAGGATATATTGTGGAATCGCCATTTGTTTCATTAATTATGAACTACCAAACTCTGGACAAATTTAAACATCATTATTACCAATTACAATGATAAATCATATACTATGCACCGTGTAAAATAATACCAAACTGTAGCCAAAATTTACTCTATTTTGTATGATATGCATTGTTCAATTATTTCTAGTACTTTAACTGAACCAACCCATATCTTAAACAAGGGACTCTCTAGGGGAAAAATGAAGACTTTCAAACAAATAGCTGACTCATTTCTAGGAAACTTCTTCTTTGACTCAAATCCTACCAAGTGGGTAGCCCCTTTTCTAAGAATTGAGTATAGGAAAGACAAGATAAACCATGAGTACATTACCTGGCTCAATAATGATAAGTTGAAAGTCTTGGGTTACGAAGTAAAAATATCTATCATTACTATTATTAGCAAACTCGAACCAAGAAAGATGTATTAGGCTCTAGCAAAATAACCGTCGACCATAATGGTCAAGTTCTTAAATAAGTCCGGGAAGATCATGAGATTTGAAGAGGCCATGGTGGCCAAGCAAACTGGCCATGCCAAGACTGACAGAGAAATAAAATCGGATAAAAATGATAAGTCAAGAAAAAAAGAAGCATGTTAGACAATACAATCAGTATATTTCACTCACAATGGGGATCCATTATAATTTGAGCGAGATATATGACAAGGAAAAATTAAAATGTCCATAAAAAATTAAGTTGTTCACTCTTTGATGCAAAAAAAAGTGGCGTGAATCAAAATAATACCAAGGTCACACGACAAATACATGCCTTATCCTGAAAGATAAGATTGAATCATTAATCCCAAATGTCCGACTAAATAAATACGTCAATAATTTTGGTCGAGCCTCAAACCATAAGAAGGAGGAAAAAGAAATATGTCGGGCAATGAACCCTTGTGAGAGGATAAAGTTTAAAAAGTGGATGGAACAATGATGATTTTGAATATAATGAAAGGTTCAAACTCCCAAAGAATCCCAAGGAGCCAAAGGATACCATTATCATGATTTCAATTAGGAAGAAGTGTTAAAGTAAATGGTTCTCCCCATAGGACCTCAAATAGTTTAATGGGGAAAAGTGTTAAGTAATATACAAAATTATAAAGTGGTTCGGACCTCTGCTAAGGATACGATGTCCACCGTGAAAGGTGTTTCTCTTTATATTGGATTATAAATGATAGTTTTACAATCTAGGGACTTCTTAGGCTTTAGCCAAGAGAGTTTGAGGTCTGCGGTCTTCATCACTAGTCAAGAGGCTCTTAGGAAGTAACTGGTGGACTTCTCTAAGGGTTCACTATCTTATTTTAGGCCTCTATAGAGTATATAATGTATAAGAAGCTGAAAATAATCCAAACTCCAACTATTAGCACCCAACAGTGGGTCGATGACTATATGATGATAAGTGAACTCTAATTTAGCATATTTGCATGTTGTTAAGCTTATAATCAATGCATTTGAATTGTTTAAAACCTCTCATATATATGCATTCTCTTGGAGAGAGAACTGGTGGACTGCAACAGCATGGTTCGGGACTCTCTGAGGTTTGATGGCTATAGTTCATGGTGGAGTGTGGGATAAATACTTAAATGTTGTGTAAGGTAGTTAATGGGAGCATTTAATATGGATGGGAGTCATCAATGCTGATGAGATTGGTGGTGGTAGGTAGAGTAGTGATTATACTTTCTACATGCTTACTAGAGAAACTATAAGAACTTAGCCAAATGTCTAAGGGGTCTCATACTGGCGGAGGTACCTCCAAGGATGGTCCTATTGTCATGATGATATTTCCACGGGAGAGGGGCGATTGGACCTCTAGATTTCAGTTCTTGTGATGCTAAGGTCCATTGTGGGGGTCTAGGGATATGACTTCTAATATTGAGGTCTCTGAGTTAGGTTCTTGAGATTTAATAAAACAAATTAGAATTTTGGGGCAATAGTGAGGTTGCTAGGACCTTCAATTATTCTTGAGGCCCTTTTAGAAAATAATCATAGTCTTTGAGGCTTAACATTAGCCTGGAAGAGGTCTTTGTAAGACCTTAGTATATATTTCCTTACACAGGTCAAGGTAAAGGAGTTGTGAACCTTTCCAATACTTAAATGTGATATCATCTCTTTAGGGTAGGACCTAGAAAGTTTCTAGGTTTTATTGTTAATCAGAGGTGTAAAGGTCAATCTATACAATATTAAATCCCTCATCAACATGAATTTCTAAGCATAAAAAGGAGGTGCAAAGGTGAAAGTCCTACCTGATAGGGTTTTAATATGGCAAAGGTGAAAATAAGAAAACTACTAATTTTAAAATTTTCTCAATTTTAAACAAGTTTAATTAAACAGATTAACCCAAATTAAACTAAGAACTAGTTAAACAATTATTAAGATAAACATATTAACCAATTTTATCTTAACCTAAACATGCATTTAGGTGAGTGCAAGACAAAATAAGTAAATCAAACTGCAATGCCTGATGTATGAGGAAACCCCATAATGGAAAAAATGTCACTATGATGAGGAATTACACAAGATAGACAGTAAACTTACAATATAGACTTGACGCTCTCACAAGCCTTGATGATCTCTAGTCTCCAATATCTCCTCCACGATGCACATAAGAGTCCACTTCGTTGTGCCATAATGTGTGAGTCCATATACGCCATGGTATCCACCGATACAGGCTCAGTAACTGTTACACATGGAGTCTAATGTTTGTAAAAAAAAACTAGGAACGAAATCCATCGCATAAAATAAATACTCAATAAGATGAATAGTAAACCAAGGTGCCCATAAAACTAGATCTCATGCATATATATGAAGAAACATGGATTTTTAAACTTTTGGGTGTAAGATAGGGTTTTATTTGAAAAACATGATCATGGAAGATCAAAACCTTTTGAGAGATTTTTAAAAGAGTTTTATGACTCTAAGCTTATGAAAAAGTCTCTAAGAAAACTATTGCTCTGAAGTCCTATTTATAAGAGGTTTTCCCAAAAATGATAAATGGATGAAAAATAGATTTGGCATTGAAAAACATGTCATATTGTTTGAATGAAACGAGAGGATAGAGTAGGCCAAAATAGTCTCATTTGAAGTTCGTTGGAACCTGTTCTAACGAGATATAGAGGCTCCGTTCAAACGATCATAGTTAGTTATTATTAAAGGATGGTCCCCACACACATTCTTAGTTGGTGATTATATAATTGACAAACCCGCGGAAACCTTAAGTGAGGATGAGCACAAATTGTGCAAGTAAAACTCATGTGGCCTGAATGCTTTTCTTTATGTAGTCACACTAGAGGAGTTACACCATATTATGACATGTGAAAAGTCTAAAGAGGATTGGAACACACTCTAACTCACTCATGAGGGTATTAATGTTTTTAAGTCTCCCAATATCTAAAACCTCAAAACTCAGTTTGAAACAATTAGGATGGAGTATAGTGAATCCTTTGACAGGGCCTATAATAGACTATTAGATATTCTAAACTCATCGTTTAACTTGGGAAAGAGAATGAATGAAACTCGTGTAGTAAAGAAAATTGTAAGGTTCTTACCTAAAAGATTTAATTCGAAAGTGATAGTTTTGAATTCCTTGGTTATTTTGGACTCTATAAAACTCAAAGAACTTGTAGATAGTCTTTAAACTAATGAGCTCGACATTTTTTCTTCCAAAAAGATGAAGAAAGATAATGGCGTTGCTTTGAAATCCCAAAAGGAGGAAACATGTGTTTTGAATGATGAGCCTGATATTTATTCTGATGATATGGAAATGTTTGCAAATAAGTTTAAAAATAATTGAAAAGATGAAAAGAACTTTGAGCAAAACAAGTATAAAATTCAATAGAAATAGTAATGGTGATTTTAAGAGGAATGAGATGGATAGATGTTTTGGGTGTGAGGGTTATTTCCACAGGGAAGGTGAGTGTCCCACTAAGCTAATGAAGGAGGGAAAGAAACCGATTTCATATAATTCCACCCTTAGTGATAGTTATTCGAAAGAGGAAATCGGTTTCTCCATTAGGCATAATTGCATCGCGTTCATGATTAGTCATGTGAGCCTTAATGAAAAATGTTTCGATAAATATAATTCTTAGCATGATAATTTTAAGGCCATTGTTTTAGATTCCAAAGTAACTGATCGTGAAGAGAGTGGAGAAGAAGAAGATAAGGAAGAGGGGGATGAGGAGGAAGGGAGTGAACTTCAAGTTGCCTTCCATAAGTTATATGCGGAAAAGATTAAATTAAAATAGGTTAACTTGAATTTGGAAGCTATGTTGAAACAACAAGACATGGGTAATAATGAGAGTATTTTGATTGAAGATCTTAGGTAACTTGAGAAGACTCTTAGGGAAAAGCTCGCATTTGTTGAGGGGGATAAGATAACCTTCAGGAATTAATGGAAATTTTGAAGAAGGATTCCCTAGTTTTGTATGAGTCTCGTCGTTTTCTTGAGTCTATGATTGTGGAGTTAGAATTCAGATTGAAAGACTCGAGTAATGTCAAATTTTATTTGGAGTCTAGGTCAAAAACGTTAAATAAGATGTTAGACATCGTCCAAATAAAAAATGATAATTATGGTACTGGCTTCAATGATCTAAATGCTTCCACTACTAAAGACAAGGCCATGATTTTGAGAGAGTCAACCATTTGCTAGGGATGTTAGAGAAGTTCAAATAAGGGTAACATTCCTCGTGTCTACAAGTGCACATATTGTGGCAGGAAAGTTCGCCTTAGACATTTTTGCTTTAATCTTAGAAATGGTCCTGGGAAGTAATTCTGGAGTCACCGAGGTTCCCAAAATCCAGGAGTGTCATATAACATCTATTTGGGTTAGGAAATCAAATTTAGAGGCTTTAAATGTTAGACTTGTTGGTTCTCGAATGGTTGCACATGAAATTTAATGGCTGATTGTGTTCGCCTGTTTTCGTACACTGACTTTTTTACTTCGTGTTATATGTGTTTGCTAGTTATAAGATGTTTGAGTCTTCTGTATTTTGATTTTATTTTGTTGGTTCTTATTGAAAAAATACAAAAGATTTTGTTGTCTTTTGAGTTTTATTTTCATGTGGTGTCTTTTGAAAAAATATTTAGAAACTCAAAAAGATTTTTATTTATGTGTAGTTTAGTTTTACACATTTTTATGTGGCATATAAGTGTGTTTGAATCCACTTCTTTACATATATCCATGTGGATAGAACATTTTATTGTGAACTTCAATGCTTAGATTGTTCTCAATCATGCTTGCATGGAGTAGTTCAAAAATGACTTACTTAATGGATTCACTTTGTATATGGCTCCTGACACACATGCATGAGGTCATTTTAATTTTAACTTAATATGTTTTATGAGATAAGTGAGATGTTGTCCTGATAATCTTTTCATATACGTATATATTTTATTGGGGGATTTGTGTATGTAAGAACGATTGCCCGTAATTTTGCTATTTTAAGAAAAAGGGCTATGAAGGAAGAAATCTTCCTTATGTGAAAGGTCATTATTGGCAAGAGCCTAAAAAAATTAAGAGGTAAAGAAAAGAAAATATTGCTAATGACAATTTAACATTGATTCTTTAAAAGTGTGACGTCTTCAAAATATGAAAGTGAAAAAATGATTTATCTATAGTTTTGAGGGTGTTATAAGTTGAACATCAATAGTTTTGCACAATAGTACCTATTTAATTCATGTTTAACGCTATGGATTTGAGAATCATCAATATTTTCTAGGCTAGTATGCATCGTGCTTATTTTTTCATTGGCGAGTTCATTTTATATGTCACTATGAGGCTAAATTTTTGCTTGATAAAGTTAATGCTGCCAAATAAAACTCCTTGGAAATTTTTGAGTTATTGGGTTATAATTCTTTTGTTTCTACTTCATGCCCCTTCACTTCGTTTACCTTGTGTTTATTAGACACATGGATACCATGCTAGTTTGAAAAGATGATTGTGTTTAGTGTCTTTTTGCGGTGTTAAAACCTATATATATGTTCCTGTGTGTCATTGATATATTTTTCATATTTATATATATTGTATCATTTTGTTTTGAGTCTTTGTGTTTTCCTTTAATCCATGTATGCCACATGTTCAATTTTTGTTTTAAGTTTTATTATATTGGTATGTTATAAGATCATATTACTATCTCTTGTTTCTTATTTACATTCGTATCTCATGCTTCATTTTGTATTTACGTTGGTATCAATTTGCATTAAAATTAGTATTAATTGATCATTGTTCAGATTATTTGTACTTGTGCCGCCAAGTTGTTTATTGTTGCATGTTTTACTACACACCATTACATGATATTCTTGTTTTTCTTCTATGCCTAACCATGTTTCATTTAGGGGTAGGTTTGGTTATATTGGGGAGAAATAGTTGTATTATGCATCTTTATCTTTATCTATTCCTAAACAAAAAATGGGAGAAATGGTATCTCAATATTTATAGCCCGGGTGAGATTCTTACCATAGGGGGAGACGTCCTAACTTTGGTAGAGATTATTAGACAAAGGGGAGGGTTTATTCTTATGCAGTTTATATTATTTGAAGTTAGTTGGAACCTATTCTAAGGAGGTATAGAGTCTCATTCGAACGACATACCAGATGTTGTTTGGATGACTACAAAAAAATTCTTAAAAATATTTTAAAACCAATTCAAAAATATTTTAGAAAATAAACACCCAAATATCCAAGGATCAAAATAATAATATGTTCATACCTGAGGGGTCCTAAAAACATGAAAATAAAAAGAAAGCACAAACTCGGTAGGATGATGAACATGATATCTTGGTCACTATGTCTTCAATCATACACGTCATCGGTTTGAAAAGTCAACACACCCAAGACCTAACCTATGACTCAAAGGTTTTGTCTAAACATAGAATAAGCCAAAATACATACAAATTGACACTATCAAAAATTTATCCTTACGAAAGGCTAACTATCTGAGTCACTGTCTTGAATCATTTTGTCTGCAGGGCAACGAATAAATGTTTACCATTCATCAAGTTCCTATAAACAACCATTAAGTGGAATGGAGAATATAAAGTTTCATTCTGTGAACTGAAGCGATACGTTGGCTCATTGCCATTGCTCTCTAAGTCGACCTTGGGGTGAACAAATATACTTGTATCTGGAGGTATTAAAATCAGTGATGATCTTGGCTCTTATAATAAATGACGATGGAGTACAAAATACAATGTACTACACGAGCAAATAATACAAAGGAGTCGGGATTAAATACCCAAGATAGGAAAAGCTAGCATTGGTCGTAAGAAAAGAATCAAGATATATATATATATATATATATATATATATATAGAGAGAGAGAGAGAGAGAGAGAGAGAGAGAGAGAGAGAGAGAGAGGGAGAGAGAAAGAGTTGTACGAGTTCGATATCATATACAAATCGAGGACATCAATCAAAGGACATGATATGGTAGATTTTATAACAGAGTTTGACTTCAAAGATAAAGATTGTTAATATGAAAAATGAAATATGAAGCATGGACATCCGCATAAGGCGAAGCAAGAAAAAACCAAATATAAACTACAAGATATTAAAATAGGGGTGTGTCCATCCTGAGCCCTCACCAATCTGCTTGCGCAGATGTTCGCAGGTTTTCCTTTTAGAAAAAGGGGGACTATGAAAGTGGCCATGGTCGATGATATGAGGTATGTGAACGTGTAGAGATTAGAGTTGCCAACCTATTTTTCTCGAAACAGACAAAAGAAGTATCCATCTCTGAAGGGACAATATAAAAGACTACTAGTACACGTGGATTAAGGTTTGAGCTTGGAGATTGTGTTATGGGAATCTATTAGTCACATATCCCTCCATGTCGATTTCTTATAACAAATAAAAATGTTCTTTTTCTCCTAAAATATATGAACATGTGTATAATATGTAAAACATGCCATATATGTTAAGTGTGAAAAGTGAACATATGCATGAATATGGGAGTGTGTCTGTGTGTGTGTGTGTATGTGTGTCTGTGTGTGTGTGTGTGTGTGTGTGTGTGAGAGAGAGAGAGAGAGAGAGAGATGTAATCATCATAATTTCACCATAGAAAATATGGTAATGAATCATTATAGGGAGATGAACTAACTAAAAAGTGTGCGTAAATAACTAAAATGCGAGTGGTATCCCGAGACCATAACATCACTTTAGGAAATTGAATGTGTGTGACATGGGGCCACTAAAAAGTGATAAGTGTAAAGAAGCTAACTATGTGGACGGGATATGCTAAACATATGAGTGAAATACTAATATATGAGCATTAGTAAAAAGACAATGAATAAAGGAGGACTCGAATCCTAAAGTGTCTTCAAAGTGCCTTCGTAGCCAAATATAACATTAAATTCCACATAATTCGTAGAAAAAAATGTGGTTGGGGTCTAATCGATAATTCGAATAACGATTATTTCTCTTGATTTTGATGAAAACGTGTGTAAAATGTGGTGAAAAAGTGAGATAACTCTAAATCTAGAAATACGGTGTAAACGCCATTTTGTTGTTTCTTTGGTTTATAAAAATAGCATTGAAAGTGTATATATAATAAAAGGGGTGAGATTAGTATGCAAATGAATAAATAAAATGAATAATACGCAAAGAACACTAAAGTATATGAAATGGAATTTTTAGCCAAAGTGAAATTGAGAGAGGTTTAGACCTTAAATTTTCGAATTATATTTTTTTAGGACTTTTATGGGTTGATTTTAGAGTGAGGGTAGTGGTGGTGGAATGATGGCCAATGGTGAGGCAAAGGTGGTGTAAGGGAATGTGAAGGCAAGATGGTGAAAGTGATGGGATCTAAATTTGAAAAAAGTTTTCATATTGAAATCGAGGCTGAGGTCCCTTTCAAATGAGGTCAAGATTACCTTTAATATGATAACCCTAATTAGATAAAGGACTAAGTTTTCCTCTGGGATGTGCCGGTCGACAAGACCCTTACCCTACCTACGGGAAGGGTGATCCTTGTTATCTAATTATGAGGGCCTAAGTCTAATTATGATAATCTAAAGGATCTGTGAGACCAATGCAGGTATTGTGGCCTAATTCTAAGGGATAAGGTCAAGTATGAGGACCTAAATGATGTGTGTGACCAATACGAAATCGCGGACTAATTTTGAGGGTCGAGGTCAATTCTGAGGACCTAAAGATATGTGCGACCAATATAAGGATCATGACCTAATTCTGAGGTCAATTATGGGGACCTAAAGCATGTGTGAGACCAATACGGGGATTTTAGCCTAATTATGAGAGCCTAGGTCTGATTCTGAGGATATAAAGATTTATGTGACCAATATGTGAATTGCAGCACAATTCTGAGGGTCTAAGTATGATTCTAAAGACCTAAAGAATGTGTTATACCAATACGGGAATCACGGCCTAATTATGAGGACCTAGGTTTGATTTTGAGGACCTAAAGGATGTGTGCGACCACTACATGGATCACAATCTAATTTTGAAGGCCTAGGTCTAATTTTAAGGGCCTAAAAGATGAATGATGGTCTTATAAGGGATATGTTATTATGTGTGAATTCTCTAAAAAGTTTAGGAATTTTTAAGAGATTTTATTAATTTTGTTGATTTTTGAATGTTTATGTAATCTTTGGATTTTGTTAAAAAAATGGTCATGTCTTTGTAAATTTTTACGTAATATGATTTTGGAATTTTTGTAGATTTATTTTGGAATTTTTAAAACAAAATTTGAAGGGGGGGGGGGGGGGTCGCCACGGGCCAGGATATGCCTGTCGAAAAGGGCATGAATTCTAAGGGTTTCACGGGTTTCCAAGGGGTACCTACTAGTAGGTAGGCCCAAGGGTGTCCATTGATAGGCCTCCAAAACCCTATATAAAGACGGGTGAGGAAGTCTCATTATGCACCTCTCAAACTCGAATACTCTTTTTCTCTCTCTAGAAAAATATTTTTGTGAGTGATTTTTGTGAATTTTTTGAAGAAATGGTTCTCAAATATGCTACAAACGTTGTTGAATGGGAGAATATTGATTGGGTGAACTATGGGGTGATGGCGGTGGCTGGAGAGAATGTGTATCAAGACGCTAAGTCGGTGACTGGTGAGAGGGTTCTTATAAGGAAGCCTCGATCACATGTTAAGCTACTATGAAGAACCATAATAGGTATCTTGAGAACACACTCTATGGTTGACTTACTTGAGTCTGTACCATATTGGAGTTCCAACTAATTTGTATATTAAGACAAAATATGATAGATTTATTTTGATCAATATTTTCCATAGTATTGCAAAGCCTCACCAAAAACTCATCATGTCCAAGACATCCTCACTTCCATAAAGGGAAGTAATATGTTGCACTAGACTCACTATATGACAAAATCATGAATATTACAATGTGGGAATGTGTGTATGTGTTTAAATATTTAAAATCGAGGTTTTAAAATGTTATGGGATAAAATATAGTTATTTTCATTCGTAATAAACTTCCCAGGGAAGAATATAAAATCGATATAGATAGTTGAATTTTTTTTAAGTCTAAAACACTCATTTGAGAACGGCCCCCACATGTTGGCTTCTGGTTTACTACATTTGTGTTTCTTGTCGCTCACAACTCTGAAATTTTTGTTAACTGTTGGATCAAACCTAATCTACGTTCTTCATGTACTCTGAGTGAATCCTTATGAGGTTAAAATTATCCAATAGGAGAAAGCGGTTGTAGGGTCCATTTATCACCGTTGGATTCGAATTTAAATAGGCATTTATCTCAACCATCCAAATCACTTCGAACGTCTAAAAGGTTCCTCTCACAGTATAAAAGAACCCTATGTTGATCCATTTGAGAACTTTTGAGAGGTCGTCCATTTGAGAGAAAAAATAGAGTGAAGAGAGAGTAGAGAGAGACAAAAGAAAGGTCAGAGAGAGAGAGAGAGAACCAGAGTTCTGATATTATAAATCCATATGTTTTCTCCCATACACTTTCATAGTTAAATTAGTGCACAAAACCATCTTTGAGTGTTAGGATTATTAAGTTTTCTTAAGGATTTGGTAATTTGTAAGTCTGAAGAACACTCTTCACACATTATCTCTCTTAAGAACCTTAATCTCATTGTAGATCTCATATTTCTTACTAGACATTGTGAGAAATATGTTGATATACAATTTCACGTATATTTAAGGCCTTGTCTTGTTTGGATCTGGTTTTGTATTTGTATAATTTTAAAGATCCATTCTCATTTCCATTTTTCTTGAAAAAGAGGCTGAAAACAAGTCCATATTTGAGATATGAAGTTTTGTTTCTACAAACTATGTTTTATAGTTTGTGAAACTAGTTTATGTATAAGTAAAGTGTTCGAAACATTAGATCTATTTTTTGAAAGAATTACTTCAGATATGAAATATTCTTTTTGAAACAAGAAGTCTGATTTTGTTGAAAAGTGAAACTCTGCATGTCATATAGAAATATGTGATTCATAGGACTGTCTATATAAATATTTTGAGAGAAGTGAGTTGCATATTGCATTTGTCAACACTTCACAATCGCTAACACTCTCACATGAACACCTAGTAAAAATGTGGTTCTTTAGAGAGATTTTGTGTTTGCTAAGTCCATCAAAGCAAGGAGCAATGAATTAAAGCAAAGAACCTATCAGGGAGATCAAATCCTGAATCAGAATAATGTGAAGGAGGTTTTCGCTCATTTAGGTATATTTTTGTTCTTTTGCCTAGGATATTGTGTTGTACGTTTATTTGCTTGTAGCTCTTGTACAATTGTTTATAGTTGATTTTTTTGTTGTGGCGTAGAGGTCACCATGGATGTTTCCTCAAATTGAGGTTTTACCATGCTAAAAATTACCGTGTCAACTTATTGTTTTAGTTCTTAATATCTTGCATGGTTTGGTTTTAATACAAATAACTAGTATACGTTTTTTATTTAAAACCTAAGGTAATCAGGCTACCAAGTCTAACATCCAACTAATTCAGTTTTATACACATCTTGTGTTTTAAGATTTTAAAAAGGAATTTCCTCAAAGAGTTTGTTTTCGAAGTTTACTTAACCTTTTAACTTTGTGTTAAAAACCTTAGTGAACATCTTTTCAAGTTGTATCAGAGAGGGTTTATCAAAATTATGGATGATAGATTTGAGAAGATAGGTGACCTGTCCCGTCTACCCCTCCTTGATGGACATAATTTTCCTTACTGAAAAGTAAGGATGATTGCATTCATCCAAGTGACTTTTGGTGATGAAGTGTGGTATATGATTGAAAATGGATACCAACACCCAACTAAACCTCTGAAACCAGCATTGAAAGAGTTAAGAAAAATCTCAGTGAGTTTACCAAAGAGAAGAAAAAGATGTCACTTGACAATAATAAAGGAAAGAACTACATTTTTATGTCTATAAATGAGCACGGATTTAAACGTCTATCTTGTTGATCCACTTCCAATGAATCATGGGACACGCTCGTCACTAATCATGAGGGTAATGAATATGTTAAGGATGGAAAATATGTTAGTCCAATAATACAATACTCTTATGATGGATGAAAATGAGTCATTTGATGATTTTTATATAAAATTTACTCATATTGTCACAAAGTTGCATGCTAATAGAATAACCTATGACAAAAAAGAAATTGTACTTAAAATCCTTAGATCATTGCTTGCTAAATTTGACAATAAATGTTATGCCATAAAAGAGATGGATGACCCAAACCTGATGACTAAATTACCAAGTAGCAAATTAAGAATTGTATAGGTGGAGTTAGAATATAAGAGGAAATCACTGTCCAAAATAAAAGATCCTTTGGGTCTAATGTTGTCTTCTCATCCCAAGTGATTGTACCTAAAATGAATCCACTGGACCTTAACCTTGATCTTAGTGAGGATTGTGATTTGGATAATTTGGATAACCACATTGCTCTTATGAGAAAACAATTTAAGAAAATTATTAAGTTTAGAAACTCCGTGGCTTCCAAACAAGGCAGACTTGGTTATAAAAATCATTAAAACCATAGACCTCATGAAAAAAATGATGACAAACAAACTAATGATAACACTAGGTCTAAGAATGATAATTGCCACATAAAATGTCATCATTGTGGGAAAATGGGACATTATGTTGCTAAGCATAGGGATAATCTGAACAATAACTATGTTAGGGATAATATGTGCAAAACTTGGGACGACTCAAGTGATTCTGATGAAGATGAAATTGAATCAACCAACATTGATGAATCATGCATGTCCTTTTTTGCCAAGATCATATATTCTGATGATAATGCATGTTTATCTGCTAATGATTGTATTATGCATGTTGATGTTAATGTAATGTATGCTAGTGATATTCATGTATCTACTAATGTTGAAAATAACATAGATAATCCTGGATTATGGGTGAGTTAAAGTGAAAACATTATTGACCAATTGAATGGGTGTGTGAGTTCCACTGCACAAAATGAATCGATAGGGGAAACTACACACAATTCACTTAGCGAGTCCGATGATGAACTACATGACATTCAAGAGTTGTACACCAAAAATCTTTAAAAGAGTGCCAAATTATATAAGATGGTTAAACAATTGATTGAAAATGTTGTTCAACCTAGTAAAAATATTAGGAAAAATGAAGAAGATTACACTGAACAATGCATTTCTCATGAGACATAAAAAAGAGTTTTCTTTAAAATTAAAAAACCTATATGAGAAAAATGTTATCCTAGAGGAGAGGTATAAGGATGCTTTAATTGAATTGGAAGAATCTAAACAGAAAGTTTCAAATATTTTTAAAAATTATTTGCATTTTGAAACACATGATAAATCTTATGAAGAAAATATTATAGGAGGTAAAATCGATTCTGAAAACAAATCTGATCTAGGTTTTGGAGAAAAAGTTTTTACCAGCAAAACAATTGTCTCCCCTGAAAATGTTATTTTTGTAAAAGAAGGCTAGAGTGTTAAAAAACCTCAGAAAGGAAGTTGTCGTGTTAATATCTTTAAAGTAATGCAAAATAGTGTAATCAACAGCCGAAACCTAATGGAAATAAGTATGTATGTCCGCCTGCAAGAGACCTTGGATAAAACACTAAGACTTGTGGTAATTGAACTAGTGTGTCTTACAAGACCAAACCTATCTTTAAGGACTTAAGTGACAGAGTCAAACCTACTTTGCATCAGTATTGATCTTATTGCGATGTCTATGGGCACCCCATTACCGATTATTTTCAAAAAGGGTTGTGTACACCTACCCATAAAAACTATAACTATTTGAGAAAGAGTAGAAATACGTACATTCTTCCAAATAAGACCACACATAACTCTAACTATAAGAGAAAGGGAGGACCTAAAACTAAGAATAAACCGTTTAGAAAGACCCATCAGACCTTTTCTAAATCAAAGGCCAAGAAAATTTTAAAAACGAGACCTATTTGGATTAGAAAACACGACTTGTTCCCAGCTTAAGTGCAATGTGGTGATAACTTCTTTTAAGGCCCAATGCACGTCAACTAGTTGGTACTTGGATTTCGGGTGTTTCAAATATATGATTGGGGACGAAAAAAATTGAAGAAAAGGATAGACTTCCTTGGAGGTAGTGTCCTTTTTGAAGATGGCATTTCATCTCAGATTATAGGTAAGGGAACACTATGTGAAGAAGGGTTCCCTACTTTTAATGATGTCCTTTTAATTGCGGGTACTAAGGCCAATTTACTATGTATATCTCAATTTTCTGATTTCAATCATACCGTTACCTTTTCAAAAACTAATTCTAAAATCTTGAATGAAAAGGGTAATTGTATTCTTACAGGAAACATAACTGGGGATAACTGTTACAAAGTGATTCCAAAGACCGAATCTTACAAGGTTATCAGATTAGATGATTCAAATTTGTGGCACAACATATTGGGACACACAAATTTTGATAACCTTTATAGGCTAAGCTCCCAATAAATAGTTAGAGGATTGCCTAAAATCAAAAATATTTTTAACTCTGTTTGTGGTCCTTGCTAAGAGAGGAAGATAAGTAAATCTTCTTATAAGAAAGTCAAAGATATTTTAACCTCAAAACCACTTGAGCTAATCCACGTGGACCGTATGGGTCCCTATAGAACTATGAGCTTATGTGGTACCAATTTTATTTTAGTTATGGAGGATGATTTCACACTATTTAGTTGGTTCTCTTTTATGAAAAATAAATATGACACCTTGTGAGTTCATTAAAAGTTCTTCTAAAAATTGAGAACGAGAAGGATGTCCAAGTATATTGCATAAGAAGTGGAAGAGGTGGAGAGTTCAAAGATTTTGGTGTCACAGAATATTATATAGGTAATGGATATAAACACGAGTTTAGTGCACCTAAGACACCTTAACAGAATGGCATTGTTGAATGTAAAAATAGGACCATACAAGAGATGGCTAGGGTGATGTTACACACAAAAAGTCTGCCAACATACTTTTGGGTTGAGTTTGTATAGACTACGTGTCACATTATAAACAGCGTATACCTCTGAAAAATAACAAAGAGACTTCTTATGAACTATGTTACAATAAGAAGCCTAACTTGAAGTACATTAGAACTTTCGAGAGATTTTGCTATGTTTGGAAAGATAGGGAAAACCTTTCAAAATTCGATACTCTAGGTGATAAATCCATTTTTCTGGGTTATTCCCTAACAAGTAGGGATTAACGTGTTTATAACCTACGTACCAAGGTAAATATGGAGTCTATTAATTTAATTGTAAATGACTTTAGCGCAGAGAGTAGTGACAGTTAAACAGTGATCCTGGATGGGTCTGAAACAATTTTTACCCCTGATTCTCGTGAGATAGATGATTCACTACCACCTAAGCGCCCTGTGGTACCAACCTAGGTTTCTAAAGAACTCACTCTTGAAAAGGTTGTTGGTAACCCGTATGATCCAGTGCAAACGAGATCACAACTTTAAAAAGTGTCTACAAATAAACTCTCCTGAGAGAGCCTTCTGGAACATTCCACTTGAGGAGATTGATTTACATCCAGACGTCTCGTATGAGGAGAGGCCCGTGGCTATTCTAGATCGTAGTGAGCATAAACTGTTGTTCAAGGTGCTGCCACTAGTGCGAGTTCAGTGGGGACACCACAATACTAATGAGTCGACATGGGAGCGGGAGGATAACATGCGAGAGCAGTATCTAGAGTTATTCACCGCAGGTATGTCCTATTTTCGGGAACGAAATTCCTTTGTAAGGGGGAAAGTGTGTAATACCCTGTATTCCTACGTACTTATAATAATATTAATTCCAAAATTAATTGAGAAAATACGTTTTATTTACTTTGTGCGCGAAAAGTAATTTAATGTGATTAAATGATAAATATGATTATTAAATATTAATCCAGAGATAAATACTGATTAATATTATGATATTATATTTACTAAGTATGAATTGTAAATAATATATGATTAGTGTTATATGGCATGGAGAGTGATATGTACGTATTTTATTTTATCTCAATCGGGAGCCGCGTGTAGACTAATTTGAGGTTAAGATATGAAATATATTTTGAGTAACTCAGATGATAATTTAGAGATCACTGATGATTCTGAATGGATCGAAATAGACGGAATAGTGTACCGAGGGTATAGTTTGAGTCCCGGGTCAATTTTTGACCAAATGGGCACCTATTGAGGGTGATTCGGTCATTTGACAAATAGAGAGTAAGGGACCTACGAAATTTAGACTCTTATATCTGATAATTAGAGATTGGGGTTAGGGTTATTAAGAAATAAACCCAAATGAGGCCATTCGGGAGAAGAATAGACAATTTTTTATATGAGGTGCTCTTGAAGAATTCGACCTAGATCTTGCATCCTAATCATCTAAGGAGTACGAATTTGAAGAGATAACCATCAATCCATCATCAACACCACGAAAATCATACCCCTTTTGTTAAGGCAAGTTGTTTATTTCAAATTAATATGAATAATATTGAGTTCTTTGTTATGTTTGGAAGAAAAACCTATATTTATACATGTTTCGATTGGATATATTGCATGTAGATTGAAGGAAATCTGTAGAGGACAAGTTATCTAAGATCTTAGAAATTGCTACGAATTTACATCTGGGTTTCATATGACTATTAATGGAGAATATTGAAATCTAGGGTTCTTGACGATTTGATGAATTAATCCTTTATTAATAGGTAATTTTAATGTTTTGATGACTGATTTATAATAGAAATTACCCCCACACATCTAGAAATGGTTAAGAACATATGGCCTTGAATTTGGTGGAGTATCATGAGAATGATGTTAAGTAAAAATGGTGAAAATTGGGTAAAAACACATGAAGAAGACGAAGTGCAAAATCTGTACAGAATCGAATCGATTCGGCCTGGGGTGAATCGATTCAATTACCTAGAAAACTGAACGTTTCCCTTATTTAGCCTAGAATTTCTCAATCGTGGTCGTGTAAACTTTTGGTAGTTTGGTAGTATTATATTGAGGGAATCATCATACTATAGTAGGCTTATGAGAGGGTGTAGACATAGTCCTATTTAAGGGATTAAGGAGGGAATTAATTGGGTTAAAACTTCGTAGTAAATTATGGGAGAGAATGATAATGAATTATAGAAAGTGAGAACGAGTTAACACGTAGACCGGTAGGGTAAACATCGATTTAACTACTGAAAATAAATAAAGGGTTATCTAGGTCCCTTAGAGTTGTGTGAATACTCAAATAAACATGATAGTGCGAGAAATCGTAAAATAATAAGTACGGTAAATATGAGTGAGATATATACGATGTACGAAATTATGAATAATTGGGTTATGTGAATACCTATCGATGGATAGTAATTCATAGGTCGTGTCAATACATAAAGTATACTAAATAAATATTGGTGATCGAGGTAGGATTTCGAGCCAATATAGATGACTAGTATTGTTGATCGAGGTATGATTCCGAGACAATCACGATAGGATTATTATTGGTGATCGATGTTGTGACACCCCGCCTAATAAAATACCGGGTGATCAGTCCTATACCAAATTAAAACAGGCTACTCTTTTTAACGATAATAAATAAAACATCTACAATATAATGCTTAAAATTTTGACACCGGCCTAATAGGTTATTAGTAATTAAATGGATTTTTCGACAGTGATGCTAAGAATGATCCATATGAGACTCCAGTTTTAATTTATATTGGAGTGATCGCCCGGTGTCTTATTAGGCGGGTTGTCACAGATGTGTCATTTAGAGCCAATATAATCAATAACTACTGGTGATCGAGGTATGATTCTGAGCTAAGATACATAAACCCCTATTGATGATCGGGGTAGGATTCTGAGCTAATAAATCCCTAATGTGTGATACAGGTATGTGATAGTGAAGTATACCCTTATAGTATTATATTGTGTGTGTGAAATATATACCTTATGATTATTCTACTTACGGGTGATAGTAGTACTGGAAGATGTTATATATATATATATATATATGAAAAGTAAATTAAGTAGAGAGACTTAATTAATGGATTAAAGTTAGATAGTGAATATCTGAGTTAATAAATTAAGTAATGAGACTTAATTATAAAGATTGAAATATAACATATGTGAAATGTTACATGAAAAATAATTAACATATGAGAGATGTTAAAAAAATTAATGTATTGTATGGGCAGTATGAGAACTTAAACGTACAGGTAAGTTCGATTGAATACGTTAGTCTAGTTAGCTTAGGTAGTATAGCTAGGTGGGCTAAGTATAGAACGTTAGGCATGCACGATAGATGAGAGGTGATGAAACTCAAGAGAGTGTACGCGAACCTACATGTGTAATCAGTAACCGAATTTTTATTGTAATAAACGCTTGCTAAATATTTTCAAAACATTTTGAGAACTAACTCTTACTATCAAAATATTTTCAAAACCTTTTAAGTGTCCAGCCATAGGTACACCAGGCTTGAAGACTCCATTCCAGGGACTCGGAGCTGTAGAACTGTGGATGCTGATAGGATTTAAGTAGACGATTCTTCCTTTCAAATCTAGTGTAGGATCTTATTTTTATTCCATGTATGGACATGTTATCAGTTGACAGTTTTTCAGTCATTCTCTTCTTTTGTTATTATGGAGTATTTGGTTTTAGATCTTAGCTCATGGTTTATTCGATAAAACTTTATTCATTTATATATTGTGATGGTTGGACTTTAGTATATTGTGAATGTTTAATTTAGTTTTCCTCTTTGTTCATTTATATATGTTAAATAAAGATAAAATTTGGTACCAGTCTAATTTCACTTAAGTGGTTAGTAATTAAAAAGTTTTCGACAGTGATGCTAAAAATGAACCATATGAGAAACCTATTTTAATTTAATAATGCCATGATCAACCGATGTTTAATTAGGTGGGGTGTCATAGATACATTAGAGCCTCTCGACCTTTTGAGTTAATAAAGGGTTTAAGCATGGTGGCAACGACCAGACATTGTTTGCTAGGAATATAGAACACCATGTCTTAATTTCACAAGTTTGCGTAATTGGTATCATATTTGGTTCCACCTCCATTCATCAAGAAAGGGATTTTTCCAATATAATGCATGTTGAATTCCATATGTCTCTAAAGGGGGAATTACAATACTTCTTAGGTTTGCAAGCCAAACAACATGTACACCCATGAGCACATCCACGGAAATATCTAAAGAAGAGAATGGGAAAGACATTGACCCGAATCTATATAGAAGCATGATAAGGAGTTTGTTATACCTCACTGCATCTAGACCAAATATTTACTTTATTGTATGTGTTTGTGCACGATACCGATGTGCACCTAAAGAAATTCATATGTTGTGTGTAAAACAATTAATTAAATATGTTAAAGGCGTAATAAATTTTGTCATATGGTACATAAAAGAAACTATTAGCTCTATAGTTGGCTACACTGATACTGACTGGACAAGATCTTCAGATGATAGTAAGAGCACGTATGGATCCTGTTACTATGTAGGAAATGATTTTTTAGGATGGATTAGTAAAAACAAAATTGTATATCCCTTTTAACCACTGAATCAAAACATATAGCTGAGGGTAGTTTTGGTGAACAATTTTTATAGATCAAGAAAATGCTTAGTTATTATGGTATCATCGAAGATAAATTGATTATGTATTGTGATAACAAGAGTGGCATTAATATATCTAAAAATTCAGTACAACACTCACGAACTAAGCACATTAAGATTATGTATCAGTTTATTTGTGAACTTATTGAATCTAAAGAAATTGATAACGAATACATTAATACTGAAAAATAATTGGTTGAACTATTTATAAAACCTTTGGATAGTATTACATTTGAATCACTTAGAAAATCCATAGGGATGATTGATCTTACTTAATGTATTCTATGTAATTGTCATAACCTCGGTATTTTCACGCTAATAATTGGTTTATGAGGATTTGGGACACAGACGTTTGTTAAATGACAAAAGAAGCCTCCTTAATCAATTTAACGTAGGAGACCCTTGAATCTGACCTTGTTTATGACATCATTTATGTAGCATAATTATGTATATATCCCTATTTTTATATATCTTTTACCCCATTGTATATTTGAGAAAAATTGGGGGAGAAGAACTTGAGTAAATGGTTTTAGATTTAATATCTAATTTTATCCAAATTCATCTAATGTACCCATTGAGTGTTTCAATTTCAGGCATTCACTTCACAGATCAATTGTACATCTTTCCATAATTAGGGCAATGGTCTGTATAAAGTTAAGTAATGTATTTTTCTCTCTCTTATTTTCGGTTCAAGGATGGAAAAGGGTAGAATAGCTCTTTTGTAAAGAAAATCTAGGGGGTTTATCTTTTTACCCACAAGTAAAGGTTACTCGAAGTAATTTTGTTTCCAATATCCAAAGGGGGATATTGAGTACACCCTATATGGTTAACTTACTTGAGTCTTTACCATATAGGAGTTCCAACTAATTAGGATATGAAGATAAAATAGGATAGATTTCTTTTCAGCAATCTTCTCCATGGTATTGCAAAGCTTCATTAATAATTGATCATGTCCAAGACATCCTCACTGCTATAAAGGGAAGCAATATGATGCACTGAACACACTCTAGGACACAAATCATGCATATTATAGTGTGGGTGTGTGTATATATGTTAAAATATTTTTAGGAATTTTATAAAACATTTTTTTAAACATTTAAAATGATTTTTTAAATATTTAAAATCAAGGTTTTAAAATGTTGTGGGCTATAATAGAATTATTTTAATTCGTAATAAACTTCCCAGGGTAGAATATAAAATTGACATAGACATTTCACGTAGCAAGTTGATTTTTTTGGAGTCTAAAACACGCATCTGAGAATGGCTAGAATTGCCCCACGTGTTGGCCTCTGATTTGCTATATTTGTGTTTCTTTCCCATCATAATTTCAAAGATTCTTGTTAACCATTCGATCAAACCTAATCTACGTTCTTCATGTAATCTGAGTGAATCCTTGTGAGGCTAGAATTAGGGGAAAGCGGTTGTGCAGTAAATTTATCACTGTTGGATTCAAATATGTGTTTTAATATCAACCATCCTAATCATTTCTAACATCCATAATGTTACTCTCACAGTATAAATAGACCCTTATGCTGAGCCATTTGAGAAATTTTGAGAGCTCATCCATTTGAGAGAAAAAATAGAGAGAAGAGAGATTAGAGGGAGATAATATAAGGTTAGAGAGAGAGAAAACTAGAGTTCTGAGTTTATAATTCCATACGTTTTCTGCCAAACACCAACCCAAATACTTTTGTAGTTAAATTAGTGCATAAAACCATCTTTGAGTGTTAGGATTCTTAGGTTTTCTGAGGGTTTGGTAGTTTGTAATTCTGAAGAACACTCTTCACGCGTTATCTCTTTTAGGAACCCTAATCTCATTGTGAATCTCACATTTTTTACTAAAAATTATGAGAAATACGTTGAGATATAGGTTCACGTATATCTAGGGTTTATACACCTTCTCTTATTTTGATTTGGTTATGTATTTGTATAATTTTAAAGATCTATTCTCTGTAACACCCCGCCGAATTAAATACTAGGTGGCTAATCCCATACCAAATTAAAACAGAATATACAGTTGGCTCATTCTTAACATCACTGTTGAAAACATTTACTAATCACCCAATACCCAATTAAGCTGGTGTTAAAAACTTTCCAAATTTTAATTCAACAAAATCCATTTTTAGTTTACAAATAACACTACACATTTTATTCTACAACACTAATAACCGAACAGATAACTCAAAAGAATTTAAATGCAATTGGAATAAACACTCCCAAATATTTAACCAATACAGTAATCCCAACAATATTAAATATATTAAAATGACACGAATACAAGAGTATATGACTCAGATAGAAAATAGATAACTGAATTCCTTTGGGCTACATGCCCTGAATAAAAGGACACTAAATAATGTGAATCAAACGAAGATAAGCGTCTAAGCAATACTCTATAGCTCCATAGCCCGTCATAATCCTCTAAGGTTGGCGTCCCTACTGCTGGACACCTGATATATAAGGTATAATAGAAAAGAAAATATGCTAGGAAACGGGTCAGAGCCCGATGTGAAAATAATTTTGAAAACAACAAGTATTTAACAAGTTCAATAAAGAATTTATTATGTAGATGTTAGTATCCACTCTCACTTGCTATTCTCACCTCTCATCTAGAGTGCACACTTAATATTTCCTATTAACCTCCTAGTTAATGGTTCCTCTTCACAAATTTCCATAATATGATTCCATCCCATATCATAGCCCCGTATGTTCCATACCATACGTAGTATAATCATTCATATATGTTTCCCATTAACATGAATCATTTCTCCTTAATATGAATTAAGCTTTTCAAATCTATAAGAATAAACATTCATTAAGTTAGTTTAATTCTTTTTCTCAATTCACCCTTATCTACAATTATCACACAGTAGATTACACTACAAGAAAAACACATTTTTATGACGCTTGAAAAAATAATTTAAAGACATTTACTACAAAAATGTCATTTAAAGGTTAATAATATTATTAATGTGACATTTCTAATATAAAATGTCATTTTATGCATATTAGTAATATTTTTTATGACAATTTAAATATAAAAATCATATTTGATTATAGATATTATGACCTTTTTTTAAGAGTTTCTACTCTAGGGTACATATTATGACCCTTTTTTGTCCACCAAAATTTTGAAGCGAAGTTTTTTCCCCCTAAAATATTTTTTGGGCTTTCACAACTTCCCGCTTCCTCCAAAACCCCTCTCCATCACGCTCTCCCTTATGCTGGACTCCCTCTCCCTCAAGATCTAATCTCCATTCTCTGGATGATCTCTTCTCCGTTATCTAACGATGGTATGCTTTCTCTCTCCTACTTTAGTTTTCCTACTGTTTCAAGATTGAAACGAGATTGAAACAACAGTTGAAACGCTTCAAGATTGAAACGATTCAAGGTTGAAATGCTTGAAGCGCTTGAAATAAGATTAATAAAAATAAGAATTAGTGACAGACCTCAACAATTGAAACGCTTGAAAGGTAGGCTCTAATTTGGTGTAGTGATAGACCTCAAACTTGATTAAGCTGAACTCTTGAAGTAACCAACCCTATCTTTGTGACATTTTTATACAAAGGGCATATCAAGTGAACACGGTGTTGATCCTCATCTTCCAACCGTATATACATAAATTCCATCTTCATTGTATCGGAGTAGCTGATAAGTTCCACATTAATACTTGGATTTGGGATGTTATTGGACGTAATGTCCAGGATTTAGTGGCTTTTTAGTATCAAGCTCGTTCTGTCTAGATTAGTGATTAATAAATAATTCCATGATTATATACACAAACACACTCTCGACACCTTGTTACTTGTTAGACACTTGAGGATCTAAATCTTAGTTTTGGAATAGTGTTCAACATACCTACATCAAGTTAATTATTTTACCAAATCTTAGGATTACGCATCTCTTGGATGTTAATTTCACCAACAATGCTTTAGCGGGATGCAATTTATCAAAATTTGGATTGATTCGTGATGTTTAGATTAATTGCATTTAGGTTTTAAAGCTGTGAAGATGATTGATTATGATTTACTTTTGAAAAAATATGAATTTTTATGAGGAGATGTTAAGATTGATTGTGTTTAGGTTTTAATGCTAATGATTTTGATTTGCTTAAGAAAGAGTACACTATCATTTATTAAAGTGATTCTGAAGAAATATTTTGAGTTTTTGAGTTTTGGTTTTAAATCTAATAATTTTGATTTGTATAAAAAAAACAGTTGGGTTTTACACATTTGTATTTTTCAAAGATTCTTTAAAAAATGTTGAAAATCATTTTGATTTATTGAGTTTAGGTTATATGAGAAGCAAATACAAAAAACGCAGATAAATTATTATTATTTTCGCCAATGCAAAAGATGTAGTAGCTTAAAATTTTATGACATATTGATTAAGCAATGTTTTATTCGGTAGAGTGATTTATGCATTTTTAAATATTTTGATTGATTTGAGTTTCAGTTCAGAAGGTAATGAATTTGATTTTGATTGTATGAAAAACAAATGTAAGAGAGTGAACAAGTTGGGTTGAGCTCTGTTGTACTGTCAAAAGCTTCTGAAAAAATGTTTGCGAGTTTATAACAATTTCTTTAATCTTCTTGATCCATATATTAATTTCCTAATTTGATTTTTTATTTTGAAGGATGCAATTTATCAAAATTTGGGAATTCGATTCTAAGATGACCTTATTCAAATGATTGCCTCTAATGAAATATATGACTGAAACCATGGATTGAGTTTCCATAGCGAAAGTAGATGTAACCTTAGGAGTAGGGACCATCTTGCCACTAATAAGACTTCCCGTAGAATTCCTACAAATAAAACCATAAGAACTTTTTTTTGGTTACAGCAAAAAAGATCCATCAGAGTTTACTTTTAAGAAAGTTGGGTGAAGGGGGCGACCATAAGCTTTCACTACTAAGAGGTAATGGGGGAGCACTAATAGGACTAGGACAAACATCTTGTAGCTTTTACTGTAGATTGGCATTGAATTCACGTGCGAATATTGTTGCGTCCGGAGTGTTTTTTTATCGTATTTCACCTAATGATACCATCCACAACGTTCGCTTGGGGGGATAAGTATATACGTGTATCAATAACTGATTTTCACTCTCCCAAAGCGAATCTTCCTATACCGGTACCTAACGCGGACATATATAATGTTAAATACGCAGACAATTCATATGTTACTTGACCTAAAGAGTTTGTGTTGTCGCGTGTGTTGGGGTAACTTCCCTTTTTTTACATTTCATTGCACATTTTGAATTCATTATCCATGCCACATTCAATAACTTTAGTTCATTATCAAATCCATGCCCATATCAAATCCATGCCCTACGAGATTTTGTTATTTTTTGGAATGATTGAAATGAGTAAGTGACCATAATATATTTTTAGTTTTGTTGTTGAAAATATTTGTAGTACAAATGCTGACTGGTGGGTGGTTGTATGTTGCGTATTATTTTACTGAATGAACGGCAGAACATAAGCAAGTTTACTGAAGCAGCATCAGGAAGCTCAAGCTAAGGAGATCATCGAGAAGTAACGACATGTGGAGGAACTAGAAGAGAACGATAGAGTGCCAGATGAAAATGTTAGCTACTATTATTTTTCTTCCTGTTATGACATTTCCTTAGTCTTGAATTCTTAATGTGGGTGCTATATAGTTCGTATTCTTTCACTCATTTTATTTGTCCGGCTATGTGTAATCTTCTTAGAATTACTTAGAAATTATAGCTACTTCGACTTTCACAAATGAGATATACTTTCACAAATGATAGTAATGTACGAGCATGAAGGATAAGAGATGTTATAATACTTTTTTTCATAGATTTTTTAGAGGTACCTATATCAGTGTAATCCATTACCCCTGACATCATCCTAATCTAAAACCTTGCTATTATCATTAATCGTATTGGGGACATGGTTGAGTGAACAATCATCTTGGTTACCATCATCATTCCCAAAAAAGTGCTCTTTAATAAATTTACCCCTTCTTCTTTGACCTTGTAATGATCAGTAATCCAAACATCAGTAATCCAAACACCATGTTGGTCCTTAATTTTGTGAATGTAATTGGCAGAATTCCAAGTCTTAACCGTTGTGTGGATGAATTTAGAGTTAACCTCACTATTAGTGGCCCATTTAATGTTAAATTTTTGTCAGCTAATTGATCCAATTATGAAAATATCTTCTTCAACATCTATGTCACTCGGTGCATTACTGCTGGTCTCTTGTATGTTCAAGAAAATCCAATTGATATACCCACCGTGTCTTACTTTCTTACTCTATATGGCAATGAACACACGACACTAGTTTCACCCAAAATACCCGACTTTTGTTGGGGAAACCATGTTAAGTGGAATATCAGGTAGACCTAATTTCTTATTTCCATGATTTTCATTATACATTAAAAGGTATATTCACCTTTAACTTTGTTTCTTTCTTGCAAAATATTTGAAAATATTAATATTCACCTTATTATTTGTCTCACTCCTTTGATATTAGTCTTCCATCATGGTTTATGTTTATGATTTTATTATCTCTAAGTAGTTATCTTTCTAAGATTGAACTCAACAAGTGAAAGCTATGTTAAACACAAAAAAATTCGGAGATGCTGCATTTAGGGACAAGGATTTCACGAACGCAGTTGATTATTATTCAAAGGTATGTAGTTCACAGATAAATTCATTCACTTACAAGCTTGCCGTTCTTTTTCTTGAGCTTTGTTTAATATGTTATTGTATAATTTGTTAAATGTCAAATAACAATTAAGTTATCCACCCATGATTTAAGGCTTACTGCGTATCGACTTCTTTTTTTGGTTAATCCCACCTGTTTTGGGGATTAATCTAGTTACGAATCACATATACTTTTCCTTTTTATATTAATGAGGGTTTGATGATGGGATCCATTATCATTTATGTGGATTGATTTCAGGTCAAGTTTACTTCTTGATCTATGGGTATATTGGATTGGATTTTCTCGAATAAGATCCATTATGAATGGATCATAATTATGATGTTGGTGTAGGACAGTTCACGCTTTGATACACAACATAGGATCAAGTGGTTGTTGATGGGATTTTAGGTTTTGCTATTGTGATTTGAATGATGGGGATCACAGTTCACGTGTTTGATCAAGAGGAAACATATTTTAGATATGCATTGGATTAATGAGTCAGTGACACTTCATCGCATTGACTGATTCAAGGTTAATTATTGGATTAGATCCAACAGTTCAAATACTTCAATTCACCAAGGTAGTCATATGGATTTTTAGTGTCACGTGGCGTTCGTCAGTTTTTCGGTGATGTTTAATTTGATTGCTTGAATTCTTAGATCCAATTTCTAACCAGTTATTCAAATATTCTTCATGATAGGGAATTAATCTTCCATGGGTTTTGCTTTATGTTTTGGTTCCAATTATCCATCCAATGATATTTTTGAATAGTTTTGGATGTGTTTCAGTTAACACGGATCCATAGATCCAATAACTTGACTTTATATGATGGTTTAGTTAGGCAAATTTTTTGTTGATTATCGGAGTTCTATAAGTGGCTATTGTATATGTCTCGGCTCAAAACTTATTTCTTGGACCTCACGTAAGCACCCTACTGTTGCCCATTCCAGTACTTAATCAGAGTACAAGTCGATTGAAAATACTTTAACTGAAAGTTTTTGGTTACAATTGTTGTTTCATTAACTTTTTTTTCCTCTACAACATCCTCCTAAGTTGTGGTCTGATAACCTTGGTGCCATTTACCTCATTACAAATGCAGTTTTTCACGCTCGGACTAAGAATGTCGAAATTGATTACCATTTTTTCATGTGAAAACCCAACTTCTAAACTGGCCATGGATGTTAGAACAATCTTGGGACCATCTTATTTAGTACAACTTCATATACTTATTAAGCACAGTATTTTGTGTATCTCATTACTACAACATTTTAGAACGAATTCTGCACTTAGGGAACCTGTTATTTTATTTTTATGAATTCTAATAATTCTCTTTTTTAATTAATTACTCATCAGTATTTCTTTTTGTATAGATTTTTAGTTTAACATTTTTATTGGACTGTTGAATTTTTATAATAGGTCATATTGTTTATGGTGAGCAGGGGGTGCTTTTAACATGTCATATTGTAAGAGCTTGATTGATTTGAGGCTTTTGTATGAGTTAATCATTCAAATTGATTTTAGGTCTGGCATTTTCTTTACCTTTCAGGTGTATTGGACACAAGGTTGTCGCTGGCATGACACAAGGTTATCCTGTCCAAAATTTGGCTTTATGCAGGATGGTTAAAATGAATGGTGGTGTGTTGTGTCAAAAGTTCAATTTTTTTATAATTTGGTAATGTTGTTAGCTGAGTTATAGAGAATGTATTCCATGTTAACCTAAATAATGAAAAAAATTCTCTTCAAAATGCAATGTATTACGAAATTCTCTTCACTTCTATCCCCTACGCATCCCATTCGTTTGGGGTTGGCCTTGAACTTCTCCATATTCTATTACCAAATCATGAACTCTGCTAAAAGTTATGCATGTATTTTTATCTTTTGGAATTATATCCGCTGAAAACCCACGTCTTATTTGTTGAGTTGCCAATATGTATCTCAGGGCCTACCACCTTGCCAATCAATCATTCGATGAAGCTATATCAAAATTGGATACTCTTAGTGAGGAATAATATCAAGATAGCACATTAATTATGCAGTTCTTAAGGGACAACCTCGCCTTATGGACTTCTGACATCCCGGAGGATGGAGGTACTCTTTTTCTTCCGTTAGAACTTATAGCATACTTAGAGTTTTGTTTCTTTGTGAATGTTTTAAGAACTGTTAACTTTCCACGATTAGTTCATGATACATTTGTTTAATCTCTGTTTCATGATACATAGATGTTGTTCTTTATTAATGGTAAGTTTAGGTGACTCACCATCGATTCTATTTCATTACTTGAGCTGAGCTGATTTATGAAAACAAATGGTTTTCAATGTTCTAACAGTTTCATTAATAATTTTATCGATTACTGATCCAAGATGTGTTGTATGGATGGGTCATATGAAATGATTAAATTTTAAACTCTAATACTATGTATGAACTTTCAGCAAGGCATGGGTGCCTTTTAATGTTGCAATATTCATAATCTCAACTATAATCATTTGAATAATGCCTATATGATATGCAACTAACATCTTTAATACTATGTAATTGTCTTTTTTGTTTTTATGATTTAATTTCGTGAATGTTATGTAGGCATGGACTAAGGAACCAAAAACTCTTCAAGAATCTCGTACACCTGGCATTCAAGAGAAGATGGATCAAGTGAAGGAGTGATTACATGAATTATATTTCTGGTATGATTAGACATTACATACCTAGAAGTTATATTTTACTAAAAGTTCAAAAAGTTATCTTTAAGTTTTGTGTTTTGGTTGTATTAAAGATAATTGATGTTAGGAATTTTTCTTTAGGTTCTATCATATGTTTAAAAACAGGCGTGCACGATGGAAAAATAAACATCTAGAGAGATTATAATGGATTTGGAAGTTGATAAGTTCGATAAGAAGGTATTTTTTATTCAAATTTTTATGAACACATGATTATGTGTTTCAAAATTATTGGCTTCGAGTAATTTATAAAGTCGATAGTTTAATGAATTAGGTAGGTTTCAAATTTGGAATACGCGATTTTTAGTGGAAAATTGAGAAGTTTATAGAGAGCACACACGAATGGGTCTTTTTGAATAATGTTGTTGGAGTTTTTTGTTATTTCTTAAACATGTCGGATAGTCCTATAAACAGGGAAAATTCTGCCCAATTTTTTTAAAATTGTTTACAATAATTTTAATTATATTAAAAATCTTTTCGACTTAAATTAAACACGACTTAATAGTTTGGAAAAACTGAAATTCATATGTTGTGTTTTACATTGCAATAGGGATTTATATATGATGTTTTGAACTTATGCCTGAGCATCTACTTAGAGGCATTAGGAAGGTGTATAACTAGCAGACAACATGATAGTATAACTAAGCGGGGAGAGGACTTCGGCGCATTATTCCCTAAAATTATGAAGAGATTATTACGATGGAGGAACACTTTATTTTTATACATAAATTTAATTTGGTTGATGTGTTAGCACAATTTGATTTAATGTAGTTTTGTTTGATGTGAGACAAAAAAAATATATGTTGGTGGGAGTGTTGCATTTTTTGGCTAAATGGTATAATCTATAATGTACCAATTGTAACATTGAATGTGAAATAAATGATTCTATCAATTTTGATTTGTGTTTAGATTTATTTGTCAACTATGATATTAATATTGGTTATTAATTTCTTTTATTATATGTTTAATTTATGACCGTTCATGTTAAACCTTCATGTGATGAAATATTTTATATGACCTTTTTTATTATTTGAAAATTATTTGTCATGACGCTTTTTAAATCAAACATGATATCTTATAAAGTATATTATGACCCTTTTTTGTAGCAGATATGACATTTTTGAAAAAAAAATTCGTATATCATCGTTACCTAATATGACACTTTTTATGGGTATCAATTATGACACCCAAACTTATGATGCTTTTTATTGAAAAATAAAGCGTCATAAAATGCGTTTTATAACACTTAAAAAACGTTATAAAAATGCTTTTTTCTTATAGTCTTAATCAAATCACAAATTTATTTTATTATATATATATATAATACGGCACCCCGAGTCACAGCTGCGGTGCAATGCATTACTCTACTATCATGTCCCGATATCGCTCGTCGCCGAATAGGGGACTAATGGTTCGGTAAGGATTCCTCGAACCACAAACATCAACACAAACATTTGAAGGTGAACATAGTTCTCATACCCAAGGGCCACGCACATGCCTACGTTCCCATAGTCAGCGAACTTATCAACTCCCCGATAAATCTTTCATAGACCTATGTTTTCGAACGACAAATCAAAAATCCCACGGATTCATCAGGGTATGACTACCCTCATGTGAAAACCTCCCCATCGATAGCAAGTAAGCTAGGTATGTCATACACATAAATTATCAATCAAATCAAATAGGCTTTATCATACCAATAATATAATATCAACAAGGTACTCACACTACCCTTCGATAATTCCTATTCGTACCATTATATCTCTTTAAATTTAATCATCCTCGAGCCTCACTCATTACTCAAGGTTCAAATAGGTTTTTCCTCAACATTTTATTCAGTAAGAAATCACTAATATCCTACTGGTCCATATCATCTTATCTCCCGAATTACCACGAATTAACTCTCCTTCAATTAGGGTTATAACTGATTGTTTCTATTCTCTTATAAACACATCTTCTATCAACTAGGATTGAATGACATCATCACATGGCTCATAGTCTATAGTGTTTCATTCACACTATATGACTTATCAACAAAATCAACATCCTCGCATCCTATAACATCTCTCCACTCCCGACGTCCTTAAGGTTCATGCGCGGAGCGTCTCGCAAAGAGAAATCCAAACAAGGAACCCGTCCAATACACTACTACTTAACTTTGTCGATCGTGGAGGTCCGTAAACTTCAAATACGCAACCGGGATAACCTCATCCCCCTCTTTCAACCAAATGTGGTCTGAACTCCCATCTCTATCCAGGATTCGTACCACAAAGTGCTTGTACTACACTCGGTCCTTGCGCAATCAATAATGAGCTTAAACTCAGTCCTTGATGTTCATATTGTAACCCTAAGGCTACCTAGGTGTTATATTAAATCTCCCCTACTGGGCCTATCCTTAATCCTCATGCATACAAATTAGAATCCAACACATGAATCTATCAACCGAAATTTCTTTCAATTTAATTATCATAATTCTAATTAATTAAATCCCAATCAAATCAATTTAATTCTTAACTGGGCCTTACTGAACCTCCCTAATTCCCATTATATCCAATTAATAATCACCAAAGATTTAGAAAAGGTTCGGGATAAGAATAAACATTAAAAAGAAACAAATTCAAAGATTCTGGGGAGGTCGATCGATTGAAGGCAGGGGGTCGATCGATCGATCGCCCAGATAACAGCCCAGTTTTCTGCATTTCTTATACTACGGGTTTCATCACTTTTGATCATTCAAACCTTCACATTAACAACCCAAATTCCATATAATCCTTACTACATGATATAGCAACATATGTGAATGATTTCTAATGCTCTAAACATCCTAGAATCATCAAGAGTTTGAATAAAAAGCATATATTCATCCTATTTTTCCAGAAAATTATATACATGATATCTTCAAGACCACACCATTGATTTTCAGAATTTCTTCAACAGATTTATGATTATTTCGTGGATTACTATCTACCTACAACATGAGTTTGATTCCTATATATTTTTAGATTCCATAAATCCATTAACAACTCTATCTTTTCATCTTCCAAACATGTAAAAATCTCATCTTTATATAGCTATCCTAACATGGACAATATACAAACTTAGATTACAATTATCAAACACTTGCCTCTAATGAAGATCTGATCCTTTGGGGTTGAAAAAAACAGGTGGTTCTCCCCTTTCTCCGACCAATTTCGGTGGTGGTTGGTGGTGGTGACCTTTGGTCTTTAGTTCTCCTCCTTTCCAAGCAAGCTTCTCTCTTCCCAAGCAACCTTTCACTCTCTCTAAGAAGATGACCTTTCAATTTTGTGTAGAAAAGATGAATGAACCCATGTACAACTAATCTCCAAATACTTATAATAGGACAAAATCTGAAATCACTATTCATCCTCCTTGTAAAAATGACCAAAATGCCCTTTGGGGTTGTCTTTTTATTTTCAAATGACCCGAGACTCAAAATTAACATCCAAATAGACTTTTCTGACTATTTCAACCCTTCCGAATGCAATGACGCGGTTGAAATGACTATAAGGTCGATATAAAATTAAGTTTCTTATTTAATCTCACAATTTAGTCCCGACACGTCCCATACCGCGTCCGACTAAAAATTCAAATTACTGAATTGATATCTCACAGCAATATCAATATCATCACATTCATATATTACCTAAATATCTTTAAGTAATATTCAGAATCATTCATTTTAATATCCACAATCCGGATAAAACCCAAATGAATTAATTTATATTAAAATCCAATTAATCCATTAATTTAAAATATAATCCATTTTAAAAGTCATTAAAATTATGGGGTATTTCATTCTCGTTTTCATCTTTCTTGAAAAAAGAGACTTAAATTAGTCAATAGTTGATATTTGAAGTTCTCTTTCTAAAAACTAAGTTTATACCTTATGAAACTAGTTTGTGTATAAATAAAGTGTTAGAAACATTAAATCTATTTTTTGAAAGATTTACTTCAAATCTAAAATATTCTTTTTGAAACAAAAAGTATGTTTCTCTTGAAAAGTGAAGCTTTACTTGTCATATAGAAAGTTGTGATTCATAGGACTGTTTGTATTAATATTTTGTGTGAAGTGAGTTTCATATTACATTTGTCTGCACTCAACAGTCACCAACACTCTCACATGAATACCTAGTAAAAGTGTGGTTTCTTAGAGAGATTGTGTTGATTAAGTCTATCAAACTAAGGAGCAAGGAGTTAAAGCAAAGAAACTGCCAGGGAGATCAAAGCCAGAATCAGAATATCATGGAGGAGTTTTTTGCTAATTTAGGTATATTTATGTTCTTTAGCATAGGATCTGGTGTTGCATGTTTATGTACTTGTAACTCTTGTACAATTATTTGTAGTGGACTTTTTTGGTTATGGTGTAGAGGTCACCATGGATGTTTCCTCAAATTAAGGTTTTACCACATTAAAAATCACCATGTCAACTTACTGTTTTAGTTCTTAATATCTTGCATGGTTTGGTTTCAATACAAAAAACTAGTATAGTTTTTTGATTTAATACCTAAGGTAATCAGGCTACTAAGTCTAACATACAACAACAAAAATTTAATACACATCTTGTGTTTTAAGATTTTAAAAAGGAGTTTTCTCAAAGAGTTTGTTTTCGAGTTTACTTATCCTTTTAACTTTGTGTTAAAAACCTTGGTTAACATATTTTCATATCTATTGCAATTTTTTTCATTTTGGATTTGGGTTTATTATTTATTTCAAAATTTGGAGATATTCTTGAACTTATTTAGGACGTGTTTTTTATATGAGGGGGTATCTAAGGAATATGTTGGTGCTCGAGGTTCAACTGGGGTGAAAGTGGCTTGGAATCACGTTCTTAATGAGGTGAAGAGACTGGTGTTGGGTGCAGGATTCATGGACTTACCGAGGGTATTGGATGACTCATCTCGATCTTCGACGGTGCTATGTGCCTTGGGGAATAGGTGGTGGAACACAACCGATGCCTTCCACTTCGGTTTAGGGGAGATGAAGGTGATACCTGCAGACATCTGTAAGGACATAATGTTCTGATTGTCCGATAGATACTTGGAATTGTCAGAGTTGTCCTAGATAACATATGATATTTCGTATACTGCTACATTGGCACGTCTACACATGATCATCCATGACGGCCACTATCCAAATCATTGGTAACGTTCTCATCATCACGCACCATCATCTTCAATGGGCGATGTTCTACTACAACCGATCTTCACTACTCCACTACGTTAATGGTATAATTCTTATTTGGAGTTCTTAATTTTCATAATTATATTTAGGAGATTTTTAAATCAATTTTATAATTGTTCGCATTTTTTCAAAAACAAAGCTGGCATTTAAAAATATACATTTTCACTTAAAGTCGTACAAATGACATGGACGTGTCGCTCGAAGAGGTCGCGTGATGCTCGTTACTTCTGTGCATCAAATGACCACATACTATTTTGGTTATTGGTATGTCATTTCTTAAGTCATTCGAAGATGGATTTAACGACATGCACATATCGTTCGAACGACATGTCGTCGCCTTGGTTTTTATTTTGCCTATAAATACCTACTCTCATCAGGTATTTCGTAAGACTTTTTAACTCCATCTTCTCCAAACCTTCTACAATTTAAGTCTTCATATTTTAAGGCTAAAACCCATTTTTATTCCCGCAAAGCTCCCAATATATGTTTGTGAATCTTTGAGAAACCTTTAGATTGATATACCCAATCTTGGAGTGGTACTTGTGGAGAATAAAAGCTATCTCCATTGTTGATTCTTGGAGTTCTTTTGGAGCTCTTACTGAAGACAACGAACCGAGGCCTGCAAGTATTGGTCTATTCATGGTTTACATTGAATAATGAAATAAAGGTTTTGCCCATTTTGGGGATTTTTTCTCAAATTTTCTTATGTGATTATTGGATTGCATGATAGATAAATTTATTGGTTTTAATCACATAGATGCATGTTTAGGTTTAATTAAAACTGGATATAAAATTGGAGTTTAATTAAATACGTCGGGACATTGAATGGAAGCGCACTCTGAAATTGGTATCAAATCCATTTACATAATTCTACCGTGTAATTTTTCCACAAAATTTTTCCAGATATCAATTTTTTGAAAAAATTGATTTTTGAAAAGGCTAAGTTCAATGAATAACTTATATAATCTAATGCCAATTTTTAATGGTACAAACTATGCTTATTGAAAAGCCCATATGAAATCAACTTTAAAGGCTATTGATGAACGTGTCTGGTTAATTTGTGAAAGATGGTGGAGTCCTCCCACTGTCACCGTAGATAATGTGACCAATCTTAAACCTGTGTCTAACTGTACTGAGGATGAATTTAAATAGAGCACTTACCATTCATGTGGCCTTAGTGAAATTTTCGGAACCCTCTCACCCTACGAGTTTCGGCGTATCATGAAAAGAGGCATGGGATATCCCGCAACTTACCTACGAGGGCATAAATGTCGTTTAGGCATCTAAACTACAAAATTTAACTACTTAGTTCGAAACTATAACCATGCTTGAATATGAAAGTTTTGATGTGGTTTATGCACGTCTATCAGATATTGTTAATACTAGTTTTAATCTTGGTGAAAAAAATTCCTGACATAAGAGTAATTAAAAAGATATTAAGATCATTGATTGCTCGTTTTATCCCGAAAGTCATTATTCTTAATTCTTTAGGAATGTTAGATTCTCTTAGGTTAGAAGAACTTGTAGGAGACCTTCAGACTTAAGAAATTGACATGTTTCCTTACGATTAAACCCAAAGAAAATGGGATCACACTTTAGGTCCAGTCTTGAAAGAGTGAGGAGTCATCTAGGAAGAGAGGGGATGTAATACCCTGTAATTTTATTGATTTGTATTTAAGGGATTAATTGAATTAAATGAGAATTAATTCGAAATTAATCCGGATATAAATACTAACGAGATGCGAGTTGGTATTTGATTGTGATGATAAAATTGAATATTTCTAAGTATATATGGTATTGAAAATACTTAAATTGTCAAGAGGCAGAAATACGACAATTTGGGAAATTTAATTGGAACGCGCATGTCGGTCGCGTCAGGAATGAATTTATTTAAATTAAAAAGTAAATTATATTTTTATCAACCGAATAATCATTTTGAGTGCGCCAACGCATCCAAAAGGGTCGAAATATTCAGAAAACACTAGCCGGTGGTTTAGTTTGGGTCCCGGGGCATTTTTAGGCCAAACCGATAACCTAGAATGGTATTTGGGTAATTTTAAAAATTGAGGAATTAAAAACCACGAATTTTAGAGTTTATTTTTATATTTTTTTAAAGAGGCCACTAAGGCCATTACCAGTAAAAGGCAAGAGAGTGGGCTACGGAGGTTTTGAGAGAAGTTAGAAATAGGGTAAAGGGGTCTCCAAACCAAACCATCTTCCATCACCAGCATTTTGAAAGGAAATTGTGACCGAAAAGAAGAGAGAAAGCCAACCTTGGTCATCAACAACGAATCAGAACATCGGATTTAAGGCAAGTGATTTGATGTCATTAATTATACTGAATATTTCCTCCATGTTTAGTGTAGGAACCTTATGCTTTGAAAGTTTTGGAGAAAACCCAAGGGGATTGTTGTAAAACTCTTAATTTTGGTTAGAAATTGCATGTAGAATAATTTTGGACGATATTGGTACCCTAAAACTTACCTTGGATGATTTAAAAACGGATTTATGATGAGTATTTAGGCACAATAAAATTTTGTGTTCATGTTCATAGGGTTTGGGGTAAAATTTGGAGACTTATGATAATTGCATATTGATTAGGAGGATTTGGCCCCAAAAATATGTTAAGAAGCGACCTAGGAGTACTCAGAGTAGTTTCAAGACATTAAAACTTTATTGGGATGATTTTAGAATGGAATTAGAGAAGAGAAAAATGAAGAAAAACGAATTGGAGAAAATTCTGGGCATTTTCTGCCATCTCGTTAGAAGACCTGCCCGGGTCGTTCGAACGACCTCATTCGAATGAGACTTCTAACGAGATGACAGTATCCCTTCTAACGAGTTTGTTCGAAGACTTCGTTCGAACGACACTCGTTTGAACGACACTCGTTCGAACAAACTCGTTCGAACGAGATTTCTAACGAGTTGACAGAATGGCCTTTTAGGCCTGATTTTATTTCGAACTTCCAGTAAACTTATTTTAATCGAGTGTTAACCTTCCCTAGTTGACTAGTGGGTATAGTGGTGAGATTGGAGTACGTTGAGGATTAAAACTTATAATTTTGTAGTAAAGCGAATGACATTTATGGGTTAGGGAATAAGTAACTAAAATTACGACGTGAGAGGGGTTGACAACTTTTAATGTATATTATTCGGGAATTGTAAATGTGTAACATTTAATGATGGCATGGGAATGTAAAATATACCTCTATTGATATTATAAGATATCTAAGATGTGTGAATGCTTAGTATATGTGGTTATTTGTGCATAACATACCTACCATACTTGCTATCACTGGAGGTTGGCGTACGATCAGGGCCATCTAATCTTTGTGTGCCTAGGGCGGGATTTAGATTGGTACCTCGAGGACATAGGTCAGAGAATGCCTTATTGCGGAGTTAATAAGTCTGCTGATCATGGGAGCGTAGGTATGTGCGTGACCCATGTGATGTGAACTATGTTCGCCTCCATTATATGTGATTGTTACTTATCAAAATGGTTCCTGAGAGATTCGGAATACGTGATCCTTATGTACGTGATGTATCGAGATTTGATAACAGAGTATGTGTGCACCGCAACTTAGTTTAGGGGTGCCATTATTGTATATTTATGATGAGAATGATATACTGGAATACTGAAATGAATTGTTTATATAAGTACAAATGCGAATTAATGTAACATCTTTTGTAGAGTTAAAAATGGAAAAACTCTTAGTAATTATTGTAACTAATTCTAAGGAATGAAGGTAAAACGCAATGTTTATATTCAAATGTCGGTAAATTCAAACCACAAATAGTATAGTAAACTCAGATATTGTATTAGACTAGTTAGTTAGAGGAATAACTAGAATGGGTACGGGTACGTAGGAGTGCACACTTAGTTGAGAGGTGAGGAACTCATGTGAGTGCACGCGCTATCATGTATTTTATATTCATTATTTAATGATATTAAACACTTGTTGTTTTTTAAACTGTTTTCACAATCGGGCTCTGACCCATTTGCTTTCAAATCTATTTTCTTGTAAAAACCTTTTAGGTGACCATCCACAAGGATACCAAGCGTAGGAGTTCCATTCAGGTGACGTGCTGTAGCTGCTGTGGAAGTTACAGGATCTCGATAGTAGACGCCTCCACTTTCTATCTTGACTCTATTTCAGAATTACTCATCTGTAGGGCATGTCGCCCCTTTTCTTTTAGAGACATCCTACTACTCAGTTTTATTTCAGATTTTGGGTTGTAATTAATTTGTAATTCAGACTTTGTATTTGGTTGTATTCAATATTTGGATTATTAAAGGAGTATTCCTTCAGATTTTTTGGCATTCCATTATTATTCTATTGTGAACGTGTTGTGGTTGTGGTATTAGTATTTCAGAATTTAAATGAATTGTATGTTAATTAGATTTAATCGAAATTGACAACTCACTTTTTAAATATTAGGTGGCTTGTAATTATTAAAACGTTTTCGACAGTGATGGTATGAACTGAATCAACTTGACATTTTGTATTAATTTGAATAAAGGAGTAGCTACCCGGTAATTAATTAGTCGGGGTGTCAAAGGTGGTATCAGAGCATCAGGTTCTAGTGTCCTTAGGATCTGTACGGCTTGTTATGTTTTCGCGTAGCATTCTTTGATATAGAGCCCTATATTTTAGGATTGTTGTATTCTTTTGTGTGTGTTTCACTCTTCAGCTAATTTGAGATAATAACTGCGAACTTATAAAACTTTACTCTTATTTTTGATGCCTCCACGACGTGCACAGCGAGTTCCCAGGGATGCTCAGCCCGAGCCACAGCCTGCACATGTCCAGGGCACCATGAATGTCGCAGAGGTAACCGCTATTATTTCCCAAGCGGTAAATGCCGCCCTCGCAGTTGTGCAGCAGGTACCACCCCAAGCGCCGGCAGTAGTGCTAGTACAGGCTCATGCATTCCCGTCTTCTTGGGAACGCGTTCGTGATGCTTTTCAGAAAGTACACCCTGCAGAGTTCGCAGGTAGCTCCGATGTCGTTGTGTCCAGTCAGTGGAATAAGGACATTCAAAGGCACTTGAGGATGTACGAGTGCACGGATGTACAGAAACAAATAATGGCTACTTTTAAGCTAGTAGGGTCAGTATTACAGTGGTGGGAGTCCATTACCACCACGGAGGAGAGAGACATCCTTTATATATAGGAGTTTTGGGTGCGGTTCGACCACTAGTATTTTCCATCAGTCGTTCACACCGAAATGAGAAGGAAGTTAATGAACCTCAAGCAGGAGGGGAAGACCTTGGCCGAGTATGAGACCGAATTCACTAATCTCTTGAACATCGTTCCCAATGAGATTCCGATCGAAGAGAAAAAGATTCGGAAGTTCATGGATGGGTTGACCTGGAGGATCCGTCAGCACTTCTTGGGTAATCTCTCGTGGCCACTTATTCTGATGTGGTTAACGCAGCACTACTTCACTGCCAGGACCACCGCTTTCACTTATTAGAGGGTAAGAGATCAGGAGAGTCCAGCCATCAGGGCAGGATAGGGGGAATGGTGCCAGCGGGGCACAATCAGCTCAGGGTCAGCACAGGCAGGGTGATTAGGGTTCCCAGCAGGGGGATTTTAAGAGGTTTAGATCTGGGGGTTTTAGGAATGGTTAAGGAGGTTTTCGTCAGGGCCAGCAGGGTCAGCACGGCCACCAGGGTCAACAGGGCAGCATGGTCAACAACAACAGTTTCATCAGGGCCAGCACGGCCAGGGGAAGAATGGCAACGGCCACCAGGGCCGTGGGCAGCAGGGTCCGAGAGGGGGGAATTTTCTGGGGAAGTGTTTCACTTTTGGCAAAATTGTCCACAAGCTCAAGGAGTGTCCTGATAGGGGCAGGGCCCCACATCAGCAGCAGGGTGCTCGACACGAGCCCAGAGACCTATATTTCCCTCCGCCCTCCTAGCACCACCACAGATGCCAGCTTTGCTACCCATTCCATCCGTCCCAGTACAGCAGGGACAACTTCAGTACGGGCGAGTTTATCAACTCCAGCAGGTTGTAGTCCCACATGATCCACCTGCTATTAAGGGTATGTTCTCTATTCGGGGGACTATGGGGCGTATTTTATTTGATACAGGGGCCACACACTGTTTCATTGGCATGAGATTTACACGCACTTTGGGGTTGTTAGGCACTGCAGAGAGCACGATTTCTTGCGTAGATTCACCGTTGAGTAGGGGTTCTGTGATTTCTTTTATTTTTAGAGGTGTGGGTATAGAGATCGGGAGAATTACCTTACCTACTGATATGTTAGTATTAGAGATGACTGAGTACGATGAAATTATTTGTATGGATTGGCTAGTTGCGTACCGAGCCATGATTGATTCTTTCAGCAGGAGTATCCTTTTTTCCATACCCGGGAAGGAGATGTTTTTAGTGGCGATGCCTCGCCCTGAGGGAGGATCGTCCACTCACTTGTACTATATAGAGGAGGAGACCTCTAAGGAAGTGGTATTACCACTGGATTCGATTCCAGTTGTTAGGGAGTTTGCTGATGTATTCCAGGATATACCTGGATTACCTCCTAGTAGAGAGATATATTTTGTTATCGATTTGACGTACGGCACTCGGCCAATTGCCCGCGCACCTTATCGTATGGCTCCAGCGGAGATGACAGAGCTAAGGAATCAGATAGAGAAGTTGTTGGGACAGGGGTTTATCCGAAGGAGTACTTCGCCACGGGGTGCCCCTGTGTTGTTCATAAAGAAGAGGGATGGATCTTTGAGCTTGTGTGTAGATTATCGGGAGTTGAATAACCTCACGATACGGAATAAGTATCCATTGCCCCGAATCAATGATTTATTCGACCAGTTGAGAGGAGCTTCCTTCTTCTCAAAGATTGACTTACGATTGAGATACCATCAGTTGCGTATCAGGGAACAGGACGTCTTGAAGACTGCTTTCTTGACGAGATATGGTTCCTACGAGTTTCGAGTTATGCCTTTTGGATTGACCAATGCCCCAGCCATGTTTATGGATTTGATAAATAGGGTATTCAGAGAGTTCCTAGACCAGTTCGTCATTTTCTTCATTGATGACATTCTAGTTTACTCCCAGACAGAGGAGGAACACGTTGAACATGTGAGGCAGGTTTTGCAGACGCTACGTCAGAACGTACTTTATGCAAAGTATGAGAAATGTGGGTTTTGGATGAAGGAGGTTCAGTTTTTGGGGCATATCATTTTAGATCAAGGGATATCTGTTGATCCGGGGAGGGTATCCGCGGTGAGGGAGTGGGGACAGCCCATGACACCGACTGAGATCCGTAGTTTCTTGGGCCTAACAGGATACTACAGGAGGTTTATTCGGGGTTTCTTAAAGATAGCGGGTCCTTTGAAACATCTGACTCGCAAAGGTGTGCCATTCATTTGGATCGATGCCTGTTAGTTGGCATTCAATTAGTTAAAGGATAAGTTGACCTCAGCGCCTGTGTTAGCATTGCCAAGACCGGGAGTTGAGTATCTGGTCTATACCGATGCGTCCTTACAAGTTGTTGGAGGTGTACTGCAACAGGAGAGTCAGGCTATATCTTATGCTTCCCGTAAGCTTAAGCCTCACGAGAAGAATTACCCCAACCACGACTTGGAGTTAGCGGCATTCGTATTCGCTCTTTGAATTTGGAGACACTCTCTCCTGGGGGAAAAATTTCGGTTGTTCACAAACCACAAGTCTCTACAATACCTCTTCACGTAGAAGGAACTGAATATGCATCAACGTCGGTGGATTGAGTTTGTGAAGGATTATCAGTTTGATATCCAATATCACTTAGGGAAAGCTAACGTGATAGCAGACGCGTTAAGCCGTAGGCCAGTAGATGAGGTGGCCGAGGTGTGGAAAGCTAAGTGGAAGGAGTTGGGACATCAGGATGCAGTGGCCCGATCATTCATGTTTGTGATGACTGTTACACCTCAAATTATTACGAGAGTGATTAAGGTCCAGGCAAAAGACTCGTTCTGTCAGGATCAGATAGTTCGATTACTAGAAGACGGAGCCGAGTCCTATACCGTTAGTTCAGACGGGGGACGTTTCAATGGGAGACTGGTCGTTCCAGAAGGGGAAGACTTGCGACATGAGGTAATGGCAGAGTCGCACGGCTCGCGATTCGCGGTACACCCTGGTGGGGATAAGATGTACCAAGACATGAGACAATAGTATTGGTGGAGCGGGATGAAGAGATATATTACCACGTTCGTTTCTAAATGCGCCACTTGTCAGCTAGTAAAGGTGGACCATCAGAAATCGGCAGGGCTTCTATAACCGTTAGAGGTTCTGATGTGGATATGGGAGAGCATATCCATGGAATTTATCACGGGGTTACCTACATCACAGAGGGGTCATGACTCCATATGGGTAATTGTGGATAGGTTGACTAAGGTTGCTCATTTTTTACCCGTGAGGATTGACTACACTACATGACAGTATGCCCAGATTTTCATTGCGAAGATAGTGAGACTTCACGGGGTGCCTCTAAATATCGTGTCTGACCGAGACAAGATATTTGTTTCACGATTTTGGGAGAGTTTCCAGGAGGCAATGGGTACAGAGTTGCGGCTGAGTACGGCATATCACCCACAGACTGATGGGTAAACATAGTGGACAAATCAGATATTGGAGGACATGTTGCGTATGTGCATCCTAGACTTTGGAGGTCGTTGGGAGCAGTACCATCCACTGGTGGAGTTTGCTTATAATAACTCCTACCAGTTCACCATTGGCATGGCTCCATTCGAGGCGTTGTATGGTAGACCTTGTCATTCCCCAGCATGTTGGTTAGAGGTGGGGGATAACAAACTCCTTGGGCCGCAAGTGATTCCGGACACTTCGGCAAGGATAGAGATGATACGGAGCCATATTCGGGTAGCTCAGGACCGGCAGAAGAGCTATGTTGATGCCAAGAGGTTCTTCAGAGAATTCAAGGTCGGGGACCAGGTGTTACTCAGAGTATCTCCTATGAAGGGGATTATGAATTTTGGGAAGAAGGGGAAGCTGGCACTAAGATATGTGGGGCCATTTCCTATCATCGAGAGGACTGGGCCAGTTACGTATAGACTTGGGTTACCGGAGCACTTGCATAGGATTCATGATGTGTTACATATTTCCTCGCTAAGTAAATATTAGGGACGACTTGGCCCATACTCACATTTGCTTTAGAGGACATCGATCTTCAGCCCGATAGTTCCTACGAGGAGGGGCCGGTTGCTATTCTGGACCACAGTGAGAGGAAATTGATGTCAAAGATAGTTCCATTAGTACGCGTGCAGTGGCGGCATCATAATGCCGAGGAGTCCACATGGGAGCGCGAGGATGAGACGCACGAACGTTATCCAGAGCTATTTTTACCAGGTATTCATTAGTTCCGAATTTCGGGACGAAATTCTGTTATTAGGGGGGAAGTATGTAATACCACGTAATTTTATTGATTTGTATTTAAGGGATTAATTGAATTAAATGAGAATTAATTAGAAATTAATCCGGATATAAATACTAACGAGATGCGAGTTGGTATTTAATTATGATGATAAAATTGAATATTTTTGAGTATATATGGTATTGAAAATATTTAAATTATCAAGAGGCAAAAATACGACAATTTGGGAAATTTAATTGGAACGCGCATGTCGGTCGCGTCAGGAATGAATTTATATAAATTAAAAAGTAAATTATATTTGTATCAACCGAATAATCATTTTGAGTGCGCCAACGCATCCGGAAGGGTCGAAATAGTCAGAAAACACTAGCCGGGGGTTTAGTTTGGGTCCCGGGGCATTTTTAGGTCAAACCGACAACCTAGAAGGGTATTTTGGTATTTTAAAAATTGAGGAATTAAAAACCAAGAATTTTAGAGTTTATTTTTATATTTTTTAAAGAGGCCACTAAGGCCATTACCAGCAAAAGGTAAGAGAGTGGGCTACGGAGGTTTTGAGAGAAGTTAGAAAGAGGGTAAAGGGGTCTCCAAACCAAACCATCTTCCATCACCAGCATTTTGAAAGGAAATTATGACCGAAAAGAAGAGAGAAAGCCAACCTTTATCATCAACAACGAATCAGAACATCGGATTTAAGGCAAGTGATTTGATGTCATTAATTACAATGAATATTTCCTCCATGTTTAGTGTAGGAACCTTATGCTTTGAAAGTTTTGGAGAAAACCTAAGGGGATTGTTGTAAAACTCTTAATTTTGGTTAGAAATTGCATGTAGAATGATTTTGGATGAAATCGGTACCCTAAAACTTACCTTGGAAGATTTAAAAACGGATTTATGATGAGTATTTAGGCACAATAAAATTCTGTGTTCATGTTCATAGGGTTTGGGGTAAATTTTGGGGACTTATGTAATTGCATATTGATTAGGAGGATTTGTCCCCAAAAATATGTTAAGAAGCGACCTAGGAGTACTCAGAGTAGTTTCAAGACATTAAAATTTTATTGGGATGATTTTAGAATGGAATTAGAGAAGAGAAAAATGAAGAAAAACGAATTGGGGAAAATTCTGGGCATTTTCTGCCATTTCTTTAGAAGACCTTCCCGGGTCGTTCGAACGACCTCGTTCGAATGAGACTTCTAACGAGATGACAGTATCCCTTCTAACGATTTTGTTCGAAGACTTCATTCGAACGACACTCGTTCGAACAACCTCGTTCGAACGAAATTTCTAACGAGTTGACAGAATGGCCTTTTAGGCCTGATTTTATTTTGAACTTCCAGTAAACTTATTTTAATCGAGTGTTAACCTTCCCTTGTTGACTAGTGGATATAGTGGTGAGATTGGAGTACGTTGAGGATTAAAACTTATAATTTTGTAGTAAAGCGAATGACATTTATGTGTTAGGGAATAAGTAACTAAAATTATGACGTGAGAGGGGTTGACAACTTTTAATGTATATTATTCGGGAATTGTAAATGTGTAACATTTAATGACGGCATGGGAATGTAAAATATACCTCTATTGATATTATAAGATATATAAGATGTGTGAATGCTTAGTATATGTGGTTATCTGTGCATAACATACCTACCATACTTGTTATCACGGGAGGTTGGCGTACGATCAGGGCCATCTAATCTTTGTGTGCCTAGGGTGGGATTTAGACATAGGTCAGAGAATGACTTATTGCGGAGTTAATAAGTCTGCTGATCATGGGAGCGTAGGTATGTGCGTGACCCATGTGATGTGAACTATGTTCGCCTCCATTATATGTGATTGTTACTTATCAAAACGGTTCCTGAGAGATTCGAAATACGTGATCCTTATGTACGTGATGTACCGAGATTTGATAGCAGAGTATGTGTGCACCGCAACTTAGTCTAGGGGTGCCATTGTTGTATATTTATGATGATAATGATATACTGGAATACCGAAATGAATTGTTTATATAAGTACAAATGCGAATTAATGTAACATCTTTTGTAGAGTTAAAAATGGGAAAACTCTTAGTAATTATTGTAACTAATTCTAAGGAATGAAGGTAAAACGCAATGTTTATATTCAAATGCCGGTAAATTTAAACTATGAATAGTATAGTAAACTCAGATATTGTATTAGACTAGTTAGTTAGAGGAATAACTAGAATGGGTACGGGTACGTAGGAGTGCACACTTAGTTGAGAGGTGAAGAACTCATATGAGTGCACGCACTATCATGTATTTTATATTCACTGTTTAATGATATTAAACACTTGTTGTATTTTAAACTGTTTTCACAATCGAGCTCTGACCCTTTTGCTTTCAAATCTATTTTCTTGTAAAAACCTTTTAGGTGCCCAGCCACAAGGACACCAAGCGTAGGAGTTCCATTCAGGTGACGTGCTGTAGCTGCTGTGGAAGTTACAGGATCTCGATAGTAGACGCCTCCACTTTCTATCTTGACTCTATTTCAGAATTACTCATCTGTAGAGCATGTCGCCCCTTTTCTTTTAGACACATCTTACTACTCAGTTTTATTTCAGATTTTGTGTTGTAATTAATTTGTAATTCAGACTTTGTATTTGGTGTTATTTTTTAATTGGATTATTAAAGGAGTATTCCTCCAGATTTATTATCATTCCATTATTATTATATTGCGACCGTGTTGTGGTTGTGGTATTAGTATTTCATAATTTAAATGAATTGTATGTTAATCGGATTTAATTGAAATTGACAACTCACTTTTTAAATATTAGGTGGCTTGTAATTATTAAAACGTTTTTTACAGTGATGCTATGAATTGAACCAACTTGACATTTTGAATTAATTTGAATAAAGGAGTAGCTACCCAGTTGTTGATACCAAAATCAGTATGCTGATATAAACGAATCACAAGAAGACACGTGTCGATCTACTTGGTAAAATAGCAACGAGGAAGTCTATTCCCCCGACAAAATCAGACTCATTCCGAACAACAAGTATATTCCGAGGAACTCCAGCTCTCTGAGGAACTCCAACGCTCCAAGGAACTACAACTCTCCGAGGAACTTTTGAACGACGAGCAACTAAGGCGGTTCGAGCTGCATCTCGACCACATCATTGATTGCCAGATGATCAACAGTTCAACTATTCATTGAATGCTTATCATCTTGACGCACACGTTTGAAGAGCATTAAATTAATTACCCCTTCATATGTATATCATTTAATGTATCACCCTTTCAGATTATAGCCTCAAGGCTATAAATACATCGTATCACCCTCATTCAAAGGGACCGGAATTTCTTGATAGAACTTGTAATCGAGAATTCCCAAAACACTCAGCAATAACATAATAGTTGACGTAGGCCATTCCTATAAGGCCGAACCACTTTAAAATTCTTTGTCTTATTTATTTATCTGTGATTGAATAATTAGAGCGATCTAATTTTTTACTTCAACACCGGTATTTAATTAGTCGGGGTGTCACAGGGAAGTCTTCGAAAGAGAGAGAAAGTGTCGTCCGACTCTGAGTACAACTTTAATTTAGATGATTCATCCCTTTTTGTTAAAAATTTCAAGAAATTTCTCAGACTAAAAAGTAATGGAAGTTTTAAAGATAAAAGAGTTTCGAGAAAAATAAAAATGGGAAGAAATTTGAAAAAGATAAAGAAAAAAACTCCCCAAAGGGAGGGGAATAGAGGTTTTATGAGTGTGATAGGAGAGGTCAAAAAGCATATGAGTGTCCAAACAGGTTAAAGCATCAAGGCAAGGTAAAGGCCTCCTTAAATGCCACCCTTAGTGATGAGAATGAGGTTGAGTTAGTGAAGTCAAAAGAAGAATGACCGCATGAATGTAACTTCTCTACATTCATGGCTAGTCATGTGAGTACTTCTAGTGCGCCTCACGATGGTAAGGAACCTACTTAACAAGGACACCTCGATAGTGAAAACGATGTGAGTGAGGGTGAGGATGTTGTAAGTGAGAGCTAGTGTGACCTACAACGCGCCTGTGCCAAGTTATACGCTGAGTCCTTTAAAATGAAAAAGCAAAAAAAGGGTTAGCAACTAGGATCATTGCGCTAGAAAAATATTTTGGGGAGAGAGAGGGAGAGCGAGAGAGATTTTGGAGAGAGAGAGTAGTTTTGAGAAAGAGAAAGGGGACTTGACCAAATAAGTAGCTAGTCTTACGAGTGTGGTCCTTGCATCCATAGAGACTCAGAAGAAACTTGAGGCCCTTGTTTCCCAACTCACTCATGATCTTGAGAGAGGTCAGGAGGTCAAAGTAAAAATTGAGGACAGATCTGGAAATATGGGAAAGATGCTCATTGGCCTCGCTTTAGGGTTTGGTGAGAGGCATGGAATAGGTTTTGACAATGCCTCCACGTCACATGTCGCATCGGAACCGGTTCCAAAATTAATTATGAATTCTTATGGCCCTCAACCAAAACCCCAAAGGAAAGTTCGACCCAGAAAAGCAAACCAAGGTCGGCCTAAGATTATTTATTTATGCACTTGTTGTAAGATAAAAGGACACCTTAAGGAGTTTTGATATAATTTGGGTCGGACTCGATGTACACATACCCCGTCGCACCACTTTGGCGATTTTGATAGCCTTGAAGAGCAGGTTGAGTGTCTTGTCACCACTTTTCGTAGTTTGTTGGAAGTGTTCTAACGGATGTCTTTTCCATCATTAGATACTTCTAATATCTCGACTAGAACCAACAATGACAAGGTTAAATAAAAAGTCACCACTACTCGGTTTCCTAAGCATAAAGAGAAAGCCCTTATGGTCCATGCAACTCTTAAGGCTCATAATACCTCCGAGTGGTATTTTGATAGTGGTTTCTCTAGGAATATGACTAGTGATGTCTCATTTTTTACCAGCTTTGAGGATCGCAAGGATGGTGAAGTCACCTTTGGAGATGTGAGTAAATCTAGCCTTATAGGGCGTGGTACAATAGAGATACCCAATTTTCCTAAGCTATGTAATATTTTTATGTTAAAGGTTCGAAATTAAACCTTCTGAGCATTAGCCAGTTGTGCAATGCGGACTATGCTGTAAAATTTGACCAGAACGGATGTAACATTAATGATCAAGCCTGTAAACTTCTACTGTAAGGGGTGAGGACATAAGATAAATGTTATGGGATTGTGCCTAAGTCTTCATTTGTGTGAAACAGTGCCACGATCTTTTCTACGGATATGTGGCATCAACGTCTATACTACGTTAATTTTAGAGATTTGGAGCGTTTAGTGAAGAAAGACCTAGTATGTGTCTTGTCATCACATAGAAAGCCGACTTCCACGTTTTGTAGACCTTGCCAACAGGGAAAATAAGTCCATAGTCCCCATCAAAAGTTGAGTTCCATTACCACTTCATGCGTACTTGAGTTGATTCACATGGATCTTATAGGTCCTACTCGCACTGAGAGTCTGGGTGGTAAGAGGTATATCCTTGTGATGGTAGATAATTTATCTCGTTATTCTATAATTAGCTTCCTGACAGATAAATTCGATGTTGTAGAGTTTCTTATAACCAAGTGTCGTGTCCTGTAAAATCAACACGCTGTCACTATCAACAGAATGCATAGTGACAATGGCATAAAATTTAAGGAAGAAAAGGTGGATCATTATTGTGATAGCCTCAGCAAAATGAAATTGTTGAGAGGAAGAACCGGATGATTCAAAAGATGGCTAGATCTATGCTTCTAGGTCGTAAAGTTTCTAGGAGGTTTTGGGAAATGACGGTGTCTACCGCATGCCACACAGTGAATAGCGTATATCTTTGTCCATGCACACTTCATACGCCAAGTGAATTGTGGACATGGAAGAAGCCCAAACTTTCGTATTTCTGTATCTTTGGGAGTAAATGCTACATCTTTATAGTGATAGATCAATTAGGAAAGTTCGGCTCCCGAAGCGACGGGAGAATTCTATTAGGATATTCATCGACGAGTAAAGCATACCGGGTTTATAACCTGAGCAACTCTAAGGTTATGGAATCAATAAATGCCACTATTAAATATGATGAGCCTCCAGCATTTATTGATTATGACCATTTGTGTGAGGATGATACACCCCTTAGTGATGATCCCGTTATTCCTCACACACCTAGGGTGACCCTACTTCTGACTATAGGGAGAGTCATAACCCTTTATCCATTCTAGTAGATCCCACCTTAGGGGTCAAGACTTACGCTCAGCTAGAGATTGTTGCTAGTTTTATGTGATATATATCCAAAGTCGAGCCTAAGAATATCAAAGAAGCACTCAAATATGAACACTTGATATCTAAGTTGCTTCAGTTTACAAAGAATGATGTCTCAAAACTTATCCCCCGACCTAGTGAGAAAATAGTGTGATTGGTACTAAGTGGATCTTCAAGAATAATATGGATGAGAATGGTACCATTATACGTAATAAGTCTAGGTTGGTCGCTCAGAACTACACATAGATTGATGGTGTAGACTTTGAGGAGACATATGCTCCTATTGCGAGGCTTGAGTCCGTTCTCCTACTATCAGGCATTGCATGCCATCTGCGCTTTAAGATATATCAAATGGATGTTAAGAGTGCCTTTCTGAATGTAATTCTATAAGAGTAGGTTTACGTCGAAGAATCGAAAGGGTTTGAAGACCCTAAGCACCCTGGACACTTCTATTATCTGAGGAAATCCCTGTATGGTTTGAAGAAAGCACCCCGTGCTTGGTACGAGAGGCTTACTTCCTATCTCTTAGCCCGTGGCTTCAAAAGAGAGGGAGTAGATAAGACGTTATTTGTTAGGAGAGGATAATGTGCTATTTTAATTGCCCATGTCTATATGGATGATATAGCCTTTGGATCCATGTCCCATTATGCTCATAACTTTAAGGAGGAGATGAAGAGTGAGTTCGAGATGAGCATCATTGGTGAGATTACATTCTTCTTTGATCTCTAAGTTCATTAGATAAAGGATGGAATGTTCATCTCCTAATTCAAGTATGCAAGATACTTCGTCAAGAAGTTTGGGTTAGACACCGCTAAGCATTCTCGCACCCCAATGAGTACCTCAACGAAGCTTAGTAAGGACACTTCAGGCAAGGATGTAGATCAAACCTTATATCAGAGTATGGTAGGTAGTCTTCTCTATTTGACTGCTAGTCATCTCGACATAACCTTTAGTGTTGGAGTCTGTGCGCGATATCAAGCATCCTCGAAAGAGTCACACTTACACACTCTTAAATGTATTATCAAATACGTTAGTGGAACTCTTCCATACGACATTTGGTATTCCATTGATATCGATCAACATTTATCCGCCTATTCAGATTTTGATTAGGCCAGCGATGCAGATGGATGTAGGGTCACATCAAGTGGGTGTTTCTATTTTCTCATTGATCTTGTCTCGTAGATGAGCAAGAAGTAGAACTCCATTTGTTTGTCCACTTTGGAGGGTGAGTACATCGTCGTCAGTATTTAATGCACAAATCTCTTTTGGATCAACTAGATACTGGAGGATTATTGGATATCACTGGACACCATGACTATTTCCTGTGATACACATATCCTGCAATCTAGTCTAGCTTTCATGCACCAAACACATTAAGACACGTGAGCACTTTATCCGAGACCTAGTATAGCAGAGGGTCGTATCCTTGAGCTTTATGACCACCAACCGCTAGTTAGTCGACAACTTCTCGAAACCTTTAGATGCCCCTAGATTTGAGAATTTTAGGAAGTCTTTAGTTATTTGCACAGTTGACTGAGGGTTGGTTATGTGATTGTTTTTCACGTGCATATTCTTGGTTCCTATTGCTAGTCTATATCATTTGTATTATTATTGTATTATTTTTTTCCTTTTCATATTTTAAAAAAATCCAAAAAGATTTTTGTTTTTTTAAATAAGAAAAATACAAAAAGATTTTTGTTTTTTAAGAAAAATTGAAAAATATTTTCAATTTTTATGAAAAAGACAAAAAGATTTTGTTTTTATAATTTTTTTTTGAAAAACACAAAAATATATTTGAAGTTTGTTTACACATTTTATGGATGGACATTTAGGATGGCCAAGTCACCACATCATGCCATTATCCACGTGACTATTTGGTAGTGTTTTGAGACACAACTTTATTTCATCCATGTGCTTTGTAATGTTTGGAGTCATTGAGATGTAATTAGCGATTACTTTCTAGTTGTTTGCCTCATTGTCTCCCTTAATGCACACATGCACAAATTGATTTTTGTTCTTGTCTATCACATGGTGGTCAAAATGTTTTCATCTCAATCCTGTCTCAAAATGAACCAAATGCAATAAAATGAGTCAATGAAAGTCGTGCATATAAGAACTGTTGCCCGTGAGAATATAATTAATATTGAAAAGATAATGAGTGAACATGGGAAAGGGATGCTAGAGGCATATGAACTTGTCCTGAAAGCCCCCGCTTAAAAAGAGCTCGAGAAAAAATTAAGGCAATAAAAAAAATATATGCCAAAATGGGGCCAATAGGAAATCTCTTAAAAAGAGAATTTAAAACCTTAATTAAAAAAATGCATTATTATCTATGAGGGAGTTTAGTGGGAAATCAACGGGTTCTCACGTTCTGACAAAGTCTTGAAAAATTATTTCATAATTTTAGACGTTATTGGTGTGGAAATCATTTTAAACTTTGAATTGTCGATTAGATTGAGTCATTTTAATATAAATTCAACTTTTTATACATAAGGACAATTTTGAGTTCATTCGTTAGGAGTATCCAAAATTCATTGTACACATATGATTATGAATGTTTGAGTTGATTTTCCTATTGAATATGTTCATTCCCCTACACTGCTTTCATCGAGTTGGTTATGTTCGTGTAAATTCATGGTGTGATTTTTTGTTCTAAATTTTTTTGTAAGAAAATTTTCAAAAAGAGAAGGTTATTTATTTGTGACACACTGCGTATGTATTGTTTGTGTTTTCTTACCTTGTCTATTTGGGACATCATAAAAAGGGGTATAACAAATTATGGGAGAGTGGGAAAGTTTGATTATTTAATTATTTGATTGTGCTTAATCAATATAACATTTATTCTTATCATTTAATTTCAAATTTTTGGACGTCACGGGTATTTATTTTTTGTCTCATGTGTGTAGGTACAAGTTGATGATCATATATTTGGCACACCCTAATGATGACAAAGAAACATTGGAGATTTGAAGTTTTCAAGATTTTAAAGATTTCAAGACATGTATTTTAATATTTCCATTTGAGGGGTTTGGGGGATATGAAATTGTATGTCTTAGGATTTTTTTTGTTGCATAATTCGAATATTTTTATGTATGTACTGGCATAGACATATGGGGAGATTTCTAATGACATAATCTTATGATTGTCTGCTAGAATCTAGGAATTATTGGAATTATTTTAGATAACATATGATATGTCGTATACCGGTACATTGTCACATCTACACATGATCATCCATGACATCTACTATCCGTATCATTGGCAACGTGCTCTGTATTGACCCAACTCAAATTTATCATTTATCGATGAGTCAACCCAGTCCAGTCCGAGCATTAGGTGTGAAGTGCAATAAAACAACTTATATAATGTTGCTAGTCCAGTTTTATTTTAGTTATCATTTCACTTGTTTAACATGAGAATCAAGTTTCATGATGAACTACATGTGTGGCCCATGGGAAGCACCCCGAGTCCAAGTAAACAGAGCTACTAACGTAAAATAAGTAAATTACACTTACATGTATAACGCCCTTAAAATACGAACCCGCACCCTACCAGCTATAACAAAGTGGGGATGTGAGTCTATGCCCAGTGAAAAACATACAAGCAGTATAGAAATGAACGACAGTAAGGAATATTCACATGCTACAATCACATGCATGCAAAAATATATATGTATCTACATACATATAGGTATACCTTTGAAAAATACATATTCAAATGCATTAACTGTTTCACTTCCAAAAAATTTACTCCCCTAGATTAACTTACCTTCCTTTATTTGCACGTAGTATTTCTCACTTTGTTTAACACGCTCGGTTCCACAAATAAAACTGTTACACTTAATTTGTACCAACCCATTCCTTTACCGTAATCATATTTTTTATTCATTTAAATATTTTAGTGTTTTCATTGAAAAGTGCCATTTCAACGCACAAATTCACCACGTTAGAAAATACTTGTTTGTCATTTGAAAACCCTTCAATACATACTTATGCAAATTATGGGTTTATCAACTTAGGTTACTTAACCATCCATTTGCCCACTTTACTTTACCCATTTGCCTTAACTTATGGATATTAATAGATTTACACATTTACTTGTCCACTTCGCCTTTTTACCGAAATATTTATTTCATTCACTCAAGTTAGGTTGCATTAACACATTTTACCACATAACCCATTTCTTGACATGTTCCTTATTCCATTTATTATTTTTTGAAATTATACCATTTACCATATACTTACACGGGCTCCACACCAACGGATATGCGCATCATATGCTCTGACCAGTGATTTAGGACTTTTAACCAAAAGGCTCAAGGCCCTTCCTGCTTATTCCCGGTTGCATTTGAGTCCTTTTATAATGTGTTTAACAATTCACACATGTACACATTATTCCCCTTTTTTTACTTTTTCCCGCCCGAAGCCAAAACTCGGACTTAACCGTTCGTTTTTCCATTAACACTTGGAAAATTGTTTCTTTTCTTCTTTAAGTCCCTTACCCACACACACATGATTTATAATAAAATCATTCACTCCTTAGGACTTACTTCATTTTAACACGCATTAGTGTAGAGACATTCTTTAACATTTTTATTCCATAAAAATGTTCCACTTTATGTAAATTATCGATTTACCCTTTGTTTACCAAACTTGAATTTAGTTTTCTTAACGAGTGTTATTTCTCAAAAATGGTTATTAAGTTTCCAACTTAAAATTAAAAAACTTTAGCCATTTAACCCTTATTTAATACCACACTTATGCCAACTTCCACACTTTTTACAAGACTACTCTTTTATTTCTTAGAAATTGTCATTTCTTCCATTTAGCACTAGTATTCTCATACTCTACATTTTTCAATGTTTTGTTCCACAAAATATCCCTCATTTTATTCCGAAATATTCATTAGTATTCTTACTAGAAAACACGTTAAGTCAATATCATCAAACAATTTTATTCCCTAAAAATGTTTACTATTTCTCTTTACTAAAAAAACATGAAAATATCATTCCTTACATTTTTACTCCATAAAAATGTATATGATTTCCTTTTACTAGAATTACACCAAACAACATTATTTCACATTTTTATTCCATTAAAAATGTATATTATTTCGTTTTTACTAGAAATACACCAAACAACATAATTTCACATTTTTATTCCATAAAAATGTATATTATTTATTTTTAATATAAATACACCAAAACAACATTATTTCACATTTTTATTCCATAAAAATGTATATTATTTCTTTTTACTAGAAATACACCAAAACAGCATTATTTCACACTTTTATTCCATTAAAATATTTATTAATTATATCCTGAAATTTATTTTATTTCAAGACCCAATTTAAATCATCTTTTGATACTCATTCCATACAAATGCCAAGATGTTATAGAGTACACTACGGGAAAAGACCAATGCGACCCCATCTCTATATCCTTCCTTTCTCGAGCGATTTCACATAGATCCGTTACTATGGCTAGGGAAGATTGACATTTGCAATGTTGTATAATGATGTCTTAGATGGCTTCAACCACTTCTATTGGCGTACTTTCACTGGAGCACCATACCCATTGGGAGTAATTTTATTTTTGACTTTATTTTTGCATTTCTTTTTATAATTCTTTTGTGATAGATTTTTTTAGGGTTTTTATCTTTTTTATTTATTAGATATGATTTTATAAGGTGGTTGGGTACAATACTCAATTGTTTAATTTAAAGCACTTAGAGGTAGATCCATGGCCTATGATGAGCGGATGGAGGAAGGAGAACAGGGTTTCCAAAACCTTACCGTTATTCAAGAATATGAGGGTTGTTCTGAATGCCCCAGTGAGTGACAATGTTGGTCTTTATTGCTTATTTTTTATTCTCATTTATTCTTGAATTGTATTTTGATGGTTGGATTTCTTTGAACAAGTGACACTCTTCCCTTGGAGAAGGTAGATAGATGATATGGGGGCAACTAGCTTCCATACTCAGATGCATCGATTATTGTCACACGAGTTTGGGTACAACTGGAACCTAAGGGTGAAAAAGTACCACTTAAGTTGTTTAATACAAGATTAAACTATCAAAATGGCTTGGAACAGTTTGTTGAAGAAACTCTTTTCTGAAAACAAATTTTAAACACAAGGTGCGAAAAACAGTATGAATGAGTAATTTCAGTTATAGGTTTACCAGTTCTGAAAAATAAAATAAACAAACACAGCCTTAAGAAAGGGATGAGAGGAAGAGGAAGTGTACACAAGAAATTTTAACGTGGTAAAACTCCACCCAATTGGGGAAACATCCACGGTGATCTCTACACCACAAAAGTAAAAAATCCACTAAAAATGAGTAACATATTACAAGCTATATAAAAATCAAGACACACAATCAAACCTAAACTAAGTTCAGAAATGTACCAACTCCTCTGGTGTGTTCTGACTTCTCCTAAGGTTCTAATGTTGCTAATGTTCTCCCAACTTCGTAACTTTACTCCTTTTAGCTTTACGTCGGCTCTAAATTTGCAATATCTCAACACCAACACTTTTCAGCATAGTAGTGTGAAGGTATATGTGGTGTAGTGCTCTAAACTCATGCATGCAACTCACACACACTTAATTACAAACAATATGAATAACAAATTACGAACAGATCTCTCAAGATGCAAGGGTTTCTAAAATCAACTTAGTCAAATAAATCAAACTTTGGATCTTTTAAATAACTGCAGATCAAGGGGGAGTCTTGCTATACAAACTAGCCAAGATCATATACACTTTCTTTATTTGAAAACATTAAATTATTTCAAAAAACATGAAATAATTTTAAAAGTGAAATCCCCAATCAAAATCCCAAACTAGATCTAAGTCTGAAAGTTTGAGTAAGATGAAATTAGAAAGAGTTTTGTTTGTTTAGGGTTTGTAAACAACATTTATTTTGAAAACAACCAACAAAAATAGATTTCTCGAAACAAGAAATTAGATCTAGTAAATAACTAAGTGATCTGTATCATAGAAATCAAATCTCAAAATTCTATACAAAAAAATATAGACTTAATCAACGTGATTAAGTTGGTAAAGAGATATAAGACAGTAGAGGAAAAACTTCACAAATCTTGAACTAAAAACACTCAGAAAAAGATTTTCTGGTTTGGATTTGGTTAAAGTTTGAGTTAGGATTTGTAAAAACTCTTCGAACTCTCTCTCTCTCTCTTATCTCTATTTTCTCTCAGAGGTTAAAGTAACAAAAGTAGCAAAATAATAGACAAAGTCTCCTTATATACTGAGAGAAGAAGTCTCTAGAACGTTAAGGGAAAATGAACGATGAGGATTAAATTGAAGTTAATCTAATGGCTACCAACCCACCGCTTTTAAAACAGATTTGGTTAGTTCAAAAATAAACACGAGGATTAAAAGAAAAAACATGCAGATCATTGATTAGAATATATCTAATGGTCCACAAAGAAGCTTAAGTATGTAAGAGGCAGAAAACACATATCTGGTCGTTATATAGTCAAAACGTGATAGGTTGAGATGCAATGTAAAACGTGTGTTTTTTAATTCTTAGAAATACAAATTGTACCCACAATATTCTCAAGTGCTTTTGGTTTCTACCCAACTAGATTTTATGTTATAAAAACAAATTATAATCTAGGCCCAAAAGTTTTAAAACCAATATTTTTAATTTTTAAAAATCATTTTAAACTCTTAGAAATTATTTAAAAATTTCCAAAAGTAGTAGAAAATAAATTTTAAAGGAATTAACTCATAGATAACCAAATATAGCATGATATAATATATGTATGCATCCTAGTGTGTGGTGTTGGTGATATACCTTTGAGAACTTGTAAAGTTATCATGTAGAGTTTGAGGTTTCTTTGGTAACTAGGGATTTGACTCAAATTTTGTCACAATTTCCAAACTACATGAGCACCTATATAGTATAGACTTAAGTAAGTCAAAAATATAAGGTGATTCAATCTCCCCTTTGGAAATATGAGACAAAATCTCCTTTGAGTCAAAGAGGACTCGTAGGGATGCAAAACGAAATAAGAAAAACTTATTCCTATACAAAATTTTCTATCTACCCAATATCCTAGAAAAGAAAAGTACATAAATCAACTAATTACAGACCAATATCCTAACAAAATGTAATGCAAAAACGGTATTGATACCTGTAGATAAACACTAAGATCAAGATTTTTAGAGATGTACACAAATAAGGTATTCAAATAAGACTCAAATGTCTCCCCCATTTTGTCTTAGATGGACAAAGGGTAAAGAAAAACAGTCAAAAATCATGCCAATTGACTTTCGTAAAGATTCAAAACGAGCATTATCTAAAGGTTTGGTGAACAAATTAGCTGGTTATAATTCAGTAGGCAGATAGTAATTTCCAACTCCTTGGATTCAACTAACTGGCAGATAGTAATTTCCAACTCCTTGGATTCAACTAACTCGCGTATGAAATGATATCTAATTTTAATATGTTTAGTATGAGAGTTATGAATAGGATTTTTAGAAATATTAATCGTGATTTGATTGTCACAATAGATATGTAACTTGTCTTCAGTGATACCATAACCATTTAGAATTTGTTTCAACCATAGTAATTAAGAGCAACAACTTCCTGCTGTAATATATTCTGATTCGGCAGTAGAGAAGGAAGCGCTTTTTTGTTTCTTACTACTCCATCCTACCAAGTTGTTACTAATGTAGTAACACGCTCCTTAAGTACTCTTACTATCATCGATACAACCGGCCCAATCAGCGTCGGTGTAACCTACTATAGTACTAGAGGTGTCTTTAGTGTACCAAAGTCCTAAGTTTAGAGTGCCTTTGATGTATTTGATAATTCTTTCAACACATAAAAGGTGACTTTTTTTAAGATTGTTTTGATATCGGACACACACGCAGACAGAGTACATGATGTCAGGACGGGAGGCAGTAAGATGAAGTAAGCTTCCTGTCATACTACAATACAAGGTGGTATCAATAGATTTTCCATTCTCATCTTTAGAAAGTTTAACAGTGTTACTCGTAGGAGTCCTAGCGTCTTTAGTTATTTCTAGGCCAAACTTTTTAACAATATATGAAGCATATTTAGATTACGATAGAAATAATCCTTCTGGATTCTGTTTAACTTGGAGTTTAAAGAAGAATTGTAACTCCCCCATAAGTGACATCTAAAATTCTTTGTGCAAAATGTCAGAGAAGGTCTTAACTACTAAAGGGGAGGTGGAACCTAAAATGATATCTTCAACATAAACTTGAGAAATAATAATGTTGTTGTCAAAATGTTTGACAAATAAGGTTTGGTCATTTCCTCCTCTCCTAAATCCATTATCTAAAAGAAAGGTGGATAAACGCTCAAACCAAGCTCTAGGAGCTTGTTTTAACCCATAAAAATCTTTTTAAAGACGATAAACATAATTTGGGTATTGAGGGTCAATAAACCCTTTGGGTTGTTCTACATAGGCCTCTTCAGATAAAATTCCATTAAGGAATGCTGATTTAAGATCCATTTGATATAAAGTGAAATGCAAATGACATGTTATGGCAAAAAGTAAGCGAACAGATTCGAGGCGAGTGACGGGAGAAAAGGTATCCTTGAAATCTATTCCTTCAATCTAAGAGTATCCCTGGGAAACTAATCTAGCTTTATTCATAATAATCATCCCAAATTCATCCGTCTTATTTTTAAAAATCCAACGTGTGACAATAACCCTTTAATTTTCAGGCTTGGGTACAAGATACCAAACATCATGAATGAAAAATTGAAGAAGTTCCTCCTGCATAGCACTTATCCAAAAGGTGTCATTCAAGGTTTCATTTACATTTTTGGGCTCAATAAGAGACAAAACATGCAAAATGAGCAATGTTACGAAGTTGAGATCTTGTATGAACAGGCTCAGTAGGATTACCAACTATACTGTCTAAAGGATCATCTTTTGAAACCTAGTTAGGTACATCAGGGGTCTCAGTTGGTAAAGATTCAACAATTTTTGGAGAGTCATAATTTAAAATGTTTTCATACTCATCCATAATAATTAATTCTTTGGTCTTACTTTCTACATTAGTGTTACTTAAAATCACATTAATGGATTCCATCATGGTTTTGGTACAAATATTGTAGACACAATAGGCTCTACTGTTTGGAGAATATCCTAAAAAGATGGCTTTATCACCTCTGGTTTCGAATTTAGACAGATGTTCTCTATCCTTACAGACATAATAGTAGTACCAAATGTTCTAAAGTATTTTAGGTTAGGTTTCTTTCCATACCAAAGCTCATAGGATGTTTGTTTGGTATTCTCTCTTCAGTATACGTGATTAATTATATGACAGGCAGTACAAATGGATTCTACCTAAAAATACTTTGTAGATTTTTTTGCATAAATCATCACAAGGGCCATATCTTGAAGAGTGTAATTTTTTCGCTTACCAATCCCATTTTGTTGAGGTGTCTTAGGATCACTAAATTCATGTTTGTAACCATTATAGTCACAATATTTTATGATACCTGACTCTACAAATTCTCCTTATCATCACTACGAATTATATCTACTTGGGTGTCCTTTTCGTTTTCTATACGAACTAAGATTTTCAAAAACTTTTAAAAGGATTCCGATTTATGTTTTAAGAAGGCAACCCAGGTAAATCGATTGAAATCATCAACCATAACAAGGATGTAACTGTTTCCACAAAGACTAACAGTACGAGAAGGACCCATTAGGATAATATGGATGAGTTCTAGAGGTTTAGTGGATAGAACTTCTTTAACATTCTTATGGGGAGCTTTGACAATTTTTCCATCTTGACATGGACCACAAACAATGTTTAAAATTGGATTGATCTTGGGAAGACCTCAAACTATCTCTTAGGAGCATAATTTGCCAAGATTATCATAGTTAATGTGACTTAACCTATTATGCCATATCTCATTGTCATCCATTCTGGCAATGTTACAGACCTCTATACTTGGATTGACTTTTTAATAGTTATCTGGAGTATGAAGTCCTGTAATAATGCAGTCACCATTTTAATTTAAAATTTTACAATTGTTCTTTCAAAAAGTGACAGTATGGTTGGAGTCACAAAATTGTGATATACTTAGTAAATTGGCTTTAAGTCCTTTTACCAAGAGAACATTCTCAAGAATGGGTAATCCTTCTTCATGAAGTGTTCCTTTACCAATGATCTGGGCTGATACACCATCTCCAAATGAGACTTTTCCTCCAGAGAAGTTGGTTTTGTTTGAAAGTTTGGAATCATCCCCGATCATATGTTTGGAACATCCTGAGTCTAAATACCATCCAGTTGTAGTATGTTCATCTCTAAAAGCATTGATCACTATATTGCATTTTAATTGGGGTAATAGATCAACTTTTATAACCCAAATTCCTCTAGTTTTAAATTTGCGCTTATTAGCTCGTATTTGATCAAACTTGCAAGCTTCTGTCTTTTCTTCAAGAGATTTTTGTGCAATTTTATTGCTGTTATAAATAATTGGAGCAATTGGTCTAGAATAGAATCCAGTATTCCTTCTTATAAATTGTCTTTTAGTATTAGTCATTTTCCTTCTATTACGATAGTTAGAGATCTTGTCTAGCTGTTTAGGAAGGATAGAGTTGTTTCGGCTTCTCCTAGAATAGTTGAAGTTATGGTAAACATGAGAAGTATAGACTGGATTACATAGACGTTTGGAATAGAAACCATATAAGGAATGTCCATAAACATCACAATAGGAGCAGTAAAGATGGCACGTTGAACTCATAACCTTGGGAAATTTATTATTCAAAGGTTTGTCTAGGTTTTGATCTCTAGTCTTATTCTTAGGTGGCACAGGATGAAACGTCGAATCATCTTGTCGAATAGGGGGCAGACATATTTGGTCTTTAGTTCAACATTATGCTTAGAGTTGCATGATTCACCAATGTCTAACTTCAGTTGATTTTTATTACAATCATTTTTTAAACCTTGGAAATCTGGATAAGTTATAATATATCTTTTGCCACCAGCACAAACTTTATGGTTTCAAAGTTTTTAGTCTGTGTCTTAGAGTTAAGATAAAAACCTATTCCAGTTCTGTCATCAGAATTGGTTTTGCTTTCAGCTACACAATCTTCAAAACACTTAGAAATATTTTCAAATTTCGTGAATTTTTTTAAGACTGTGGATGTCTTTTCTTTTGTTTGTTACAATTCTAACAACGTTCCTTTGTATTTCTTTTCCAGAATTTCATTATAGTTAGACAACTCTTTCAGCTTTTGTTCAAAATTTTTGGTTGCATTTTCATGAGTTAGACATTGAGTAGTATACTCTTTAGTATTTTGTTTGATCATCAAACTTAAGGTTTCTATATTCTGGGTAAGATCCTTAATAGATTTTCAAGCCTAGTGCTTTTCTTGAGAGTTTTTGTGTAAAGTGTGTGAATGTCAGGAATGTCATCATTTTCCGAGTAAGTAAGTGTGCAGTGTGTAGTGTCCCCTAGCGGTTCATTTTTAGAACTCACACACCCATTGACATCAACAATAGAGGGTTCCCTTTGACTCACACATGAAATTTGAAGCATTATCAACATTCTCAAGCAATGAGGCAGATAAACCAGTAGGCACAATATCAGTCATGGTGTGATCAGATTCCTCATCAACATTGTAGATTATCTTATAAAATAATGACATACAAGGGCTAAAAGTGTTAGATGACTCAGATTGATCATTTTCAGAGTCACTTGAGTCATCCCAAGTCTTGCTTAAATGAACCCTATTATGTTTGTGAATTTTGTCTAAGTTAACTTTACAGTCACTAGCCATGTGTCCTAACTTTCCACATCTATAGCATTCAACATTTTTAAGGTCTTTCTCAAGTCTCTTGTGATTGTCAGACCGGTATTTGTCTTGTCTTCTCTCATGAGTCATATTGTTAGATTTATTTGTATAAGTAGGTTTGCCTTATCTTTTCGCTATTTTATTTCAAAAGCTCATAATTTTCTTAAACTGTTTAGACATTAAGGCAGTCTGATTATCCAAAGTATCTAAATTATGGTCCTCATCAGAGTCTAAGTCCATTTTAGGTATGTTAAATTCAGGTGTGCCGAGTTTAGATGAAAAGACAAGATTGGAGGTAGACTATCTATTTTGTGACTGGGTAAATTTTTCTTAAATTATAATTCCATTTCCACAGTTCTCAATTTACTACTGAGGAGTTTAGGTGTAAGATTTTTATTATCCATCTCCTCAATTTCATATCTCTTATTATCAAGTTTTTGTGGAAATGATCTTAGTATTTTAGAGACAATTTCCTTTCTATCATAAATAATCCCATTAGCATGCAATTTGGTCACAATGTCGATGAGTTTAATATAGAAGTCATCAAATGATCTAGTCTCAGTCATGATCAAGGAGTTATAGTGTTGGATTAACATTTGAGTTTTAGCAGCTTTAACTCTGGTATCACCCTCATGTCCAGTCACAAGGGTGTCCCATGCTTCTTTAGAGGTAGAGCAGGAAGATATCCTCTTAAATTCGTGTTCATTGATAGACATGAATATGGAATTTTTTCCTTTATTTTTATTAAGTGAAATCTATTTCTATTCTTTGGTGAATTCACTTAGTAACTTTCTAATCCTCACAGTACTACCTTCAGCAGTTGGTTTATTAGGAAAGGTGTAACTATTTTCAATAACTTCACAGACATCATCTCCCAAAGTCCCTTGGATGAATGCCACCATCCTTACCTTCTAGTAAGGAAAGTTGGCTCCATAAAAAAGAGGGGGTCTGGACAGGTTATCTAGTCTCTCAAATTTCTCGTCTATAATTTGTTTTGAGAAAACAATTTTTGAAACTCAAGATCTAAAGAATTTTTTAGAAACCAATGCTCTGATACTAATTGAAAAAGTACCACTTAAGTAGTTTAATACCAATCCATAATTTGTTTAATGCAGATGATTCATTTGCTTCGACATTTTGTGGGAGACTTTGTCTATAAGGATGGCCTATGGATCACCAACCCTTTCTTCTCTTTTCCCTTATATTCAACTTTCATTTCTTATAATGGCTATTCCTATATCTAAATCATTATTTGCCTATCTCGATGGGTTATAGACTATATGTATGTATAATATAGATTATGATATGTTTAATTTATGCTTGATCACTTTGTGGCATAATCATTTGATTAACTAGAGTCTGTTAGAGGTGGCCCTTCAGTTCTGGTACCAAGAACACTAGATGTTCCATTGTGAGTTGGACAATATGTGTCCTACCTATGAGGAATGTTTTTGCTATGTTGGGTATCTACCCTCAAGTGTTAACCACTATGTCTGAATTTTCTCATTCTCTGAGAGAAATATGGGTGAGTTGCTGCATATTTCACCATCTTTGTCTCGACCATTGGTGAGAGGGGGAGTGATCTATCTCCCTATGGTGCTAGAGTCAGTACAAAACTAGGGTGTTAATGATGTAGAATTTGACGTAGTTATTCCTTTGTTTTGAATGGAAAAGCATTACTAGTAATGGTGGTAAGAGCACGAACACCGAAGTTCCTGCTATAGTTCTGTGGATGCACTATCGCTATAATATGGCTACCACTATTTTGGTGGAGATGTTGAATGGCCTTAACGACTAAAAAGAGGATCCTTTCACATTTTATGGAGGATCCCCGTAATGTTGTACATGTAATTAGTAGAGAGTTTATGTTTGTCTATGCCTCATTTATTTCCTTCAACCTGTGTGTAGAACTTATGTCTTCGGTCTTACGTTAATTTTGGTGCATCCGTGGATGATTTGTCAGACTAGTTGCTAGAAATGGGGCCAGTTGTATTCATTGGTCCATGCCCTAATAGGGTGTGTTAACATTTATCTTGAAGCTAGATGATTATCAGTTTTTCCATCGCATAGTCCTTCTTAAATCCTATTTTTATCTCTTATAGAGACTTTTGCATCAAGCAAACTGGGAGAAAATTTTTCCTCTGTGCATAAATAATTACTTCCTTATGGAGAACCTGACCAAATCCTTAGGGATATCTTTGGGAAGTTTGTGGCAGCATCGAAGACCTTCTCGTCCGACCTTATTTATATGATATGCTTCAATAGTTTTACGCGATTACTTGAAGTGGTTATGGAAGGATAATGTTTTGAAGGTTTGTGCTAAGGAGTCCAGCCAAAGATGGCTCATGGAAGTTGAGGTTATTGAAGAGGGCGCGGTGTTTCTGACTAAGTTTTAAAGTGTACCATTGTGTTGAATGTATGCGGATACAGACTCGGAACGAGGATTATTAGAGACCTCCAGAAGGTGGTGATGGTGACAACGATGATGATGATGATGATGATGAGGGTTCTAGAAGGTGAGGAGGGATTTTTGAGTATTTTTTGGTTAAGTGTTTGGTGTAAAGGTCTAGCTTGTTTGTTGGTGTAGTGTTTGGTATTTCTTATCTGTTGGTATAGGCATGAGTGAAGGTTTGTTTATTGAGTAGCATAGGTGTTTGGGAAATATTATTGTTGATGTGTCATGTAAAAGGATGTGTTTTGAATAATGTATTCAAATAAATACCAATTCATTATATTGAGTTATGCCTTTGTGGAAGAGTCATTTATATTTGAACTATCTATACACATCGCTAAGTCATGCATAATCCTTTTGCCTAATTAAAATGATGATATAGAGTTTATGCTTCTTGACAAGGAAAAATACAAGAATTTTGTGAAAGATAAAGGACCACACCTAAAGTTACTTTATGAGGTGCCTCTGTGGCGATGAAAAAGGTTTGTAGTGTTTAGAAATAATTTGAGAGGATAAGGTCCTACGTAGTTTTATAGTGAGAATGAGAGATATTTTTAATGTTTTTTTGAATAAAAAGGATGTGGGAATTTCGTAGCACTACGAGAGTCGGATTAAGGATATAACTTTTTGAGATGATCTAAGTTGACTGGGTGTGCCATTTCTTATCCATCGAGCTCAATGATCATAAAGGCACCTCCGTATAAAATCTTCTTCACTCTAGTTGGGGTTGAATTTCCCTTTAGGGTCCCACATAGGTTTTACAATTTCTTTGAGATCAAGGTCGCCTTCTTGCACACCGCGGTCTCTGACTATCTTGTTAAATGATCAAGCAATGCGGGGATGATACCCTTGTATGTTGTATGAATCCTTTAGTCTATTTTCATACAATATTTCTAGCTCGATGTCTCAGTTTTGGTGCTAATTTATTTTGCCCATTTGTCTCCCAAGGATAACTTATAGGGAAGAGATCTCAAGTTCAATAGGGAACACTATTTCCATGCCATAGAGTAAGGAATATAGGGTATCCCTAGTGAGCGTTCTCATAGATGTGCAGTAGCTACAGAGAGCGTAAGGGATCCTATCATCCCAATCTATGCAACACTTTGTCATCTTAGTGATTATAGATTTGAGGTTCTATTTGCAACTTCAATAGTCCCATTGGTTTTGGTACATAGGGTAAAGACGTGTGCCTCTTGAAAGTACCCTCTCTTGTCCCTCGTTTTCTTTGCTGGCTCAATTTTGTAACATCAATACTAAATACCCGAGGTTTCATGGCAAATTCTAAATATGTTTCGAAAATGATTTTTTAGAATTTTAAAATCTAATTTTATAAAATCCCTAAATTGATTTTGTGTAATATGTTATATTTTTGAATTTATCTATTTATTTTATACTTAAATATTTTTATATTCTAATTTTTGTAGTTTTATAATTTTCCAGAATTTAAAAATTAATTTTCATTGGTTTTATAATTTTTTGGAATTTATTAAATGTTGTTTTAGTTATTTAAAAGAAATAAAATAAAAATAAATTATTTCTTAATTAAAATTTAACCTATATAAAAATGGTACCATTTTGTTTCCAATTTGAAATTGCAGTATTTTGGTTTTGCAAGTGGATTGGACATGTGTTGGCTGGGTAGACCTTCTGCCATTTTTTCGATCATGGCTTAACCCTTTTGTCCCTCTCTATGCACTGATTTTTTTATGTATGTGTCCTCATAGATTGATTTTTCGTGTCATATCATTTATGCTCTTAGTTCATTACCTATGCGCCCTTATTTTTTGGGTAATTACAATCTTAACTAAGACGTTCCACCATCTCTATAATTAGAGAACTTAGGTCCTTTATTTTTTAGAGAGATCTTTTTTGAAAACCTAACAAAACTCTGCCAAACTTGCTTCTCAGCTATCTCTCTATATTTTCTAAAGTCTTGCTTTTTTTTAGAGAACTTTTCTAAATATTTCCATCCTATAATTTCTACCATATCTATATGTGAGGATGAGTGTTTAGTTGTTGATTATCTATATGGTTTGTGGTGTCGAGACGCGTGGAGTTCATGTGGTTAAGGAGCTTGCATATTCTCGTGACACCTTTTGGTAACGATCTCTAATTTTCGTACAAAACTTATGTTATGGTTTTCCTCTTTTACATAGGGTTTTAAATGACTTGAATGGTTTTAAAAAATTTACAAACCGTAGTTTTGGAAGGATCTATTATCTTGTTGATCCATTATTAAATTGTTATGCATATATACATATTGTGATTAATAGATCTTGTTTAAACTAAACTTCATATACATACTCTAGACTTGGTTTAGTGTGATTTTTTGTGCGGATCACTTGTGTGTGTTTTTTTTGTAAATCTCACAATCTTATTTCTTCTCACATAAGTTATTTTCCACAAGGTTGAATTACCAATTCATAAAGCAACACTTTTATATACTTGGCTTTAAAATTAATTTCTCAAGCTTTAGCAAATTTCAAAATTATATTCTTTGTTACCTCTTTAATGGATAGAGTGGCTTTGAGTGTGAATTTGTGTCGATATACTTATTTAGTTTGGTCTAATTCAGTGGTTTGTGGGTTTTTTTAGTGATTGCCTTGGAGTACTAATTATACTAGGAGTACTAGTTCGTTTACACAATCTTAAACAGTAATTTGTACCCAAACTATTGTTATAGTGGACTTGTGGTATGTGTGGTCTTGGAACTAAAAGATCCGGGGGTTTAATGTTTCCCTGGGTTCCTCATTAATAAATATTGTGTTCATCTCTCTTGTCCTCATCTCATTCTGTCTCTATTTTTTTGTTAGACTTTGAACATCACACTAACTTAAATTGTCATTTTCGTGTGTGTGTTTATTTCAACCATTTAAGTTTAAAAGGTTTTTACCAAAGAGTTAAAGGAGATTTTTAATCTTAACACTTTTGTGTCCACGGATTACCTTCAAATGGTATCAGGGCTGTCAGGATTACTTTATTTAAAAAAAAATTATTACTCTTTAAGATCTCGAACTCTTTATTAATATTATTTTAAATGGATGACCAAAATCGTGGTTCTATATGTCGTCCTCATTTTTATGTTGATTTTTTTTACTGTAAATAATAATGGTTGCACATATCCAATAGTTAGGAGACGATGTATGGCATATGGTTGAAAATAGTTTTTCAGTACTTACTCGTATAATTAGTGAAGGTGATTTTAAAGAACTGAAAGAAACCCGCTTTTTGAATGGACTGGAGATGAGAAGTTAAGTTCACAGTATAACAATGAAGGCATAAATGCCATTTTCTAAGCAGTGGGTGAGTCTAAGTTTAAACGTATCGCAGCCTCAACCACTTTTAAGGAAACTTAGGACATTTTTATGTCTACACGTGAGGGTGATGCAATAGTTAAATTGGCTAAGTCTCAACTATTAATACATATATATGATACCATGTTTCTGAAAGATGATAAAAACTTTGATGGTTTTTATCTTAGGTTACAAGATATAGTTAATCAACTACATGATAAGGGCATTGTATATGTTGATTCTAAAATATGTACTTAAATTCTGATATATTTGCCTCATACCTTTGCCATGAAGAAGTATGACAAAAAAGAAATGGATGATCCTAACATTACGCCTGAACTATTATGTAGTAAAATGAGTTTTTTTTTAACTTAAAACTACTTTATGTGATAATCAACGAGGAAAAACAAAAGCACACACTTCACAAACCTCTTTAGTGTTTAAATATTCTATGAATAGTCTTGCTTTTGTATTTTCTTTATCTAATATTGATGATTCATGTGTCTATCTTGAATGCTTAGATTATGAAATTGCATTGTTATCTAAACATTTCAAGAAATTGGTTACGTATATAAACAAATTTGCCTCCAGAGAATGACAACTTATTTATTCTAATAGGCAACATAAAAAATATTTTAAAAAAATATATTTTGATAGATATGACCATAACAAAGACTTAGGTCACATTCAATGTAAAATATGTAATGAGTTTAGTCGTTATGCTAACAAATGTTTTTTCGACAATCATCTAATAAAGCACACTAGTCTAAGACATGGGATGATAGTTCTTACTCTGATAGTGATTGTAGTGATAATTTTATGGCTTTTACCTATACATAATTAAATGAGTCTGATACTTTAGTTGATAACCTATCTGGTATGTCTGATAATTCTGAACTATTTCCTAACAATTATTATTTACCTCCTGAAAATGATTCTTTACCTGTTAACACTCACGTGCATGCTCATATTCCTGATTTTGCATGTAAAATTCTTGATGATTCGACTATAATTGGGATGATGATAATGATAAAGATAATGCACGTTACCTTAATATAGAATCCTTTGATGGTTATTGTTATGATGATGACTTGCATTTTAACAAACCCTATAAGTGTACCATGAAAAAGTGTCTTCGGTTAGACAAAATTAATAATAGGTGGTTATCTAAAATTGATGCTCTTAAGAGTTAAATTCGTTATATATCTGATGAATCTTCTATGCAAGTAGAAGAGATTGAGACTGAAAGACTAATGTTAGAGAAAAATATTTCTACTTTATAAAAAACATACAAATATATTTTAACTGATTTAGAAGAATCACAAACTAAATTAAAAGAAGCTTTGAAAAAACTTGATGCTTTCAATAATCGAGCATCACTGTAAACAAATTATGAGTTCTGGAAAGTCTTCTTTTGATAACAAATAAGGAATTGGTTTAAAAGGAGAAGAAGTTTTTGAAATAAATTTTGTATCTTCAAATATAGACCAAAATGCTCAAATGTTTTTATGTTTATTCCTTATTTTTAAAAACAGACTTAAGTTCCCTATCTTGCTAGGCAGATTTATCATTGCAGTTTTTATGGTAAAAATGAACATTTAGAGATGTTCTATTACAAAGGATTAAATTAAAATCAAAAGAAGGGTAAAATTAATAGACCTAGTATAACGGTTAAGACTCGATTTGTTAAGAAACCTACACTACCTAAGCTAATGCCTTACAAATCTGAAAATCTTTTTTCAAAAACTAAGGAAATTTGGATTAGGAATGATGAATTGAGTTATCAACTGAGATTCAATGTTGGTGTATCATAATTAAATACTTCATATAAAAACTCTCAGTGGTACATTGATTCTGGGTGTTTCAGATATATGACTGGGGACAAAAAAAATCTTGCTTAAAAACTTTTGTTGGGGGAAATGTTACTTTTGGAGATGGTAATATGTCCTGAATCACAGGAAACTGAACAATTCTAGGTGAAGGAGTTCCTATTTTCGATGAAATTTTATTAGTTAAGGGTCGTAAAGCCAATTTACTTAGTATAAGTCAGTTTTGCGACACTAATCATATTGTTAATTTTTCAAAAATTGATTGCAAAATTTTAAGTCAAAACGGAAAAATATTCTTTGTGGTGAAAGAACTCTTGATAATTGTTTTGTTGTAATTCAAAATGTATATGTGGAAAATTATTTATCTTGTAAACTTAATGACTTAAACTTATGGAATGAGAGGCTTGGGTATCTTAACTATGATAATATTTCTACATTAATTAGTCAACAACTAGTTCTGGTTCTACTTAAAATTCAAAAAATAAAAAATTTAGTTTATAGACCATGTCAAATAGGAAAGATGTAAAAAATTCCTCATAAGAAAATCAAAGATTTTTTAACAACTCAACATTTAGAACTGCTATACATTGACTTAATGTGACCATCCATGACTACTAGCTTATGTGGAAACTCCTACATTCTTGTCATTATAGATGATTTTTCTTGATTTAATTGGGTTCCTTTTGTAAAAGAAAAATCTGACACTTTTCAAAATTTCTTAAGAATACTTTTAGGGATTGAAAATGAGAAAGGATATCCATGTAACTAGAATTTTAAGTGACAAGGGTGGAGAGTTTAAAGATACCAGAGTCCTAGAATATTGTATAGGAAATGGTTATATACATGAGTTTAGTGCACTCAAAACCCCTCAACAAAAATAAGATAGCTGAGAGAAAGAATCGAAAGATAAAAAAAAATGGCTCATATATTACTTCACGATAAAAAAAATTCAAAATATTTTTGGGTTTAGGCTACACAAAATGCATAATCTATAATCAATCTTGTATATCTGAGAAAAACTCCAAACAAACTGCTTATGAAATCTGGTATGCCAAACCACCTAATTTGAAATATTTTTGAGTGCTTGGTAGTGAATGCTATGTTTGTAAGGATAAAGAACATTTTCCAAAATTTGACTCTAAAGGTGATAATGCTATCTTTTTAGATTATTCACAAAATAGTCATGCTTATCACGTGTTTACTCTAAAAATAAAATGTATAACGGAATCCACAATTGAGTATCATGTGTTTAATCTAAGAACAAAATCTGTAATGGAATCTATATGTGTTGTTGTGAATGATAGACTTCAATCTGTTAGGCACTTACTAGTTGTATCTTTTCATTTCAAATTCACACTCTATTAAATGAACGTAAAATATGATTTTCTAAATGGAATTTTAAATAATGAAGTTTATGCTAAAGAGGCTAAAGTATATTTAGATCCTTTTTTACAAATGATGTTTTTAGATTAAAAAAAACTCTTTATGTTTTAAACAAGCCCATCGTGACCTGTATGAGAGATTAGCGAATTTCCTAATGAAAAATGATTGGAACCAACGGGAAGTTGACCTAATAATATTCATTAAACGTACCAAAAATTATTTACCAGTTGCATGAGTCTGTGTTGATGACATTGTCTTTGGATTAACTTCTCCATTGAAAGCTGAAAAATTTGCTAATATAATAAAAACTGAGTTTCAAATGTCTATGATGGGGGAGCTCCAATTTTTATTAGGTCTTCAAATATCTCAAAAACTCTCATCTGTCAAACTAAATATTCTACTTATTCAATCAAATGTTTTGGTTTAAATACTATTAAATCTTCTAAAACACCTATGAGTTCTTCTATTAAACTGTCAAAAGACATATATGGAAAAATATTGATGTCACTTTGTATCATAGTATGATAGGCAACTTGTTATATATAATTGCGAGTAGACCTGGTATATTTCATAGTATATGTGCACACGCTAGATATCAATGTGATCCTAAATAATCCAACTTGCATGTTGTAAAACGTATAATTAAATACATAAGTGTAACTATAAACTATGGTATCATGTACACTTTTGACACTAACTCTAAAATAATTGCATACACAGGCACTGACAGGGTTGGTTGTGTCGATTAGAGTAAAATAACATATGGTGAATGCTTTTACTTAGGATGAAATTTGATCTTTTGGTCATCTAAAAAGCAAATTACATCAGGCTTTCATCAACAGAAGCCGAATACATTATTGCTGGTAGTTATTATAGTCAGATTTTGTGGATGAAACCAATGTTAAGTGATTATGGTTTAACTAAAAAATCTACGTCAATTCAATGTGATAATCAAAGTGCTATTAGTCTCGAACAAAACATATCAAAATGAAATAACATTCTATTAGAGAATTAATTGAGAAAAAGGAAATTGAAATTGAATATCTTAACACTATAGATCAATTGGAAAAGATCTTTACGAAACCATTAGACAATCAACGGTTTGAAACTCTTAGAATGTCTATTGGTGTTTGTTCTTATCTTATTTAATGTGTTAGGATTGTGTGTTATTACCTCTTTAGTTAAATCCTAAGTTATATATATATATATATATATATATATATATATATATATATATCATCTTTAAAAAGATTTCTAAAAAATAGTTTGTTCAAAATATCTTTGGGTTCTAACATCTTTGTAGGGTCTTCTCTTTGTCCCTTTATGACAAACACAGGGAGACTGTGAGATCCTAGTTTTTTTAGACTCCAACTTTTCTAGTTTATTCTCTGTGTCTAGTCTTTTAGGACATATATGTTTAGTTGAGTTATGTACTCTTCTTTTTAGGAAATATGTGTATAGTTGAGTTACGTATTTTTGTCTAACATACTTATCTTTTTTAGTCTTAATTTGGTTTGTCCCAAAATTAGCCAAAGGGGGAGATTAAAACTACCTTCTCTTGTCCTTCAATTTTTTTATTCTCTTAATTTATTAACAAGAGTCTTAAATACCCTAGATTTCATGGAGCACTCAAAATGTATTCCTAAAAATATTTTTATAAAACCCTAAACTGATTTTGTGTAATATATTATATTTTTTTTATTTATACATCTTATATGTATTTTATATTTAAATACTTTATATTATAATTTTCTTGGTTTTATAATATTTCAGAATTTAAAAATTAATTTTCATATGTTTTTATATTTTTTGGGAAATTATTAAATGTTGTTTTAGTTATTTAAAACAAACAAATCAAAAACATTTTTGTTTTTTAATTAAAATTTAGCAGATATCCAAACGACGGCATTTTGATCTTATTTTGATATGGAAACAATTTTGTTTTGCAAGTGGCTTGGTCACGTATTAGCTGAGCAAACCTTCTATCATTTTGTAGATGGGGGCTTGACGCTTTTGCCCCTCTTTATGTGCTGGTTTTTACGTATGTGCCTCCACCGATTGGCTTTTTGTGTGATGTCATTTGTTCCCCTAGATGCCCTTGGTTGTTTACCTATGTGACTTTATTGTTTGGGTAATTATAATCTTTCCTAAGCCATTCCACCGTCTCTACAAATAGAGATCTTAGATCTTTTTTTTAGGGAGAATCTTTTTTTTTTGGGAAAACCTAACGAAATGTTGCCAAAATCTCTTCTCAACCCTCTCTTAAAAAATTTCAATGTCTTACCTACTTTGAGAGATCTTTCTAAATAATTTCATCCTATAATTTCTACCATATCTATATGTGAGGATGAGTGTTTAGTTATTGATAAGTTTTAGAGTTTGGGGATTTTTGGTTTGTGGTGTTAAGAAACCTGGAGTTTGTGTAGTTATGGGGCTTGCATGTTCCTTTAGTACTTTTTATAATGATCTCTAAACCCACTTTTACATACAAATCTTATGTTGTGGTTTTCATCTATTCCTTATGGTTTTAAATGACTTCATCGGTTTTAAAATTATTAGAAACCCTAATTTTGTAAATATATATTATCCTGATGATCTATCAATATGTTATTATGAATATATACATAATATTATTATAAACCTTGTTTAAACTAAACATGTTTTACTTATACTAATCGTATATATACTCTAGACTTGGTTTGGTTATGTTTTATTTGCGTGGTTCCGTTATGTTTTTTGTTAATCTCACGATCTTGTTTCTTATCACACAAACAGTTTTTCACAAGGTTGAATTATCATTTCATAAAGAAATACATTTTTTCTTGGCTTCAATATTAATTTCTCAACCTTAAGTGAATTTTAGACTTATTAGACTATTTTCTTTATTACCTCTTTATGGGATACTGTGGCTTTGAGTGTGAAGTTGCGTTAATCTACTTGTCTACTATTTTGTTTGGTTTGATTTAGTGGTTTGTGGGGTTGTTTAATGATTGCCTTGGAATACTAGGTGTATTGGGAGTACTAGTTCATTTACATATTTATAAACTTTAATTTGTACCATAACTGTTGTTATAATGGACTTATGGTGTGTGTGCTCTTAGAACTAAAAGACTTGGGATTTACTAGTACACCGGATTCCTCATTAATAAACATTGTGTTCATCTCTCTTCTCCACATCTCATTTTGTCTCTATTTTTATTCATTGGACTTTGAACATCAATCCAACCTAAATTGTCATTTGTGTGTGTGTGTGTGTATTTCAGTCATTAAAGTTTAAGGGTTTTTTAATAAAGAGTTAAAAGAGATTTTTAATCTTAACATTTTTACATCCACGAGGTGTGTGTATTTAAACCATTGAAGTTTAAAGGCTTTTTACCAAAGAGTTAAAAGAGATTTTTAATATTAACACTTTTGTGTCCATAGATTACTTTCATCCCTGAATCCCATACTCCTTGACTACTTTTGTGATTTCGACTTCAAAATGAATTCCATTATCTGATATAAGTTCATAAGAGACCCCATAGGGTAAGATCATATTATTTTGAATGAATTTGACTACCTTCTTTTAATTCAACAATGCATATAACTCAACTTCAACCCATTTAGTGAAATAATAAATAGCGACCAAGATGAACTTGTATCCACTATATGGTTTGGTATTGACTTCCAAGTCGAGAATAGTCATGGAGAAGTCATGTTGTACAACTCTTATGGGGTAAATACTATAGATTAATGAATTTCTAGAAACTAAGGCACCTCTTAACATATGTTGTGTAGTCCCGGGCCATAGTAATCCAATAGTATCCTCATCAAATGATATTTTTGGCAAGAATATGGTCGTTCATATTGGGTTCACACTCCCCACAGTGTATTTCTACATTATTTCCTCAATGTTAGCCCCTGTAATGAATTATTAATGTTTGCCATTAAAGTTTGTCTTAAGCAGGGCTTTGTCACAAATGAAGCATTAAGCTGCAAGTTTTCAAAGGGTCATGTGGTCTTTCTTGTTAGCCCCTTAAGGGTATAGATCGTGTTTGAGGAGACACCAAATATCATAATACCATATTCCAACCTTTTCTGAATATTCTTTTGTGGAGAGTTCAATGTAGTAGTAGTAGTGAATTGTCTTATACTACTTTTGAACTTGAAAGTGGTTTTTTATATCGACTATAGAAGTCAAGGTTGACAATGAATCAGTGAAGTTAATCCTTGAGAGAGAGAGAGGTAATGGAAGGTGATATCTTTAAATTGTAAAGGGTAAGAGTCTGTCGTCTTTGACTTTTTCAATTCTGGAGGACTTGTCCTATGACGAAGGACAAATCGTTGTAAACATCGAGGTATTTAATTACCTTCTCAAAAGATATCCCCAAGACCATCGTGAATGTTTCATATAATGTCATATTATTGGTGAAGGGAAAATCTAGCTTGATGGCAATAGGGGTATGTGATTCATCAGGTAATATCAAGACTATCCCAATGACATATCCCTTTGGTTGGCGGCCCTGTCAAAGAACCTTTTCCACTGGTGTTCCTCATGAATAATGTGAGAATATATTCATCTGATAATTCATAGATTCACACATTGACTCCTTATATGCGGTTATCTATTAATTAAATAATCCGAGATGTACTTCCCTTTGACTACCTTATAAGTGACGTGGGTAATGTCGCACTCAGCTAGTAAAAGTAAATATGAGTTTATCCAACCTGGTAAGGAAGGTTTATCTGGTAAATACATCATGGGGTCCATTCGGAACACCAACTTGATTAAGAATACAATCATGTAGTGTAAGAGTTTCTGAGTCAACCAAACTAAGGCGGCACTTGCATTTTCCAACATTGTGTTGTTCACTTTATACCTCGCCATTTTTTGAATTACATAGTAGATGACTCAATATTTTTGTGACCCTTCGAAATATTGGTCTATCATAGACCAACTGCAGTGTCAACGACAGTTAAGTACATGATGATGGGTGTAATAGGTTGTGGTGGAATGAGCATCAATGGTTGAGTAAGGTACTATATCATTTTGTCGAAGGCTTTTTCCTATGCCTCATTCCAAAAAAAATTTGAATCCTTTCAAAGGATTTTGAAGATGTGTTCTCAAATGAAAGTGTACTGGTTGATGAATTTTTAATGTACTAGAGTTTTCCCTAAGAAATCTCACATTTCTTTCTCAGTCCAAGGCGGTGACATTTTAAGGATTGATTTGAGTTTGGTAGGGTCGGCTTCAATTCCCTTATTGCTGACCATGGATCCTAGGAGTTTCTATTTTGTGACACCAAAGACATATTTTGTGGATTAAGACGCATTTAGTATTATTATAGTAGTTCAATGAATTTCCTCAAGGCAGTAATATAACCTTCCCGAGTTTTAGACATGATTATCATATCAACAACATAGAATTTAAATTCATTGTGGATGAGATCATGAAGGATAATTACAGATAATCTTTAATATGTTGCCCTGGCATTTTTAAGACCAAATGGCATAATGGTGTAGCAAAATGTTCCCCACAGGGGGTGAAAGTAGTCTTCTCTTAATTATCGGGATGCATCTTGCTCTGATTATATCTAACAAATCCATCGACGAATGACTTGAGAGAGTGATTAGTAGTCTTATCAATGATCATGCTGATATTAGGAAGAGGATAATCATCATTTAGAGAGGTTTTGTTTATATCCCAGTAGTCAAAGCACATGCAAATTTTACCTCTAGATTTTGGCACAGGGACTATGTTGACGAGCCAAGTTAGGTATTTGACTACACGAATAAAACCCACATTCAATTATTTGATTATTTCATCTTTCACTTTGATAAACAAGTATGTAAAGTGATTTTTTTACAGTATGTATTTGACTGAAGTCCACTACTTAATCTTTCACTTTGATAAACCCACATTCAATTCAAAGATTCCTTAGAATTTTCTTAATGGTATTGCATTTAGATTATGCAGGGATCTCATGTTTCACAATTTCGGGGTCAATGTTGAACATAACGTTGTAGGACCGTATGAAGACATCCACGAACTCCTTTAAAAGCTCTTTAAAATGTGACTCGCTTGCTCATTGAGGATTAATGCTAACATAATCTCATGTCGATTGCTACTAGAACCAGGATTAATGATAATAGTTTCTCCATCATTAGTTTGAATGAGATTATGTTATTTTACTTTTTCCTTATTAAGATCAGTTAAGAATTTTTCATTCATTAAAATGTTTTCATCAATTATTAACATAATTAATGCAATTAATATAAGCTACAACAAGATACTAAAAATCTCCATTCATTTCATTGATATCATTTTACGAAAAATAGCAGTGAGGCAATCCTCAAAGGAGACCGCATTTACTTTAACATCAGAAATAATATAAATAGGTTTGGTCTCAATGTGATAGACAACACGGTTATTGATTGTCAGGGTATGATTGATCGAGATACTCCACCAATTGAGGAGAGGTATATTAGAAGGAGAGATCTTCTTGGTAGGATCAAACGACTCAAGTTCAGTATGGATTAAGAATATATCAATTCTTAGTTCAGCAAAGCTAAAAGATTCATTGATATCAATACTTTTAGTGCTTTAGTTATCAGATAAGCTTGAATCGGATGATTTGATGGCCAACATCTTTACCTTATGATTGGATCCTTCGGTTGAGGTGATCTTTTCCTTGAAGAATATTTCAAATTTCCATATTCTTTTTAACCACATCATACAATAGGGAAAATATTCGCCCTCTTTGATGAAGAAATAATTTAAAGAGTCTCCAGAGATTACTTTCTTTTTCCTTAGCACCCTATTTCTATATGGATGATTAAGAGCCATAAGGTCCGTTGGTGATAGTTAATACCCCAGACCATATGGATGATAAAATATTTTCAGGATAATTGGCTCGAGGTTCCCATATTTCCTACGATGGAATCTCATTTTGGGCATAGTTCCTATACTTGAATATTTGATTTATGTTAACATTCATATGTGAGTTGTATTCGAGACTCGTTATTTCTTTAAAATCATCTCTAGTCGGGAGAGGGAGTGGATCAATCTTGAAACTTGAGAGGAACATGGCATTAGTGTTTTATGGATTTTCGTAACCAGGTTGTTAGTGTGAACGTGATTTGAATTATCGTCATCCCCGATGATAGTGTTGACTTGCTTATCTACGAAATTTTTTAGTTTTCACTGAAGAGAAGAAGCTAATTCTTTGATACTATGGATCCATGGTTGGATGATAAGTAAATTGAAAAATGATAGGTTGTCGATCACATGGAATTATAATTGAGGGAAGGTTGGACTAGCCTTGAGTGTGAAGAGAATTTACCCCATATCCTCCCGACGAGTGTTGTCACAAACACGAATAATAGCTGATGTAGGAGTGAGATCGCCAACTTGCAATCCCAGGCATCGGATCATTAAGAGCACGCACACATTTAGGGTTGAACCTTTATTTACAATTACCATTGGGAATGTCTTTTGCAGAACTTCGATTGAGATATTGAGGGCATAATTGTGATCAATGACAAATTTAGGGATTTCTTCATTAGTGAATGAGATGATTCTCGTGTCTATTAAGGTGCCAAATATATGAATGGACTCGTCAAGAGAGGAAGAATGAGGAATTATATACTTGTGAGCAACCTAATGAGGGAATTCCTATGAAGTTTAGAATACATGAAAAGTCCCCATAGGGAGACATTTTCTTGGGTCTTTTCAGTTTCTTGAGAATATTGCTTTCTTCAATGCTCAACTCAGGCATCTACGGTTATTTAACAACTTTTTTCCCTTCATTGGTTGTTACCAAAGAAGTCTATGCATTAAATAACTTCAATTTCTTCAAAGTATAAATATTACCACATTATAGAGAAATGGTTCTGAGAAGGGACCAAGTGTCTCTTTAGTTTCATGGCAACGAGAAGATTGGGAGCATAATAAATTATTCCCCTCTTGATGCTTTCTTTCGTTAGGATCTGAACAATGTTGTCCAGGCTGAACTCTTCAGGAGGTATAAACCAGTGATGCGATTAGCGAGCCAATTTTATAGCCTCCATATAAATGTCACTTATTCTTGCACATTCGTTTACTTTAACCATGGTGGAAACATCATACAGACTCTTGAAACTGTTCAAAGAGGGTGACCTTGTCCTTACTTAGTGTCTCTGATTTGGCATGGACAGTTATACAAGAACTTGTCATCAGGAAGAAGTCTCGATTATGAGAAATTTTATGATAAAATAGATAGGATGGGAATACTTAAAGAGGAACTAGGAATTTGGTGGATGAAGTGGGACTATTTGTGGATTTGGTTTTTGTTGAAGGGTTGAATTTAGAATCTTCATCGATTGAGGCAGAGGATTTTGGGTGGTGTTTGGTTTTGGGCCCCCAAGGAGAGAGATGATGCCTTTATTAATGATCCCTTGCACAACATTTTTAAGGTGATGGAATTGATTGGTGGTATGCCCGTCAGTATGGTGAAAGTCACAGTAGGCATCATGTTTGAAATATCTGGAAAGGGGATCGATTGGTGGATAAGGATTCAAGTGTTTGATGAGATTACGAAACAAAAGGTGTTAATATACTTTAGACAGGGGAGTGTGGCCATCCCGAGATCTTCCCTCCCGTATGGGGGTGGTGTTCCGGTGCTCGCACGTGCCCATGAAAGATATAGATAAGTTTTTGCTCCCTTTCTCGAGGCACTTCGATCGTCGTAGAGTTTGGGGTGATGTAAAGAGATAGAGTCACCCGCCTATTTTTCACTAAACAGGTAAAAGAATATGTTGCTGTCTTGAGAGAATGGCATAAAAAACAAACTGATGCTTGCAAAACATATTAGTTCAAAGGTTCAGGGGCTAAGTTACGAAATGTCTCATCGGCTTATGTTATTATTCTCCTTATTTCATCATGAAGTGTGTGTTCATGTATATATAAGTGGAGATCGGAATCGTTCGACTCTCATCATAAAAGAGATGGAGTGCAGTCATCGAGTGTTCCCAAAATAGTAATTAAAAATATGATATGTGCGCTTATCAAGATATTAACCGTTATAATGAAACGATAATATGTGTTAGATAAACGAGGGCAAGAATCGTAAGTATAATATAGATAAATAATGTATGGATAAGTTAGGAAAATAGGACTCAAGTCTCAGTTTTTAGCCCGAGTCACCCACGTCGCCTATAAAGCCATAAAAGTCCACATAGTTAGCATGCAACATGAGGGTGGGGTTTATCCCATAAATTCAAACGGGGATTTCATTATGTGTCTGTGCCTGTGTGTGTTTAAAAGGTGTTTTAGTTTTGAGAAAATATAGCGAAGAATCCCATCTGGAATTTATAGGTGTAACCCTCTTTTTCTTGTTTTGGGATTTTTATAGAAAATATATTATGTGCAATACTAGTAATAAAAGATTGGATATCAATATATGTATGATTTAAAGTAAAATCTAAATTAAGAACTTATATAACTAATGCGAAAATAAAAAAATTAAATAGAGAGAAAAATGTTTGGACCTTCTTTGGAGACTTGGAGATTGATCTTGATTGTTTATGAGCTTCCTTGAAAGTGGGTGAGGAATGTAGGGAGGATTTTTCTAGATTGGGTATAAAAGTTATGTAAATGAAAGGTGGAGAGAGGTTTCAAATAAGGAAACTTCGTTGACTTTAGAAGAATGTTGTTAAGATCACTAAAGTCTATGTTTCTGAATTTCCTTTCAAAGTGAGCTCATGCTCTACTTATATGGGGTTAGGGGACTATTAATTGGCATTGTCCTTGTCCTTCCTATCAACAGGCCCTAGACACACTTATGATAGGAAAGGAACTGGATATGACAATTGGCAGTCTCGTACAGATTTTTAAAAAAAATGGTCATAAAGCGCAATCCATAAGTCTAAATAGTACATGGGGCATACCGTTGGAAAGTTCATTCCCATACCTTTGATAATGCTTTGGGATGCTCTCGGGTCTAAGAGTTGGCTTTGGGTCAAACGGGGCTCAGAAGCATTCATTGGTCCTTTGGACAAGAGATCATCGAAGGAAAATGGATCGTTCATTCATGGGATGGGCTATTATAAATGGTTTTAAGATCCATTCGAAGATTCGTTCAGTCTCGTTTGGTTCGAAGAGTTGATCTTGGTCAAATGGGACCCAAAAGCACCCGGTGACCCTTCGGAGTAAAACAGGTTGTTCGTCTGTACCGTAAGGTTAATTGATGCATGGGATAGACCGTTGGAAAGGTTTAGTTCCCTTTAAGGATTAATTCAGTCTTGTTTGAGATGAAGAGTTGACGGGAGTCAAACGGAGTCTGGGAAAGCCCGGTGGCCTCCGAATCAATTTTTGAGGGAAAATAAATCATTTGTTCGAATGGTATGACCGATTCTCTCAAGGTCCAGACCATTGGAAAGGGAATTCATAGCCTTTTAAAGTTTCATTGATCTCTTACTGAGGTGAGGAAGTTGATTGGGGTCAAAATAGTGCACGGGAGCGCCTGTGGCCTCCAAATCAATTTTACTGGTAAACAGATCATTCGTCCGAATTGTAAGGCCAATTTGGGCATAAGGTGGACCATTGGAAGGGGGATTTAGAGACATTTGAATATTCATTGAGCTTTCAACAGATGAGAAAGTTTATTGGAGTCAAATGCGGCCCGGGAGCACCCAATGGCCTCTAAATCGGTACTCAGAGTATGACCGTGGGTTTATCGTAAATGGGGAGGTGCTAGGGACCTAATGAGAGACTTGGGGAATCCTAGAATGTTGTTATCTATGGGTGATTTTGGAGCAAGTACTATCCGTTGAATAGACACCATTTGGATGTTTTGGGAAAGAGGTCAATTCTGCAAACCAAAGGGATGAGGATGACCATTTCAAAGGGTCAAGGTCGATTATGAGGACCTAAGGTTATGGTGACCAATTATGTGAATCGAAGTCAATTATAAGGACCTAAAGTTGGGATGGTCGAGCTTAATTTTGAGGACCTAAAGTTATGGTTATTGGGTCGATGTTAATTTTGAGGACCTGAAGTTAGGGCGACCAATTCTGCGGGTCAAGGTCAATTATGAGGACCTAAAGTTATGGAGACCAATTCTATGGGTTGAGGTCAATTATAAGGACCTAAAGCTGTGGCGACCAATTCTGCGGGTCGAGGTTAATTTTGAGGACCTAAAGTTATGACAGGTCGAGGTCAATTCTGAGCACCTAAAGTATGGGCAACCATTATGCGGGTCGAGGTAAAATTTGACGACCTATGTTAGGGGAAACCAATTATAGAGGTCGAGGTCATTTATGAGGACCTAAAGTTGTGGCGACTAATTCTGTGGGTCGAGGTCAATTCTGAGGACCAAAAGTTATGGCGATCAATTCTGCGGGTCAAGGTTAATTCTGAGGACCTAAAGTAGGGGCGACCGATTCTGTGGGTCGAGGTCAATTCTGAGGACCTAAAGAGGGGGTTTGCTCTCTGTGGAGTCTTTAATTTATCTTTGGGAGTTTGGATGCACTTGTGGTTCTGTCGGGGAGTGTGTTTCTCTGAGGCGCCACTTAGGGCTTATAGCTCCATTGGGGAAGTTTTCTCTAGGAACAAGTTTAATTTGGAAATTTCGCTGGGGAAATAGGTAAGAATTTACATAGTCCTTCTAGGGAAACATTTTATTTTTGAGGTTTTGAATTATACTGGGGATGACTTCGGGTTTTGGGATTCCGCTGGGGAATAGTAGTGGTCTCTAGGATGTGAGCATGCCATTTTATGGTTTAAAATGGAAATAAGAATGTAGTTTTAATCTAGCTAGGGATTTTGAGAAATTGAAAATTAGTTTTCTTGGTGAATAAATGTTCCAATATTTATTTGGAAATTTTAGGAATTTTTCGAAGATTTTTTTAGGATTTTTTATACAAAATTTTAGGGGGGGGGGGATGTTGATCGGTGGGTGGTTGAGGCTATTGTGCATTGATTACGAGCGTTTTCAGATATAAGTAGATCGTATGCTCAGGGTGACATCAGAGGCGGAGTAGGAGGCGTTGGGTAGGATTGTTAAATCTCTGTTGGGGATGTAGCTGACCTTTTAGCCTTGAAGGATGGCTCCTCGGGATACGGTGGTTACGGGTCAGTATGCACAGATGCGACGGTTGATGGCACGTGAGTTTGAGTATGTCTGGTACCTAGGAGAGAGGTTTTGGGGGCATATGAGGTGACATCCAATTCAGATTCTTTCCCTTCGAGATTTTCTTACAAGTTCATCGTTGACTGTGGGGGAATGCATGCTTGTTGTAGAGGCATTGCACTTGAAAAGAAACTCTAAAAAAGGCATAAAGAGATGCATATTTTGTTTTATTATCTGGATTTAATGGATTACTCTATATGCACTTTAATTTGCTCCTAAGTTTTTATTTTGAGAAATAGTATAAGAATGTGTTTTTGGAATAAGGGGAGGCCTTGGAGGCATAGTGACAAAGAGGTTCACTTTGAAGGGATTTATTTTGGGAAAAGTAGAATAAATGAGTTTTTTGGAATTTTTTAGTAGAGGAAGGCCTTGGAGGCTTGGTTGATATATGGATGAGCAGATAGAAAGTTTGGTTATAAAGTGAGGCTTTTGCCTTCAGTGGATTGAGCTGTATCTAGTGTGTTGGACAGACTGTAATGATGCTGGTTTTATAGGAGTTGTTTTTTGGATAAGATGTTGCATTCTACTACAATGTTGTGTACTTTGGGATAGAGGTGGTGGGACATTACCCAAACTTTCCATTTGGGTTTGGGGGAGATGACTGACACTTTCAACAGCTGTTAGGGAATGATTGTGAAGGGTTTTAGTGATATTGGATTTATCATATCTGTTTCCTTGGGCCTTACTTCGAGGCTCTTGTTAGTAATGGGGCACCTACAAGTAGACTTCCAGTTTGTTGCAATCACGTTATGGATGTCCTATCCTTAAAATCCTTGACCGATAATTCTAGAGGAGACCTTGAACGGTCTAGATGCTTAGTGAGAAGGCGACTCTGATTTTCTGAGAGGAATCCTAGTTATGTTGTTCATGTGGATGGATGAGAGATTCCATTTGACGGTTCCTCCTGAGTATCCTTTGGCAGCCGTGCCGAATTTCTTCACCCGATACTTTATAAGTTTTGGCCCATCCATGGAGAACTGGGTTTATTAGTTAGTGGATTATGGAGCTCGATGTTTGTTTTGGTCGGTGCCATGGTGGGAAGAGATGCAACCCATTCTGGAACTGGGAGAATACCGGTATGTTTGATTAATTGTCCTTCAACAAACCTCATTATATTTCCCCTGACGGCTCCTATGCCAACTCAAATGGGAGTAGATAGTTCCTGCTCAAGCATTATTCTTCTTTCCTGTGGAAGAATTAACTGAATCCATGCGCATGAGGTTAGGTTCACTATGGGAGAATCGTAGATCATCAACTCGTCCTTCTCAATCCATAGGTAGGGTATGGTATGTGTTTGGGGATTACTTAAAATGGTTGTAGAAGCAGGTGGTGGCAAAGATCTTGGTAGAGGAGACAAGACATAAATTGTTTGTCCATTTTTATACTATGGAGGGGGCGTAATGGTCTTCTCCAGGTTGGTTAGGGCATATCTATTTATGGAGCGCCTTTGTAATAACAATCAAGCTAGGGAAGTTTGGGGGCCTCAAGGAGTAGAAGATGATGGGGTTGGATCTTTTGACAACTGCGAATAGGGTCTTTCTGTGAAGCTGGTGTTAATTTCTTATGAAGTTATTGTGATTGGGATATGTTTGTATGCCTTTGGTTTTTAGGGAATAATTTTGGAAAGGTTTGGTTAGTTTTCTTTAGGGGAGATTTAGTTGGCAGTAGTGTTTTTTTTACTCCATATGTTGGTATTTCATGTGATTGTACTGAATTCTCCCATTTATGGAATACAAAAGAATTTTGATCATATTATTGTGCCTCTTGATCAGTTTTACGTTTGAATTATCAATACGGATCGCTAAGGCATACATAATCCTTTTGTTCACGTAAATGATAAAACGAATTGTCATCCTCAGAGTTAAGAAAAGAATAGCATTTTGTAAAAAAGAAGGGGATTATGCCCATGCAGAGCGTATGAGCTGCCTACCTACCTCTGGGGGTTTTGAAAATATTTTGAGTTTCATTTTGAGAGAAAAAAGTTTTTTAGAGTATCAGGCCCCACGTAGTTCGAAGTAAAGGGAAATGGAGAATTTTTTTTCTAGAATATAAGGGGGTGAGAGGAGTCATAATGCGCTCAGATTTCAAACTAAGGGCAGAAATTCTTGAGATAGTCCAGGTTGACTCGACGTTCCATCTCTTATCCATTAAGGTCAGTGAGCATAGAGGCTCCACCGAACATCTTCTTTTTTACGATATAGGGGCCACTCCATTTTGTTTTGAATTTCCCTCTGGGGTCCCAGGTGGGTTCTATGATTTCTTTGAGGTCTAAGTCTCCTTTTTGGACACCACTGTCCTTGACTCTTCGGTTAAACGATCATGCTATCCTGTGATGGTACCTTTGTATATGATATAAACCTTTTATCCTCCTTTTATCTAAGAGTGAAAATTCATCAAAATGGCTTTGATTCTAGTCTTCCTCGGTGATTGTTCTCCCAAGCATAACATGTAATGAAGGTATTTCTAGCTCAACGAGTAGGACTACTTCCATATCGTGTAGTAGAGAGTAAGGAGTTGCCCCAGTAGATTCCCGGTCTGAAGTGACGTATCACCAGAGGGCGTAATGGTTCCGATTGGCCTGATCTTGCCAACTCTCAATTATTTTTTAATGATATATTTGAGGTTCTTATTGGCTGCTTCAACTGCACTGTTGGTTTGTGGTCAGCAGGGAGAAGATTTGTGTCTATGAATCCCATACTCATCGACCAATTATGTGACCTTTGCCTTGAAATGTAACATGTTATCTAACACTAAGTTAAGGGGAATCCCATATCGGCAGATGATATTCTTTTATATGAACTTGACTACCTTTTTGGAATTTAACACTGCATATGACTCGACTTCGACCCATTTGATGAAGTAATCAATGGCGACCAGGATGAACTCGTTCCCATTAGAATCTTTGGGTGTGACTTCCCTATGATATCAATGCCCAAGGTGGAGAACGGCTAGGGAGAATTCATGTTGTATAATTATCACGGAGGTAAGATATGAAGATTGGCAAATTATTGGCATTTAAGGCATCTCCGAACATAGGCGGTACAATCTTGAACCATGGTGGTCTAATAGTACCCCTGACAGATAATCTTCTTAGCGAGCATATGGCCATTCATGTGAGGGCCGCATTCCTCGCTGTGGATTTTGTACATCTTTTCTTCTATGACATCCCCTGCGATGCAGTGCATATGGGTTCCATCGAAGTTTCTTTTGAACAGCGCTTTGTTGTAGATGATATAGTGGGCAACCAGTTTGCGGAGGGTCGCACAGTTTTTATTATTAGCGTCTTGGGGATACCTTCCATACTTGAGGAGGCACTAAATATCATAATACCATAACTCGACCATATCGGAGTCCTCTTTTGTAATAAGCTCAATGTGGTAGTAACATATCGGTTTATCTTATTTTTGGACCAAGAAAGGGGCCATCTTTATTCCCTCGGGTATGTCGACCATAGAGGCGGGAGTAGCAAGAGCATCGACTAAGTTTTTTCTTACTCGGGGCAAAAATTCGAAGGTGATATCTCGAAACTGGGAGTCCACCTCTTTTAGGTGGGCATGGAAGGGTAAGAGCTTTTCGTCTTTGACTTTCCATCTTATAAGGATCCGGTTGATGATGAGTGTAGAATCCCTGTAGACATCTAGACATTAGATACCCTTATTGAGAAAGACTTTGAGGCCTAGAGTGCAATGCCTCATATTTGGTCATATTATTGGTGTAGGGAAAATCTATCTTGATGGCAATGGGAGTGTGAGAGTCATCAGGGGGTATAGGAGTATCCCAATACCAAATACTTTCTTGTTGCCACTGTTATAAGAGAACATTTTTCGTTGGAGTTCTTTTTGAGAGGTGCAAAGGATATCTTCATTCGGGAAATTGAAGATCCAAACGTCGGCTTCTTCCATGGGGTAGTTAGCAAGGTAGTCAGAGATGGATCTTTCTTTCATGATTTTTTACATGACATACACAATATCAAACTCGATTAGCAGCATCAACCATAGAGCCATTCGGGTAGACATGATGAGTTTCTCAAGCAGTTATTTGATAGGATCCATTCGGGACACAAGTCTGATGGGAAAAATGATAATGTAGTGCCGCAACATTTGAGTACCCCAGACTAGGGAAACACATGGTTTCTCTAAGGCAGTGTAGTTGACTTTATACCTGGCCAATTCGCAACTAGCACAGTTGATGACCCTTTCTTTGCGGGATTCTTTACGATATTGGGTTAGCAAAGCCCTAGTTGCAGTATCTATTATGGTCAAGTATAGGAGTAGAGGGAGACCAGGATGTGGTGGCATGAGTACCGAATGTCGAGTAAGATATTGCTTGATTCTGTGGAAGATTTCCTTATAGAATTCATTCCAGACTTTGGTGGAATATTTTCGGAGGAGTTTGAAGATGGGTTCACAAATAGAACTCAACTGGTTGATGAACTGCCTATTATACTGCAATTTTACTAAGAATCCCTGTATTTTTTTCTCTATTCGAGGTGGTGGCATTTTGAGTATGGCTTTCATTTTGGCAGGGTCTGATTCAATTCCCTTCTCGCTAACCATGAATCCCAAAAGCTTTCCTTTGTTGATTTCGAAAATGCATTTATGTGGGTTTAACTACATCTGGTATCTCCACAGTCATTTGAAGAATTTTCTAATAGAGGTAACGTGACCTTCTCAAGACTTAGACTTGATAATTATGTCGTCTACATAGACTTCGACCTCCTTATGCATCAGATCATGCAAGATGGTTGTGGCGGCCCTTTGGTAGGTATCCCCTATATTTTTTAGCCCGAATGGTATAACTGTGTAACAGAAGGTTCCCCATGTGGTGATGAATGTGGTTTTTTTTTATGAACATGGCGCATCTTAATCTGATTGTATCCGACAAACCCATTGATAAATGACTTGATAGCATGACTGATCGTATTGTCCATAATCATGTCGATGTTGGGTAGTAGGAAATCGTCCTTCGGAGATGCTTTGTTCAAATCCTGGTAGTCAATGCACTTGAGGACTTTCCCTCTCGATTTTGGCATGGGTACAATATTGGCTAGCCATGTGGGATATTTGATCACCCGTACGAATCCTACATTCAATTGTTTGATCACCACTTCTTTAAACTTAAGCGACCAATTAGTGTGGAGATGTTGCAGTTTTTCTTTGTCTAGTTCACATTTCGGGAGAGTTGTATTCTCTTACTGAGCTATCTCGAGATCAATTCTAGGCATGTCATCGTAGGACCATACAAATACATCCACAAATTCCTTCAACATCTCTTTAAATTGTGCACGCTCATGCTCGTCAAGGGTGGACCCTATCCTAATCTCATGCATTTGGCTACTAAAATCGAGATTGATAACAATAGTTTTATCTTCATTATTTTGAACGCAGTTATGTTGTTTGTTAGTAACCTTATTAAGATAAGTTAAAAATTGTTCATTTATAAAATCATCATCATCAAGAGTTTCATTAGAATCAAGATAATTAATATAAGGCACAACAAGATACTCAAAATCTTCATTTATTTCACTTTCGGGAAAAACAACATTGAGAACCTCGTCAAATGAGGTCTCGATTACATTATTATCAGAAAAATAAGGAACAATAAAATAGGAAGATATAGGATAAACATGTGGATTAAGTTTCACTTTGGGAGGTGGAACTGGTACAACATTCCAATTGAGGAGGAGTTTATGAGCGGCCTTGATTAGAGTGGATGGGTCTGAAGATGTAGCGCTTAAGTGGATCATGAAGGATGTCAATGACAGTGTCTGTAGATTGAACGAGTCCTTGGAGTCACTTCCCTCAAAAACCTCAGCAACAGCTATAGCTTTCTCAACGAGTGGTTTCACATGATGCTGAGAGTCTTCATCCCATGTGTAACTGTCTTAAAAGAATATCTCCATACCTGGCTTCATCTTCTTATACACATGATCATACCATGGTTAGAGAAAGACACAAAAGGGAAGATCTTCACCCTCTTTGACGATTCTTTCGTTCAAATAATCCCTCAAAATAGTCTTGTCACTTCTAAACTTCTTTTCAATCAGGGTTAGCAGAGCATTCTGAGTTCCTCTGATGATGGTTGATAACTAAGGACACATTGAGGAAAGGCCTTCTTCGGAACTATGGGTTCCAGTATCCCCTATTGTCTTCGTCCCATCCCCAGTCCAAGCATAAAGTGCATATTCTTGAACATTTAAATCACAATGACATATTCGTGAGGCTATGTTGTGGACATACTTGATCTTTGAAATCATCCCCTACTAGGAGTGGAAGTGGTTTGACTCGGAAGATGGAAAGAATCATGCCATTCATCTCATACTGTATTTCTAATACCAGATTGTTGATGATGACATTTTTAGTACTATCATCATCTCCCAAGATGGCGATGACCTACAACTTGGCGAAGAACTTCAATTTCTGATGGAGAGGAACATACCCCTTTGATGTTGTGAAACCACGATCTACCAAGCAATAGATTGAAAAAAGTGAGTATGTCTATAACTTGGAATTTGTAATGGGATTGATAGGGCCAAACCCTATTATGATTTTTATGCATCCCATCACCTCTCGACGAGTGTTGTCATAGGCTCACATTGCGACAAAAGTTGGAGCAAGGTTCCTTAATTTTAAACCCAGGAAGTTGAAGGTTTTTAAAGGGAAAATATTGAGTGCTAATTCGTTATTGATGAGTGAGAGAGGGACTGTCTCCACCATCATTTTTACATAGATATTGAGGGCCTAGTTGTGAGCAGGGATAATCTTCGAAATCTCTTTTTGGAGAAGGGCAAGAGTCTAGTGGTGGTCAAGAATCTAAGCAGGTTCACTACTTATTCTAGAGTGGTGGAAAAAAGGGTTGTGGGCCCGGTGAGCCACTTTATTAGATAGTTTTGGTGTAATTGGGAAGACATGAAGAGTCCCCACAAGATAATGTTGGCTTGATTTTTCTTGAGTTGGTCGAGGATCTTTCTTTCCTCAACGGTTATCTTTGGTATGAGCAGTTCCTTAATAACTCCCTTTCCTTTGTCTATCCATGTTGACTAAGTATTCGGACTCTGGTAGTGTTTACCATATCTTATCACATGGTTTACGGAGGAGGAGAATAATAGAAACCCCATTTTTTCATCTATTACGAGTTATATGGACACTTTGTTGATTTCCCCCAGCAGATCTTAAAAACATATCATCATGCACATACTGATTACCAGATTAAAATTTTCTTAGATTAGTTCTTTATTTGATCTATCAAACTCGTCTCCGCATCCGGTGGCAATGATGTCGTCTTTCCATGAGAAGTTAATGCATTCCACGACCTCAACGGATTCTTCATATAGGTACTCCCACTTAACAGGGAGGTGCATAAGTGAAGGGACCAACTGCCCTTGTAGCTTTATGGCATTGAGTATCTCGCATATATTTCAAATCTCATTGGTCTGTAGGAACAAGCCTGCCATAATCTGTGTCACATCATCCAAACTGACTTCATTAATGGGCACAACCCAATTATCTAACTCCCGATCCCACTTTTTGGATTCCATGAACATGATGCTGAACTTCTAGCAGTTAATGATCATTTCAGAGGAAAATGTTAGCCCAAACTCTAGAAGCTAGTTCAGTAGTGCTGGCAATTCTATATCTTTACCTTTAGACCGGGTATGAACGGAAATACATGCTCTTGTGAGAAGCGACAGAGGTTGGTTGATAAAATATGTAGGATATAGGAGAAAATATTGGGAACTTTAAGGGGTTTGGGTGAAAATATAGGAGTGATGGGTGCCTTACTGGCACAATTTGGGTAGATGGGTCGAATTTTGGGTCATTCTCTAAGAAGATGGCATTTGTATAGTTTGAAAGTGCATTGTTAGTGGTGTTCGGTTTGGGATTGGCTGGTGGTACAATGATACCCCGATAAATTAAATATTACATTCCATAAATGGAAGCACTGATCAGTGGTATGGTCGACAGTTTGGTGAAAATCACAATGGACTTCGCGTTTGAAATTTTTGTGAAGTGGGATTGGTGGTGGACGAGGGTCCAAAGGTTTGATGAGATTTTGGCTTAACAAGGCTTGGTAGACTTTAGAGAAGAGAGCATGAAGCTCGGTGTACTCTTTTCGGACTAGACTAGCATGGATTTCTAGCACCCAAGAGGTAGCGGGCAGACAGATGTTATTGATAGTCGAGACTATAGTAGGCTTATTATATTTTCTTGGAGTGAACTATTTGGATACTTTCTTTGTCTCATCTTCTATATTGGAAATACATTCTTCAATCTCCACTCCTTCTTCCCTGAGATCTCAAAAATATGGGTAATATTGTCCTCTCATCATCACTAGGACATGGGGTAAGAAGTTTTTCTTCACAATACTAACTTTATCCTCTTCGAAAGGTCGGTTGGTCATAGTGGTCGCTTTCTCCCTCCATCTTGTTATGAAACGACTGATGGATTATCCAATGTTTTATTTTAGAAGTTATATATCACGGTGTGTAACCTCCAACTCTTCATTGTATTTGTATTATGACATGAATTCACGAGCGACATCCTCCCAACCGTGAATTTGGGATTCTTCGAGGGATAGGAACCAACGAAAAGTACTGTCCTTCAAAGTCTGTTCGAACATCTAGGATATTATTTTCTCGAAGGCACCTAATTAAGTTATGGCTCGGTGGTAACTTCGAAGATGAACAATTAAGGGTCCTCTACCCCGAAATTTCTCAATGTTAAGCATCTTAAACTTTTCTAGCAGCCTTGCTTTAAGTTAGGGAGACATGTGAGTGTAATCCATGTAGTTTTCAGAGATTTGGACCTGGTCAAACTTCTTGGTTAACATCTTAAGGACTTCCTCGACCTTGTTTAATTATTTTTCCTTCAGATCGATAAGTACTAGCAGGTTAGCCCCTAGCTAGGTAAGATTCAGCATAGGGAGTTGAGCTAGTGGTGACCCATTGGTAGGCGGGTCACATGGAGCATGTTGGTATTATTCCACGGCCCAAATAGGCTCAGGTTATGGTGCACCCATAGCACGAGGTAAGAGGACCTCGGGATACTCTAGAATATGGACTCGGTTTTGCTGCATCTCGTGAACCTCGAACTGCAATTATCAATCTTGGCAGTAAGTTGGACTAGAACAGTAATCAAATAAGGTTGTACATTTAGTGCTTGATCAGTATTCTCCATGGAGGATTGGTGAAGGTTGATTCGAAACTTGGATGAAGTAGCAGAAGAATTTACGGAGATTTAAAGTGTTTTGACGAAAGACCGAAGCCAATAGGGAGCCAGGCCAAGGGTCGGTTATACGATCGACCTGAGAAGGAAAATGATTCGAATTTATTTTTGGAAAGAGAAAATGAAGAATTATTTTCATTGAAAAAATAAGGAAAATGTTTTGACATTTTTTTTTGGAAATGAGAGGGCAAAATGTTTTTGGTATTTTTTTTATAAAAAAGAAGGGAAAATGATTTTGACGTTTATGATAAAAGGAGGAAAAAAAATGTTTTTGACATTCATGATAAAAGGAAGTAAAATGTTTTTGGTATTTCAATTTTTCGATAAAGGAGGAAAGAAAGGAGCGAGGGAAGAATCTCAGCATGATTATTAATATAATGTTCTCATTTATATTAGGTTTACCTAAATGCCAAAATAAATCCCGAACGGGACCCGAGGTTGGAAAAATTAGGTTTATAAAAATAGTTATGACTGGGTTGTACTTATTTCCAGGCACATGGATAGGATCCTATTTTGAAAAAAAAGACAGGATCGCGCAAAAATTTGGGTGGCATGTCGACTCGACAGAGTTTTATGTAGTAACCCACAAACTAAATATGAGTACCCTAGGTTTGACACCTATATGAAGGTATGAAGTTGTTGGGTTAGTGGAAAGGTTCCCCCCTTTGGCCTGACTTCCATAATATACTTCTTTATTTTAAGGGTAATCGGTACGAGTGGACAATCCATTTGATATATCCGAGTGTACGTGAATTGTCTCACTATATACCTCGTGGGGACAGTACATGTGAGAGCGAATTTGATATACTCGACATACGTAAATGAGTTCCTTGCTATATACCTCTCGTCATGAATTCGGTCAAGCGGTATGATGCGAGGGAAACCGTTTAATATACGTCAAAGGTACTAGGCCAATGAAATGTGAGATTCATGTTGCTTAGGCTAACTGCAACCTGTAAGACCAGCGGCCATCACAAAGTGACCCCCAGTACGGGACAAAATTTTGGTCAATATCCATTCTCTTAGTGATGTAGAGTTCCAAATCTATGATTCTTGATTATTATGTTATGTTATGGATAGAGTATATTACTTGGCATGATGAGCACTATATTAATAGGAAATAATATACAAGTATCATGAAAAGTAAACTTAACATGGAGCATGAAGATTGCACTAAGCATGGGTATGTCAGAGTGAGTGGCGTGTGAATATCTATAAGTGAGTGTGTGTTAGTGAATCTAAGCATGGATAAACTACAAGTGGTATGTGAAAGTGTACATGCGTAAGTGTGACAAGTGTAGTTGTGTGTTAGTGAATCCTAAACATGGATACTCAAAGTGGTGTGTGAAGCATGTAGGCACAAGTGACCTTATATACAAGTGTAAGTAGTGTGAGGTGTACATGGAGAGTATTTAAAAGTGTGTGACGTGAAGAGTGATTGAGAGGTGATATAAACATGAGGTAGATATATACAAGAAGTAATAGAGGAGAAAAGGGAACATACAGGTAGGTGCATATGCACACAAGAAGAAAATGATAACACGCATGCAAACAGAGTCTAGCCCTCTTAAGTGAGTCCCCAGTGGAGTTGCCACTATGGCCATCCTGAGATCTTCCCTCCCGCCCAGGGGGGGGGGGGAGGGGGGTGTTCCAGCGCTCGACGCGCGGGGGGAGAGGGAGATAAAGGTCTTGTTCCTTTCCTTGGGGAGCTTCGGCCATCGTCAATTTTTGGGTGATGTAAAGAGATAGAGTCGTCAGCCTATTTTGCTCAAAATAGGAAAAATAATATGTTGTCGCCTCGAGAGAATGGCATCAAAGGTAACCTGATGCTTGCGAAACCAATCATTTCAGAGATTTGGGGGCTAAGTTACTGAATAGAAAGGTCTTAGGCTCCTATCCCGCCCTTTTGGTCTCTCATAGGCTTATGTTATTATTCTCCTTAATTTCTCCATGAAGTGTGTGTGCGTGTATATATAAGTGGAGATCGGAATCATTCAACTCGCATCATGAAAAAAGACATAGTGAAGTCTGTGGCCATCCCCGATCCTCGTCGCGCGGGCGGGTAGCGCGAAGGGTTTGAGAAAGTTGGACCTTCTTGAAGATCTTGAGCTTTATCTTTGAATGTTGGAGAGTAGCCATTGCACTTGGATGATTATGGAGAGTGGGAAATTCACCAAGTTTTATGAAAAGGATGATTAAAAGTGGGAGTAAAAAAGGGATTTGGAAGTTGAAATCACGCTGCCTTCGAGAGAGATTTCTGGGATTCGTTTAGAGAGATTTTTATCAGATCTGGGCTCACCTTGCAAATGAGGTGAAGGCCTCCTTTTATAGGCCCAATTAGGTGCCGATCGTCATAGACCTGTTCCTGCCTATCAGCAGGTGCCGATAGGCAGGGTCTGGAACCTGCCATTTGGTTGTGCGCTTTAGGGTTTTTTAGAAAATCGGTCGTTGAGGGCAAACCGTTGGTCAGAATCGCACATGGGAATACCGTTGGAAAGTTAATTCAGAGACCTTCGAAAGTCCTTTGGACTGCTCCCAGGTTCGAGAGTTGACTTTGGGTCAAATATGGCTCGAAAGCGTTTGTCGATCCATTGGACAGGAAATCGCTCGGACGCAAACGGATCGTTCGTCCGCATGGTAAGTTCGAATCGCATACGGGGTGGACTGTTGGAAAGTTTAGGAGATGTACTTCAACATTCCAAAGGGGTTGACCCGGTTTGGAGAGTTGACTTTGGTCAACCGGGCCCGGGAAGAATTCGATGACCTCCCAGAGTTAAACGGATCATTCGTCCGCATGGAAAGTCAAAATAGTGCACGGGACGGACCGTTGGAAAGGGTATTCAGTGCCCTTAAAAGATTCATTCAGCCTCGATCGAGCTGAAGAGTTAACATAGGTCAAACAGAGCCCGAGAGCGCCCGGTGGCCTCTTGGTCAGGTTTCGGACGCAAACGGACCGTTCGTCCGCATGGTAAGTTGGAATCATGCACGGGGTGGACCGTTAGAAAGGGTATTCAGTGACCTTCAAAGATTCATTCAGTCTCGGTCGAGATGAAGAGTTTGACTTTTGGGTCAAACTGAGACGGGGAGTTCCCGATGGCCTCCAGGTCAGTACTCGAGACATGACCTGGGTTTACAGTGGTGAAGGGAGGTACTAGGTACCTAAGGAGAGTTAGGGGGTAACAGAATGGGGTGTCTAAATAGCCCCTCGATGGGTGAGTTTGAAATAAATGATGACCGTCGAATAGACACCACATGATGCTTTTGAGGGAGTATGACCGATTCAAAGGGTCGAGGCCGATTCTGAGGACCTAAGGAGTGTATTGGGGATGATCAATTCTGCGGGTCAAAGTTGAATCTGTGGGCTTAGGGTAAAGGTCTAATAACCGAGGTCAATTCTGACCTAAAGAGTGGTGACGATCGAGGACCAAGGTTAATTCTGACCCAACTCAGGTGACGATCCAAGACCAAGGCCAATTCTGACCCAAGAGTGGTAACGATCGAGGACCGAGGTCAATTCTGACCTAACTCAGGTGACGATCGAAGACCGGGGCCAATTCTGACCCAAAAGTGGTGACGACCGAGGACCGAGGTCAATTCTGACCTAACTCAGGTGACTATCTAAGATCGGGGCCAATTCTGACCCAAGAGTGGTGACGACCGAGGAACGAGGTAAACTCTGACCTAACTCAGGTGACGATCCAAGACCGGGGCCAATTTTAACCCAAGAGTGGTGACGACCGAGGACTGAGGTCAATTCTGACCTAACTCAAGTGACGATCCAAGACCGGGGCCAATTCTGACACAAGAGTGGTGACGACCAAGGATCGAGGTCAATTCTTACCTAACTCAAGTGACGATCCAAGACTGGGGTCAATTCTGACCCAAGAGTGGTGACGACTGAGGACCGAGATCAATTATGACCTAACTCAGGTGATGATCCAAGACCGGGGCCAATTCTGACCCAAGAGTGGATAAAGATTGGGTTCTGATTCTGCTGGAGAAAGAGCTCTATGATTTTGGTCTGAGCTAGGGAGTTGATAGCTGGGGAGGCCTTTAGGAGACCTCGCAGGGGGGAATAACCTATTTTGGGTGCTGTAGGAGAATTTTGTTGGGGAAGTGATTAGATGATCCTTAGGGATACTCCGGAGCTTTGCCGGGAGGAGTTTTCACTTGGTTTTTTGAGGATTCTGCTAGGGAAGAGGGGTTCTGCTCGAGGGAGCGCGAAATTTTCTTAGTAAAAAGACAATAAATCCCTCCTGGGATTTTTGGGAATTTTTCGGGGATTTTTCAAGGTTTTCTGGTATTTTCTAGGAATTTCTGTACGAAATTTAGGGGATTGCCGGTTGGCATAGTATGAGGGGTGCCATTTGGTAGTGGCATGGACTTTTAGGCTACCTCGAGAAGGCAAGGGGTCAGTGCCGATCGGTATGGTAGGGGGAGGTACCGATCGTCATGGCGCTTGGCATCCTATAAAAAGGGGGTGAATCCCCCCATTTTTTCACAGCTTCTTTGCTTTCTCTCTCTCTGCGATTCTTCTACAAATCGTTCTAGCATTCCGATCTTCAAGAAATGGCCACTTTCATGAGCACTGCAGTCCACCGGGAGTGGTTGACCATTGATGATTAGGCGAATGTGGAGTGGAGGGCCAGGGCACCTCTTACTTTGGGGAGTGAGAACTCTTTTGATGCGTTTGAGCCTGTTGCGGATGAGCGAACCTTGCTGTGGGAGCCATTGCCTTATCTCTCTTCGAGAGTGAGTCTTGGTGGTTATGTAAGTAACCCGACCTTTAGCATTCTTCTCTTTTTGGTGATTTTTCTTTCTTTGTTGACCTTTGATGAGACTTTTCTTTTTGCCAGTATGATATTCCTTTGAGGAACATGCGTGCCCGTGGGACAACGGGGCTGAAGGATGTATGGGAGCATCTCCCACCTGTGGTGTGTTGGATGGTATCATCAGCGGGTTTTGGGTTGTTGGCATCTGCGTTGGATGAGACGCCTCGTTCGACAGCGGTCCTGTGCGCTTTGGAAGAGAGGTGGTGAGACACTACCCACACCATTCATTTTGGATTTGGGGAGATGACGGTGACTCCCATAGACGTGCAGTAGCTGTCGGGGCTGGATTGTGATGGAGAGCAGATAGAGGTGGATCGCTCTTTACGGGTGAGGTCGGAGGCAGTGCGTGCGACACTTGGTGATGTAGGGAGGATAGTTTCTGGGGATTCTATCCGGTTGCCCCTACTGAAGGATGTTCTGCTGAGCAGGGTGATTGATGTGGAGGATGGGCTGCAAGTGAGGCAGATGGCCCGATTATTCATTTTGCTGGTGCTGGGAGGTTTCATGGTGGTGTCGAGCGGCGATGTCGTTCATTTGTTTTTTCTATCGTACTTGAGGATGTTTTCGAACATCCCTTTCTATGATTGGGGGAGTCTGACCTTGGCGACCCTTTACTTTTCTCTGGATGCATTCAGCCGGTGCTGCCAACAAACATTTATTGGGGCAACGTACCTTCTTGAGTTATTCTTTAGTTTGCCCATTTCTTTTTATGCATTCGCATGCACTCGTATTTCCTTTCATGCATTCGCATTTTCTTTACGCGTCTCTCTTTGTTTGCGAATTCAGACGTGGTTCTATGAGTTGATTGGGTGCAATACCCGTTGATTTCTTTGAAGGATGACACTGTTGGGGACTTTTGTCGATTGTATCGATGGCGTAAAGCCAATCGAAAGTCAAAGGGATCTCTTTCCCTGGAGGCGGTGAGTCAGGTCTTGAATGACCTGACCAGTGGTAGGGTAAGACTCTTTCCATTTCAGTCTTAGTTTTTGCACCTTCTGATCATGTATTGATTTATGCTTGCTTGGATATTTTTAGGTGACCTTTTATCCATGGGGGACAGCCATTCAAGATGCGGGGGCTACCGGGGTGAACACGCGAATGAGGCATTTGTTGGCGCATGAGTTCGGCCATTCTTGGTACCTCGGGGAGAGGGTGGTTCGTCAGATTGCTGAGGAGGAGGTGGTGGTGCCACCCGTGCAGCCTCCTACGTCTATAAGGTGGGAGCGACTGATGTTGGAGGATGAGAGGATCGCGGCTATGATCAGTGAGTCCTACTTGCTATACACTGATACGGCTGCGTCGTATGACTATATGGATTTCGTGACGAGCTGGTTGATGACGCCCAGCATATACGATGCACTGCCCTTCCCTCCCGCGAGTTCGAGTCGGGCGGTGGGATCTTCTCACAGCGGTGGTGGCCCGTCGGCATCTGCGGCGGCGGTGACCTCGGAGGTCCCTTTTGTACTGCTGCATACCCCTTCGTACAACATTCGACGGGCTGATGGAGGGATGGTGCCTATGCTGCACCGTCCTCATGCGATGGATCCGGAGGAGTTGGGTTTGACAGAGGAGGTCCTTCAACCTAAGGTATACCTTTCTGTTCTTCTCTTTCTTTCTTTTCTATTTTGGTCATTTCTGCTTTGATATTGATTTCACCTTTCTTTTAGCAAGTGCGGGTGTCGACCACTTGGCTCAGGGACATTAGAGACTGGATATCTTCGGCGACTGCCCATATTCGGGATGCGGTTCCCGTTCCTTCTTGCTTGGTGCCGTCTGCTTCGTCCAGAGAGGACTCGATCTCGGGTAGTGGTGGCGCATCGTCTCACCGTAGGGTGAAGAGAGCATGCCGCAGGGGTGGAGGCTCTTGAGAGAGAGAGAGAAAGAATGTGGGTTCGGTCTAAGTCCCGTTATTTTTGCTTTTTTTCTTTTTATTTCCTACAAAAATGATGTAACACAGAAAACAGATATATGCAATGCAATGCAATGGATTTTTTTTTATTATCTTTTATTAATGATGAATGAATGCATGCACATGAGCTTTTTACTTTTCTGCTGAGACCGTAAAAAGGAATATTTTTTATTTTTTTTTATTTTTTGAAGGAATGTTTTTTATTAATAAAGGGAATTTTAAAGGGATTTTGAAATTCTGTTGAGAATATCAATTTATTTTTATTGAGTTTTTTGGTTTGACAAAAGAGGGAAAAAAGGAAAATTTTTAAAAATGGGGGGGGGGGGTTGACAATCGGCAAGCACCCTGACCTGCCTATCGGCAGTTCAGTCCAGTCCCATCAATTGAAGGCTTTGATTGGTACCCCCTTCAGCCTTTGGTACCTTACGGGGTAGGATTCCCTCCGATTTCTGTAGGGAATATGTCCCTTGTGAGGGGGGGGGGGGGGGTAAGGGTGGAGTGTTTTCATCACACCTTTGCATCCTTATCTACTTGCCCACTATTTCTTAGCCTTGCAAGATGGCTCTCCCTGGTAGCATTGAGTTTGCCAACTACCTCGAAGCCTTGGAAGCTTTGTGCTCTTATAATGTTGACTACGATGCTTTCAACATGCGTCGAGTCTCCTTGTGGCGTAATCATCCTATTAAGTGGAATATACTGATAGCGACGGTATAATTCTGGTACCCCGAAGACCATGTATTTCGCTTTGGGTTGGAAGAGGTTTGTCCTACCTACGAGGAATTTTCTTCCATACTGGGTGTAAATCCCAGTGTTGTTGCGGCTTTGCTCGAATTTTCCTGTTCTCCTAGGGATTTGTTGGACGGGCTTCTTCATATTTCGCCTTCGGCGGCCCGATCATTGGTTGCTGGAGGAATGATCTCCCTCCCGGCGGTGCTGCAATCCATGCATTTGCAAGAAGTAGGTGATGCTGGCTATGCTGGAGCCGTTGTTCTGGGTCTGGTTTCAAAATTATTGCAGCTGGAGGACCCACAACTTGCAGCCATTACTTCATGAATGTCATACCGCCGCAACCCTACGACGGTGATATTGGCGGAGACCCTGAATGGCCTGGATGCCTGGAGAGAAAACCATTCTGACTTTTTGAGGGGTAGCCCTGTGATGCTGTTTATGTGGTTGTCTGAAAGATTTCGCTTGTCGACTCCTCCAGAATATCCCTTGTCAGCCGCACCCAACTTCTTTTCGCGCTACTTCATCCGCGTTGGCCTGCATGTTGAGAACTAGGAGAATTGGCTTGTGGAGCATGGGGCTTGTGGTTTGTATTGGTCACTACTTGGTGGGGATAGTTGCAGCCTGTTCTGGAGCTAGAAGATTATTCATATGTGCGGCTGGTTGGTCTCAGATAGACCTCTTTTTATTTCCCTTGGCGGCTTTTGCGCCAATTCGGCTGGGCGCAGGTCGTGCCCCCTCGGACCTCAAATTTCTTTCTGGTAGAAGATTTGACTGAGCACCTGCGTCTGTTGCTTGGGTCTCTGTGGTAAATCGGCATCCATCGATCCGTCCCTCTCAGTCTGTCGGGAAGGCTTGCCATGTCTCCAGAGATTATATGAAGTGGTTGTGGAGGAACGTAGTCAGCAAGATGTTGGCAGTAGAGACTGGATAAAGATGGTTTATTTTATCTGACTCCATGGAAGGGGGTGTTTTTGTCTTTTCGAAGATGGTTAAGGATCATCGATCCATGGAATGTTTACAGCACTCTCTTCAGGCAGGGGAAACTTGGGGTCCTCAGGATGTAGATGATGAGGGTGCAGGCTCCTCTGGTAGCTGTGGGCAGGACTCCTAGGGAGTTTATTTACATAATAGGGAATGTATGTGGGGGTTTTATTTGGCTTTTTATGGTAGTGGAGAAGGGAGTTATCCGTTCCTTTTTCTTATGTAATCCGTACTGTAATTTCTTATTAATGAAATAAATAAGTTTCTGATCATCCAGTTGTGCCTTTCGATGAATTTTTTATTTTGAATTATCTATACTAATCGCTAAGGAATACGTAATTTTTTTGTTCAAATAATTTTAGAATGAACCACCGTTCTCGGAGGTAAGAAAAGAATAGTATTTTATGAAAAAGAAAGGTCCGCACTCATGTGAGGAGTATGAGTTGTCTACGTACCTCTGGGGTTTTTTTGAAAAGTTTTAAAATAGTTTTTATAGAGGATTAGGCCCACGTAGTTCTGGGTAGAGAGAAATGAAGAGCATTTTTTTTCTTTTTTTTTAAGAATAGAAGAGGGATGAGAAGAGTCGTAGCGCGCCGAGATTTCGGACTAGGGGTAGAATTTCTTTAGACGGTCCAGATTGACTGGACGAGCCATCTCCTCCCCATCTAGGTCAGTGCGCATGGCGGCACCGCCGGATAATATTTTCTTCACAATGTAGGGTCCGCTCCAATTGGGCTTGAATTTCCCTCTGGGGTCCCAGATGGGTTCTATTATCTACTTGAGGGCTAAATCCCCCTCCCGGACACCGCGGTCTTTGACTTTCTTATTGAATGATCGCGCTATTCGGTGATAATACCCCTGTATGTGGTAAAGAGATTTTAATCTTCTTTCATCTAGGAGGCCTAGCTCATCAAGACGGCTTTGGCACCAGTCTTCTTCACTAACTTTGCTTTCGAGCATGATGCGTAGCGAGGGTATTTCCATCTCCACAGGTAGGAGTGCTTCCATGCCGTAGACCAGGGAGTAAGGGGTAGCCCCAGTAGAGGTTCAGATTGAGGTTCGATAGCCCCGGAGGGCGTATGGGATCCGGTCGGCCCAATCTTTATAACTTTCGGTCATCTTGCTAATGATGGCTTTGAGGTTCTTGTTGGCGGCTTCAACTGCACCACTGGTCTAAGGTCGATAGGGAGAATATTTGTGTCTCAGAATCCCATACTCTTTGACTATTTTATGGCTTCTACTTCAAAATGCAACTCGTTATCTGATACCAGCTCATGCGGGACCCCATATCGGCATATGATATACTTCTTAAGGAATTTGGCCACTTTCTTGGCGTTCAACACTGCATATGACTCAGCTTCGACCCATTTGGTGAAGTAATCAATGGTGACCAAGATGAACTCATGTCCGTTTGAAGCCTTTGGTGTAACCTTCCCTATGATGTCGATACCCCAGGTGGAGAACGGACAGGGAGAGGTCATGTTGTATAATTCTCTTGGAGAACTGTTGGCATTTGAGGCACCTCCGAACATAGGCAGTGTAATCCTAGATCATGGTGGTCTAGTAGTAGCCCTGTCGAATGATCTTCTTGGCGAGCATGTGACCATTCATGTGAGGTCCACATTCCCCGTTATGGATTTTCTGCATTATTTTCTCAATCTCAGTCCCTGCGATGCAGTATAGATGATTTCCATCGAAGTTCCTCTTGAGTAGAGCTTTATGATAGATGATGTACTGGGCGGCCAGTCTTCAGAGGGTCATTCGATCTTTCTTATTAGAACCCTCGGGATACCTACCATGTTTGAGGAGGCACCAGATATCATAGTAGCAGCAATCGGCTAGTTCGGGATATTCAAGGGAGACAAGCTCCACATGGTAGCAATGGGTCGGTTTGTCTTGCTTTTGAACTAGGAAGGGGGTCATTGTTATTCCTTCGGGCATGTCGACCATGGAGGCCAAGGTGGCGAGAGCATCGGCTAGGTTATTCTTTGCTCTGGGTAGGTAATGGAAGGAGATATCTTGGAATTGGGAGGCTAACTCTTCTAATTGGGCATGAAAGGGTTGGAGCTTTTCGTCCTTGACTTTCCACTTTCTGAGCACTTAACCGATGATAAGGGAAAAATCCCCATAGACATCAAGGTATTGAATACCTTTCTCGAGAGCAACTTGGAGGCCCACTGTGCATGCCTCGTATTCCGTCATGTTGTTGGTGCAAGGGAAATCCAATTTTATGGCGATGGGAGTGTGGGAGTCATATGGGGCGATCAGAAGTATCCCAATTCCATATCCCTTTTTGTTGGCAGCGCCGCCAAAGAACATTTTCCATCGAAGGCAATCTTGAGTGGCGCGGAGAATATTTTCATCTGGGAATTCAGAGATTTGGACATCTGCTTCGTCTATGGGGTAATCGGCGAGGTAGTCAGAGATAGCTCTTCCTTTAATGGCTTTCTGTGTGACGTACACGATATCGAACTCGGTTAGGAGCATCAACCATCGGGCCATTCGACTGGATAAGGCGGGTTTCTCAAGCAGGTATTTGATGGGATCCATTCGAGATACAAGTTTTATGGGGAAGGCGAGCATGTAGTGTCGTAACTTTTAAGTGATCCAGACAAGTGCGACACATGCCTTTTCTAAAGCAATGTAGTTGAACTCGTACCCGACCAATTTACGACTGGAATAATAGATGGCTCTTTCTTTACGAGAGTCCTCAAGGTATTGGGCTAGCAAAGCCCCTGCTGAAGTGTCGGTTTGGTTAGGTATAGGAGCAAAGGGAGACCAGAATGTGGTGGCATGAGCATTGGAGGTTGGGTCATATATTGTTTGATTTGGTCAAAAGCTTCTTGGCAAGCCCCGTTCGAAATATTGGTCGAATCTTTTCGGAGGAGCTTGAAAATCGGTTCACTAATGGAGGTTAGCTAGCTGATGAACCGGCTGATATATTATAATTTCCCAAGAAAACCTCAGACTTCTTTCTCTATTTGGGGTGATGGCATCTCAAGTATAGCCTTCAGCTTTGCAGGATCTGCTTCTATCCCCTTTTTGCTGACCATGAATCCCAATAATTTTCCCTTTATAACGCCGAAGACACACTTCTATGGATTAAGTCTCATCTGATACTGTCGTAGTCGTTCGAAGAACTTTCAGAGAGCGAGAGCATAACCTTCTCTAGTTTTGGACTTGATAATTATATCATCCACATAAACCTCGACCTCCTTGTGAATCAGATCATGCAGGATGGTTGTGGCAGCCCTTTGGTTGGTAGCTCCGGCATTCTTGAGACCAAATGGCGTAACGGTGTAGCAAAAGCTTCCCCATGGGGTAATGAATGAGGTTTTTTCTTGGTGTTCTGGGTGCATCCTGATTTGGTTGTATCCAGCAAACCCGTCGACAAAAAACTTGAGAGCATGACTGGTTGTGTTGTCCAAGATCATGTCGATATTGGGTAGAGGATAATCATCCTTTGGAGAAGATTTATTTAAATCTCGATAGTCTACACACATTCGAACCTTCCCTCCTGATTTCGGCACAGGTACAATGTTGGCTAGCCATGTGGGATATTCGATCACCCGAATGAATCCCACGTTTAACTGTTTGACCACCTCTTTTTTGACCTTGAGCGACCATTCGGTGCGGAGTTTTTTCAATTTTTGTTTAACCGGCTTGTAATCTGGGAGAGTGACGATCTCATGTTGGGCTATTTCAGGATTGATGTTGGGCATATCATCATAGGACCATCCGAAGACATCTAAGAACTCCTCAGCAATTCTTCGAGTTTTGCGCGCTCATGCTCGTCAAGGGTGGCCCCTATCCTAATCTCGCGCAGTTGGATACTAGAACCAAGATTAATAACAACAGTCTCTTCTTCATTAACTTGAATGTGGTTATGTTGTTTATTATTAACCTTATTTAGATCAGTTAAGAATTGTTCATTTGTAAAATTATCATCATCAAAAGTTTGATTAGAATCCAAGAAGTTAATGTAAGTCACATCAAGATACTTAAAATCTTCGTTTATTTCATTGATAGGAAAAACAACATTGATAACCTCGTCAAAAGAGGTCTCGATTACATTTGATCAAGGATAGACAATAGAAGAAGAAATAGGGTAAACATTGGGGTTAGGGGAGATTTCAAGAGGTAGAACTGGTGTAGCATGCCAGTTGAGGAGAGGTGTATCAGCAGCTTTAATCAGACGGGATGGGTCCATTGATGTAATGCCTGAATGAACCATGTAAAGTGCTAGCCCCAGTGTTTGTAAGTTGAAGGAATCTTCGGAATCACTCTCCTCCGTCTCTTCGGCATCTTTGATGAGCGGTTGTACTTGTTGTGGGAAACTTTTGGACCATGGGTAGCTGTCTTGGAAAAAGATATCCATTCTCGGCCTCATCTTTTTCTCTGTATGGTCATACCATGGTTCTGGAAAATCGCAAAAAGGGAATTCTTCGCCTTCTTTGATGAATCGTCCATTCAAGGAGTCTCCTGAGATAGTTCGAATACAGTCTAATCTTCTCTTTGGTCGAGATTGGTGGATCATTCTGAGCTCTTTTTCTGATGGTTGATACCCCAAGCCACAAGGAGGTAAAGCTTTCTTCAATCCGATGGGCCCAAGTATCCCCTGCTGCCTTTGCCCTAGCCCTAGTTTGGGCAGGAAGTGCATGTTTCTGAACATCTGAATCAGATTGACATTGCCATGACGGTCATATTCTGGACAAACCCTTTCTTTGAAACAGTCCCCTGCCGGGAGTAAGAGTGGTTCAACTCGGAATCCTGATAGGAGCATATCATTTGACCCATGTTGTATCTCGAGAATTGGACTGTTGGTGCTTGCCCCCTCAGCATTTTTGTCATCACCCAAAATGGTGATGACTCGCCCATCGGCAAAAAACTTCAATTTCTGATGGAGTAAGGAAGACACACCCTTGATATTGTGGAGCCAGGGTTGTCCGAGCAACAGGTTGAAACAAGCTGGGATGTCTATGACTTGGAATTCAATGATGGGGTTTATAGGTCCAACACCTATTACAAGTTTTATGGACCCCATCACCTCACGACGGGTATTATCGTAGGCACACACAGTGGCGGAGGTTGGAGTGAGGTCTCTTTTTTTCAAGTCTAAACACTTGAAGGTTCTCAATGGGCAAACATTCAAGGCGGATCTGTTATCGATAAGAGAGAGTGGCACGGCCTTTCCCATAACTTTGACGGAGATATTGAGTGCATGATTGTGATTCGGCCCAATTCTGGGGATTTCTTCTTTAGAAAATGATAGCATTCGGGTAGAGGTCAAGGATCTGACCAGATTTATCGCTTCTTCTTGTGTGGTAGATGGAGGAACTATGGGTCCAGTGAGCATCTTGATTAAAGCATTTTTGTGTAGCTGGGAAGACATGAAAAGTCCCCATAGAGTGATGTTAGCTTGAGTTTTCTTAAGTTAATCGAGGATCTTGCTCTCCTCGATGGTCATCTATGGCATAAGAAGGTTTTCAACGCCCTTCCCTTTGTCATTTTCTGGTAGTGAGCTGGGAACCTGGTAATGTCTCCCTGATCTGGTCATGTGATTTACTAAAGAAGGAAAGAATATGAATCTTGTTTCCTCGTCAATCTCAGGTTGTGCTGCCACCCTATTTATTTCTCCGAGAGTTCTTCGAATGATATCACCCCACATATGTCGGCTCCTGGGCCAGTTCTCCTTGAAGCTTTTTCTTCACTCGAATCTTCGAATTCTTCCCCCCATCCAGTGGTTGCAACTCTGTCTTTCCATGTAAAGTCAATACATTCCACAACTTCAACGGCTTCTTTATACAAGTTCTCCCATTCTGTGGGGATATGTGTGATTGAAGGGACCAAGCGCCCTTATAGCTTCAAAGCATCAAGTAACCCGGTGATACTACAAATGCTGTTGGTTTGCTTGAATAATTCTTCCATAGTCTGGACAACATCATCTAGGCTGACTTTATCAGTTGGTACCACCCATTTGACTGAATTAGAGCCCATTTCCGTGCTTCCAAGAACAGTGTACTGAATCTCTGGCAATCGATGACCATCTGTGAGGGAAATTTCAGTCCGAACTCTAGGAGTTAGTTTAACACCTCTGATAATTCCATACTTTCATTTTCAGAACGGGTACGGATAGCGATGCATGCTCTGGTAAAGAGTGACAGTGCCTGATCAGCGAGGCTAGTAGGGTGTAGGAGGAAATATGGGCAAATCTGAAGAGGTTTAGGAAAGTATATGGGTGTGATTTACGTTGAGGGATCGAAGACTGGGTTTTCTTCCAAGAAGATGGCATTGGTGTGATTTGGGAGTGGGTTGTGAGTAGTATTTGGCTTAGGATTAGCTGGTGGGGCGATGGTACCCCGATCAATGAGGTCTTGGATTACGTTTCGAAGGTGAAATCATTGGTTGGTGGTATGACTAGTAGTTTGGTGAAAGGCACAGTGAGCATCGGTTTTGAAATTTCTTACGAGTGGATTTGACAATGGACGTGAATCCAAGGGGTTGATGAGGTTTCGGCTTAACAGGGCTTGGTAAACTTTGGAGAGGGGAGCATGGAGCTCAGTGTATTCCCTTCGGATGGGGGCATGTCCACTTTCTGGTGCCCATGATGTGGTTGGTTGAGAGATGTTGTTGATGGTCGAAACGGTAGCACTAGCAGGCTTGTCATACTTTCTAGGGGTGAATTGTCCGAACACCTTCTTTGGTTCAATCTCTGTTTTAACAAGGCTTTCCTCGATTTCCACTCCAGCCTCTTTGAGAGCTCAGAAGTGGGGATAGTATTGTCCTCCCATCGTCACTCGAACATGGGGCAAGAAGTTCTTCTTCATTATGTTGACATGTTCTTGTTCGGATGGCCGATTAGTCATGGTAGCTGCTTGCTCTCTCCATCGAGTTATGAAGTTACTGAATGATTCTCCAGGATTCTGTTTGAGTAGCTCTAAATTATGACGGGTGTCCTCGATCTCTTCATTGTATTTGTACTGCGACATGAATTCTCGGGCTACATCCTCCCAGCTACGGATTCTGGATTCCTCAAGAGATAAAAACCATCGGAGGGCACTATCCTTCAAAGTTTGCTGAAATAATTGGGCCATCAATTCTTCAGAATCCCCTAGTAGAGTCATGGAACGATGATAACTACGAAGATGAACAATTGGGGTTCCACTCCTTCCGAACTTCTCAATATTTGGCATCTTGAACTTCTCGGGTAACCTTGCTTTAGGATAAGAAGACATGTGGGTGTAGTCCATGTAATTCCCATAGATCCTGACTTGGTCAAACTTCTTGGTGATCATCTTGAGATCCTCTTTGACTTTATTCAACTCCTCCTCTTTTGGATCAGCGACAACAGGAAGGTTAGCCATAAGCTAGGCAATGTTGGGCATTGGAAGCTGGGCAGGCGGGGGCCCATTGGCAGGAGGGGCACGCGAAGCGTTCAGATATTCTTTTGAAACCCAAATAGGCTTGGGTGGACCCATAGCACGAGGGAATAGGGCCTCGGGCTCTTGAGTAATAGGAACTTGGTTTCGTTGCATCTCTCGGACCTCAGTTTGGAGGTTGTCAATCTTGGACACAAGCTGAGCTAGGACTGTCGTCAGATCTGGCTGTATGACTGGTGCTTAATCTGTATTCTCCATGAAAGATGGATGGATTCCGGACTCGGAATAAGTAGTAGAGGAATGGTCGAGACTCCGGGTTGATTTGACTGAAGACCAAAGCCAATAGGGAGCCAGGCTAAGGGCTTGCGATCGACCTGAGAAGGCGTAGGATAAGATTTATTTTTGAGAAAAAGGGGAAAAAAAATTTGGATTTTTGATAAAGTAGGGAGAAATGTTTTTGGATTTTTTTGATAAAGAAGGGATAAATGTTTTTGGAGACGAAACTCAGCATGATTATTATGTTTTTATTTGTATTTAACTCTCCTAAATGCAATGCTGGACGGGACCCGAGCCTGGAAAATTGGGGTTTTAATATATGCAAAGCTACGGTTTGAACTTGTAACAAGGCTTACGGACAGGGACCCGTTTTAAAAATACTCAAAAATTAGGCGGCAGGCCGACTCGGAACTTCAGCAGAGTTTCGGGTCGAAATCGGCAATTTTAAGTGCGTGCACTAGGTCTGACAACTATATGCGGGTATGCATTTGGTTGGGTGAATCGGCATGGGTTCCCCCATTTGGCGTGACTTCCACGATATACGTCTTACTCTTGCGGGAAATCGGTATGTGTGGACAAGCCATTTGATATACCTGAGTGTACGTGAATTGCTTCACCATATACCTCGTGGGGACGGTACAAGTGAGAGCGAATTCGATATACTCGGCGTACATGAACGAATTCCCTGCGATATACCTCCCGTCATGACTTCGGTCAAGCGGTACGATGCGGGGAAACCGTTCGATATACGTCGAAGGTACTTGGCCAATGTAAGGTGAGAGTCATATCGCTTAGGCTAACTGCGACCTGCCAGACCAGCGCCTATCACGAAGTGACCCTCTAGTTAGTGGGTAAAATTTGGTCAATAGCAATGCTCTTTGGTGATGTTGTGTGAATCATTCTTGATTCTCTTATTAGTATCTTATGATGAGAATGCCTTTATTAATTATGCCAAACAGGGAGCAAAGTATAAGTACCCCAAAAGGTACACCAAGTATGGATGGGTGATGCGTGCAACATGGGGATATACATGTGATCATAGGTGCACGTGGTGTGAAGTGTTCATGGGGAAATTTTTACAAGTGTGTGAACATAAGCATAAGCAGGGGATACACATGGAAAAGGGGAACATGCAGATATGGGGGGAAACATAAACAAATATAGCATTCATGTAAATAGAGTCTAGACCACAAGAAAAAAACATATTCCCCAGCAGAGTCGCCACTGTGGCCATCCTCGATCCTCGTCGCGCAGGCGGGTAGCGCGAAGGGAAGGATCCTCCGGGTCCCGCGCATCCCTTCGGGAGCGTTTCGATCGGCGTCGTTTGAGATTTGGAGTAAAAATGTAGAGAGATTCAGAGTCTCCAGTCTATTTTACTCAAAACAGACAAAAGAAAAAGGGAAAGCCACCCCGAAGGATGGCATCCAAGGGCATACTGGTGCGTGCAAACCAAGATGATTCGAGAAGGGTTCAGAGGCTTACTTACGAAATGGGAAGGTGTTAGGCACTCATTCCTCCCTTTTGGTCTCTCATGAATATATGTTATTTTCCTTTTTGTTTCCCCCCGTGATATGTGTGCATGTGTATATATAGAATAGAGGTAGGAATCCTTGACTTGTATCATGGAAAAGATAAAGCGAGTCATCCGTAAGAAGATATAAAAGTAATATTAGAAAAAAAGGATTTATGCGATTACCCCTACGTTGACCGTTATAATGGAACGATAACGCATATGGAGCAATACGTTATTAAAGTCAAGTATATAGAATATAAGGAAAAGGGATTTAGAGAAGATAGAAAATGAGAGAAAAAGTGAGAAAAAGGACTCGAGTCTCGGGTTTTACCCCTAGACGCCTATGTAGCCTATAAAGGCATCAAAGTCCACGTAGTTCGCATACAAAACGAGGGGTGGGATTTATCCCATAAATCCAAATGGGGAATCTCTTCTTTCTAAGTGTGTGTGTGTGTGTGTGTGTAGAAAAAGTATTTTAGTTGTGAGAAAAGTGTGGGAAAAGTGTGAGAATCCCTACTTGGAATTTATGAGCAAACCCTCTTTTTCTTATTTTTTTGGGTTTTTATTTATATGAAAATAAGAGATGTGCAATAATACTAAATAAAAAGTATATTAGGATGTGTGAAATGATATAATAAAAGTGTTAAATAAGAAAACAAGTTATTGGGAATTTAAGAGAATTCAAGAGAGAGTTTGAGAAAGTTGAACCTTCTTGAAGATCTTGAGCTTGATCTTTGAATGTTGGAGAGCATCCCTTGAACTTGGATGATGACGGAGAGTAGAAAATTCACTAAGTTTGACGAAAAGGATGATGAAAAGTGGGAGTAAAAAAGGGATTTGGAAGTTGAAATCACACTGCCTTCGAGAGAGGTTTCTGGGATTCGTTCAGAGAGATTTTTATCAGATCTGGGATCCCCTTGCAAATGAGGCGAAGGCCTCCTTTTATAGGCCCAGGTAGGTCCTGATCGTCATAGACCTGTTTCTGCCTATCGGCAGGTGCCAATAGGCAGGGTCTGGAACCTGCCATTTGGCTGTGCGCTTCAGGGTTTTTCAGAACATCGACCGCCAAGGGAAAACCGTTGGTCAGAATTGCACACGGGGCATACCGTTGGAAAGCTAATTCAGAGACCTTCGAAAGTCCTTTGGACCTCTCTCGGGTTCGGGAGTTGACTTTTGGTCAAATATGGCTCGGAAGCGTTTGGCGATCCATTGAACGGGAAATTGCTCGGACGCAAACGGATCGTTCGTCGGCATGGTAAGTCCAATCGTGCACGGGATAGACCGTTGGAAAGGTTAGGAGATTTACTTCGACATTCCAAATGGGTTGACCCGGTTTGGAGAGTTGACTTTGGTCAACCAGGCCTGGGAAGCATTCGGTGACCTCCCGGAGTTAAATGGATCGTTCGTCCGCATGGAAAGTTGGAATCGTGCACGGGATGGACCGTTGGAAAGGGTACTCAGTTCCCTTAGAAGATTCATTCAGACTCGATCGAGATGAAGAGTTGACATAGGTCAAACAGAGCCCAGGAGCGCCCGGTGGCCTCTAGGTCAGGTTTCGGACGCAAACGGACCGTTCGTCCGCATGGTAAGTCGGAATCGCGCATGGGGTACACCATTGGAAAGGGTATTCAGTGCCCTTCGAAGATTCGTTCGGTCTCGGTCGAGACGAAGAGTTTGACTTTTGGGTCAAACTGAGTCGGGGAGTGCCCGATGGCCTCCAGGTCAGTACTCAAGACATGACCTGGGTTTACAGTGGTGAAGGGAGGTACTAGGGACCTAAGTAGAGTTGGGGGGTAACAGAATGGGGTGTCTACAAAGCCATCCATAGGAGTTTTCCCAAAATAGTAATTAAAAATATGATGCGTGCACCTATCGAGATATTAATCGTTATGATGAAACGATAATATGCATTAGATAAATGCGGGAATGAATCACAAGTATAATATATATAAATAATATGTGGATAAAATAGGAAAATAGTATTCGAGTCTCGGGTTTTAGCCTGAGACGCCAACGTATCCTATAAAGGCATCAAAGTCTGCATAGTTCACAAGCGACACAATGGTGGGGTTTATCTCATAAATTCAAAAGGGGATTTAATTATATGTGTGTGTGCATAAAAAAGGGGTTTTAGTTTTGAGAAAATGTAGCGAAGAACTCATTTAGAATTTATATGTGTAACCCTCTTTTTCTTGTTGTGGATTTTTTATAGAAAATATATTATGTGCAATACTACTAATAAAGGATTGGATATTAATATGTGTATGATTTAAAGTAAAAGCTAAATTAAGAACTTATATAACTAATGTGAAAAAAAGAAATTTAAATAAAGAGAAGATTGTTTGGACGTTCTTTGGAGATTGATCTTGATTATTGATTAGAGTCCTTGCAAGTGTGTGTGGAATGTAGGGGGATTTTTCTAGATTGGGGGTGAAATATTTGGATTTGAAAGGTGGACAGAGGTTTCAAACAAGGAAACTTCGTTGACTTTAGAAGAGTGTCGTTGAGATCACTAAAGTTGATATTTCTGAGGTGCCATTCAAAGTGAGCTCAGTATCTACTTATATAGGGCCACGAGAGCATTGTCCTTGTCCTGCCTATTGGCAGGTAACCATAAAAACACTACCAATAGACAGGGAAATGGACCTTCCAATTGGCAACCTCGTGCAGATTTTTCGAAAAAATGGTTATAAAATGCAATTTTTAAGTCCAAATTATGAAAGGGGAATACCATTGGAAAGGTCATTCAGACACCTTTGATAATCCTTTGGGTCGTTATCAGTACCGGGTGTTGAATTTGGGTCAAACGGGGCTCGAAAGTTCCCATTGGTCCCTAGACACGAGATCATTAGAGGAAAACGGATCATTTGTCCAAACCATAAGGCCGATTCGCGCAAGGGATGGACCCTTGGAAAGTATAATCAGAGTCTTTCTAATATTTATTCAGTCTCGTTTGGTTCAGAGAGTTGACCTTGGTCAAACGATGCTCGAAAGCACCCGGTGACCCTTCGGAGTAAAATATGTCGTTTATCCGTACCGTACGAATGATTCTCACACGGGGTGGATTATTGGAAAGGGTATTTAGTGACCTTTAAGGATTCATTCAGTCTCATTTTAAATGAAGAGTCGATGGGAGTCAAGCAGAGTCCAGGAGCGCTAGGTGGCCTTCGGATCAGGTTTCGAGGGAAAACAAATCGTTTATCCAAATGAAAAGGTAGATTCGTGCACGAGACTGACCGTTGGAAAGGGTATTCAGATCCCTTAAAAGTTTTATTAAGATCTTGCTCGCATGAGGAAGTTGATTGGGGTCAAAATGATGCCCAGGAGCGCCAGGTGGACTCTAGATCGATTCTTGATAGTAAAATAGATCGTTTATCCGAATCGTAAGGTCAATTTGCTCACGGTCTAACTAGAAGTATTCTCTTCAATCTCTACCAAAGCCTCCTGAATGGCTCTGAAATGAGGGTAATACTAGCTACCCATGGTGTTTTTAATATGCGGTAAAAAGTTCTTCTTCACAGTTCTGACTTTTTGTTCCTTTGACGGGTAGTTGGTCATAGTAGAGGCTTTTTCCCTCTATTTTGTTATAAATCTATTGAGAAAAAAACCCAGGTCCTCATTTGAGAAGATCAAGGTCACGAAGGGTCACCTACAGTTCTTTGTTGTACTTGTATTGATCCATGAATTCTCTTATTACATCATCCTTTCTTTTGCTTCGGTACTCTTCTAGCGACGAAAACCAAAGTTTGGCACTCTTTTTTAGGGTTTTGGAAATATGGGCCATAATTTCTTTAGTAGCCCCTATAAGACTCATGGTTCAGTGGTAGTTACATAGATGCACAATAAAAGTTTCGCTCCCTCTAAATTTCTCAATTTTGGGTAGTTTGAATTTCTCGAGTAGTCAAGCTATTAGGTGGGGAGACATATGGGTGAATCCACATAATTTCCTGAGAACTTCACCTAGTCAAAATTTTTAGAGAGCTTCTCGAGGTCTTCTTTATCCATATTGAGTTCTTCTTCTTTAGGATCTGCTGGAAGGGGCAGGAATAAGCTATCCCCTGGTTGAGGAAGATTTAGTAGAGGCAAATGGGAAGGAGGCAGCCTATGAACAAGCGGGATGTGTGGAGTTATTCTAATGTGCATAATATGATGATATTATTTAGGGATTCACATAAAATAAGGCATTCCTTGACTCATAATAGGTGGAAAGGAAGCATTCTGATTTGGCATGACTTCTAGTTCAGGCATGTCTAGTATATGAGCCTTATTTTTTTGTAACTCATGGACTTCTGATTGCAGGCTATCGATCTTAGCAAAGAGCTGAGCTAAAAAGGTCCTCAAATCTGGTTGAACATTGTCATCTTGATTAGGATTATCCATGTGATAGTTACGGTAAGAGTTTTATGTTCCTTCTAAAGTATGTGATAAGGAGGATGAAATAGAATTATGAGGTAGTCGAATGGCGGATTGTAATCAGTAGGGAGCCAGGCCAATCTAAGGCTAATGCGATCGCACCTGAGAGGGAAATTATTTATTTATTGAAAAAGGCATATTTTATTTTTGAAAAGATAACTTTTTTAAACATATTTTCAAGAAAAATGGAAAAGGGGGAGAAAAACACCCTTAGTGTAATTATTATTATTATCGAGTTTCACTTGTCTTATGTTATGCCTAGTGGCATAAGTGAAATGCAGGATAAGAAGTGTGGGATAAAATAGGGCGCTTAATGCAAGACACAATTTAACTTGTTTGTAAAATCACGGAAAGGGTCCTATTTTAAAAAATGGGTGAAAGAGTGCAAAATTGATTAGTAAGACGACCAACAATTTCGGTAGAGTTTTGAAATAGAACCAACAATCTAGATATGAATGTTTTAGGGAAGACATCCATGTGACGTTTATACATGGGAGGTTAGTGTTAAGGTTCCCCCATTTGGCATGACTTCCATGATATACCTCTTACCTATTAGGACAATCATTCATCAGTACATATAGAGAAGCCATTTGATATATCTGAATATATGTGAATTGCCTCACGATATACCTTATGGAGGTGGTACGAGTGAGAGAGAATTCGACGTACTCAACATATGTGAACGAATTCCTACTATATACCTCTTATCGTGAGTTTGGTCAAGCGGTACGATGCGGGACAACTGTTCGATATTTGTCGAGGACACTTGGCCAGTGGAATGTGGAAGCCTATTGCTTAGGTTAATCGCATCCCGTAGAACTAGCAACCCATCACAAAGTGACTCCCCATTATGGAACAAATATAGGGCCAATACTCAGTTCTCATGCAATGTGGTGGCAAATTCATGAGTCTGATTAGTATCTTTATAAATATATGATAAGAGAGATAGGTATAACTACTAATAATGGAAAATAAAGAAGTATATGTTGGGGTTTTATTCTTAAAACAATGTATAACATTTGCTTTTAATTAAAGGTATGTCAGTTCATTTTGAAATAAGAATCGTGGTTACGAGAATGCCATATATTGGGTTTAAATACATTGTAGACATGTTGATCAATACATCTCAGTAGGAATTTTGATATGTCGACTTTAGGTTGATCACGAGGACATTTTTAGCATTATTGAAACGTTCATAACCTAGATAAGGAGTTAACATCCTTATAGAAAGGTTGCGATGCAATATTAGTAGTTTATCCGGGAACCTGTATAATAATTCAACAACTTATATGATAGTTTGACAGAGGATTGTGATCGATGCATCAAAGGAATGTATTGAATAGTTCCACCTGTGAGATTTGAGTCTTAGGAGTTTCTTAATTAGACTCGAGTAATCCTCACTATTTGCAAATGGTACATAGATTCTTAATCCCGATAATTATGAGGATTGGAATAGTTGCGCAAATGTTACTTATGATTTTTTATCGTGTTTAATAATATTAGCATAGTGGCTGACGATTGTGTAAGTAGATTTGAGATCATAATTCAGATGAATCCACGTCCACGGGATACTGTGGATTGCAACACCCGCTTAATATAATTATATGTTTTTTTTTCACCAAGTAAAACCAAGTCGATTGACTATTTTATAATACTGGTGGAGTAGCAAATAAGTTAAGTCTTAGAATTGAGGAATCAATTAGACGTTGGTTAAAATTGATTAGTGGAAACTTGATTTTGACCAAGCGAGTATCTAACACTTGACATGGGTATCATATTCAGTACCATAATCAACTTTACATATTTTGTGAAATTAATCACGTTTAAATAAAGAAAGAAAGTAATTACGATAATTGTAATTTGGATTTTTGATTATTTATTTGAAAGACGATTTAATTATTATCTTAGGTCCCTAGTATAGTCCATTGTCCAAGTAGTAGGCTTGAAACTCTCTGGAAGCCCGATTCGACTAAATCCCATATCCCACATCCATATATATTGGTGTAAGCTAGGGTTTTAGGCTAAGGATCCATTATGAAGGGAAGGGAGAGGAAAATCACTATTCACATTTTTGTGAAGGGGTGAAGGGATATAAGGTCAATTCCCTCATATTTCACCATGGTGTTATCTCCAAAGGTGCGCACACACAAGGTTTACTTTTGGTGGATCATATGTTAGAAGATTCAAGATAATTGGAGCTTTCTTGAAAGGTTTTTGGAGACCTTGAAAGGCATAAATAATTTCATCTTCTTCTAGCTTTGTCTCCTCATACGAATCACAACATGATTAATTAAAGATCTTTAGGGTTGAAATTTTTTTGGGTTTTAAATGTCAATCCCCAATTTTTTTCTCCAATAGCATATACAAGTGATATGCGATAAACATCTAACTACACAAGTGAAGTAAGACATGTAGATATGTATAAGTGATACAATGCATGTGAATATATACTCGTGATATGGAGCACGTAATATATAAAAGTGACAGGTAGTATGTGATATATACAAGTGATATGGATCATGTGATATATATAAGTGACATGGAACATTATATATCCGTTTATATCCTCGGCCTGGCTGACGATAACCTCCAAACGGACGACCCTACGAGGGGCCGACCCCTCCTACAGGCTCCATACGACCTCTCAGAGGGGCCGACCCTTCACCAGGTTCCAGACGGCCCTACGAGGGGCCGACCCTACGAGGGGTCGACCCTTCACCAGGTTCCAGACGACCCTATGAGGGGCCGACCCTACGAGGGTACGACAGTACGAGGCAAGAATTGGGCCAGCCTCACTACTGGAAGAAACTTTGCCCTCGGCCTCGGCTCATAGGCCGAGGGTGACATCATAACAGCGCGTGGTTTGGGAGACGCGTGGAACAGTGCGCGTGAGGCTCACGTGGCACGTGGAAGACAGTTATAACCAAATCACACCCTCACGTGAGGGAATATTATGTCATCATTTGGCATCTACAGGTGTCAACAGGGGATTGGCTAGATCATCATTCACATGCACCATGCATACTTGGGGGGTACACTACACCCCCCAAGACCTATATATACTTGTCACCTACAACCCTACAGGGGATCGATCAATTAACTGTAGCCCTAGCTAAAACTCTGCTTGTACACACAGTAGAGAGAGAGAGAGAGAGAGAGAGAGAGAGAGTTATGTGCATTGTATCCAAGGCCATTAGTGCCCATACTTAGTGGATCACACACTCACAGTGGATGTAGGCCAAATTGGCTGAACCACTATACATCATTGTCTTATTTCCTCTTATACTCATCCCCTTCTACATACTTATACACTTATTCATCTCCATGGCTGCTACTGCTTGAGCTCACTATCACTTATCCGGTGGTGCTAAATCTTAGCATCATCAGTTTGGCGCCGTCTGTGGGAATGAGAAGATATCTCTTCCTTTGTACAGCTCGACCTCACTGGGCACTCTGGTGGTGAACCAACACTCCCCCTGAGAGGAGGTGTTTCACCATTGAAAGAGACCCACTAAGGTTCCAAAGCTCAACAGTATTTTCTTCAAGTACATGGCACCTGAGATGCCACCACCACCACTTCCCCCGCCGGATAAGGGGGGAAGACCCAGTTCCAGTCAGCCGTCGCCTCAGTCTGAGATGGCTGATGTGGCGGCAGCCCTAAAGTCTCTGGCAGCAAGCCAGCGGATGATGCAAGAGCAGTTCATAGCTCTAAGCCAGAACATACTAAGGGCACCAGGGGTTTCACCTGAGATGATTACTCCGGTAGAAGCTCCGGGATAGCATGAGGCCAGGGGACCACCCCAGGCACCACGCAAAGACCTGCCACCCCCTCAGCGGCGTAGGGATGTTGATGACCCCCGGCGTCTGCGTCTGGGGAGGCAAGGGAACCCTTTCCCTGAGGACAGGTATGACGATCCGGAGGGAGAGGAGGCCCCTATAGAGTGCTGGGAACCCTATGAGGTCTCCAACAATACTATACGACCTCTCCAGGACACTAGAGGAAAGTGGGGGAGACCGAACCCTGATGATCGCCCAAGAGGCTCTGCTTTTGATCGCTTGAGCAGGGGGTCGGACTTTGAGAGGCTAGGCCCAGTAAATGACATGCGGGAATAGTTGTCCAGGCCAAGAAGTGCTGCGAGATCTAAGAGGGATGCAGCAGATGGCTGACCCCGAGGACGAGATGATGGCCAAAGGGAAGTGAACAGCCGACACAGGCCTGCTGCAGCAGAACCCTCCGTCCACCTCGGAGAGGCAGCAGGGGATAACATCGGCCAGGGCGACCCTGGAATGACTCAATCCAGCGGTTAGAGGATAAGATCGGTGATATATTGAAGAACCGAGACCCTCTTCAGAGGGGGTACACCATAGGCTCACCCTTTGTGGTGAAGATAGTCAACTTCCCCACGCCGTCAAAATTCAAGCCACCCGTGGTCACCCCAAGGTATGACGGGAGCACCAACCCCGTCCACCACGTGGAGATGTATCAGTCAGCAGCAGGCATATACTCTATCTCAGATGAGATGAGGTGTTGTGCCTTCTCTGGTACCTTGACAGGGGCTGCGCATGTCTGGTACACGTCTCTTCTAAAAAATTCCATTGAAAACTTCAAGCAGTTGGCAGACCTGTTCATCCATAACTTCTGCTTTGGGGTGAGGCCACAGAAGAAGACCACCCACCTGCTCTATGTTAAGCAGGGGAAGAATGAGAGTCTGAGAGACTACATAGCCAGATTCAATAAGGAGAAGTTGGAGGTGGAAGACTATGAGGAGAGCATAGCCATGACAGCGCTGATTGGAGGACTCCAAAAGGGGAAGCTGTTATGGAAGCTTGCTGAAGACCCTCCGAGGACTATGGCTGAACTGTTGTCAACGGCAGGAAAGGTGATGAAGGCCGAAGAGGCGATGGCTGCAAAATATGAAGACGAAAGAGGAGGTGCTAGTGGGAGTAAATACCCTAAGAAGAAAGAAGAGGGGAAGAAGAGGTCCACGGATGACAAGTTCGTTGGGTACACCCCTCTGACGGTCAGCTGTGAGCAGATTCTCAATGAGATTAAGAGTGACCGATCCCTGAAGTGGCCTGAGAAGCTGAGGGCAGCCCCCGGCAAGAGGAATAAGAACCTGTGGTGTGAATTTCACCAAGACCACGACCACGTAACGGACAAATGCTTTGCTCTGAAAGACGAGATTGAGAAGATGCTGAAGGAAGGGAAGCTCAGAAACTACGTCGACAAAGGTGCCTTCAAGAGGGGCCGAGGGGACGACCCCAGAAAGAAGTGAGGCGATGCATGCAGAGAAGGTCCTAAAAAAAGAGGGGACTACCCTTCTGATGATGAGGACGACCCTGACCTCCCGTTGAGAGACAACCATGGGCCTGTCAAGAGGCTTAATATGATCTCGCTCGGAGTGGGAATGATCTCCGGGGGTCTCGCAGGAGGAGGGTATGAGGTCGCCGACAGGAGGCCCATGTGGATGAGGCCAAGGCAGTGGCGAAGACAGTACACGCAACTTCCCTGAAGGTCAAGTCAGAAAATAGGAAGAAGGTTTATATGGACACACTGATAGTGGGGTTTTCAAGAATGGACTTCAAAGTCCTCTTAGCCCCACATGATGACCCTCTCGTCATCACTACCAGGGTGCACAGATGCGAGGTGTCGAGGATCTTGGTAGACGGGGGTAGTTCTGCAGATGTGATGTTTTGGCCATGCTTCAAAGCCTTGGGTCTCAGCCGTGCTAGACTCGTCCCCTACCATCATCCATTGATTGGGTTCAATGGGTAAAAGGTTCACCCCCTTGGGGTATATGAGGCCGATGTGAGGATGGGGGACGAGTGGCCGAGATGGCTCACCAAGAAGGTCAGTTTCTTTGTGATGGATGAGCAGGTGTTTTCGGCCTAAAACATCATACTGGGGCGTGTGTCCCTCAAGGGGTTTGAAGCCATGCCGTCTACGGTCCATCAGATGATCAAATTTCCAACCCCTTACGGGGTGGGGGAAGTTCAGGGAGACCAGACGACAGCGAGAGAATGTTACTACAACTCCGCTGAAGAAAGGGAGGCACACAAGAGGGTTACAACCACTTATAATAATGATACCCTAGACCCCAGAGATGAAACGAAGCTGAAGAAAGGAGAGGCTGCGGAAGAGGTAGAATCCATCATCCTCGATGAGGATGACACGGAAAAAACCGTCCAAGTTGGCAAGTCTCTGAAGCCCCATATCAAGGAAGACCTCATTAAGCTGTTGAGGAGAAGACGAAGCGTCTTTGCATGGAGTCATGTAGATATGCTGGGGATTGACCCTGAAATCATGTGCCACAAGCTCAATGTGGTAGAGGGAGTGAAGCCGGTGAAGCAGAAGAGGAGAGTTTACTCCAGGGAAAAATATAAGGTCATCAGGGATGAGGTCAAAAAATTAGAAGACGCTGAATTTATCAAAGAGGTCATCTACCCTGAATGGCTGTCCAATGCAGTCATTGTCCCAAAAGTCAACGGCAAGTGGAGAATGTGCGTGGACTTCACAGACCTCAACAAGCACTGTCCCAAAGACAGCTTCCCTCTCCCCCGCATTGACCAGATGGTAGACGCTATCGCAGGCCATGAGCTCATGAGTTTTATGGATGCCTATTCAGGGTACAACTAGATCTTCATGAACCCTGAAGACTCGGAGAGGACCGCCTTCATCACGGACAAGGGGACATACTGTTACAGGGTCATGCCCTTTGGCTTAAAAAATGCGGGGGCAATGTACCAGCACCTCATAAACAAAATGTTTGAAGACCAAATTGGGAAGTCTATGGAGGTCTACGTAGACGACATGCTGACTAAGAGTCTGAAGGCAGAGGATCATGTGGCACACCTCGAGAGGACCTTTAATACGATGGACAAATACAAGATGAAGCTTAATCCGGCCAAGTGTGACTTCGAGGTCGGAGCAGGGAAGTTCTTGGGGTTCATTGTCAATCAAAGAGGCATCGAGGCCAATCCTGAAAAGATAAAGGCCCTTGTTGAAATGAAGACCCCAAGTCCATTAAAGACATTCAGAGGCTCACAGGGAGAGTTGCTGCCTTGAACAGGTTCGTGTCTAGGGCCACAGACAAGTGCTTGCCATTCTTCAAGACCCTTAGGAAGGCCTTCAAATGGAGTGAAGAGTGTGATGAGGCTTTCAGGGACCTAAATTCGTACTTAGGGTCTCCCTTGCTGCTATCACGACCCGTCCAGGGTGAACGACTTTGTGTACCTCGCTGTCTCAGAGTCGGCCATCAGTGCAGCCATTGTGAGAGACGAAGACGAGATACAGAAGCCTGTGTATTTTAACAGCAAGGCACTCCAAGGGGAAGAGCAAAGATAACCGAGGATGGAGAAGCTGGCCTACGCCTTGATCCATGCCTCGAGGAAGATGAAGCCGTACTTCCAGTCCCATACAATGGTCATCCTCACCGACTCTCCTCTTAGGCAGGTCCTACACAAGCCAGAAAAATCAGGTAGGTTGATGGCCTGGGCTATAGAGCTGGGGGAGTTTGACATTGTGTATCAGCCTAGGACGACCATTAAGTGGCAGGCATTGGCAGACTTCGTGGCTGAGTTCACTTGGGAAGATGATGAGGCCGAGGGTGAGACCCTCGGGAAGACGGATACAAAAGATAGACCCGCCGACACACCCGCAGATGGGGCCGAGAGAAACACTGCTAGAAGGAAAGCGACTGAAAATGAAGAGGGAAGATACATCTTTAGACAGGGGTCCCTCTCTGAGGGAAATTTTTCAGAGGGAAAGACTCTGTGGAGCCTCTTCGTTGATGGGTCCTCCTGTGACGGCGGAAGTGGAGCTGGACTGATACTATCAGCACCCGATGGCACAGACGTCGAGTACGCACTGAGGTTCAATTTCAGAGCCTCCAACAACGAGGCTGAATATGAGGCCTTGGTAGCAGGCCTCTCCTTAGCTAAGTCTCTTAGTGCGGCCAGATTTTGGTCCATAGTGATTCAAGGCTAGTAGTGAATCAGATACTAGGGGCCTACGAGGCTAAGGACGAGAGGATGGCTAGATACCTCGAGAACGTGAGGTCACTACTGAAAGGCTTCAAAGAAGTAAAATTAAAGAGGATACCTAGGCTCGACAACGGCCGTGCTGATGCCCTTGCGAGATTGTCCTCAGCAACTAGGACAGACATCAGGAGGACGGACCTAGTGGAAATTTTACTTCAGCCAACTATTGAAGACCCCGAGGGAACACTTGGCAATTGCCTAAATGTTTCTCGGGAAGCCTCATGGATGGACCCTCTGATCAGATACATTAAAGAGGGTGAGATGCCAGAAGCAAGGCAAGAAAGGAAGAAGCTGAGATACAGGGCAGCCAAATTCACTGTCATCGGGGACACGCTGTACAAAATGGGGTTTCTGCTCCCCTTACTTGGGTGTGTGCATCCCTCAGAAGTCCCTCCCATCTTGCAAGATGTGCACGAAGGGTCATTCTCATGCCACATCGGGGGTAGATCCTTAGCGAAGAGGGTGATCACCCAGGGCTACTGGTGGCCGACCTTGGGGAAAGACGCCGCAGCATATGTAAAAAATTGTGATAAATGCCAAAGATTTGCTACCATCCCTCATCAACCCCATCAGCCTCTTACCTCCAATACATCTCTGTGGCCGTTCGCAGTTTGGGGGATTGACCGGGTAGGGCCCTTACCAAGAGCAGTCAATAACTATCGGTTCCACATTGTAGCAATTGACTACTTCTCAAAGTGGGTGGAGGCCGAATCGATGGTCACAATTACAGAGCAAAAGACCTTCCAATTCATCTGGAAAAATGTGATATGCAGATACGGTCTGCCCAACACCCTCATTTCAGATAACGGGACTCAGTTCAAGAATGCCTCTTTACAGAGGTACTGTGAGAGGGTAAGTATCAAACAATTTTTCTCCACCCCAGGCCGACCTCAGGCCAATGGGCAAACCGAAGTAACAAACAGGACAATCCTAGATGGAATCAAGAAGAGGATTAAGGAGGCAAAAGGAAGGTGGGTCGAGGAGTTATATGCCGTACTGTGGGCATACAGGACGACAGTGAGGACTTCTACCGGGGAGACCCCATTCTTGCTAGCTTATGGCTCAGAAGTCGTCATCCCCACTGAAATTGAGTTTCCTACTCATAGGGTCCAAATTTATGACCCCCAGGGAAATGTGGAAGAGAGAAGACTCGACTTGGACCTGATTGAGGAAAGAAGGGACGACGTGGAGTTAAGGCAGGCCGCATACCAGCAGAGGACCGCGAGGTTTTACAATCAGAGGGTGAAACATAGGCCTATTGCAGTGGGGGACTTGGTCCTCAAGAAGACTTGGCAAAAGCCCAACAAGCTCCATCCTAATTGGCATGGCCCATATAGGGTCATCGATGAAGTTGTCCCTGGGACCTATAGACTAGAAAACCTAGAAGGGGAACCTTTTTCCAATCCCTGGAATGCAGACCATTTGAAGAAATACTATCAGTAGTGTTGTAAGGTCTTGAAAGGCCATAATTGTAATGAGAGTTGCTTCAACAGAACACTTTGGAAAATTAATAAGAAATATCAGTGTTTCCCTCATCCTGTGGTTGTCAGTTCTAGAACGCATGGAAACATCTATAGAAAACCACCCTCGGCTATAATGAGGGCCAGTGGAGGGGACGACCCCACCACTGTCCTAAAAAAAGACGAGGGTAGATTTTGTTCAAAACCATTAATTTGGTCAGTTGAACCCTCGGCTATAATGAGGGCCAGTGGAGGGGACGGCCCCACCACTGTCCTCAAGAAAGACGAGGGTAGATTTTGTTGAAAACTATTAAATTGTTGAGTTGAACCCTCGGCTATAATGAGGGCCAGTGGAGGGGACGACCCCACCACTGTCCTAAAAAAGACGAGGGTAGACTTTGTTCAAAACCATTAATTTGGTGAGTTAAACACTCGGCTATAATGAGGGCCAGTGGAGGGGATGACCCCACCACTGTCCTCAAGAAAGACGAGGGTAGACTTTATTGAAAACCATTAAATTGGTGAGTTGAACCCTCGGCTATAATGAGGGCCAGTGGAGGGGACGATCCCACCACTATCCTCAAGAAAGACGAGGGTAGACTTTGCTGAAAACCATTAAATTGGTGAGTTGAACCCTCGGCTATAATGAGAGCCAGTGGAGGGGACGACCCCACCACTGTCCTCAAGAAAGACGAGGGTAGACTTTGCTGAAAACCATTAAATTGGTGAGTTGAACCCTCAGCTATAATGAGGGCCAGTGGAAGGGACGACCCCACCACTGTCCTCAAGAAAGACGAGGGTAGACTTTGTTGAAAACCATTAAATTGGTGAGTTGAACCCTCGGCTATAATGAGGGCCAGTGGAAGGGACGACCCCACCACTGTCCCCAAGAGAGACGAGGGTAGACTTCATTAAAACCATTAAATTGGTGAGTTGGACCCTCGACTATGATGAGGGCCAGTGGAGGGGACGACCCCACCACTGTCCTCAAGAAAGACGAGGGAAAGGTTAGTGGCATTAACAAAGACAACAAACCATAAAAGCACCAAATATGGAAGATAGTAGAAGACGACGATGGTATTAATAAAAGTGTTATACAAAATATCTAAGTGTTTTACAAAGCAGAGCACAAAAATGGTGAATACATTATGAGGGTATGGGCTAAAGACAGCCACCCTAAGGGACAATGTCAGAGGGCAGAGCCTCAACATCCACCAAGGAGGTCTATTCAACAACCATAACTGGTCGATCCTCAGACGTGCCGACCCCCTCAACCTGCACTTGGGATTCTACTTGGGACAGAGCCTCGGCGATCAGAGGGTCGTCCAATCCGACTGCCTCAATTGAGGGGCGGACCGAGGAGACGATGCCGCCAAATCTGAGGACGACCCATCGACAGGCCGTCCTGATCCCCCTCTCCAGATACTCAAGGCCGAAGCCCTAAAACTCATCAGAAGCCTTATAAGCCTCAATGACATCGTCCTCGGCTTTTCTGACAGCTTCTTCGAGGTCAGTCTTATGCTTGGCCTCCATGTTGATCAGGGTCGTGTCCTTCTCCTTGATGAGCAAGTCCTTGGCCTGCTGGTCGGCATCATGCTGCCTCGTCAGCTCATCCAGAACCCTAGCATGCTCAGTCCTAGCACTCTCCAGTTCAGCCCTCGCAGTCTCGAGCTCTGTTTGCAAGTCAGCCTCATGTTGAATAGCCCTTTCGGCCTCATGGAACTTCACCTGATTCTCAGCCATCCACTTGGTTGCTGAGGTGAAGGCACAAACAGACTGCGTAAAAAATAAACAGATGTCAAGAGGGGCCGAAGAAACAGTTGGTGAAAGAATGAAATTTAAGATGTGGGTCAGAACCAATACCTGTACAAGGGAGTGCAGACCATAGTCGTACACTTTGGCTGGAGGCATCTTTAACAAGAAGTCGTAGTCAGCAGTCGAGGGTGCAGAGAACATTGAGGCCTTGGCTGCCCTCAAGTTTGCAATAAGTGACGAGGGCTCGGCCCTCAGGTGTGCCAGGTTTTGAGACCAGAAGGCTCCCATGCTGTATGAAGAGGCCGTCCCCTCAGAGGCTTCGACCCTGGCCCTCATTCGAGAATCAGGCCGAGGGTCAATAGGGGCCTCAGGCTCCTTCCTTTTATTACTATCGGTAGTCGGCTCCACCACCGTCGGCCCAGCGGCCCTCGTCTTCTTCGGAGCCTGCTGAGGATCCTTTCCTTTCTTCTTTGCCAATCCTGATAATAAGCTGGGAGCAGTCATTTCCCAAAGATAATATGACGTACCTTCAGGACGATCTGATAAAAGGACGACACGTTAGAAAAATGAAGATCTAAAGAGAAAACACTTCAAAAACAGGTAAAGAATGGAAAATATTCAGTATAACTCACATAGTTTTGTCAGAGGGCCGACCCTCAGACCAGATTCTTTGAGGAACCGAGGGGTCATCAAGTCTTCAAATTTGGGAAGTTCACCCTCTCTCCCTCACCCTCTAAGGTAATCAACAATGTCCTTCTCCTCCAGGCTAAGTCCAGGGTCTGATCTGGCCTTTATGGAGGGGTTAGACCACTTCCTGGGGACCCTCGGACTATCGGCAACGGGCTCCCACTCCCCGGAGATAAAGAAAACCCTCTTTTTCTAATCATGGTTGGAAGTTTGTGCCACATGGAGGAGTTTCTTCTCAGACCTCCTTGCCCCTAGGTGGTAATATCCAGGCTGCTTGGACGAGGAGGTGATGTTGTAGCAGCCCAAAAATAGGTCAGCCGAGGGCTCGTCGGTGAAGGCATTCTTCCACAAGGAAATATAGCCCATGATCGTCCTCCAAGAGTTGGGGGGAAGTTGAGAGGGGGCAACTCCGAGGGCAGACAGAATATCTACGATGGCAGTATGCAGAGGGAATCTGACTCTGACCTTGAGCATTTGTTCGTAAACTGCCACCTCTCCCTCTCCACAATCAAAAACCCTCTCAGAGTCAGAGGGAACCCTCATAGTTATGTTGGGGGCACTTCATAGGCATGCCTCCATATCAGGAGGTCGCGATCCCTAACAAAGGAGATAAAAGACGAGGCATGGGAGGTATCAACTTCGTCATTTGTATCATCGTCCTCGTCCTCAGTCCCCTCCCCCTCGGCTTCGACATCTGCCGGAAGGCCCTGCGGAAAAGCCACCTGGAAGGCATGGGGAGACAGGGTTATCACAGGGACAGCCTCATGGGGGACCGTACCCTCGGCCTATCGGCATGGGCTTAGGTCAGACGTCTCCCTCCTACCCGAAGTTCCAGCACTAGTTGGCGAGGATGCTCTCTCGTCCATCTCACTTGGTTTGGGAATCTCGACTGGACGAGATGACGACCCACAAGACTCAGACGGTTCAAATGGTTTTATGGTGGCAAGAGGAATGGGGAAGATGGGTCCTACCCAATTAGGGTCGTCCCCTCGTCTTTTCTCTTCCTCTTCCTCTATTCATCTAATCTCGGCAAAGAGCTTCTCTCTCAAGGATGGGAACTCAGATACTAAGCTATAAAGCCTCCTAAGCATTAAAGGGAAGACTCTACACTTGGCGAAATTACACTAAACTTAGCTTAGCTACAAACAAATGGGAAATTGACCAGGTTGGACTTTTGGATTAAAACAAAGGAACTCAATGGTTTCTGTCAAGAACACCCAAGAACCAGTTACCGGAGAAGACGCCAGAAAAGGTTATGGCACAACTTAAAGAAAATGCAACCCCACAAACCTAAAAAGCAAATAGAAACGAAGGCAAAAGAGAGTACCTGATAAAGAGAGCAAAAACATTGCTAAGACTTGAGGAATTAAAGGCTGCAAATGGCGATGAAGGCTGATAAAATTCTAGAGAGAGAGAATGCTTAGGCGCGAAGAAGAAGAAGGAAGAGAGAGAGTTTGAAAATCTCTTAAATACTTTGGTAATAAGTGGACCCATTTACCAAGAAAGGTATAATTAGGGCACAAGGCCCCAAACGCAGTGTGCAGCCGCCATGCCTTGGAAACTGGAACAGCAATGAGTATCTGTCCAGGTGTCACTCACCTAACTGATCATACATGCATCTCATTTAAAACACTATCCCTCAGCCATCTCAACAGCACCTATGGCTAAGGGCTGGGGGTGATTGATATATCCGTTTATATCCTCGGCCTGGCTGACGATAACCTCCAAACGGACGACCCTACGAGGGGCCGACCCCTCCTACAGGCTCCATACGACCTCTCAGAGGGGCCGACCCTTCACCAGGTTCCAGACGACCCTACGAGGGGCCGACCCTTCACCAGGTTCCAGACGACCCTATGAGGGGCCGACCCTTCACCAAGCTCCAGACGACCCTACGAGGGTACGACAGTACGAGGCAAGAATTGGGCCAGCCTCACTACTGGAAGAAACTTTGCCCTCGGCCTCGGCTCATAGGCCGAGGGTGACATCATAACAGCGCGTGGTTTGGGAGACGCGTGGAACAGTGCGCGTGAGGCTCACGTGGCACGTGGAAGACAGTTATAACCAAATCACACCCTCACGTGAGGGAATATTATGTCATCATTTGGCATCTACAGGTGTCAACAGGGGATTGGCTAGATCATCATTCACATGCACCATGCATACTTGGGGGGTACACTACACCCCCCAAGACCTATATATACTTCTCACCTACAACCCTACAGGGGATCGATAAATTAACTGTAGCCCTAGCTAAAACTCTGCTTGTACACACAGTAGAGAGAGAGAGAGGGTTATGTGCATTGTATCCAAGGCCATTAGTGCCCATACTTAGTGGATCACACACTCACAGTGGATGTAGGCCAAATTGGCTGAACCACTATACATCATTGTCTTATTTCCTCTTATACTCATCCCCTTCTACATACTTATACACTTATTCATCTCCATGGCTTCTACTGCTTGAGCTCACTATCACTTATCCGGTGGTGCTAAATCTTAGCATCATCAGAACACGTGACAAGTAATAAAAAATTGGTATATACATGTGACAAAGATATATGTATGTACATAAGATGCAAAGGAATATACATGGATAGTATAATGTGAGCATGAAATATGAATCGTGTGATCATAAGAAAAAATGAATATACAAGTGGGAAAATAGATACACATGTGAAAGTTGATATAGGAGAGAGAAAATAAAACCCGTGCAAATAGACTCTAGTCCTAAAAATAGTCACCAAGGGAGTGTTCATTGTGTCCATCCTGGACCCTCGTCGATCCAATCATGTAGATGGTCGCAGGTTTCCCTTAAGAAAAGGGGGGGGACTATAAAAGCGGTTGTCATCGATGATGTTGTGTAAACGTGTAGAGATCAAAATCATCATTCTATTTTTCTTAAAATAGTAAAAATAAATATCCATCTTTGAAGAAACATTATAAAAGACTATTAGTGCGTGTGAAACCAAACAAGATATGGGCTCGAAGAATATTTTACAAAATGAGAAGTTTTTAGGCACCTATTACACCCTTTTGGTCTCTCATGGGAAATAGAACGTTCTCTTTCTCCTATAATATATGAGCATTTGTATAATGTGTATAATGTGTCATGTATGCAAAGTGAAAATATGCACGAATTACGAATGTGTGTGTGTGACAGAAGTGAAATCATCATATCCGCATCATGGAAAAGATGAGAATGAGTCATTTTAAGGAGATAAACTAACTAAAACGTGTGTGTGAGTAAATAAAGTCTTAATGGTATCCCGAGACTGTAGCGTCACTATAGAAAAGTGAGTGCGCGTGATCTGGGATTGCTAAGAATTGATAAGTGTAAAGAGTCTAACTATGTGGATAAGACATGCTAAATATATGGGTGAAATACTAACATAAGAACATGAGTAAAAATAGGATGAATAAAGAAGGACTCGAATACCAAAGTAACTTCAGGATGCCTATGTAGCCGAAAAAGGCATCAAAGTCCACGTAGTTCATAGAAAATATAAGGTTGGGGTCTAAACGGTAATCCGAGTCTAGAGTATTTATCTTTATTTATATCGAAAATGTGTGTGAAATGTGGCAAAAGTGTGAGGAAAAGTGATATAATTCTAAACTAGGAATTGTGGTTTAAAACCCCATTTTGGGTTTATAAAACTAGACTTGAAAGTGTCTATATAATAAGAAGGGTGAGATTAGTGTTAAAATGAATAAATAAAACTATGAATAAGTGAAGATCACTAAAGTATATGAAATGGAACTATTAGGCAAAGTGCAATAGAAAGAGAATTAGACCTTCTTTGAAATATTTTTTTGGGGACTTTTTTAGGTTGATTTTAGAGTATAAGCAGTGATAGTGGAGTGGTGGCTAATGTGATGCAAGGGTGATGTAAGGGAGTGTGAAGGGAATATGATGAAAGTGATGGGCTCTATATTTGAGGAAAGATGCCGCATTAAAATCTAGGTTGAGGTACCTCTCAAATGAGATCAAGGTTTGTTAAAAATGAAAACCCTAATTAGAAAAAATGACCAAGTTATGCTCACGAACATATCATCTGGCATATTCCTTGCCCTGCCTACTGATAAAGTGGTCAGATGCTATACAAGAAAGCATCCACCAACCAGCAGGAAGGTGAGGTGTCCTGCCTATGGGTAGGTAGAAATGGTTGTTTGACCATAAAATTTTAACCACGCACATCCAGGTCTATTGGAAAGAGGATTTAGAGTTATATGAAAGTGTGTGAGAGACTCCTGGGTTCGATAGTTGACCAAGGTCAAAATAGGCTTAGGGAGTTTGTAGTTGTTCTCCAATTAAGGTTTTAAGCAGGACCAGGGGTCCAATACTTGAAGGGAATTTTTTTGGACCCTATGAAGAGTGAAGGGGTTTTGGAATGGGGTGTCTACAAGGGGCCTTTGGTAGAGTAAGATTTAAAAAAGTCAATTCCAACATGGATGCTCTTTGCAACAAACTATCATACGTAAATGGCAGCGATACGGTTTAATCTTATATACTATAGATGATCTTATGTGGAGTATTATCTCAGGTTTAATTTCAAAGCATGAAAATACGAGTATAAATATCTCACAGTTGGACTTAGATGGGCCTCTACATGGGGGCATCAGAGGTGGAAGCGCAAGGTGACTAAGGAATAGTGGTGAATAAAGCCCTCGGCATTTATGAGGTGAGAGATGATAAGATTCCTAATTACCTGAAAAGGGTAAAGAAGTTGCTACCCAAATTTCATTAAGTGAAAATTTTAAGGATCAAAAGAGATGATAATTCTAAATCCGACTTATAACTCAAAGGGCCTCGGCAACTAGAGAAGTGTTAAGTATAAATGTGCTAATGCAGCCTCGTATAAAAGAGGAAGAAATGTAGGTTATTGACCTCCACTTAGGGAAATCATGGATGCACCCTATCATCACATATTTATAAAAACGAGATATTTTAGCCAACCCAAAAGAACCTCAGTGACTTTTTTACAAGGCATCTAGATTTTCATTAGATGATGATGTATTATTCAAGATAGGGTTCATCACTTCCGACATTGTGTACACCTTTTAAACATATTTAATAGACACCTTACACAAAATGAGAGAAAGTAACTTACTTACACATGGGTAACATAGGATAAGTTTGTAACAACCCGAATTTTTAAATGGGAATTTTTAAATTAATTTTAGAAATCGGAGAAAAATGAAATTTTGGATTTTATAAATTTTATAGTTTAAAATGTTGGTTTTTATATTTGAAAAATAAATTTTCAAATGGAATTGGAATCGGAATTAAAATGGAGTTTTAATTGAATTTTTATTATATAGAAGAGTCCCAAAAACATAAAACTCTCTAAAAGTCCTCAAAACATAAAACTCTCTACGAAAAAAATAATATTTTTAGAAATCCGACCGTCTGATCGAGCTAAATTTTTCATAGTATTCATGTCTCACCGTTTGCTATAACATACTAAAATTTAAAGTCATTCTAACGATTTGATCGTCCAGAATGATTTTTTGAGTGTTTGAATCTGAGTTGAACTCTTTTCTTAATCAAACTCTTAACCCTTTATATATCACAACTATTCGTGGATGGACTTTTCAAATCACCTTTTCTCAAACTTTTCAACTAGAAGATCTCTCCAAAATTACTCCCTTTCATCTACAAACCATAGCCCCAAAGTTATTCAAGATTTCAACCTTAGATTAGAAGGCTCATTTGGTATTTTCTCGAGTTGCGCTAGAATGAGATTTGATTATTTTTCATGAGAGGAACGTGATGGTGCGATCTAACGCTTTAGGCTAAAATTTATGTTATGATTCATGTGATGATTTTGAGGTATGGGGTTTTACACAATATGCTCCTTAATCTCGCGAGTTTTATTCCCTTTGTTTTCTTGTGATTATTGACTCATATTTGAATTACTAAATTCAATTGGAATCTGGAAATTATTGTTGAAAATCTAAAATTTGATTCATTTGGTATTATTATTTGTGTTGGGCATGTTGTCATGAGATTTTAATATGACGCTGATGTTGGGCACCCGCCAAGATTCCTGTTCCGGCTACTTGATAAAGTATGGCGCGGTATGGTGAGGCCTGGTGACTCGGTAAATGTGTTGTTGAGAAATTATATTGATAAAAATGCTTATGAGATTCACATTTGATTTGAATAATCGTACTCGTATTGTTACGCTTTATTCACCGCTAATATTTGTTGAGGATCTTTCCTATCGTATTATGTACTTCCCCATATTTTCTCTTAGTGGAAGGTTAGCGCGGACTTGATTTGGAGATTGATATTTAGCGTGGATTATTTTGGGAAGAATATTAGAGAGAGAAGATT